>CM049385.1:2828693-4028693 GCA_026937815.1 Etheostoma perlongum | reverse complement strand
ACTTACAGGCTGCTTGATCTGCTCCCAAAACCCATCTGCTTTGGGACAGGTGTGTTTGACCAACTCGATCAACACGACCCCGGTCACTCCACAGCAATGAAGCTACAGGGGACGGAGGTGAAGGGAGATTAGGACCATTCAAATCATCCGATGTTCATGTTTGAGATTTTTTTGTGTATTTTACACCAATTTATTCATATGATCTCATAAGTCTTTTTATTTTTACATACGTATATAATAAAAAAATAATCACTTTGGGCTTCCATATCAAGAAGCAAAAGTTCAAAAAGACTAAGATAATGTAATACTAGAACTGCTTTTTATCAAACTGGAAGGAAGGAAATAACGTTTGTGATTACCATTTTGTGGATGAATGTGAGAGTGGCACCAATGACTGGGTCTTCCCCTCCGACATACAGAGCATACAGGCTACTGTAGAACTCCACAATGCTCGGTCCAACCTTTAATAAACACAATGTTAGGATCATACATATAGGGTATTTACTTTGTGTGTGTGTGTGCGTGCGTGCGTGCGTGCCCGCCCCCCCCCCCTTCTTTTCCGTTTGCCTCTTACCTGTCCCTTACTGGAATAAGCAATCACTCCAATAGAAATGTCGGCCATTGCCAGAATGGTCAGAAGGCAAGAGAACTGAAAGAAGAAAATTAGAGTGAATTATCTTCTTCATGCTACAGGTTAATGAACACAAACGTAACACTTTTCTCCAATTACTATGCATGTGCATCAAAAAAAAGGAAATGCAAATATATGCTTGTTTTGGTTTTAATCGGTAAGAAAAATTACCATTTGTAAAAATATTAAATATTTTAATGAGCAATATTTTCCACTGTTATAAAACTTCTACAAAAGAGTTGGTGGCTATCTTAAAAAAATGTTGAGTTAATTTATTCATTTCTGGCCACTGAGCCATATAACTCTCAAAACTCTTGCTTAAGTACAATAATAAGGATTTAGAACAGGCTGATAGACTTTATGAAATGTGTATGGAAAAGCAGAGGTTTCATTAATGAGTCCTAGAGAGGATTTCATTGGTGTCGAAGCCTGCCTCTTCCAATAGCACACAGGCTCTCTCAGCCTCCCGCCGTTATGCTACAGTATGTAAACTAGGGGGATGATTTATCGACTCGAACGTTATCGCGATATCATGTTGCGCAATATATCGAAAGTGTTGCGAGAATGTCCACATCCACTTTTGCTAGTTCCATCCATCTTCGTCAGCTTATCCGGTATCGGGTCGCGGGGGCAGCAGCTCCAGCAGGGGACCCTATACTTCCCTTTCCCGAGCCACATCAACCAGCTCCGACTGGGGATCCCAAGGTGTTCCCAGGCCAGGTTGGAGATATAATCTCTCCACCTAGTCCTGGGTCTTCCCCGAGGCCTCCTCCCAGCTGGACGTGCCTGGACCACCTCCCTAGGGAGGCGCCCAGGAGGCATCCTTACCAGATGCCCGAACCACCTCAACTGGCTCCTTTCGACGCAAAGGAGCAGCGGCTCTACTCCGAGCTCCTCTCGGATGACTGAGCTTCTCACCCTATCTCTAAGGGAGACGCCAACCCCCCTCCTGAGGAAACCCATTTCAGCTGCTTGTACCCTGGATCTCGTTCTCTCGGTCATGACCCAGCCTTCATGACCATAGGTGAGGGTAGGAACGAAAATTGAGCAGTAGATCGAGAGCTTTGTCTTCTGGCTCAGCTCTTTTTGCTGCGCCGATTCCCCCAACCAATCTCCTGCTTCCTCCGGGCAGGGTAGCTTCACCTCTTCCTGTGACTTATAGGGGTTTATAAACCATTCTTTGTCTGGCCCCTCACCTGAAACAACTTTGCCATGGGAGACCCTACCAGGAGCACCACAGCCCTCAGGTTCATAAGGACACACAAACCTCTCCACCACGATAAGGTGATGTTTCAAATTTGACGGCGGAAAAAAGATTACAATACGTCAAGAAATCACCTGAACACACCTCTCTGTAAGACCAGCACGCCCATATTTAAACCACGTGGGCGCTGGACGGTCTTAAAATAGCAAAGACACTTGCATCAGGCTTTGCATCAGGCTCAGGCTTTGCGTCTGGCTGCGCCAGGTTCAAGATAGGGCCCACAGTGAAAAGATGAATTAAAATATAGTGTTTTTTGAAAATTAAACCATGTAAACCTATTCTAGTATAACCTCTAAATACAACTCTGAACCTGAAAATGAGCATAATATGAGCACTTTAATAGATAGGGATATACATATTGGTTCATGTGGTTTGTGGCGCTCCGTCTGCTTTCAGCCAGGTTTCGTGTTTCAGTCTTCTGAGCCGCCCGCAAACATCACAGAGCTGCTTAACTCACCCATGTCATCTCCACTGACCAGTGCCTATTAATCACTGCTACATATCTTAGCCTTACATGTGTACCTATAACTCTTTAACTGTCTGACATTTATCCGCTGGTGAGGCAGGGTGTGCATAGTAGTCAGGTCATTTTTTAAGGGATATGGCCAAAATCTTCTATCCCAACATACGTCATTTCATATCACGTTAACCATACAGCATGTTTTCTTGTAATTTAATAAAGTTTCTATATGAAATAACCACATAGTAAAGCTTATGTTCATTAACTGTGTGAATTAAATACTACAAATGAAAAGCAATTAAGTATTTTTTCATTTTATTTAGAACTTTAGTGTGAAATGAAAAGTCAGTAAGTCAACCAAGTTACGTAAACCATATTAATATTCAGTATTATGGTTTCTATATTGTCATATTGCACAGCCCTATTATTCAGACTTTGCATGCGTGCAGGCCGACAAAACTTAAATAAAAGCCTGGGCTTTGTTGCCTTATGCAAAACTGAGAGAGCACTGCACACTGAATTATGTAGAAGTTATCCTGAGGTAGTTTGTCACATTTGCTGTTTGACATAACAGGCAAAACTAAATATTAGCCGTTTCAGTAAATCAAAGATTTTAGCTTAAAGGTTTTTCAGATTATCACAAAGTTAGATTTGCACTCTCGCCCGTGAAGTGACAGTACTGTATGTCCATTGAGAAAGTCAGGCTGTTGCAATCGCACAACAGGAAGTTACAAGGAATTAGGAAGTTCTCACCACTTGCAGAGCACATCTTTTCTCATTGCAGGCCCCGTAGTCTCCAAACACCACCACAATCAGCATCACCGAGCCGAGAGCAATCAGTACAGTCACAGCTGGTGAATAAAATAAAAATAAAAGAGAGAGACACAGATACGGTATGTGATGAAATATATATTCGAGTTTAATATTTCTTCATGCATTATTTTGGGGTGAAATGACACAAATGTGAGTGACTTATATACCGACCTATAACAAATGCACTTGAGTTGAAGTCCTGTATTTGAAAGATGCCTCTGGTGCTGTCGCTGAACCTCAGCCACAAGCCGAGACCCAGAAAGGCGAAGCCCAACAACTGCCAAACCACACAAATCAAGGTAAAACCATTTCTCATAACATGGTTTCACATGTTCAAATCTGCACATGGTTTTGGTCAGATGTAATATTTTCGGCGGAACAGCTGAACGTGAGTTTTTATTCACACTGTGTAATACTAGGTGGCATGTCAGTGCACCAAAATATCCTTTAGGAGAACAAAGTCATAGAATGAAACCAACTGTGGGCCAGCTAGGTAAACACCTGGCAAACAACCAAAATACACTGAAACAGGATGCAACAAGACAAGACAATACATGAAAAGCACAAAAGAGCAGGTTAAAACTCTTTTGGTTTCCTTTCACCTTGTTGGTTGTTAAGACAGTAGAGATATTGTAGTAGTATATTAAGTATGTTAGAAAGTAGGTATTACATCTTTAAGCATTGAAAGGTGTTCCTCATTCCAATACATTAAAGTGGCTGTAGCCTCTTAGTTGGTATTCAGCAGAAACGAAACCTAATAGGAGCCAACTGACAAACTCCATTTTCCTTCCTTTTTTTCATGGGAATTTACAGAAAAGCCAGCAAATATGCACACACTATTTGGCAGACTTACCGCAAAGATGAGGTTGAAAATGAAGAGGGTATACTTGCAGAAGAGGCCACATCCATCGAGTGCCATGATGAAAAGTAGGATGTTTTGCTGTGTAACGTTACTTGTGAGGTCTGTGTAGGTGTGGACACGGTAAAAAAAAAACAATTACCTCATCATTTTTGACGATATTGTAAAAAAAAAAAAAAAAAAAAATGTATGTATGTAATGTAATGTATATACACATACTACAAACACATGTATCCTACTAAAACTTCTTAGGGTTATAATGTATATGTAAATGTCGTATTGAACAATTGGTAATACGTTTAAACAGCTTAGCAGAGCTCTTCTTTTTAAATAGACCTACATCATTGAGTAATATGGCAGCCATGCTACACACGATATTAACTACAAATGCAAATACCTGGATATGTTAACGCTTTCGCGGTCTCTCTACCCAGGCAGTTTGCGTGAAGAAAACATCAACAGGATACACGCTGTCTAATGTTGCTGCGTGGTCTTTATACAGCCCCAGTTTGCGTCATGTCCCACCACTTTGACCTCGCGCGGTCTTTCATTGGCTGCGAGGCGTGACTGACGTGAGGTACGACCTATGAGCAGGCGGCGGCGTACAGTGGGTGCGGGTGCAGAAGAACATGAAAAGGAAGAGTGAAACTTTAGGAAACGAGAACTACGGAATGTTAAAGGCTGAGTGACATTGTTTTGTAATGATTTGATGTGACACAATCACATTCATATCAAATGAATTCAAAGACAAATATAGGGACAAATTAACATTGTAGCCCATTCAAATTCTTTATTGTGCAGAAATAGGCCACATGTCAACAGAGTAATGGACAATATTGACTCTAGTCAATGTGAAACTCAAAGCCCTGATGAGAACATACAAAGGAAACAAATGGCAGGAAATGTTGTGTGCCATCTTTCCCTCCCCCTCTATCTACCTTGCACCAGGAGCGGGTCTAGAGGGGGGTGGGGGGGTCACTTTGCTGCCTGTTCTGCCAATCGCTGCCATTTGGTAAATGGATATGAACAACACATCGTATGGCAACTGTGTAGGCTACTGTTGTTTTTTTTAGGCCAGTTTAGAAGTAGAAACATACTCACTGTACAGCACTTGTTGCTGTAAGAAATACATTGTGTATTGCACTTTATTTCGTTATTCGTTATTTCCTATTATCTGAAAACTGTACAGCAAGGTTTTCTTTGTTGAAGTTTGAGGCAAGTTTATCATGAGTGTATTGGACCTTATTTTTATACGGTTCTGTGACAAAAAAACCTTCCCGGCCTTTGTCAGATGACTAATTAATATACAGAATATACAACATATCCACATTTTTTCCTTAAAAGCCCATAGAAAGTGTGTATTGTATTTGGATAAACAATTTCGTTGAAAAAAAGTTACATTACTAATGAATGTGATGTGTTTTATTTATTTAGCTAAATTGACTTGTGTTCTACCCTATCCAAAAATACTATATTTCTAAGCAGATTTTCTAAGCTGACTGATTACCACCCCACTTTAAAAATCGTGGCCTTGCTCACACACACACACACACACACACATACACACACACACACGCACAAACACACACGTTACACATTTCAACAGGATACACTGCACCCTTGTAGTGGCCTACAGACACTATTTGTGTTATCAGGACTAGTACTTTCATGCAAATTCTGCGACGTTTGTGTGCAGTGAACATGTCAGGTCATGCTCGCATGTGCTCGGAAAGTTTTGGTGGTTTCCAGAAAACTCAGTTAACACACAAACAAGTTGTTTAACCCCCCAGTGAAGACCTCAGCCAACCCTGCACACATCTATATAACCACGAAATATAGGAGGTCAAATTGCAAAGTAGTGTGTGTGCCTTCTTCTAGGCCGTCAACTTGATTATTGACATTATCCATTCAGCTGCTGATTATTTCCTTGATTAATCAAATAGTAATGGCAAATAGTGGGAAATGCCCATCAGCATTTCCTGTAGCCTCGCATCTTTAATTTCATTGTGTCATCCATCTAAAACCCAAAGATAATATGTTTACTATCAGAATTAAAAAGCCGGAATCAGATGTTTGAAAAGGACTGAAATCATTTATCAAATAGTTTTTACTGTTTCTATGTTGCTAACTAAGTGTTTCAGCTGACACCTCTGAAAAACTTGTTGTTATACTGGTGTGCACAAATTAATTGTAAGCTACACAAAAAAAACACTAAAGGACATATGCTACCAGTACAAATGAGTGCTGTATGACTGCTAGCTGTTAGTTCTATGTCACCTGCCTAGGGACTACAGAGGAAAATTAGTTATTTTTACTAATTCTGACATATTTACATGGTATGTATATATATAGAGAGAGAGAGAGAGAGAGAGAGAGAGAGAGAGAGAGAGAGAGAGAGAGAGAGAGAGAGAGAGAGAGAGAGAGAGAGAGAGAGAGAGAGAGAGAGAGAGAGAGAGAGAGAGAGAGAGAGAGAGAGAGAGAGAGAGAGAGAGAGAGAGAGAGAGAGAGAGAGAGAGAGAGAGAGAGAGAGAGAGAGAGAGAGAGAGAGAGAGAGAGAGAGAGAGAGAGAGAGAGAGAGAGAGAGAGAGAGAGAGAGAGAGAGAGAGAGAGAGAGAGAGAGAGAGAGAGAGAGAGAGAGAGAGAGAGAGAGAGAGAGAGAGAGAGAGAGAGAGAGAGAGAGAGAGAGAGAGAGAGAGAGAGAGAGAGAGAGAGAGAGAGAGAGAGAGACTCTCCAGGAACTGTAGGAGAAACACAGTGCCGCTATGAAATACAGATGTTCCTACAGATACCACGGTGTATTTTTACCACCAATATCTTCCCTGACCTGTGAGGTCTGTGGCCTGTGTGAATGAGAGTAATGGCTTCTGGGAACTCGCACTGCATCCTCCGTCAGTGTGTGCTTTGTGGCGTGATGTGTGGAGTGACCCCACCTGTCGTCCATCATTGCAGGTTCAGTGGGTGGCGAAGGGACAGGTACCAGGAGACGGAGGTTGACAGAGTGAGTGACTCAGAGGGAGAGAAAAAAGCACACACACAATACACTACACGCTTAGCTTCTCTTATGCACACACAAACACACACACATTTACGACAATCAACCTAAAGTGACAGCAGTCATCTTTTTTGGAGGCAGGCAGGTGAAGTGAGAATTCAATGCAAATTTTTTTCACATCGGTGTGTGTGTGTGTGTGAGTGTGTGTGTGTGTGTGTGTGTGAGTGTGTGAGTGTGTGTGTGTGTGTGTGTGTGTGTGTGTGTGTGTGTGAGACAGCAAATACAGCATTGCTCTCTATAATGTATTCCCCTATCTCTCTCAGTAAGTGCACCTTTGCAACTATAATCTTTCTACTCAACAGCAGCCGTATGTGATTAGTGTTGCTTTTTTTTATGAATTATGTGACAACGATTTTACAAGAGTAGAGATTGTTCTTCCTTCAAGATGGAACTGTGCTTCCCTTCAGGTGCTCTGTCATGTAAGACCCACCAGGGGGCGCAAAAACATTAAAAACTAAACTAAACAAAAACCATGACTGTACTATATTTCATTCCTTCAAAATAATCCAACTCAGCGACTAAAGGACTTTTAATATTTTGACTTGTATTATATTTCCGTCCTTGAAACCTTTGGTTATTAGGTGGGTTTATTTTAGTTAATTTAGCCATGCTCCAGCATAGATAAAACTAAATATAATTGAATATAGGCCTATAATATATTTATGTACATCACAATCCCTTAAAGAATTTGGATTTAAACTCTCATGCAAATAGGCTACATTAAATAATTTACAAATTTTACAATCTATTGTGTGACTGTAAAGACATTGCGTTATGATACTGCGTGTGTGTATATATATATATATATATATATATATATATATATATATATATATATATATATATATATATATATATATATATATAGATATATATAGATATAGATATATAGCATCTGCTTATCTTATGTAGGCAACTTAACATACACAGATGTGAAAAAATACTAAATAAAAATTTAGTTTTTATTTGATATACCTTTTGTTCGTTTTGTTTGTAGAATTTTTTTTATATAGGCCTACTTTCATTATTCTGCTATAATTAGAAGTAAATCTTTTAGCAGTGTTATTATGAACAGCAAAATAGTAACATCTTGATTCTAATTCGGCTAAACATTGAGCTACGTAAGGATAAAGGAGGAGGGGGAGCTCTGACGGCGGTGGTGGGAAGTAGGGAAAAGAAGGAGAAGACGGAGGAAACGCAGACCTCAGACCAGCCCACTTCGCCTCACTGTCCTTTCTCTCTGCTCCCGGTGTCCTTAGACAAATCTGACCGGGGATCAGCGCACTCGGGTTCCCTCCACACTCAGTCGCACCAACTGGGACTCCAGAGGAAACCGTGTTCGTCGTCAGCCAAGTCCGCACGCTCAAGACACATCCATAGCAGACCACGGCGAGGGGAACAGAAGACTAAGGGACTAAAAACAACCGCTGGTCGAAACAACAGAGGGGGTTTTAACGCAAAAACACATTTAGCGGCGAGAGGACAGAAGACTGCCTGCTCCAAGGAGAAGTAGTAACCTACGCGAAGCTAATTTTCCCAACATTTTCTATTATTGGCTGCGAGAGTGTGCTCTCCCGAGCCACATTTATAAAGAGAGCTAGCGGAATGTAATGCTAGCACGCTAGCTAATTTTAGCTAGCTAATTAGCTTGTCAGGCATCCAAGACTCGGACGGGATCTTTATTAAAATAGGTCACGGTTTGGCGTCGTTGTACTTTTTTTTTAGGGGGGGGAAACAGCTGTACGTAATTAGCTTTGTCCACAATCCTGGCATGGTCATAATGTTCTGTCTCGAATAGCTAACGCCAAGTTGGACAATAAACAGGACCAGCTGCCCATATTGATGTAAACCAGTTTAGTATTATCCGTCTACGCTTTTTTTGGGGGGGGGAAAGCCAAATCGTTTGTGAATATCAAGGTGTGGACGAATCAAACGAAAAGGTACAAAACAAGACTTTTGACTGTTGACTGCCGTCCAATGTTAATGTCGACCGACGTTGCATCTATAATGATACCCGTTAGTCGGGGAATAATGGAAAGAGACATTGATACGACAGCCGGACCCCTTGCAAACGCGGCCGGGGGTCCAGCAGCTGTCCGGGGGATGAAGCGAGGAGACCCGGAGCCCGACGCTCAAACAGCGGCTGCCCTGACGGACTTTGCCGTGGCGGAGTGCAAAAGACCCAGGATAGACGGAACCGGGAGTGTTGTTGGTGATATTGGACAGGTAAGCAATGCAAACACGTACAGTAGGCTACATTTGTATCGTTTAGTTTCCATCTCAGCTTCATGTGTAACAACGTATCATCTGCCGTCCTCCTTTCTTTTTCTTCTTCAGTAAAAGCTTTTGTTCCCAAGGATCAGCAGGGAATGATGATAATGTTTTGACAGGCCCCCAGTTTTTTTCCTCCTAAGCTACAATATAATCATGCATCATTACAGCGAATGGAAAATGCTTCAATTGAAGCTAAATGTGAGTGTATGAAATAACACCAAAGTGTGACCATAGTAAAATATGGTTCGCTGCTCAGTAAGAGGGAGCATGTCCAAGCCAGACAAAGGTAATATGATACAGGCTCCATTGCTATGACAGGCACCACAGCAAAGATCAGACCCCATTCATCATGCCTGTCTTATGGAAAGTAAGCTAGTGCTTACTCCCACTGTATTTTATTATTGCCATCTATGAAATCACTCAGAACTGTGATGATGATTTACAGTGAGTCATGGCATCAAATCCTGATACACACAGCATGTGCCATTTATCGCTCCATGCCCCCTTGATTGTTGCTAGGTGTTAAAAGAGAGAGGCAGACGGGGATTGGGGGAGGGGTCACCACAGTGAAAGACAAAGAACAGAGCCTTTTGGTGTCGGCTGAAGGAACAAGAGGGGGGCCCTCCTTAACATGGGTCTTCCCTGCTTTCATGACTCGACTGCTGAGACAGCATCAGCAACCATTCCTGCCTCTGCTGGACTAATCTGTGTATATTACAGTAAACCAGAGGACTGCCGCCAAGGCACGCGGTGCACTGACTGAATCTATTACTGTTTTATTCCTGTCACTCTCTTTCTCTCTCATGAACACATGCACTAAATATCAGTCTCACACCCACACGCATACTGTATGCTTTGAAGTGTCCATAATCCAGGAGCAGAGAGGAACATTTTTAGGTGACGTCTGTTGTTTTAGTCCTGGGGAAGCGGCACTAACAGCAGTCGAAGGGCAGGCGGACAGGGCTTGAGGTCATCTGCAGGTAATTGAATCCAGGGGAACTGGTAAAATACTTTAAATGGTCTGTGCGGGCGACCTGCAGCAATGACAAATAGGTCCGGCGCAATGCCGTGATGCTCGGCGAGCTTCACAGAGGACGGATGCTGATGATGGGGAAAGGTTATAGCCCGCCGGGCAAAGATGATGTGTCAATGAGCTGCGTGGCATGGGGAGGATTCTCGCTGCAAATCAGTTGTATTGATCGCTGTGCACTGGGGGGGTCAGGCTGTAAAATAGGAGGGAGAGGAGCAGAGAGGGGAAGGGAGGGATGAGTTGATGGATGAATGTAAAGTAATCATTGGATCCACATAGGAAGAGTGAGGGGGCAACGAAGTGGAGGACAATGAGCAATAAAAAAGTGAATGGACACAATATTTGGGTGTATTACAGGAGAGCAATAAAAAGTGAATGGACACAATATTTGGGTGTATTACAGGAGAGAAAGGAGACTCGGGATGTGTGCTGCAAAGATTAGCCGATTGGTAGAAATGTAATTGCCAACTATTTTGAAATTGACTAATCGATTAGCTGTTAAGAAGAGGAGTTCAGTGGATGCTCCTTGACTAAATGCACCTAACAATTACTATAGCATTTCATATTGAAAGGAGGTAGTGGATTGCTGACCTTCCAGTTTGACTGTAAATCAGGCCTGTAGAAATAAATGGGAGTGCCGGCTCTTCTCCTTTTGTTGCTCCTGCTCTCCTCCCCCGCTCTGGCTCATACAAACTGCAACCCCCCCCCCCACACACACACACACACACACACACACACACACACACACACACTCACACTCCCCTCTAGCTGTCCTCTGATTTCTCCCCCAAGCTTATTTCCAGATTGCTAATTGACTCCTGGTTCACACAGGCTTTCAGTGTGCCAGTGAGGCGAAGCACACACACACACACACACACACTCTCACACTCTCTCTCTGCTGTCCCACCAACCCCCTGCCATCTTTGATCTGTTCTCGGTCCATCGCCCATCAGTCGTCTATATGCCCACCCCCCTCCCCAAATCCACCTCTGTCTCATGGCTTCTTGTCCTCCCCGTCTCCTCCTTGTCTCGTGCTTCCTCTCTCTCTTCTCATCCCACTCTCTGTAGTATGGCAGTGCTGTGGTCCACTCGGATGCAGGGGAAGTCCAGTTTATACTCCCTCTCGGCCCTCTCTTTCTCTCTCTCTGTTTCGGAGAGCCGATTTGTCCTATCGTTGGCAGTAAAGAGGCTTTGTGTCGCGCTAACTAGATCAAAGCTCATTTAGGAGAGGGCATTAACCAGACTGATCGCTTTAACGGGCCAGAGCAAGGGGGGGCAGACAGGGTGGGTTGATATAAACAGACAGATTGTATCCTACAGGCTAAAGGAAAAAGTCTTTGTTTGGTACAGAACCTCGCAAAAATCACACTGTAATCATTTTGGTTGCATAATGCTCACCTCGAGCAGTTTTCACTGAGTGCCAGTCTCAGCCCAATGAGAAATATATTGGCCAGTACTGGATAGTTTCTAGTACTTCATTCATATTGTTGATATTCAAATGCAGCACAGTATAATAGTATTATTATTATACTATCGTTGTATCGCAATATCAACTGCCACAATAACCATATCGCAAAAAAACACTCAGCTTTCCTTGTGTTGGTTGAAAGAAACTATCAGCAAAAACTGCACTTTAAAATGTGACAGTCACTCTTTTTTTGCCTTTTTATAGTCAATTTCATGTTTAATTTGTTCGATAAAAGAATCAAGCCAAATCAAATCAACCAGCAATGCGTTGTGTTTTATCAGAATACTGAAAGCAGCAGAAAGCCATAAAAACGCATTAAAGGATTCTCTTGGGACATGTCTTGACTATTTTTTATTTTTTAAAGGTTTAAGTATATTTTTTAAAAATACTTTTTGCTATTAAGTGTACACAATGTCATTGTCTCATTTTGCTTTAAAGTTCTCTTTTTTCACTTATTATGAAACTTTTTATTATTATTATGAAACACTTTTTTTACCTTTTATTTGACTCGTCGGACAAACTGTACAACATGTTTTAGGCTTAAACATTGCGACATTATAAACTAATGAAAAGAATCAGTGCGTGGTGACCCTAATCGTTGACTGTAAAATAGCAAGGTGAAATGCTATTGCTGCCTTTCTTATTTGCTGCTAAGCCCAGCGGTTGCATAGCTACAGTAGTAACCTGCATGTACCCAGAGGGCCTATATGTGTGTAGCTGTATCAGTGTCCTTCAGAAGTCAGCCGCCTGAATTATTCACGGAGTAGAAGAATAATCCCGCTGAAAGGTAAAGAGGTAGACAGGCATGTAAGGCAGACAGGTCCTGTTAGGTGTTAATATTTGTTACAGAGGGTCGTACACAGTCCGGCCTACCCTAGCGTCAGGCTCTCTACTGCTGTTTAATGAGTGCTGTTAAACTTTGAGCTCTAGCACCGGGGGAAAGTCACCCTTGACTTTTGAACCAGCAACGATAAGCTAGAAGTTCCCCACACAAAGTTGCTCAACTAATATTTTTTTTCTCTGTCTCCTTCGCTCTCTCTCTCTCTCTCTCTCTCTCTCTCTCTCTCTCTCTCTCTCTTTCCTATGTATGTGTGTGTTCAGTTCAATTGACCATGCTTTATTGTGCAACGGCCATACTGTCGAAGCATAAAGAAATAATCAGATTGAAGAAAAAAGGAGGAAAGGAACCATAAAAAGAAAGTAGAAAATATAACGTATCTATCTTGTTCTTTCTGTACTCTTGTAAAGCACACTGGTTTCAGCTCCTTAACACGACACTCGCATGTTAACTCTCCCTTTATGGTCATCATGTCACTACTCCCCCACCCTCCCCAAGGCTGCCCCCAAACTGTCACATGTGCTCCCATCTCCTCCCAGACAGACAGACACACACACACACACACACACACACACACAGTTAAATGTCAATTCCGTGTTTCCCTTACATGGGGTCATCTGTGTTGCACGGCCACAGTGTTGTCACGGCTGACACACTGTCATGGATATGGACAATTCAGTAGTGAAAAATACCAGGATCCATGAAGGGGTGTGTGTGTGTGTGTGTGATGTAGCGCTGTGTAATTAATCAAATTTTGGCTTCTAATGATCACAAGAACAATGTGATCGAGAAAAAACGTATCATTTTGTAAACAACCCCCTTACTTTGTCTTGTGTTTTGAATGACCCGTGCACTTTCGCCCCTCACATCGAGGGTTAAACTCGCTCAGCCAATAGTCAGCGAGCTCCTGTTTGTGGTATCTGGCGGCATTTAGAAATCAGCGGGAGTGAAAATGGCGTCGACGGGGAAACGGAGACATCTGACGTGGAGCAATAACACATCGCCCGCAAGACTTGCTCCATGATGTGTGTCTGAACCAATAAGTAATTGTGTAAAAATAATCCTGATTTCAATCTTGACCAATATAAGTGACTTTACCGATTGACATGTGAAAATATGTTGGCTCTATACACGCTAAAAGTATTTCTTTGGAGAATGGCGTCTGGTGGGTTTAACGCCTAACAAGCTTTTGTGAAGGTACAAGCTGGCCAAATGCCCCATTAACTTCCACTGTGACTGTGTCCTCTGCCGGTGGAAGGAAAATACCACGTACAGTACTTCATTAAGAGGTGCTGAGTTGATGCTGAGTACTGATGGGACATATCAAATAAGTATACCAGTGGGGTTCTGTTAGAGCGTCAAACCGAAACCTCCCGTAGATGTTTTCTAGTGAAATTATTAGGCGACGTAACATGACGCCCGTGGTGCGCTGCAGAGATCTGACAATACAATGAAGCAGCTTATTGGTGCAAGGCTAGGGCCAAAAAGAAAAGACAGGGTTTCACTTTTGAAATAAATCAACCCTTTTTACCTCATGGTTCATTGCTGGCATGGAAGTAATTCAGATATTCTTACTCCACAAAGATCACGTGATTAAAAGTATCTATTGTAGTATCTGAAACAGACAAATCAGTTAGTGCTGAGTGCGAGCCGAGTGGAAGCTATACTGCAGTGAGTGAACTCTGCAATTCACAAATGCAAGAAGCATTATGAAAACAATGCAGAGGGGACTGTCTGCTGTCCTAAACATAGTCCCGCACATCAGCACCTGCGTAATTCCTAACTCCAGGTTGTCTGTTGTTATTCAAAGGCCAAACAGGAAACAGGGAGGAGACGGCCATTAATGAATCACCCCACAGCCACATTTGTTACTGTCAGATTGGGGAAAACTAACTGGCACATTGTTCATATCAAAGGTGTCTCCTACTCTTTTAGGAAGTACATACACTCGTTTTTTTTAACCTCGTTATTTGGCTTCGATACCTTTTTGAGCCTCTCAAACGGAGTTCATCCCCATTTCCCCCCCAGTCAGTTGTGGTCGGTGGTCTTCATAGACTACATAGAGTATCTGGTAATATTGGGCCTAAGGCTGCCAAGTATCTCAAGGTGTTACACTTGATAAATTATTATTTTTTTAGTGTGTTCTCAAAACCTGTGACGTTAGTGGGGCTGTTAAAAGTAATCGGGCCGGGGCGCCTGGGTAGCTCAGCTGGTAGAGTAGGCGCCCATATAAAGAGGTTTACTCTATGACGCAGCGGCCGCAGGTTTGACTCCGTCTTGCGGCCCTTTTGCTGCATGCCATTGCCCCTCCCCCCTCCCATGTCTTCAGCTGTCGTATATAAATAGAGGCCTAAAATTCCCCAGAAACTTTTATATAAAAAAAAAAAGGGACTTGACCTGATTCTGACTCCTGGGTGTCCTCCACACCTCCGGCCTTGTTGTGATTTTGGGTAATGATGTGCTGTTGGGAGCAGGTGGGATTTTTTTGTACATTACATGATATGATTGGGACCATGATAAAGCCAAACTTTGGAGCAAACCACATCCTCAGGCTGTTCTGTTAGGGTACTCTGGATGTCTGCAGAAGCCCCCCTTAATTACTCTGCTCCCCCCACCACCATCTGTTGACCTCATGTCATTTTGCCTTCGTTCACCACTGCTGCTCCTTTTTCTTGTCCTGCTCCTACCCGCTTGCTCCAGCAACTCTTTTCCTTCTCCTAAAATAGCAAGTTGGAGAGAGTGAAAATAAACAAGAGAGACGCCCTTCAGTTTGGCCCCTCCGTGGAGTCAAAGTGGGGGACAGAGAGCGCGTGAGAGAGAGAAAGAGAGAGAGAGAGAGAGAGGTTTTCTGTGCTTTGCTGATCCCTGCCAGTGCAGTCTGAATCCCTCACAGTCAGCCAGCCGGCGCCTTCAAAGGCTCCTCCTCAACCACAAATTATACGGAATTGACTTAATGGAAATGTACAAAAGTGCAGTACGAAAGCCCAGCTTTCCACCCGGACAGGCTTAGCGCGGCATGCCGTGTTCAGTTTTCATTTATGCAAGAAAAAAAAAGAAATAGAATGGCAGGCATAGATGAGGGTGCTTTTTGTATACTCAGCACCAGGCAGACATGTAGTATACTTAAAAGCGTGTGTGTGTGTGTGTGTGTGTGTGTGTGTGTGTGTGTGTGTGTGTGTGTGTGTGTGTGTGTGTGTGTGACCAAGAAGTCTCTGAATACTCAAGTATCAAGTTCAGAGCCCCAATCCCCTTCCCCGTAGGAAAATATAAATCACATGGCATTCCTCTCTTATGACTCATTGTCTCCATTTTGCAAATGTTTTAATGCTTTATATTTCTCTCCCTTCTCTTGGCTTTGGCCGTCTTATTCCCCACATTCCTCCACCTCCTGTGTGTGTCTGTCTCAACCCTTATTTTCATTATGTTCCTTCTTTTCTTCTTTCTTTCTTTGCTTTTTTTTTCTTTCTTCTTTTCCTCCGTCCAATCCCCATCCATCCACCCTGCTCCCTCCCTCTGTCTTCCCTTGCAGACGGATTGATTCCAGATGTTTCTAAACTCTACCCTACTCTCTCCCTCCTCCTGCTCTTCTACGTAAACTCCTCCTCCTCCTTTCTTTCTTCTTCCCACTCTGTCCACTGTAGAACCTACAGTGACTCTATAATTTGACGATTGGGTGTAATTGTGGTTTAGATTTCACTGACATTCCAGTTTTTTCCTCCCAGTTCATGTAGCTCGTGCAGCGGCTTCACCCTCACTTAGACGGAAAATGGGATGTTGTGACTGATTCTCAACATTTGAATCACAACCCCTGAGTGATATTTAGGACAAACAGCTCCACTTTTTGGTGCACTGACAGTGCAGTCCTATTTGGAATGCAGTACAGTACTCCCAACATGCATTTTCTTTTTTCTTTTTTTTAATGTAGAATAGGAAGAGCTTTCTCATTGTCGTTGACATTGCCCAAGGCTTTGTAGACTTGAGATTTAGCTCTGAACCGCTTCCTTATACCGCCTTTCCATCTGTGCCGTGGTGAGCGCCAGCCGCTTCTTACAGTATTTTGCGGAATATAAGCCCGTCCATTCCCCTGTAATTGCGGAGCACCGAGGAGAGTGTTCCCCCTGGGGACGAGGCACGAGGGGGAAATTGGTTCCAGATGAAACAGGAAGTGGAGAGCGGAGACAAAGAAAGGGCTGTTTTAGACAGGAGAAAGGGAGGACGGCCCACCAGGTCTGGGCACAAATACACACAGAGTCTGAGAAAAGGAAAGTTTGTTTCTCATTCTTACCTATTCTTTACATTGGAGCGCTTTTGTTTTTAATCGCGTGCTCTCATTCCCCCTAGGCTTCCCTCTAGTCTAGACACTCCTTCATTCATCAACACATCATCACCACATCTGGTTCTTGTTTTAGCCTACACATCTCCAAGTCCTAGTCTCTCAAAGAGCACTGCATAAGCTAGTCCTTTGTCCGTGTGTTTAGAAACGGCGTGTCACTCTGCTGCCGCCGCGGCCCTCCGTCTCAGACCCTTGCCCCTGATTGGCTGTATGAATGCTATCAGGAAGTGATTCCCGCAGGAGGCAGCTCGAGGTCAGGGCCAGGAGGTTAACTCTGTTGACACTCTTCAGAAGCCAAATCTGCCCTGCCCATTGCCACGGCCTTACACGGCCCACACTCAAGCTGTTTGCTGAATGGATTCAAAACATTTTGTACGCTTTTCGGTCCTGCAGATTAAATGTAATGAAAACATCAGCAGTTCTATTGGAACACCACCCCATCCCCCAACACACACACACACATGTACATCTATATTTCACCCCCTCAGACCTTCTCCTCCCCCTCCCCTCCCCCCTCCTGCCTCGTGGAGAGTCTCACTGGGCGCTTATGTTTTCTCTGCGAGGCACGCCAGCAGGCTAAACTTTGCCGCCGTCATCTCTCTTTCTCTGCTGTCAAAATATCGTTTTGGTTAACTTCTCCCCCCCACCCCCCCATTGTTCCAGTCCTCCTCCTGCTCCCCCTCTTTGTCTTTCCTTCTGCCCCCCCCTCCTCACCCTCACTTAGCTGTGCAGCAAACAATGGCTGCCATCGGCAAAAATGACGGGGCGAAAACAATAGTGTGAGAGAAAAGAGAGGGAGACAGAAATAATCAAATTAAAAGTAATTACGGAGCAATTAACCTCAACACTGGCTTCTGGGGCAGGGTCGGCGGGGGTTGGGGGTGGGGGGTGCGCACCCTCTGCTGGTGGATTTTGATTGGTTCGTATGGCTGGATGTGAAAGCTCTGCCATTGTGGTTCTCCAGTCAAGGCATCCACGCAGACTGCGGTTAACTTTTAACTTCATTCACTCCTCTTCTCTTCTCCCTCCAGCCAAGTGTCTTCTGTCCTTTGAACTTCTGTTTTTTGTCATCGAGGGCATTGAAAAACACCCAGCACAGGTTTTTAAAATAGTTTGAGTTGTGCTTTTAGATTATAGAGACAGGTGACAATAATGTATATATTTTTTTATTTCTCTAGGTTCTTTGAAAACAAGCTAGGTGGAGATTTCTGTGTAAGAGTGCATCTCACGTGAAATATTAATGTTTTGGTCTGTTAGATTGCATTCACTCGTTTTTCAAATGCCAAGTCCCTTACACCACTCTCTTCCCTCCTGTTGTCTCTTTCAGAACAATGAGCCTTTAAACCCCGGTTTCCATGGATACCCACCCCACGGTCAGGTAAGAGATTAGTGATGGCTTCCAAAACCTCAATAAACAATAAATAACAATATATAACAATAAATCAACAACACACGATTCCTTGAGTCACTCGAGATATTTTCAGCCACCTAGCCAACTTTGAACAACCATCAATCAAATGCTCATTGAGGTTGTTTTTTTCTCTCTCAAGGGACGTGAAAGAAGATATCCAGTGTATCAGTAAAAGGATAGTTGCACTCTTTATAGATCTAGTACTCCATTTCCTCTAAGATGTGGACCAACAGTGTGACATTTGTGCATACAAAATCTCGTAAATGCATTCAGAAACCAACTCTTAATTCTGTTGCGGTGTCGTCCATGTAGTCCTGTAGCGTGCTCTGTTGCACTCGGACATCATTATCGAGACAATTCGATAGTTTTCCTCTGCTACAGCCTATGGTAGCGTATAAATGATGGCTGTTAGAAGAATTGATGAATGGAGAACTGGTAGTGATTGAGATTCTCTTTCAAAAGCTTGACCCGCCAGAATGAGAAATTTCGACACCACCGTTTAAAACTAAGCTCTACACTCTGTTCGCAGCACTTTTTGCACAAGATACTCTCATTTATTTATTTTTTTTATCCTTCACTCAGTTGCTCTGTCTCTTTCTCATTCTAAGTGCCTCTGCATATTGCTCTCAGTAATGAGTGCCTTATGTGTGCAGCGTAGCGGCAGGGTAGCTGCCTATTTTCTTATCTACCTCCAAGCAGCAGAGCACATTGAGCGGCTCAAACCAGCTCCGTGCTCGCGTGTGGACGTGTGCGCATGCACACGCAAACCCCCATTTGAGAGTGTTTATGAGAAAGGCCTCTGTACCTGAGAGCTTGTGTGCGTGCGTGCATGTGTACGTGCATTTGTAGTTGGTGTTTGGGATGTGCAGCTCTCTGGCAGTGCCACAGGAGGGGAGTGTTGGTCTGTGTGCCTGTACACCCCGGCCTCCCTTTCCCAAATCACATGGGACATGGGAGCTCCTCACAGGCCTCATCCCCCCCATCATTTTGCTATCTCCTTTCTTGGGAATACAGCTCTCTAAGAGTGTGTGTGTGTGTGTGTGTGTGTGTGTGTGTGTGTGTGTGTGTGTGTGTGTGTGTGTGTGTGTGTGTGTGTGTGTGTGTGTGTGTGTGTGTGTGTGTGTGTGTGTGTGTGTGTGTGTGTGTGTGTGTGTGTGTGTGTGTGTGTGTGTGTGTGTGTGTGTGTGTGTGTGTGTGTGTGTGTGTGTGTGTGTGTGTGTGTGTGTGTGTGTGTGTGTGTGTGTGTGTGTGTGTGTGTGTGTGTGTGTGTGTGTGTGTGAGAGAGAGAGAGACTTTAAAGAGGACAGCACTGTAAGAGTTTGGCTTTCAGGCCCCTCTTTAGTTGACTAATTGGTCGTTTTGGTCTTGGTTGACTAAGATTTCTTCTGTCTATTAAGCATTTCTTATGCTTTTTCAAGCTAATTGATTTATTTCCAAGAGCACAGCTTTGGTAAACACAAGATTTAAAGTTCAGTTTTTGTATGATTCTTTGTGGAGAAAGTCTGTTTTAAAGATGGTAAATGTTTTTTATCACGCTTTTCTAGTCTTGATGGCTACTCAAAGCACACAGATCTGTCTATTCGATCAACTGATTGCCTAGTCGACAAAATCATATGAATGTCGGTCGACTAAGAATTTCTTTAGTTGAAGACAGCCCTAGTATTTTGTTCTGGTGTTGATCTGACATCAAAAACAATAGAGATTGTGAGAGATTACAGGCGAAAAAAGCAATGAGAGGATGAGTCAGAGAAGTGAAGCAGAAGGGAAAACAGAAATGGAAGCAAGTTATTTAAGATGGCTTGCCTGCAGGGCACAGAACCATACAATAGTCCATTGCAATTTCGGATCAGACTCGTGGTGCAGTCCTCCTGGCCTTGCCCGGGTTCATGTGTAAGACAAACACCTGGGCCGAGAACGCTTGTGATCCGCAGTTCATCTGAACTCCTCTTGTCATCTGTTAAATTCAAAGCCACTGCACGCGGCTGCATTTATTTAATAAATGATTCAAAAGTCGTCCGTGCTAATATATTCTGCCCTTGAGCACACACATTAGGAGACTCCTGCACACTAGCTCCTGGTTACAATGCAAATGGCGCTAGCCTAGCTTAGCCGGATGGGCTTGTTCATTGCTGCAGTACATTTGTCTTGGTAATGCGCCTGTCTAGTTTTATGTATGCATGTTTGAACTGCCTGGAGTACTGCTTGTGTCAATATGAGTGTGTTAAGTGGTGGCAGGCTCGTGTGTGTGGGTGTGGGTGGGTGGGTGTGGGTGGGTGTGGGTGTGTGTGGGTGGGTGGGTGGGTTGGGCTCATTCATGTCAGTCTCCTGCTGTTTAGGTCACAGAAATGATTAGGGTTAACCACAAACAAGTCATGGAGGCTACACACCTCAGCATTTTCTTTTAGCAAGACTGTATTAAAATAGAATTGCAGGTCCCAACCTTCACCTCAACCTTCTCCTGAAACTCCAATAGAGAAAAGTTCAGATTGAGGAGCTATTGATTGTCTGTTAAAAGCCCCTGTTTGAAGGAGTAGGCCTTTGTTTAAATTAGCTGATGTGGTGTGTGTGTGTGTGTGTGTGTGTGTGTGTGTGTGTGTGTGCCAGCCAAAGTGCAGCAGCATGACAGTGATCACCGCACATCTTTGCGTACATAATGTGCACGTGTGTTTGGTGTGTGATTGGCTGCGTGTGTTTATCACAGTGTTTGGTCTGTGTACCGCTAATCCTTAGATCATCCCCTATTCATCCTCTCATCCTCCTCACTTACAGCCTTAATCCTGTCATCCCTGGCTCTTTTTTTCACCCTGCCCTTTATCCATTTATCCCTCTATCCCGTTATCTCTCGCTCGCATCCATTGCCCCTCTGTCCCTGCATCCCCCACTCCAGCCCAGCTCCCTTCTTCTGCCCCCACCACCCCCTCTAATCACTTATCTTACCCTCCCTCCATCCCTCTGGACCCAGTTATAGCCAGCCTCAGCAGATGTCTGAAAGCTTGGCATCATGGCATTTTTCCCCGCAGAGTTCAGTCCCTCCCATATGAAAAATGCGGTGCAAGGAATTGCACTCTCATCTCTGCAAATTAAGCCTCCTAACGATACAGTGGTGAGAAGTGAGGGAACTGAGCCCGAGCCAGAAGGCAAAAGGCGCAATGCAGCGAAATACAGATTCATGTGCAGGTTGAGGTTTAGATACTGGAATTGGGGCTGGCGCTCCCCCCGGTTGTGTGAGACTCCCATCTGTGCGTGCTGAAGGCAGCTGCAACAGAGAGTTGGTGATCTGGGAGCCTACCCACGCAGCTAGCTACCTAGCTGCGTGTCTACTGGCTGGCCTACCTACCGCTGCTTTTTTGGAGCCGACAGGCTGCCACGCAATAAATAAATCATCAAAAAAAAAAAAAAAGGCTGCAATGCAGTGGGGGTCGCATTCGTGTTCTGCACTCTCAGGCAGCCTGTGCGTGGATCGAAGATAAGCATCTCCTTCCTTCCTTTTCTCTCTCAGGGGGTTTTAGGAGACAGCAACAACAGCTTTCTGACTCCATCCAGAAACAGGGTTAGATGGCTACATGGAAGGATGGATGCTTTGATGGATAGGAGGGACTGAGGCTTAGAGAGGGAGGGAAAGTTTTAAAAGAGGGGCGGGAACAAGAGGAAGCGGGGACGTGTAACGCGAGCGTGTGAATGACAGACGCAGAGCAAAGAGAAGAGAAGCGACTCAGGCTGTCAGGAGGAGAGAGACAGAAAGGCCCGAGGGGGATCAGAGCAGCAGGGCCGCCGAGACGGTGAAAAGAGAGGCAGAGAGTGACAGGCAGACGCGGCTTGCCTGCTGGAGAAGTGGAAGAAGGGGACACCGGCAAAGGGAAGGAGGAAGAAGAGGGAGTGAACGAGGGAGAATTTAAATGTGTGAGACAGACGTGGACTGAAGCCATCGTCAGCTCATGGTCTTAGAGCACAGGCAGGCGAGAGGAGGAACAGGAGGAGGAATAGACTCACACAGGGAAGGGGAGAGAAGGAACGGGAAAGTGGAGAGCTGGTCAACAGTTGTTCCTCTAGATCAGACGATGATGGGGCTGTACTACCAAGCAATGCTACCGGTAAGTTCACTTCTTAAGCAGAGCTTCTTTCTCTAAACAACTTTGTACTGCAAGACCAGAACTAGATGAGCAAGACCTAGTTAATGATTTGGTTTCATTAGCTTGGCTTGATTGAAGCCATAATTGGTGCTGTTTAAGGTATGGCCTGTTTTTGCTTTGCTTGGTCTTGGCCCAGGTGAGGCCTTTGTCAGATAGTTGGCAGAGCATCAGGGTAACAGCTTGTCCCTGCAGCTCTGCTCCTTTCACTTTTTAACCCTTTGCGCTCCAGTAACTTGAATAATGTTTTTGGAAGAACCACTAGGACGACTCTGTAGCTCTGCAACGTTTTGACTTTGTGACACTGTGCAGAGAGCCATCAGTCGAGTTGCATGCTGCTGAATGACGACAATTGTACGACCATATTAAAATATTGACTCTACACAGCACCTCATGTTTATACAGTTGATGTGTGCTAGGCTGCTCTTAGCATATGGTGGGCGTGTCTGTGCTACTTTAGAGACAGCCTGAGGATGAAAGCTGTTTTCTGGCTCTGTCCTAGCATGTCCCGCTCTCAGTTGTTGGGTTCCTTTGGGCCTGGAGGGGGGTGTTGGGATCTGGGGAGTTACATGCGGACACGAGGTAGCAACCGCTGCTCGGCCGCCAATGTGTTGACACGCAGTTGGTGTTGCATGGTCTCGCCATGCTGACTGCACGGAGTGTCCTGTCATATTTCATATGTATGTGCATGTGTCATGTCACGTCATGTGCACCGAGGGTGCAGGCTGAGATTTTGTCAAACGATTCACTGTCATCCAAGCTGTCCATGCATTTTAAACTTCATCTATCTCTGGATTGAGGGAGACAGGTGCCAATGCAGAGTTCTTTCTGCACACACACACACACACACACACACACACACACACACACACACACACACACACACACACCAGGCGTACTTTACTACCCCCCTCTTTTACGGTAGACTGACACATGTAGCTGTTGCTGTGCCTTTATTGTTATTATTATTATTATTATTATTATTATTATTGTTATTATTGATAATAAATACATGGCAACAGCCCTGTCTTCTGATTACAGACACACATACCCACTACCTGCATTTGACCTGTTCACTTTAACGTCATCAGGGTTGACATGTGACTTGCAGTTCCAACTACATCCAAGCTAAATCTTACAAAAAATTAATTAGGACACCCTCAATAATAGTAATCACTGCAGTGTTTATGCTTAAAATTCAAAGACTGTGTTGTAACTTTGTAGAATATTATTTGTCACAACAACCTACACCTCTACTTCAACATGGGGAAGTAGAGATGTAGGTTGGTTTTCTCTTTTTACTCTCCCTCTTTCTCCCCTCCCCTGTTTCCCCCCCCCTGCAGGCTAGTGCAGCTGTAAGCACATGTGTAAACACATTTTTCCTCTTCAAAGAGAATGACGCCAAATGGAGGCCGGCGGTAGTAACTAGAAGGGTGTTGGGGGTGTTAGTTCCATGTGAAAATGCACTGGAAAGATGACATGCCACGAGTCACACTGTCCTCCGTCAACGTTCAACTTTTATGGTGGTGTCCTCTATTTTTGGTGACATGTCTAAATATTGTTAGTTCAGTGTGGATAAAATATTGTGTGACTTCCAAGGCAACTTGCCTCCCCCTACCTTGGAATGTGGGGCTGGTTGTTATCAATTTAATTTGATTAGACTAATAACATGTTGTTTTTTTTGTGCAAGAAGTGTATACATATCATAATCATGGAGTTATTACAATATGCACAAAAAGGTTATTTCAGTCAAAATGAACGTTGTTGTCAGCTAGCTACATTAGCTGTCTTGCGTCGCGACAGCCATAAACTGTGCTCACCTGCTGCAGTGTACGGGGCTGTCGCAATTTCAATATGTGTAATAATAATGATTGAGATGTTCCAGTCAGGACGTGATTTTGGGACTGCGTGGACCCTCTCACAGTGGGTGGACATGGCTCTATAATGAGCCAATTCTGAAAACTTGCCTGTTGAGTGTCAGTTCACCGTCATCACTGCAGCAGGATGGCATACATAACAAACGTTGAGCCCATCTATTTTCATTTGTTGTTTTTTTTTTTTTTTTTTTTACAGTTCAACAAAAACAAGTGTCTGTGAGTTACTGGCTGTCTGACAACATTTTTCCCTCTGTATCCCCACGTCTGTCTCTCTGTCTGACGTCCAGAGGTGTTGCGTCATCCCTATAATATTTCCCCCACCTGCTCAGTGCTGATCCCATGAGGAAGGGTGTCAAGCTAAGCCTCTGTTACACTGAGTAGGTTGCAAGGCAGGGGGTGGCATCTGAGTATTTAAGCTGCCTAGCTTCTACTCCTCCCATATTGCCTAAAGACGGCTTGGTTAGCCAGCGTACAACAGCAAGCCTTCAAGGAATTTGCATGGGATCCACACCCAGGTCTGTGTGTGAGAGGAGCTGCACACATGTGGAAGCAAATTGGGCAGAGTTGGGACAGCTGCACTCTCATAACAAATTGGCAGGTACCTGTGTGTTTTGCCACACAACTATACTCAGTTTAACCAAAGGTAAATTTAGCCTCATTTATTATAATTAATCATGTGGCATTATGGGTGTTCCTGCAACTCTCACATTAGAAAGTGACTTCCCATCTCACAGAAACACAGTTTCACTTGTAAAAGCGGGTTAAGCACCCCATCAAAGCTCAGAGTCCTCTGTATTGGTAGGCTAATGCACTGTGTGACACTCCTCCACCTCAGGTTCTCCCTCCGTCCAAACAGCCGTAATGATATTGTCCAACACTAATGCTGCTCTAACTGCGACTGCCCAAGGCTGAACGCAGTGGGTCGAGGTGTGAAAAACACTGCGCATGTTACCTCACACCAAAGCACACATGCACACATACACACTCAGAAAGGCACATTACAAGTGATGCGATGCACAGACGTGGTGCAGTAGAGCCCTAACTGGATGCAGCATTTTTTTTTTTAGGATATCTACTCCTGCATGACAAGCAGCACTCTAACTCTGCACACGCTGTACCCGAGCATACACTGCAGCAGTAGGTCAGTGCTGCTGGGTGAACTTCCCCTGCAGAAGTTGTGACAGCAGTGTTCAATTTCCCCATCTTCTTGCTGTATCTACTCAGAATTAGCAATGCAAGATTTTATTTAACAATTCCTTTTGCGGAACTGAAAAGCATATTAAAAACATTTAAATTCTGTCTTTGTTGTCTTTAGTACCGTATTGTTTTTATTTTTTTGGTGTTTCTTAGGGTGAAAAGCTCATCCTTATGTATCTAGAAAATCAGTCTGGATGAAACATCTGGGAAGTGTAAATGTCTGTGATGAGGTATAAGCGATTTGGAAGCTAATGAGCCCAGTAGTGCGACAGAGCCAGTCGTACCCCTGCCACATAACCCATCATGCCTCTGGGCTTGGTCAGGCTGAGAACTAGAGGGAGGTTAAGTGCGTTGGACTGAGTTTCAGCAGGTTTTAGCTGAGGGTTGTCAGGAATATTAGCCTGCAGTATGGGTTCTCTAACAGCTGGTCTTAAGTTCCTGTGCTCTGGTTCTCTGCCTCACCAACATATATTAGTAACTAGGGGTGCACGATTCAGAAAATGTCACGACTTGATTTAGTTTTTTTTAGGCTCAGGATTCGATTTAAAATTGATTTTTCAATTAAAAAAAGATTCTCAATTTACTTTTCTCTCTGCAGTCAAAAAAAGGAAGAGTACTAAAACCAAGAAAAGTGACTTTAAGTCGGGCAGTGCCAAACCGTGCACTGGAAATGCGGCAAAAGTTTCCCAAAACATCTGGTATGGTTGAGTTTTCCCCCCACCCCCCCACCCCGAATCCGGTTGTTCTCCTCTTAGCATATTAGCAGTTGTCTGTTTAAGCGATAACTATCATGATAACCTTTTTATTGTTATTCTGTTATTGCACAAGCAAGCCACGTTGCTAGTGAAAACACACCTTTTTTAAGTCTACGATTTCATTACAACATATGTCATATGTTTTGGTCTTTTATTTGTCAGAAGAGAAGAAATCCCAGTTGTGCATTGGAATTTTTATTTTTAGGTCCTTTTGCCCTGCCAAAAACGAGTCCGGGTGTCAGAGAAAGGGCTGTCAGTGTGATTATGATGATGATGCAGATGGTGATGATGATGATCTGAACTGTCAAAAACAGCCGAGCTGTATGTCACCAATCTCAGCTCAGCCACGGAGCTGCAGGCGCTGACAGACAGTTGTTGCCTGTAGTTTAAATTGGAATAAACAAGCATTTAAGAACATTAGGACACTTCATCTTTTTGATTTAAGAGAGGGACACTTTAAGTGCATTGACTAAAGCGGGTTGAGAGCTTCAACATAAAGTTCTCCGCTAGATTATTTTTCTTGCCAAATAACGTTCCATGTGTCCTCTGGTTCTGAGGCACCGAACTATTGATGGATCTCAAAGGAACAGCCTTTCTGTAATCTGATTGGCCCACAGTCAGGAAGGAGAGACAGGATCTTCTGTGCAGAGGCAACCGTAGAAGGAGATGGGCTGTGGCCTACGCTTTGATGGACATCACAGTGCAGTAGAAGCTTTGACTGACTTGAGGGGCGGGTGTCGGGGTTTTAAAAGGGAAAAAAAATAAATCTCCCTCTGGCTTTCATCAAGCGTGACAGGCAAGAATGAAGAGCAAGGGGGAAAAAGAAGGTGGGGGAGGGGGGGTAAACGCAGGGATACTTAGTTATCCAACTACAGGAGAAGAAAAGGGACGGATTGCAGGGGGAGAAGAAGCTGTATTTCTGTCTTCAGCCAGGCGATTTTACAGGCGCTAGATGGTTCCAATAGACAAACTGTTAGGGATTTGCATGATTGATGAGTTCCAGTAGCGTCACCACTTGGCTTTTTCATTCAGTGTTTCTGTGGCTGGCGTTTGCTTCACTTGGGTGATTAGAGGTTAAAGTCAGTAGACAGACAGACGCACGCTTGAAAGGTTTTGCCGTGAAAAGGCCTTCCCCGCCCCCACCCGTCTCCATGTATATGGAAAAACATATGGTGTCTCAGGTAACACAACTGCTGTGTGTGTGTGTGTGTGTGTGTGTGTGTGTGTGTGTGTGTGTGTGTGTGTGTGTGTGTGTGTGTGTGTGTGTGTGTGTGTGTGTGTGTGTGTGTGTGTGTGTGTGTGTGTGTGTGTGTGTGTGTGTGTGTGTGTGTGTGTGTGTGTGTGTGTGTGTGTGTGTGTGTGTGTGTGTGTGTGTGTGTGTGTGTGTGTGTGTGTGTGTGTGTGTGTGTGAGAGAAACATGGATGAATAGGTCCTTTTCCAGATGGTCCTTTTTCATTTGTAATATCTGATTGTCGCTTTAATAAAAACAAGCAGTCGATACTCGATCGTGTCTGTTTTCAGCTTCGCTCGGCCTAGCTTGTTTACAGACAATCCTGAATCCAAATTAGAACTTCATTTATATGAATTGTTTTGTAAATATTGTCCTATTTTATTGTACTATAGACCTATTTGTGTCCTGAATAAAGTTGTTATTATTATTATTATTATTATTATCTCACAATGTCAAGATATGGTCTGGAAAGTTTGGACCAGAAGAACCCTAATAGACTGTGTCAATATTTCCCATAGTCCCCTTCCCCCTAACATTAAGCCCCCCATTTCTTTTTCCATTATTTCTTTTTCCTTTCTCCCCCTCTTCCCTTGACTATATGATGCTGCCATGTAGGGCAGTGCTGCTCCTTAGTCAGCTGGTCAGGAATGCCTGTGTAGACTTAAGGTGGCACTGTTCTTAACTCTTAATCCACTGACAGCGTCCATTTGTCTGCCTGTTTATTAGTTCATCAATTAATCCAAGTCCTCGTCGTCTATCCTTGGTTAGCTAAAACAAACCCTCGAGAAAACGGTCACAAGCACCGTGTAAGTGTCGAGCCTGAATGTTATAACCCCTTAAAAAAACACAATTCACATGACTGATCATGTGGGTGCATTGTGTTGTGACATCTAGTTTGGTTGGTTCAGGCTCGGCAGTGCTTTGTTCAGCGAGGTTAAACAGAGTTGCTTTTATGGACCGTGAACTGCTTCTCTGGTGCCCTGAAGCAGTCTCCGAAACGCACACGATGAGTGTTTATGATGTGGCATCTTTATCAATGAAACCTATCAGTTCAGGGAGACCCAGCTACTGACCAGTCAATTTTATTTATATAGCCCAATATCACAAATTTGCCTCAAGGGATCAGCTTTCCTTGTCTCTCTTATTCTTTGCAACTTAAAAACTAAGATGAACACTCTTGTTCATACATAATGAGGTCTGATTCCTTGTTTATCTAATCATAAGCGTACATATTCTTATTCAGTTGTCACCCTTTTCTGTAGTTGTGTTACTCTCTCTTCTTTCCCTGTGCCTAGCATGCAGCTAGGATATGCCTATAGGACACACCCTTTAGTGGCTCAATACAGGCTGCTGCATGTTTATGAGCTCACATGCCCTAACAAGTACGCATAGGCTCTGATATATATTAGTCCAGGTAGCCTAAGGCCTAACCAGTGAATTTGAATGGCATATTCAAGGTTTTCCATGGGTTTTAAGAGCACCTAGGTGCCAATGACATACAGTACATGTATTTGCATATTAGTGATGTCATTGTGAAAATATTTGCATAAATTGTTAGTTGCAGCAAAGGAGAGATCACTAAAGCAAAACTTTGTGGGCTTGACACTCAAACTTTTTTTTAACATTAATATGCATTCCCCTAGCCTGCCTATGTGGAATGTTGCTCCTTATGAGGTCATAAGGGGGCAAGGTTACACCCCCCCTTCCCCTCAAAAGCTACAGACTCAGAAATGGCACTTACTAAGGAAAGCTCATTGTGGGACTGGCTCTAGTGGCTGTAATTCTGCACCGAGGCTGAACGGAAACGTCAGATATGGTATTAGGGGACCACCAATGTCTATATAAAAGCGTCGCAAGAGCACCAAGTCATTGGACCTTTAACCAAGTGTCTTGCTCAGAGACACATTGGTTGATGTATTACAGTGGGATTCGAACCCAAGTCTCCAACACCATAGGCATGTGTCATATCCATCACCACCCCAGTTGTTGCCAGTTCTGTGGCTGCTACCCCCCTTCACTTTACCCAGCAGGTATCAAACCGTACACAGGAACGTGCATGCATGCAAGCATGCCACCATGTACTCGAACCATCATATGGGTGCTCCCGTCCTGTGTGTTGGCGTGTCCAGATGCTCTCCATATAGTTTTTACGTTCAAATACTTGGGCGGTGCACAAGAATGCTTAGGTGCTGGTCCTAAGCCATGTGATGGCAGGGAAAACTCTTATAGCTTTCCTAGCAATAGCTTATTGTCTCTTTTCGAACAGGTTTACGATGGTGTCTCTTTTATCACTAGGTGACTGAAACCGTTGCAGATGCGAAACACAATCTGTTTTCACACATTCTTCTCTAACATACATTCAGCCTCACCTCGATTTTTTTCCCTTCTGTTTTTTGGATTGCGCAGCACTCTCTGTCTCTCTATCATTTGGTCTAAACCCCAGAAGCTGTCTGTCTTGCAGATGGGCCTTTTAGCCTCAGCTGGCTGTTTACAACCTATGCGGTAGACGTTGCCGAAAGAACAGTGAGCAATCAGGCCACAGGATTAGAAAAAGGGAGAGGGCTCGTTTGCTTGGCGGCATCTTAGTTACTCTGTCTAATTAAAAAGGCTGCTTGGAGACTAAGTGTCTCTAGGCGTCACCCAGCCCAGATCCAGTCCACGGCAGAGACCAGACCACTGGTTGATGGTGTTGGATGCTGTGTGTCATGTTGCCTGGCCTGATGTGAAAAGAGCAACCTTGAGCCCAAACCCATTCGCATTTTTTTTGCTCGCCTGGTTTCTTCTTACATATTCATTCTGTATCTCCCTGTCCGCCCACTGTCTCTCCCTTTCATTTACCCTTTACTGGTAAAAGGATTTTGTGAAACTTTGTACAAGATTGCCTCGAGTGTGTGAAATGATTGAAGCAGGCACCATTGCAGAGACTGCACACACTCACACATGCAAGATGAGGTGTGTGTGTGTGTGTGTGTGTGTGTGTGTGTGTGTGTGTGTGTGTGTGTGTGTGTGTGTGTGTGTGTGTGTGTGTGGCAGCAGCTAAGCTATACAGAATCTGTAAATGATCCTGCTGCTGATACAGTTGAAACAGTGCAGAGAAAAAAAAAAATCACCTCAGGCTGAAGTCCCAGTTTATACACCGTTAATCTGAATTATAGATGGCCTCTAATAGAAATCCAAAAATACAGGAACAAGTATTTACACAATGCAGCAGTAGCTGTAATCATGTCAGGGTTAACATGGCACAGATAGTGTTTTATCTCCCTACATGTCCATCCATCCCATAAGCATCTTTGTATCTCAAACCGTGTATTGAATTTTCTAACTCTTAATAATAGATGTGTTTGGTGTAAATATTTCATGGTCGGCTGACTGAAAACTCATGCCTGTCAGAGATATGGCGGAAGAGGGAGGGGGAGAAGATAGCAGGGAGGGATTGGGTGAGGGGCTGAGTGGTGAGGGAGTGTAATTTAATAGGCAGGATTTTAACCCCCACATTCTGCCCTCATCAGGACGCTACAAGCACTGCTTACAGAGTACATATGTTAAGTTGTCTCCTTCTCTTCTTTCCTCTCCTCCCCCTCCCTTCCCCGCTCCCGCAGGGCTCTCAGGATTCAACAGGAGGACAGGAGGGATTGGTGGCCCCGCCCTTTTCACCGTTCCCCCCTCCACCCCCTCCTCAAAACGGGCTAGCAGGGACAGAGTTTGTCCCAGGGGCCATGTTTGGTGGTGGAGGCCAAGGCCCAGCAGAGTTAGGGGCTGGTGCTAATGGAGCCCCCACCAATACCACCACCAACAACAACGTAAGCACAGACCTGATAAAGCCTTAATGAGTAATAATTGAAGTATGTTAGATGTGTGCAATGTCGAGGCATTTTCTATCATACTTTGTTTTAGAGGTATTCAGCAAGTTTAGTGGTGCTGTGTCTGTTTTATTCTCATTCTTCATGTCTTGAAGTTGATTTTTTTGTTAGGGTTAGGGGTACTATTCTGATAACGGTCATAAACCCTGGCTTGAGACTGCCATAGTTAATGTCGGTCCACCACTTTCATTGAGACTAAAATATACTGGATGGATTGCCATGGATGTTTTTTACGCACAATTCGTGGTCCCCAGAGGAAGAATCCTAATGACTTTAGAGGATCTCCCTGACTTAACCAGCAGGTTAACATTTTTATTTTGTAGTCAAATATCTGAACTGCTATAACATGGATTGCCATGACTTTCTTTTGGACATTCATGGTCCCCAGAGGGTGAATTATAATGCCTTTTGCTGATTCCCTGGATTTTCCTCTTGTGCCAGCAGGAAGTGCACATTTTAGTTTTTTAAGTTAAATGGATTGCCATGAAATGTGATACAGTCAATCACGATGCCCTCTTGATGAATTACAACAACTTTGGTGATCCCTTCACTTTCTTACATAAGGTCAAAAATGTTGCCCAATACTGTTTAGGCACAAACCCCTACAAACACTCCCATCAGCCTCAGCTGGACTTTGTGTTTAGTGCTAATTATAACTGTTTGCATGCTAACAACTTAAACTGAGATGGTAAACATTATATTTACTAAACAGCATGTTAGCATTCTCATTATGAGCATGCTAACATGGTGGCATTAGCATTTAACTCAAAGCACCGCTGTATAGCCTCACAAGGCTGCAACCAACGGTTATTTTCATTGTCAAATCATCTGTTGTTTGTTTTCTTGACTAATCGACTAGTTGTTTGGTCTGTAGAATGTCAGAAAATGGTTAAAAATGCGGATCAGTATTTCCCAAAAGCCCAAGATGACACCCTCAAAGGTCTTGTCCACAACTCAAAGATATTCAGTTTACGGTCACAGAGGAGTGAAGAAACTTGAAAACATTAACAATTAAGAAGCTGGATTCAGACCTTTTCATCATACAAAATGACTCCAACCGATTAATCAATGATCAAAATAGTTGGCGGTTAATAATTGACAACTAATCAATTTAATCTTTGCAGCTGTAGCTGTGAGTATGATTGGCACAATAATCCGATTTCAGATGCAGTTGAGATTATCTGGTTTATTTCTTGACTATATCAGACTGTACACAAATAGCTTTCTGCACTGTGCACTCATTATCTCTGCCCTTTGTTGTTGTTTCCATTTGGGTTATATTTAAAAGAAGGTGTAGCAGAGCTTTAGCTTGCTAAAATAATGATCATCAGCCATTTGGTCACATTTACCTCTACTTCTCTCACCTTTCTTAACCCTTCTTCTTTTTGCTCTCTCTCTCTTTCTCTCTCTTCCACAGGGAAAGACAGAGGAGGGGTCCCAGGGTGAGGTGGGCCTACAGTGCAGCACAGGAGGCTCAGGATCTGGAGGCTCTGTGGGAGACCCCTCCGAGGCCAAAGGGACCCCCAAACGCCTCCACGTCTCAAACATCCCCTTCCGCTTTCGGGACCCTGACCTCAGGCAGATGTTTGGGGTAAGAAGCTGGGAATGTTGTGGGCCTCATTTTTAACAGATCAATAAATCAGTCTAGACACCCCGGGTTCTCCACAGAAGGGCCGGTTTCACAATGGGTGGGGTTTGGAGACTAAATAGTCAACATTGAAAGGCCCTCGTGGGTGTTGTCTTATGCTTGAGAGGGCAATAGGCTTCTATTCGTTTCAGTTTGTTAGCGTTAGTGACAACGGGAGATTCAAATAAAAAAGGGGGGAGTTGGCAGAGCAAGAGTTTGGTGCAAAAGGATAAAAGGAAAAGCATTGAAATGTGGGAAGGTGTCTTTTGTGTAACAGTGACACCTAGTGCTCCGCAGTTGTAACTCGCACAATGTCCAAATCTTCAGAATTTTGCAGTAATGCCGTCCCCAAAAGACAATTCAGAGATGTCATTGACTGCTTTCTTTGCTTATATATGTTTGCTAATTTCTTCCCTCAAATCTGTTCGCAGCAATATGGGAAGATCCTGGATGTAGAGATAATTTTCAATGAGAGGGGATCAAAGGTAAGTGCACAGATGCCATTTGATTCTCTGAAACCACACTACAAGTCTTCCTTACTGTTGACAAGTTATTCCCACTTTGCATGTTTCCGCGACACGTTGTGATGCGGTATCAGCACGCCACGTGGGGGATCTTTGTTAGGAAACTCCAGTTATCGCTTAGTGTCAAAAGTGCATCCCAAGGCCTTAGGATTTACATATTCTCGTCTCTCTCCGTCGCCACAATCCCTTTTGACCAACCTCTTTAACCTCTGCCGTGTACCACAGGGTTTTGGCTTTGTGACATTTGAGACCAGCGCAGACGCAGAGAAAGCCAGGGAAAAGCTCCACGGCACATTGGTGGAAGGTCGTAAGATTGAGGTAATTTCTCTCTCTCGCTGTCCTTTTCTGTCTGTCTTCTCTCTGTACTCATATTTCTGCTTGATCACTGACTGCTAGCTAGCTCCTATCCTCCCTTTAGTGATATGCTCTGATGCAGCCCACTGGTATCCCACTCCCTGGTCTCTCTGCCGTATGTTCATGTTTTAAATATCAAAAGACTTGTTACCTGTTTTTGTTTTGTTTTTGTGGTGGGAATGATTGGGGACGGGTTGCAAGAACACTACATAAGGCATGCTGGGTACTTTTCCTCTGCGGCATTTTCTTTCATCATCAAGCTGTTGCCTCTTCACCTTTTTGTTTTCCCCCACTGATGCGCAACTTGTAGCCACACTGATGTTACAACTTTTCCCGCAACATTTGAATGGTGTTTGTGTAGTTGGCACCGGAGGGCACGAGAGGAACGCAGTGAAAGGATGATGCATGGCAGATTGCTGTCAGATGCTCTTATTTTCTTCCCTAGTGTAGAAATCCTTCTGTGTTCCCCTCTCCCGGTGCTGTGGCTAAGTGGTTGTGACAAGCTTATGGCTCCTGGTGCAACAGCAGCATGCTGGGAATCACGGCAACACTGACGCATGTTCACTTTATGGGAGTCTGGATTCTTAAAAAAGATCTGTGCACTTGAGTTTTATATGTATGTAAAGTCTGTGTGTGTTCGGGTTAGTTATTTTGATTTTTATAAAATATTGTTTATTTTTCTAACTGAAGCATGTGAATTTTTGAAATCAGTTTAAACGGGGTGTCAATTAGCCAGTTGTCCATAATGGATCTTTGAGCCACATCGCTGCAAGCCAGGATTTCTGCATGGGCTTAGTGTGTGTGTGTGTGTGTGTGTGTGTGTGTGTGTGTGTTTGTGTGTAAAGTTCCTGCATGATGGGTGAGGCTGGCTGGACCCTTTTTTAGTTGTGTACGCTCAGTTCTGCTGCAGTGTGGTCGAGAATAAAAGACAGCCACCTGCATCCTCTGGTACAACGTACTCCCTCCACCACGTCCGTCTTCAGCCAATCAGCAAGCTGAATGGATACTTTGAATGGAGCCAATTAACCCAGCATCAGTCCCTCCCAGTTGAGCCAAGTCAACAAGCTGTGTTGTCCCTGGCATTGCTTTAACCTGACTCTGTGTTTATTTCCCCACGGTGTGCATGATATCAGTCACTTGTATTAATCGGCGAGCATTTTGTTTTCAGTCGTCACTTTGCATGCACTCTGTTGTACTCCAGTAGTGGTGTTGGGCTGTAGCGAGTCATGTATCTGCTGCATGGTGGGCCAGCAACAGGAGTCTGAAGAGTGGATCTCTTTCTGTCTGTTTATGGTGCATGGGCTTGAAGAGACAAAAGGCTGCCTGGCGCAGGACAAATCGTGGATTTGTGTTTATACATTCTTTCAACTGAGGAGAAAGGGCCGGACATTTCTATTTGAGGCAACTCCATCTGGCAGTTCTCCTTTCTTGCAGATGTTGCAGCGTTACTCTCGCTTTTTAAACTGGTCATATCATTTCAGTGTTTGTTGAATTATGTTTTTTAAGTGATTGGCAAAAAAATAATTCAGCAACTCTGAAATGTAGGCCTTCCTGTGTACCACGGTCATACGTCAATACTTTACTGTTATTGTGTGTGACTGTGCAGTTCACTGCTACCCACTGGCATGAGTTTAGGTGACGTAGGCTGCATGGTTGGTATTTTAGAATGGAAAGACGTAGCGAGGCAGTGCTGAAGACAGCTGGATATGTTTTCTTGCATGTTTATTCTGTACGGCCATTTGTTGAATTAGTTGTGGTGATGGGACTGTTAACTTACCTGTTTAGTTGGCATGAAATCAGTTGCACCTGGGTGCCTCGAAGGCTGAGTAGCTGATTTCCTAGTTTTCAGAGTACCTTTTGATTTATAAAGCTGTCCTCAACTTCACCCAAGTGCTGACTTTTCTTATTCTTTGTGCATGCCAATGGGAGTCGGTCTGTAGTTCTTCTCATAGCTTAGCTGCCCCATAGCGTGCATGTGTGTAGTATAAATAAAATTGAAAGACATCTGTTGTACTTAAAGTTACACTGTACTTCTCTTTGTCTGGAATAAAACTCTGCGCTTTGAAGAAGTCAGTTTCCTGTGTGCTTCCAATGTATCCATGTAAGTGGCCCAACTACAATTCACTTTGTCTCTACCTGCTTCTCTGTGATCTCCTCTCATCACCATTCATTCTGAATATATATATATATATATATATGTATATATATATATATATATATATATATATAATATACTGTATGTGTAACACTGTGTATCTTATACCCCTTTCCTACTGTTCAAAAAACAAACAAATAACGCCCAATAACATCTGGCTTTTTTGTCTGTATTTACTCCCGGGACAAATGACTCTGCAGTAGGCACAGCAATTCATCGGCAGACATGGAAACAGGACATCGGAGTAGATTAGCCAATTTTTGCCTCTCTGTCTGTAACTTCTCTCAACTGGGCCATAATTTCCATCCGTCTCCGCCCAAGCAGTGCTCAAATGTGAAATTTGTCTGCCCCGAGTTTGAAAGAGAAACAGATTAAGTTACAGATATAAAAAAAGGAGTAGCCACCGTAACATTTTTCCTGGCCTCCATAATGCTGTGTTTCATTTACTAATACTACGTTGTTACAGAAGCGTAGCAGAGACAGTAGGTAGTGTATGTGTAGTGGAGCGAGCGATAGAGTGTCTGTGGATGCAGAGCGATCGGTCTGAGCGGAGGAGAGTTTCTGAGCGAAGATATTAGGTGAATAAACAGGTTGTTTTGTGCGCTGTTTTGGGCAGCTGTAGCAGGAAAAGTTAACACCTGTTTTCTGGCGCATTAGTGACGTTGAGCGGGAAACGCCACCAAAAAAACCACAATCATCAACTGACAATGGCAAGTTTAGCAGGTGTACCCATGTTTAAAAAGCAAAAATGCATATACCCACACATTTTGATGGAAAAAGGGTATTAATATGCACTCACAGACATCCACAATTCAATGCATTTCCACCCACTCATGGCTGTCTTTGTGATTGTGCGTGTCCTCTAACAAGTAAATGGTTCTGCAGTTCTCCCTCATAACATCTTTGTGCTTCAGGCAGTAACATTTTGTCTGTCATTGACTTGCTACTTTGGCTGTAGGACACCCTACAGAGCCAATGATAGGCAATCTCTCCAAACCATTTAGTCACATATATGTAGTCACATATTTCATTCTTATGCTGCAGTTACTGGCTGTACAGGAAGTGCATTTGGGTCCCTGCATGGTCTCATTTGCGCAGCTGCAAACTTGGATTAGGAAATCATAACGTCGACCTAATGAAATACTAAATAATGCGCTTGCTCTCAATGTTCCTTCACCTGTATCTCAATGGGTGAAGATGAAGGCTGCTTGTTGTGATTTTTAAATAATTATTACAAAATAAAGAGACTACAGTTAACACAGGCTTGTTTTAATTTTACATTCACCAAACAGTCAACATTGTACAAAAGATTTACCTTGTTTTACGCTGACCCCCAGGTAGCCTTCTGGTCTGCTTGCTGTAGATTAGTCCACAGTGTGAACTACAGTGTGGCAGCTGTGACATGGACAACATCTCAGCTGTTTGTACACGGCGGTGGTTGCAGACAGTGTGCGCGCGGCCACAGAGGAGATGACGCTTGGGCGGGCTCGGAGACAAAACTAAACCCTAAAGACTCCCTTTCACTAACTCCTGCTCTAAGGTTGTGTGTTTGCCGTTGATCTGTGTGGCTTGAGTGTTACGGGAAGTGAGTGCTCCTCCGCAGCGCAGAGTTTTAGTCAGACATTTGAACACAAAAGAGCAGAATAGCTTAGATGTGTGCGTGTGTCACAAGTGGTTCAGCTCGGCATGTAAGCAGCGGAGGTGGGGGGTGAGTAAAGAGTGTCATCATTAGTGCATGGATGTGTGCGTGGAAAAGGATGTGAAGAAGTTGTGCCTGTGGTTCTGCATGCAACCAATGCTGCTCCACACACTAATCAAAGGGACACCGTTGGCTAGGGCTAAACGATTTTGATTTTTTGGGGGGGTGATCTAATTGCAAATTTCTTTTTGCCAGATATTGCAATTACGATTCAATTGCATTTTTTTTTCCTACATATTGCATGTTTTACTATCATGTATCAAAGTATAAGGATAAATGAAAAATCCACTGAAAATAGGCCATTGCTCCAACACAACCTTTGATGTGTAACATTATTCCAGCATTTATCTTATGAAAAAAACAGTAGATATAATAATGAAAAGAGGAATATAAAATGTTGACTGACACTAATCGTTTAGCCCTAGCGTTGGCCTTCAGCTCACTGTGGCCTGGGCCTTAAACACTCTGAACCCTCTGGGGGATTGTGTTCACTGGCATTGTTTCTATTGTTTATACTGGTAAGATAATGAATTGTTGGATGGGCGATGGCCTGAGGTGAAGGACAACCCCGCTCCACCTCCCCCCCAGGCTTTGGATTTGACCGGTCTCGTTTTGTTATCTGAACTTTCTGTTACTGCATGATTTGAAACGATCAGTGAATGAAATGTGTGCGTATCCGTGTGTGCTTGTAGCCAAGTGGAAATGTACAAAAGGTTGAAAGAAAAGGGGAAAGAGAGTTTGCACTTTGCCCTTTCCAACCCTCTTTGTGTCAGCTTCTCTCTCTCTCTCTCTCTCTCTCTCTCTCTCTCTCTCTCTCTCTCTCTCTCTCTCTCTCTCTCTCTCTCTCTCTCTCTCTCTCTCTCTCTCTCTTATCACTTCATTCTCTTGTTGCCAGTCACATTTGTCTTTCTGTCCATTTGTGTTTGAGAGTAATCTTTAACGGTTTTGCTAACTTTAACCATCTTGTTTTGCCATCATCTGCGTCCGCCTTATTCTGTTTACATTTACTACCATCTATTTTGGTATTTAAGTTTCTGTTTTGTTTTTATTTTTAGACAACCTTCAGTATGTTATTTTTTGGTGACTGAAAAAAAAAAAGTGTGGAAATCACAGCCAGTCTTCCAAACCCACGCTCTTCTGTCGTGGCTGAAACCTGACCACACAAGACTTGAGTCATTTCTGGCTAAATGTAACCAAAATACGTCCACTGTCCTTTTGACTGCGATCGACCCAGACAGCGGTAAACCAACCTTTGACTACTCTGCTCTTATGAAGGCGGCTGATGGGAATTGGTATCTGCCCCCCTGACTTTTTCTTGGAGGTTTTTCCAATTCGCTGCATCTCAGTCCCTCACTGTACATTCAGGAGGTTAGTAGTTTTTGGTGTTAAAGGAATACTTCACCCTCAAAACGACCATTTGTAAATCAATTACTCAGCGTGAAGAAAACTTATTATTGTTGCACGCCTTCACGGTGAACACAGTATTGGAAAAAACAGGAGAAAAGTCTTGATGCATTGAGGAAATGGGAAGTAATGTAACCACAGCAAAACATATGAATATATGAAAATATCTGTATCTGTGCAAACTGTCACACAACCAGTGCGGTATGATCCAAGTCTCGTTTATCCTGGGGTATGCTCAGTACTAACCACGTGTATTTTCGGTAAACCTTACCATTTATAACACATCTCAGAGGTGGAAAACATAGGAAGACATCACAGATCTTTTTTGAAAAGACAATGCCAGAAAAGAGAAGGCATGGAGTTTAACTGCAGGAGCGCTTGGAGTGGAAGGTACACACTAGCTTAATAAACACGTGATTGTTCTTTAAAGTACTTGAACCATAAAATCTACGACACTCCCGGTGTGGGATGGCGCGTGGCGGAGGAGGGAACAAAACCGGAATGAAGTAAAAACACGCGCCCACTGGAAAACCTGGGTTAGTGTTGAAAGGTCTTAGCAAATGGGTCTGGGAAGTACTGAGCATACCACAGGATAAACGAGACTTGGCCTACACTGCACGGGTTGTGTGAGAGCTTGTTTTGTTTTGACATCATTTTGGTGTTCTCTCTGTTTCTCCGGTGTTGGATTCTCCGTTCACTGTGGAGGACTGCGACAAAAACACCCAAAAGTGATTTGGGAATTCAAGGCAGCATTCGGTGAATAATTGCTGATGTCAAATGGTCATTTTGAGGGTGAAGTATTCCTTTATGGCAAGGTTGCCCCATCTTTCCATTCTCCTTTTGTTCTCCAGAGCACCAAGAATACCTTCCTGTCACTGTTTAAATCGTTAACGCTTTGAGCTCCGTTAGGCATCGAGAGAGCTAGCACCCCCTCTCCCCTTTCTCCCTCTTCCTTCTTTCTCTTATATTCTGGTCTGAGCTGTAACACTGCTGCTATCAGGTTTTTATTTCACACGGCGCAAGGATGAGCAGCTGACGGAGGGGGGTGGGGTGGGGGGGCATTTAGGTTTCTTTTGTTACTAGCATTATTTGTTCCTTTTATTTATTATATTTTTTCTGTTTCCCTGACGACTTCTGTGTGTTGTTGTCAGTCTCCACGGTAACCACTCGCTGTTTCTACGGCAACGGTAAGTTGTGTACAAACATCTATCACTGAACTGATTCCCCCCCTTCCCACCCCCTGTCCCCCCCTGACATTGGGCATTTGATACAGTCCAATGTACAGTACACTATGTACAGTAAGTTCCAATATTAGTCCTATTTATGTAGTGATTTTAACTGTGATAGGCCCACGCAGTGTAATGCCCTAGAAAGCTATTGATGTTATGTAATTTTACAGTGCACCACACACACAGACAGACACACAGTATCACAGACACACACACAAGCACACAGACAGACATAGCATCTTTCAGCAGATTGGATCTTTTAGCAGTAATATTCCCTTCACATGCCCCCCCCAACCTACTCATTAACACTGCACTGGGAATGACCGTATGTAATCACCCTCCTCTATGCAATGACACGGCTATCCACAGTCCAGTTGATTAATTCTCCATTTGGACTCCATGTATATAGTATTCAATTTCTTGACTAAAAATCTTTTTTTTTTAACAATTCAAAAAATCAACAGAAATGATATGAAGCTTTGCTCCCTGTTGCTGCCTATGATTGCTTTGACAGAACGCAGGCCCCGAGCTGCAGGGCACATAACGCCGCTCTGGTTTTGAATTTATTTTATTTTATTGACCTGCCTGCTTTAAGCTAATCGTACATTTGTCAAATATAAGCCAATTGAACTGGATGTGCAAGTATAGATGAATAGATGGACTTTACTGTTAAATATTCTTATTTTCAATGTCTGCACTGCAGCAGCAAGGTATAAGGCACCGTACAGAATATACAAGAAATAATAAGTACATACAATAAAAAATACAAGAACGCCTACTCAAAATGGTTTCATCCAGGCTTGAGCTAATGTAGTGGCTAGCCAGCATCCTGGCCTACTGTATTGCAGACTGTTAAATAATGCTTAGATGAAGACTTTCCAGATGTACGTATCTACACCTGCGATAAAAACATCTTCTTTTGTAGTAAAAAAAAATGTAAACTGGAACTCTTTAGTGTTTCAGATGTGGCCACTTCTGAAATCAGTGTTGCCAGTGTTCTGTAACCATATGCATTTCTAAACCGATATGGGGTTTACCTTACTGTGTTTTGGGTCTCTCTTTAACTGCCATTTTTCTCCTTTTTGGTTTGGTTTTCTTGTAGTGAATTGTCTGTGTACTAGTAGTCGTAGTCGTAGTGTACTGGTCTTAGTTTGTGACACAAAGTTCTACTGCCTGGCATAGTGTCTCGTGTTTATTTGATTTCTCTCCTTTTTTGGGAATAAGGATTGCTCGCTCTCTCACTCCCCCCCGTCCGTCTCTCTCTCTCTCTCTCTCTCTCTCTCTCTATGTCTCTCTCTCTCTCTCTATGTCTCTCTCTCTGTTCCCTCTGTTTCTCAACCCACCACATATACTGAGATTTTCAGGAGAATGGTCACCAAATCTAATTGCTTTATTTGAATGATGCACCTTGGGATATATGTTTTGTTTTTAAACAGTAATTGTTATTTAGTTATTTTTTGTGTTGCTCATGTAAACCTTCTCCCTGTTTTCTCTTCACTCCATCTTTACGTCATCCTGTTATTTTTTTGTATATGGACTGGCTCTGTCTCCTTACTTCTCCCCTGCATCCCTTCCTCCTAACTTATCTGTCCCATCTTTGTCTCGTATGTGTTCGATGTGGGAGTGCTACGAATGTTTTGATTGGTCTCTATGCTGCATCCGACGCTTGCTGATTGGCTGAATTATTTCCTTTTTTTGGTTTGTTACTCACTCTTGGTCATGTGTTGCGCCCATATTTGGCTGCGTGTAATTTCTGTGTTATATGATTATTAATTTTGTCAAACAAATGTTTTTTGCACCCCCTCTTTCTCTCCCTCGTATTTTGTTTTTGAATATTTCTTTTTAGGTATGTAAACCCCACAAGTTTGATTTCATATGGAAATGTGACTTAATTTTGTCCTGGTTTATTGTTCAGGCTGGACTGGGGGGGCAAAAGTGGGATGAGAGAGGCTGAATGTTTTCTAAATTATTAACCCTTTGAGATTTGCCTTCCATATTCTGTTGATTTGCATGTGTTCCTGTCAACCGTTTTACCCAATTTCATTGATTGCATATGCTGTACACACAAAGACCCACCATTAACAAAAGTTAAACTCTTCATCATCATTACCAGTTAGGCTGCATTCACACTAAATCAGGCGTTGCAGCGATTAGCGCTGGGTTGTGCGGCGGTGTAGGAGTCACACTAAAATGGCCCATTGTGTTCCCATGGTGCTAGCGTTTAGCCATTAAAAAACACATATTACTTTTAGTAACCAACCAGGGTGCGGGGCCTGTCATTCCTTGAATTTTAAACTGGTGTACAACAACCAAAGCAAATTCCTTGTGAGTGTTAACTTACTTAATAAATCTCTTTTTGGATTCTGGTGCATGAAGGCAAATTGAGTGATGTCACCTGAAACATAACGTAACATTGAGTTTTGTCTAATCGCTGGTTATTGTGACATTGAGTTGCGTATCTCCAAATTCATTTTCAAATTTTCACTGCCTTTTTTTTTATTTTTTTCCCTGCGGCCCCGCTGCTGCACAATGGGGGGACTGGCAATTTTTCCGCAACTTCTGACTCGGTGTGAATGCAGCCTTTCCATTCAACATCCACATTCTTACAAGTCCGGATACAATTTCACTGCGACACAAATTTGGTTTAATTAATTTGATTCATCAAATCCATTTACATTTTGAAATGTCTCCACGCGGACGCCCGCGGAGAGTTGCGTCAGATAGCTAGCCAGGCTAGGCTAATTGAATCATTTGCCACTGGCCTTGTCATTTGCAATGAGGGAAAGATGAGGTAAACCTCATTTCCATCAGAATGAAGCTCTGCCGATAAAGAAAATGACTCACTGAGAGAGGCAATGCGACTGGCGGTCTCGGCCCTAATGGTCTCGTTAATGGGAGTGCAGCTTGTCTGCGCACAAGCACTCTTCATTCCTCAGTCGCTCTTTCTCTGCTTCTTTGTGTCACACACTCTCCCTTCATCTAGCCAAAAGGTCATTCATCTTTAGCTCGCCACACACTCGGATGTAGAGCTTAAACATCACACTGGGACAGTATATGGGTTTTAACAGAGAGTTACAATCTCCTTCTCTTAAAACCCATCAAAGGAAGACGAGGGTAGATCAAGGGACCGGAGTGTGAGCCTTTGAAGCTCAGAGAGGAGATTATCAGCCATCTTGGATTGAAAGCCCAAGCATTAGACTGAAATGTCAGCCAGCATGCGCAGAACATGCACACACACCTAAAAAAACAACAACAATAATTGAACCTGTGCATGCCAAAAAAAGAAAAGTATAGCTAAGTTTCTTTTGCTGTGCCCCCACCCAGTCACAGCTGCATCATAACCAATGTCACCCATGGCAGCCTGTACATCGCTCCACAATGAATCACCAAATCTCTACTGGGCAACTCGCTATTATTGCATGATAACTAAAAAAATAAATAAAAAAACCTTACCGCCCCCACCCACTTTTACACTTTTTAGCAGCCATGTCAGGACTTTCACATTTGTCACACCGGCAGAGTGTAACATCAGTGACTTTTACATTTTAGCAAGTACATTTGGTCACATTTTAATTATTTTTTTCTCAGTCTGTAGAAGCACATTTTTTGCACATGAAGCCAGAAGAAAGAAATCAATTATTTTTACTAGAAAACAGTCCCTCAAAAACATGTTGCAGCATTGTCACCCCAATGTTGTTGGTAGGTCAACAGTTAACCTTAAGCCATCTTTTTCCAAGGTCATTTAACGGACTAATCATGTAGGCCAGAATGATTGGAGAAAATGTCAACTACACGTTGAAGTAAATGAGCCAGAACTCCAAATGACGGCAGTATTCACGTTTAATGACCCAGTAGCAGTTAATGTACATTATTTCCTCAGAGATTCACCAAGAAGTACAAAAAATGGAAGCAAGCTTATTATGGCACATAACAGCAGACATGTTGAATTCCACAACATATCAGCCTTGTGATCTAGTCCTGTGATCTAGTGTGATGTCCATTAGTTTCCTGTGTTGAGTTTTTGTGTCTTGTCTTTGACTGTCTGCTCCTCCATCCCCAGGTGAATAATGCCACGGCCAGGGTGATGACCAACAAGAAAATGGTCAGCCCCTACCCTAATGGAGAGGCTCTCAGCACGCTGCCTTATGGTAACAACCCCACTTGACACACACACATACACTAACACTGACGAATGGCTTGCCTAATAAACAAACAGCATAGGTACACAGGGAGAGGCAGGTGTTGGCAGCGTAAAATACACAATCTCCCCCCGTAGGCTCTGCTGCAGACCAAGTTATGTAAGGCCGTCAGAGATTTTAGTGTTGTTATTTTTACCACCGCCTACCAGCCATGAGGTCAGCTGAGAGAAAGAGCTGCTGTTAGCTTAACCCAACTGGTAAGACTTATTAGTCCCCCATTTGGAGCATTTCTAAGCAGAATAAAAAATCATGTAATCAATAGTTTGTGTGTTAAATGGTAGTTGCATGTAACAATGAGGACATTTTCAAGTGTTGATTAATATATCGTAGGGCTATTGATCGATTCAAATTGCAGACCGTCCACAGTTAACTCGCGATCAATGACACATTTTTGATCTCTTCTAAATGTACTTAAAGAAAGAGTTTAAAATAAGGGTTAAAATAAAGTCTTGCCAATGTTGACTTGCTCTATCTGCCCGGGTCTTTCCAACATCCGTCATGGCCGTGCTCATTTTCTACCAACTGTTTGCAAGACAAAAGCACACAGGCACCTAACAAAAAGAGCAGCCAGAGCCGACTCCAGTGTCTCTGCAGCGTTTAGGACGCTTTGGCTCGCGGTGTATTAACACGGGAAGAGCTTCCAGTGGAGTTTAAAGTAGAACAAGTATAGTGCGGTGTTGGGCAGCTGTAACAGAAGCAGCCATTACAATCAATTTTAAAGAAACGCTCTGCGGTGCTCTACTAGTGTCCCCTGTCTCCTGTCTTTCAGTACAGGGTGAACCATGAAGGGCACCAATAGGTGTATGACTGAATAACAGGGTTAATGGTGTAGTGAAACGTGTGTATTTGTACATAAAAGAGCAGCAGGATCCTCTGCTCTTTGTAAACTGCCCATATTAATGAAGTGCCCCTTGCTCTCTGTGTGATCAGCGGGGTGGAAGTTGAGTCCTATGATGGGGGCCGTGTACGGACCAGAGATCTACGCAGGTAAGACCAGTCTCTACCTCCCTTACTCTGCCTCTGCAGCTTATTTTACATTTTAATCACATTCCAATCCTTCATTCATATTAATGCACCGCTTGCCTAGCGTTTCTCCTCGCTGACATTTTTATTGATATCAAGCCCTCAAGGCTGCAGTTGGATTATTCCCCTTCTCTCTTTGCTCTTTCTTTTTCCCCTTAATTCACCCTGGTTCTTCCCCCTTATTTTCCCCATTCACATTGTCCTTTTACTGCCTGCGTTGTTATCTTAATCTTCCCTAAATCCTCTCCATCCCCCCCACCCCATCCTCACCCCCGTCTCCTTCTCCAGTCCCAGGGTTTCCCTATCCTTCAGCAGCGGCAGCGGCCACCACAGCAGCCGCCGCCTTCCGCGGTGCCCACCTCCGGGGCCGAGGCCGGCCGGTCTACAGTGCTGTGCGAGCTGCCGTGCCTCAGCCTGCCATCCCGACCTACCCCGGGTAAGAAAGACGCTCCGCTTCTAAACCAGAGCTGTCGACGTCACATACTTGCAGCTGTCCCAGATCTGCAGGATGTTTTACATAGCACATTTAAGATAAGCAAAAAAAAGAAGAGGAAAAACAAGTCAAGATCTGTTTTGTTTAGTGCCTAGTGAAATCCGTTGAACACTTCATGAATACCATTTTCAGAATCATTTTCCCAGATGCTATTTGACCAGCGCTCTGTTTAATACAGCTGTGCTCAAACGCCTCTCATGCTCACACATTATTCACACTTGAATCTCTTCAGCGCTCCAACTGGCACATTGTCAGTCAGTTCACAAGCTATTCAGAGTAGAGTAAGGCACGCTGATGGGATTGCACCATTCAGGGTTCATTTGAATAAACTCGCAGAAGCCAGCATCAGCATATTTGCATACGACACACACTAACCACGTTCAGCCATTACGCAGAAGCGGTCACCCTGCTCACAGATTTGCTACAAATTATTCAGGTTTACCGTGAGCTGTTCTTTTGTCCCAGCAATATGTGTACTGTGCATGTTGTTGCTGTGCTGTGGCTAATGGGGTTGTGACTGCTGTGATTTTCAGATAAAAGCAGAATTGATTGCTTAATGGCCTTGCGGCTGCTTTACTGTGATGGTATTCAAACGATGCTAAACAAGATGAAATTGGGGGCCTGCAGGAAATACGCTCTCCATATCGGCTCCACTGCTACTACACCTATCAGACATCGTAAAGCCATCCATTTTAAGCACCTAGATTTTTCTTGTAACTGGGGAACAGTGGCACAATACAATAATATACAATAATTTTAAGTTCAATGAAGTTAATTAGTCCCACACGTCCATTGTTTGTTTTCAGTTTCAGCTGTGGAGTTAAATGGAAGTTGTATTTCCTCTGCATGCTGCATGGGTGTGAAATAACTACTTTTTTCTCTCTCTCCCTCTCTCTCTATCTATCTCTCTCTTCCTGTACCATCTTTTGTTTTTTGCTGTGTTGTGACCTTCGTCCACTCTGGTTCTCGGGGCTGTGCACCACTCCGTTTGCACCCCCCTCCACTACACCATCCCCACTATGCCCTCCTCCTCCTCCTCCTCCTCTCTCCCTGTTTCTTCCTCACTCTCAGTGTGGTGTATCAGGATGGGTTTTACGGAGCTGCAGACTTATATGTAAGTAAACTCACCTCCCACCAACACACCCTCTTTATACCTCCCCTCACGGTTTTCTCCTGCTCTTTTATTTTATTTTTCTTTCTCCTTCCTCTGGGGGTGATTCTGCATGTGCGTCCAGTCATGCGCTGCACAGAGCTGCCTGCATAAAGGTGAATGATAAAAGCAAAGTTTTTATTTTATTTTTTTGCTGTGACAAAACGTCCACTATTATATAATTTGAACACCTTCTTGGGTCAAAATACAATAGCATTGATTTAAAAAATAGCTGGGATAATAATAGGTTGGAGCGTCTCAGACACCACCATGAAGGCTGCTCTGTGGGCGGATGCGGCAGCGTGCGTCAGTGTACGAGTGTCTGAGCGTATGAACAAGACTGTGTGTGCGTGTGTGTGTGTGTATCCAGGTTGACAACGGTTGTTTCTGTTCTCTCTATAGACTAGTGTTTCAGGACTCAGTCCTTAGTCCCAGATTGCCTCAGGTAGGGTCAACTCAACACCAAACCCACAGTGTGCATTGTTTTATTGTACTACCTCCTCTGATCTTATGAATCATCTTCTGATCTGACCTGGAACATGTTGTCTTTTAGTTGTTTAAAACCAAATTACCACCGCTTTGAGTTTTTTTCTTTTCTTTTTCTACTAACTCACTGGAATGTGCACTCTCTTTTTTCGACTGGGGGGGAAGGGCTTTGTTTGCTTGGTTGGTTGGTTGTTTGTTTTACTAAACTACTAAATTGTATTAAGCGTGTATTTTTTTTCTTCTTGCCAGTTTGTTAAAAAGTAGAAGACCCTGGTCTCTTTTGTCTGGTCGGCTAGTTTTGGAGAAACTCCTTTCTTGTGTTCTCATATCATTTCAAACAACCTAAAATGAAGGGAAATGCAAATTGTCATATTTTCAAATTGGGTGATGGCTTATCAGGCTACCCGCGGGGTCTTAAAAGTATTAAAGTCTTAACTTGAATATTCAAAAGAAAGAAATGGCCTAAAATGATTACATTTGTTTACAAAGATCTCACAAGTTTTCTTTTTCTTTCTGTCATAGGATTAAATAAATGCCATAACGCCATAAATACATATTTTGTGTAGGTAACGTTTAAATTTATTGAATTGTGGGGTTTTGTTTCATAGCATAAGAGCTCTAAATGCTACAAATATTTCATTTGTTTTGTTATTAGAATACAAACAAACTTCACAAAAAAGTGCTCATGCTTTTTGGCTTTTTCCCTTTCCTTTACTGTGTTATATATCTCATATGAGCACTTTAATAACTTCAGGGAACGTTACTTGGTAAATAGTTCTTTTATCAGGCTTAAAATCCACAGTGGTTTTCAATTATATGGCCATGAAGTTGGTATTAAATTTCATCCTATGTGGTATTAAAAATGTCATAAAAGTTTTAAGTGTAACTTTGAGAATGCTGCGGGTACGCTGTTGATTCTAAGCCACAGGTTTCTCGCATGGCTCCTTTCAAAATTGGAGGCTACCATTTAGCAGAAAGGGTCCAGTCAACGTTAGCCTGGGATGTGAGATACTCTGAAATCCTTCAAGTTAAAACGGAGAACATGGTCTCTCACTGAAATTAACCACCCCGACCCCTCCCAGGATGATTACTGAAGCATGTGCTGATCAGCTGCTGCATGCTGACATACTGTACTACTACTCCATGTCCTCCTGTCCCTCCTCTCACCCAGAAAGCCTTGCTCTCGCTCCCCAATAACCCCCGTTTTCTCTTCCCCCGCCCCCACCGCCTGTGCCCCATGTGCCGCAGGCCTCTTGGAGAATGCCGGGGCTTTGTTGTGCTTTGCTGTGCTCTGTTCTGATCAGGTCCAAATGCAGTGGTGTTGTGTCTTTTATTGTGTTTTTATAACAGGTTTGAACTGTTATTTGGTTCATGCATGCAATCTCAGAGCGAGGAGATGATTTTTAGTCAGCATAGGCCTGTGTGGGTGTGTTTGAGTGTGTGTGACTCCCCCCCCCCCACCCCACATCTTCCTCTTTTTTTTTCTGTCTCCTGAATCCATGTGAAAAGACCCAAAATATTCAATAACAAATGCCCTTTTTGTCATAAATGTGTCTCCACTAGAACTTGTGACTCTGTTAGTGTCCTCAAACTGTAGGCGTTGTTGATGTATCTGATTATTACTTGAATCTTCTTCTGTGTTGATGAGGCAATGAGTTTTCTTTTTGGCCTCAGCTGTGTGAACATTTTGTCTTCCCTCCCCGTAGTGGTAATAATACAATCTAACTCAACCTGGACACTCCAATTCCCTCTCTCTGTCTCACTGATAAAGCACTCCTGTCCCACATCCTCCGCCTTTCCCCTTACAGAAATGCAATATACTGACACATACTGCATTTCAGCTGTCAATGTATACAATGTGTATATATGTATTAATGATACAGGGTTGGGCATACATAGTCTGTGTTAGGAAATTTTATTAATAGTTATTTTTTTCATGAATACAAGGGGAAAAAAAGTGTTTCTATAATTTATATGCATCATTTTCTCACAAATATTTGCATATATATAACATTTCTTAGAATGAAATGTCAGTATATTCTATTTCTATTTGGTGCCCCTCCCCCACTCATTTACACACCTTAACCAGGTGTCTTCCTTAGAGGCAGATGATTTAGTTCTTGCGTGTGTGTGTGTGTGTTTTTAGGGAGGCTACCCTGCCGCTGCTGCTGCTGCCGCCGCCGCCGCTTATCGCTACGCCCAGCCGGCCGCCGTAACCGGAGCAACCGCCGCAGCTGCCGCCTACAGCGACAGGTGAGGTCACAAACCTGACTGACACACAGGCGTGCTGACATGCAGACTGTAAAGATGCTCTGCAGTGTCCGAACCCAGCAGAGGGGTCTGCGGGGGTACGCTGTCGATTTAACGCAGATGCATTAAACGGCCTTTAGAGGTTTACACATTCTGTGTATCGCATCACCTGCGCCGTAGCAGTTTCTGAGAAACTCCACAGGGTGAAAAAATTAACATTTTAGTGTTTTTAACCCAAATGTGTAATTTCTCGTATGTTGTGTTTGTGTTGCTAGTTATGGCCGGGTGTACACTACAGATCCCTACCACGCTTTAACTCCTGCCGCTGCTGCTTACGGAGTGGGAGCAATGGTAAGTAAAGCGACTCAAACAACCAGTGTGGAACATTAGTTGTATTTTTTTAAAGAGGGAAGGGTTGAGATACACAGCTCTCTCATTATTGAGAGGGTTTGCCCATGTGAAGCTCTTCTTTGGATCCATCATAGGACTTTTTTCTTGTGTGTCCTCAGCAGCAATCATTGTCTGTAGAAGGACTCATGGCACTGCAAGTGGGTCAAAAAGAAACAAATAAATAAATATATGTACACATTTGCAGACTGAATAAATGTAATATTTGTGGATTTGTAGTATAAATGTGTGTAGACTACATTTAATAGATTTTTTTCACAACAATAATAGATAACTGTAACTTAGTCTTTTCCACTCGATGACTGTTTTGTCCTTTCTGTCTCTTTTAGGCCAGTTTATACCGGGCAGGATACAGTAGGTTTGCTCCTTACTAAAAAAAACACAAAGCACACCCGAGGAATTTCACATCGCTCCAAAAACCCTTTTTCAAGCTCTTTGTTTGGCAGCAGCTTCCCTCCATTTTTTTTCTGCAGGCGGACTATCGTGACAACTTTTGTGTTTTGTTTTTGTTTTCTGATATATATTTTTCTTTTTTTCCGTGGCAAGAGAGAGATCATATGCCATATCATCAACTCAAACTCTTGTTTCTGTACTCCTCTGTCTGTCGCCGACACGGAAAAGATGACAAAACTGCCGGGAGTGTCTCCCACATAAAAAGCCGGAGTCTGCTACTTTGAACTACGGGGCACAAATAGGACGGTTTTTAAAACACTACGGGACCTGGATGGAGAGAGACTGCTGTTCCTGTGTGATCCTGCACAACCTTTTTTTTATTTTTTTTTTTTGTTCCTATAAGTTTCTGAACTTACCGTATATCCACTGCCCTATAAGACCTAGTCAGACCTATGTACACACACACTTACATTGAACACTAAGTATACGGTTTCCCCCTTTCTTTTAGTGTTGGCCTGCACACAATGATGCCACAGCACAGCGATACTATAAAAGGTACTCATGTTTTTAAACACTACATTGACGTCAAGCTACAGCCCTGTACAGCAGAGACGTCCCTCTGGTTTAGCATCGTGGTGTAATAATGAAACTCGGACTGCTTAATACGGAAGATGTAGGAATTATTCTTGTCCTGTCATTTTGCAAAAGCCGTGATACCGAAACATTCAGCCGGAGGGAATTGGGAGCATCTGACAAAAACCACTGTTGTCCTGGTAACAACAAAAACAGCATGAGAATTTTATTTTTTATTTTTTTATTTTCATTTTACAACATTTCACTACTTAGCCCGAAAAAGAATGTTTAAAAAAAAAAATAGAATTTCAAAAAAGCATGAAAATGACAAGAAGAAAAAAAAAAAAGAAAAAAAAAAGTGGCTTTTTTTCTGCATTACCTCAGTTTGTTTTCTTTCATCTATTCAGTGTTTGCTGCCATTGATCAGTTGTCATTCTATATACCGTGGACGTGTTGGAACGGTCCATTATTTTCAGCGACAGAGCCTTTCATTTGTCCTCATTTATCACTGTATCCTGCAACACTACGATGGGACGTAGAATCAGTTTGAACTGTATGCATGTCCATTTAGAAACATTCTGTGCACCTCCCCCTCCAAGACTCATCATCAGATCTGCTCATAGTACTTCTTCCAAAAAAGGACTCGGCTCATTTCTCTCCGTCTCCTTAAACCGTCAGACATTCCAGCTGCAGCGGCGATGCAGTGAATGAACTGGTCAGACGGCAAAAAAATGAAAAAATGAAACCCTTCGAACACACAAATGAACTAGATTTATCAGATTGGAAGCGGGAACACCCACACGGGGAACTAATCATCTGCCAGTCAGCCAAATGGGAATCCCTCCTGGCCAATTGAGATATTTCTGCCTACAGTCGGCCCTGTGCGTGGAAACTCAGCAGAACAGTAGATCCCAACAGAACAGCCCAGATTAGAACGCATCTGCAACTGAGAGATCGCAGTCGTGTGATGGCGTCTTGGAAGTGATGAGAATGAATCCGGTTTTCTATTTAGATGCATCGATTTTTAAACACCACATGTCACCATCATTTTGTAATTTTAAAATCCTTCATCATGCCTTCTGGGATTGCTCGATCCAAATAATGTTAAAAGTCCTCCTTTACCAGTCTGTGTGAAGGCATCATGAAACGACCGCAAGCCAGACTATTAATAGACTAAGTCTCTGTCCTGTATTTATCATATCTCCATATACTCTCACTATGTTGTTATTGCTATTTTTTGCCTTTTTTTGGTTCCAAAGATTTTCTGGAGAAAGCACATTTTTGGTCCTGATGTATTTCTTAGTTTTGTGGTTGATTTTTTTTTTTTTTTTTTGTGCCCTTAGTTTATTTTGTTTTTTAATCAGTGGGTTGCAGCTGTATTTTTCAGCGCAGTGTTGAAAGGGCACCCTGGGAAATGTCATAAAAGCAGCATCTACAGAAAGACAGAACGCATTTCAAAGGTTGCAGCATTTTTGGGAAATCTGACCCACCCATTTTTATTTTTCTATTTTAATAACACACATGAAACACGCTGTCGATGCAGACAAGGGATATTAGAAGATGGAGTCGAGGGATATGTAGGAAGACAGAGAGGATACTTTCAAATGCTTTTGCCATAAGTCCAGGCAAAGTAAACGGAGGGAAACGTCTACGCAATGTCGAAAGCGCCCTGTGGCCCAGCAGTGGCCATGTTTTTTGGACAATGAACCAATGTGTGGGTGGTTAGCAGAGGGACATTATGGAGAAGATGGTGACTGAGACGCTGAACCATTAATCATGAGCTGACAGGATAACAACATCCCCTGCCGGGAAAATTATTATTATTATTTTTTTAATGCGCTCAGGTTGGAGCGGACAGTTCGCGGAGGGTAATGGTGTTTCTGTATGATTGTGAAAACTGTGTGCAGTAGGTCCAATGAGTATTTTTGACGCGCATTACCTTTTTTTTTTTTTTTTTTTCCCTCCCCCCGTCTTTTATTATTCCTTACAAGTATTATCAGAAGTGTTGCTATGCATGCTTTTGTGAGAGAGGGAGGGAAATGGGAGGGCTGGGGGGTTTGGGGTGTCAGTCCCAGAATCTTATTCATTTGTGCATGAATTCAAATCATAGTGCTGGAGGAGGACGTTCAGGAGGAGAGGGGGCGGGGGGATGTTTACATAGCAGGAGGAGGAAAGAGCTTGGGTGTTATATGATGCGAGGTGGCAGGAGCGATCTCAGTGAAGGTCCGCTGGAGAGTGTCTGGGGATGGGGGGTCCGCTTCAATAATCTGGGTTATGGTGGCTCTGTGCTCGCCGTTCTAATCACCAGCCATATCCGATGCCTAAAATTTTAATTTGGTATGTCTGGACCACTGTGGTTTGATTTTATAATGAACATAAAACTCTAACACGTCTAATGATACGTCTGCGACTAGATGTTCTGTGAAAAGATCTCGTGTGCAGGGAGATGAGGCTGGTGATTGGGCAGCAGCTTGCATAGAGTCGGTGTAATATGGGGGGGGGTACCCAGGGCCCAAAAAGATGCTGTGGATGAGGGGAGGGGGGACCCATAGAAAATGCCTTTCTACAGGGTCCAGACTTCTGTGCTACGCCCCGGGGTGTAATCATTGCTGAGCAGCCAGGCCGCTGGCCTTCTTACATGTTTGTCGTCTCTCCTAATTGGAGTAAATCTTATTTGGAAAAGGCTGCAAGAATGGAAAAAAAAGCACAGAGATGTGAGCCCGAGCAGACACACAAGCAGTTCTCACACAAACGTTCTCCTCAGCCCCTGACCCCCCCAACTCCCCTGCACTGTGCTCACGTCAACCCAGTGGGAGTTTTTTTGTACAGGGATTTCATAAATGAGTTTGAATTGCATGTGGATTTTTTTTTCTAATGTCACATGCTCTTAAAATGCTCATTTATCCAAGTGATTTTCTTTTCTTCCAACAAGTGACATGTATTTTCTCACGTTTTATTTTATTGCCATCCTTGTGTCTGCCTTCTGTTAATTCTCCATTATTATTGAATGTATATAATAAATAAACTGTCTGGTTTTTATACTGGTCTGTGAATACTTCTTACCTGTGCTTATAACAGTTATTAGGAGGCAGTAGAGCACACTCCCAGATGTGTGTTGTTCTGCAGCTAGTAACCATTATGGTATTTCCTTCCCACGATTGTTTAAGGCTTATCATTTTCTTTTAGCAGTGTTTGGCTAGAATGGAGTTATCCAATCAGGAGAGAGGCCGCTGTGAATAGACCAAAAGGAGATAAAGCTTCTGTTTCTGATTTAACACGTTGTAGGAGTTGAGAGGAGGACTGTTGCAACATTAGAGGCTAACCAAGAACCCCTTCTCATGCTGAGCACAAACTTTTCTTTCTCCACAGCCAGTGTGAGTCACATGATTAATGGAGGCAACGGCGATTAACACCGCCAGGCTGCGTTGCATTGACCAACAATAATCTCTTCCGCCCAACTCCAACTTTCTCATCTCTGCCAAGGAGTGGAAACAATCTGGAACAATCTTTTATTGCATCTGGAGTTAACAGCCGTAAATGGGCTGGATGTGGCGAGGAAAGCTCATATCCCTGTTAATTGCTCTAATGCACAAGAGGCCAATTGCCAATTTGATGGCATGCGCTCGCTGAGTAATTGAAGTTGGGCTAATTGGATGAAGAGATTGAAAGTCTGATAAGGATGGGGGGTGGGGGGGAGTGTGTGTGAAGCTTATCCTACATCTATTGAAGTGAGGAATTGACTTTTTTTGGGTGGCCGAGTCACTGCAGGCTAATTTGGGACAACAAAAGACTGAAACTATTACTGGTGAGGGATTTAAATGTATTGTATAAATGATATAGACAAGAGGTGGTGTTAAAAAAACAAAAACAACAACTATTCTTTCAGTTTAAGTTTGGCCTTTCTGACTTGTTTTGTCTTGATATGCACAGACATTGCCCCCTGGTGGATAAAGTGTGGGACGACACCGTGCTCCCTGTGGTTGAGCCTCCAGTTTGCAGCAGGCGCCTGCAGCCATGGCACTGGATCTGAGAGTAGTTGGCTGTCGGTGTGTGTGCCATCTGTGCAGATTGTGAGTGGGAGAAGCAAAAGGTTTGAGAATATGATTAGGGCCGGCTACCGCCAATGATTCCCCCAAATTGATTTGATTCGGATTCACAAGCTCCCAATTCAATACCAATAGGTTAGGGACATTTTAGTTGCATTACGTACTTTGCTTGGATATAAAAGATTGTCAAAGGACTTTTGCTGTGAATTGTTCAAACAAGAAGCAAACATGAAAAATTTCTTTTTTAAAGTACTTGTCAACTTAATGTAGGCAAGATTTTAAATGGAGAATCAATTATTTTCACCCAGCCCTAAATATGACAACAAAAATATAGATGAAACTTTTATTGACAACAGTGGAAAGTCATTAGAGTATTGCTGGAAAGAAACATAACTTGTACACTTTGTATACACACAGAACACATTTTTTTTTTCTTTCAGTGCACTGTAATGTAACTTTGAATATGGAGATGTTAATCAGTGATGGCACAAGCCTCCCATGGTGCTGACAGGTTTCGTGTTCTATCCTCTTCTTGTCTTGTCTCATCTCATCTGGTCTCCCCCCCTCCTCTCCTCCTCTCCTCTCTCTTCTCTACTGCCTCTGCTCCAGCTCAGCAGTTTGGCACTCTGAGTGACAGTTTCACTCCTCCTCTATCACCTCAGTGCTATTTTTTACCGTATTAGAGCAACACACACACTCACACTTCTACTAAGCATTTGTGATATGGATTTCCCTCCAGAAGAAAGCTTGACAGTCTGAAGCCATCCGGCCTCCATGAAGACACTCGAGCAGTGAGTCATTCTGCTCAAGCTTCTTTCTTTCTTCTTTTTTGGCCCATTTGAAATAACATTTCTTAGATCACTCAATGAAAATATTTACATTTACACAAGAAAAAGAAAGCTAGTAAAAACGTTTTTTTGGTTTCAGCTTGGGTAAAGATAAGTGCCTGAACAGTGTCTCCCTCATTCTCTGGTGAAAGGTGTATTCAGATCCTTTACTTATGGTTAAGTACTAATACAACACTAAAAATACTCTGTTACTTGTTAAGTAAAAGTCCTGCGTTGAAAATGTTCCCTGAGTAAAAGTGTGTAAGTATTATTAGGAAAATTTACTTAGAGTATTAAAAGTAGCCTACAAGTACTCAATGCAGAAAAAGCTTCACATTAGAAACTGGAAATGATCCAAACAGTTCTGTCAATCAACTATTTGTTGGGTAGTTGAATTTATACACAAACATATTTTATGAACTACATGTTTTGTGTGCAACAGTCTTAATTTGTAAAGTAACTAAAGCTGTCAGATTAATGTTGTGGAGTAAAAGTATTTCCTTCTGAAATGCAGGGGAGCAGAAGTAGAATTCCTCAAATTTTTACCTAAGGACTAGCCTGGAAATCCAGACCCAACTCTGGTCTTTCATTGAGTAATGAAAGGCGCCCCTCTGGAGGGGCGGCACCAAGTGTGCATTAGAAAATCTCACTGCATGCAATTGGATAACACTACGACCAATCACACAACCAAACACACGGGGTGACGTATCCAGAGCCCCATACGCTTAGATACCAGCGGAGCTAACTGGTAGATTAAACTGTCGCCTCTGGCCCGCCTATATCAGATACACCGATGTGATTGGTGCAGCTCGGCTACAAGGGAATAGTTAATGAGCAGCATTACTCGTTGCCAGAGTAACTCGCTGAGCAAATGCAAATTGTGCTTTTGCGAGAATTTCTAGGCTACCTCAGTACAGTAGTTGAGTAAATGTACTTAGTTACATTCCACCACTTCCACCATTTTAGTTCATTTTCTTTAAAGATTACTGTTTTAGGGCCTTGTAGGCCTTTATTTGACAAGACAGATGAAGACATGAAAGGGGAGAGAGATGGGAATGACATGCAGCAAAGGGCCGCAGGCCGGAATCTAACCCTGGCTCACTGCGTTGAGGAGTAAACCACCACATATGGACGCCCACTCTACCGTGCCACCTGGGCACCCTAGTTTATTTTATTTTTTTAAAGTTGTGTGTGTGTGAGAGAGAGAGAGAGAGAGAATGACTTGAATCAGTAATCCTCATAGGGTTCCATGTAGTTGGTGGTCTGCGGGCGAGGAATGGTGTAATCTTTGTTAGGGTCGATGTTCTGAAACACGCAGAAACATGCAATCACACATTCATCATGTGAGTGCGGTTAATAACCATTAGGATTTAGCATTAGTGCTTTCATTAACCTTACAGTATGACTGAGCCATAATTGCCTGCAGTAGTGAAAGGTCACGGCGCTTAATTGCCGAGCATGATGTGAAGTCAGATTGTTAATCCTAAAATGGCTTATTACTCACTGCCACAGCGAATCCTGCCTCGTAGGGTGATCGCAGCGATTTCTCCATCCTCCTGCCTGAAGAGACACACACATACATCATACAGTTAAGCTAAGGCTAGCTGCATTTTACACAATGAGAGCTGAGCTGACAATGGCTGTCGTTTTGTAATGTTGGATATCGGCTCCATATTCCTTCTGACTTGTAGTTATAATCCAGTATGATAAAGGACGTCTTTCAGTGAATCTGGGATTGCTGCTCAGACTATGCCGTGGTTACTTTGTTTTGTCTTGTAGAGTAGCCTAGCATAGGACTTCTACATTTTAGCTGTGTTGTTATTTGTACAGGAAGTGGCCGAAAACAGCAGAAAAAACACGTTTTCCCTCCACAAATGAAAAGTTTGATACATAAGCAGTAAAACACATTGATGCTATATTAAATGTGCTCAGGGTTTTGTTGCTACGGCCTTTCTCGGTCTGGTTTGACCACTAGCTTACGGCGGCTAATGTTAGCTAACCTTAGCAAACTTAAGATAAAGATATTGCTGTGTACCTGACATTAGAGTCAGTTTGCTAACCTTATACTGTAACTCTTCTCTAATGATGCTGCTTTTTTATGAATTATTATTATTCTCTAGTAGCTACTTCTGGCCACATTTCAGAAAACAAGTTATAGTTTTAAAGTCACTAACTCTGGAAAAACTGCTACAAGATGAGTTCTTCTTCTATCAGGTTGCATGCCAGTGTGTGTCATCATTGAGCCGGTATTTACAACTAATATGATTGTTAATGTGGCTTTATATAATGAGGTGTTTTTATTATTCTTGGAATTGAAACATAAGTAGTAGATCGATCAACTATTTTTATAACTAGTCAAAGTCAAAAGAATCGTGTTTTCGTTAGCTTAGAATGAGCCTTTCATACCTCCGTAGGGTTGCGTTTTTAAGTTACCTGCAGGCCACCGTATGTTCTCTACAATTCAGTTGGTTGAAAAATGCAACTTCACCACCCAATGCCACTAAATCCTTGGTCCTTTAGGTATCTTTTAAGAAACAGTGCCAAAAATTGATTTGTTGCGCTCAAATGTGATTATTTACTGGTTCTTTGTCAACTATGGTGGCAAATGAAATATATTTGGCTCTTGACGTAGTCTATCCATGACCTTCCACTTCTGGGATTGCTCTGGTGCTGCCAGAAATACCACCTGATCACGCCCTTATTACCCAGATGTCTGTTACCTTCCACTTTCTTTGTGTTGGCGTTCTAAACTCTGGTGGATTTCTGAGGACTATGGTTACCTGCTGCTCAGGTCTCTGCAGGGTAAATGCAGACTTTTGAACCAAAACAAGTTCCTTCCTGAGGCTATTTTGCAGTGGCAACGCTCCCCTTCCTGCGTTAAGCGTCGCCCAAGACGATTCTGATTGGTTTAAAGAAATGCCAATAAACCAGCGCCTAGTTTTTCTCCCATCCAGGAATGCTGTGTGGACTAGCCCCAGACCCTCCTCCCAAGTGCTGTGGAGGAGGGTCTAACAAACAACCGTACAAGCAATGTAAAGACATAACCTTGTGACGGAGATTTTACCCTATCTTCTAACATTTTATTGACTGAAAAGGAATTAATTGATTTAAGAAAATAATCGTTAGTTGCAGACTTAAAGGACACGTATAATGCACAGAATCATACTTGTATTTTGGGTTTCTACTAGAACATGTTTGTCTGCTTCAATGTTCAAAAACACTTTATTTTTCTCATACTGTCTGTCTGAATATACCTGCAGTCCCCCTCTGTCTGAAACGCTCCATTTTAGCACCTGTCTTTTTAAGCCTAGTCTGTTTTGATTGGCTTGAGAGACATAGGAAGGGAAGCCAAATCTGAATAGCTTGTTGGCTCCCATGTGTTCTGATCTAGGCATCCTGGGTTGTCTTATTTCACAGTTTGTGAGTTTGTAGGCACTCCAGATACTCACATGTACGTGCACAAGCACTGAAAAGTGAGTTTTTCATCATAAGTCCCCTTTAATAATTTGTACAACCCCCCCTATGCATGATTCACAACCTTTCAATTAAGCACCACTCAGATTGGCTAATGAGGACAGCTTCTCACCTCTCCTGTTCCCACTATCACTCTCATAGCTTCCGTTTTCTTTCCCTTCCTTCGGGCTGGCCAGTTCTGGTATATCAGCGCTGGGGCTGGTCCAGCCTACAAAGCTCAGAGGGATATCCTTGGACCTGGCCTCCCCCCTGCAGAAGAAGGCCATCTGGGCCAACCCGTGCCCCATCAGTAACACCCAGCCGTTTGCCACCAAGGCGATGCTAAGCACCGGGTCATCCCACTGTGGCCGGCGGCCCACCTCCGGGTTCCCCCTGATGAGCATGGTGATCCACACCACCCAGATGCAGACGGAGAGCAACAGTGTGAGGAACAGCAGCGTGGCTTGTGTTTGGCTCTGCTGGCGGATGGCCCCCGTGTAGCTGTAGCTGTATGTGAAGCAGGAGCGGTGCAGATAGTGCAGGGCGAGGATCAGGCCGATAGCCAGGAGGCACAGCACGTAGATCTGCATCATGACAAATTCCTCCTGGCTGTACTCGCAAGGTTTCTTGTCCCGGATCAACACTACGATCAGCCACTGGGTAGAGATGATAACCTGTACGGTGGAGAGCCCCAGCGCAATGGCGGGCTGCCCCCAGCCCCGGGCCGCTGCAAAGCCCAGCAGAGCGAGGCAGCGGGCCAGCAGGCAGGAGAAAGCCAGAGAGAAGAGCACGCTGAAGAGGAAGAGCCTGGTGGGGCAGGTCTGAGGGGTGAGGCGGATGATGAAGGAGAAGCTGATGGCAAAGATCCCAGCTGTGGCCAACAAGTACATGGACATGCAGGCCACGGTGCCTCCGATGTTGATGCGCTGGTTCCTCGATGAAATACAGATACACAGGGACCAGAACAGCAGGGCTATGAGGAGAACAATGCTGAACAGGAAGCCTGAAGTGGCCAGGGTCTCCACAACGATACCCCACGCTGCCCGGCGGTCACACAGGTACCTGTATATGGGGTTCAGTTCTGTGCCGCAGCCTGGCACTCCCTTCAGGAAAGGACCATCTGAGGTTGTGATTGGCGGGTTGGTTGTGGCATTGATTGAGCTGCTGTTGGTTGACTGGCATAGACATGTGAGAGGGACATAGAAGAGGAGGAGGAGGGGAAGGATGGTGGAAAGGGATTTGTGCTTCTCTATTAAAAAAGCCATCTTAATTTGGAGGAATCCACTGGGAGGATTCAGTCCTTCCTTTTAAGTGTCCTTTTAATACACGCTCTTTTCTCCTTAAAATATATTCTCCTGAAACAAAAAAACACAAAAATATTTCAAAAACATCAACGGCGCAAAACAAAGCAGGATAAAGCGGAAGACAGGATAACACAGAGGTTAACACAACATGAAAAAGGAAGGAGGGGAGAGCGGCTTGACAGGTGGAGTGGAGTGAAGAGCGCAGGAGGAGGGAGTGCACAAACGTGCCAGAGCAAGGCAGAGGAGCGTGTTAGCCAGAGATAACAATGGAGCAAAAAACAACTGCAACATGGAAGTGAAGCTGGGACATAGCAGCAGACATGAAAGGTAACTGCATCAGCTTCATGATCAGGTTTGTATGCGACACAGATGGGAGATATTCACTCCTGATAGCTGACTTCCTCCAGCCTGTAACAGGAGCCATTGTTTCAGCTCCAGAGAATCAAAGATAACCTTTAGTAGGACTATCACTCGATAAATATGGCCCAGGCCCTCAACTTTGTCCTAACAATGGCCTTCATTTGTATAGTCAGTAGATCATGCAGTGGTGGGGGGGGAGCACAACACTTCTTCCATCCTAATAAAATAGCATGGAGGTTTTTATATCAAACTATTAATGACATTTCTACAAAGATTGTAATCCAATCATTGTAGCTGTCATTAGAAACTATTGATAGCATGAAGTGCACATATATTCCAGAAATATATTCAGTAACATAAGACAATAGAGTATTCATGTCACAATAAGATGGCTTCTCCAAAGCAGGATCAAAACTTTTATATAATAAAACAGTGAAACTTACCTTTTTTTCTTGTTTGGGATGTGAAGTCTTGACTGAAGTTTGGCTGGACGCCTTGCAATAAACGGCCCCTTAATGCGCCTCCTATCTGGATGATGGTCCCATATCTCTACCAACCCGAGGTGGGAAGCGATGGGAGTCTCTGAGGTCTGAAGAAGAAATGTTTTCACCAACCGTTTCGGCAAGGCAGAGAAACCTGCAGGCCAAGTCCTACCCTCCTGTCAGTCTCCTCCTGTCTCTCTGTGTCCCTCCCTCAGACACACCTGGAGGTGATGATGCACACAGTCACACGCAGAGAGGGAGAGTTCACCCCTCCCTAGTGATGAACCCATTTCCCAAAGGAATTTAAATCCCTTTCCCCTGATAACTGTGCACTTTTTATGTGGGGTAACAGGAGTGTGTTGAGCTTGTTTTTGTACGGGAGTTAAGGTGAGAGTTTAACTGACTCATCCCAGTCTCATCAGGATACAGAACAGGACCGGCATCACCTTAGTTACCCAGAAATCACAGCAACAACATTTGGAATCGGCGAGTTAGCCGCGGGGGGAGTTGCGTCAAGAATAGAGTTGTGCGAGTGCTTTCAACCGTTGTCTTTTACAAGCCCATACGTAACGCCTCAACTCATGCCTGTACAAGCACCGAGTTTACAGGGTGTGTTCGCTTGAACCTTAAGTCACTCTTCAACTGTAAAGTCACTAGTGTGCAAAACACAGCTTTGTCTTTTTGAACATCAAGCATATTTGCTGTGTGTGTGTGTGTGTGTGATTAATCTCCATTATAGCTACTGAGTATTTCAAACTTAGTCTCCCTGCTGTATCCCCTAATACTGGAGGTATTTAAGCATGACATTCATTTCTTTTCCCACACAAATCCCCTTCACCGGCTTAAGGTTGGGCTGGAATGAGAAGAAGTGAAACATTTGTGTTCAGATTATCTGTCACTCAGTGATAGCAGGTCAATATTTTGACAGAGGAACCATAGCAACCCTAGCGTTAAAGGACGTTGGCGAAAGCCATGTGGTCGTGTGTCTGTGGTGAATTTTACAGACAGTAGACCAGATTTACATAAATCATTTACACTGGGAATTTCTTTTTATGAAACGTACTTTGAATCTAAATAAGCTTCCAGAGTGCGTTAAAAAAAATCATGAAAATAGAGCTTGTTTATCAAACAGTAGTTGGGCTAAACCCTGAAAGTCCAACACACCTGCAAACTGATCTTAGTTCATTTAACCCTCCTGTTGTCCTCGGGTCAAATTTGACCCATTTTCAAAAAGTTTCTATATCAGAAATTTGGGGTTTTATCAACCAAAATGTCCAAAAAATAATGTGGATGTTTCCATACGATGCTCTTTACAAGTAAAATAAATGATCAGTTCACTACTTTCTTTGAATTCGGGTGTTGCGGGGAAAAAAATTGATAAAAGTTGACAAAACATTGAAAGAAAACTGACATAAATGACAGGAAAAGCTTAAAAACGTCAAAGCGCAGAAGGAAAGTGACAAAAAGGGGGAAAAACTTGGAAAAATTTTTTTTGATTTGGACCGAGATGAACCAAAAGTGTAGTTGGCAGGAGGACAACACAACGGTTAAAAAAAAAAAAAATTTCAAAGAAAGATGTGATAGATAGATAGATAGATAGATAGATATTTATTGATCCCAAAAAAATGGGAAATGATGGTGTTACAGCAGCAAACATACGTCAGTCATACAGCACAGAATATAAATATGAATGAAATACTAGGATACAATATACATACAATGTACAGAGAAGGAATATACAATGTACAGGAATAAAAATATAAGAACAAATATTTGAATATATACTGGATGGGAAAACAAAATGTGCAATTGCTTAAATTGTGTTATAGGCCTTTTAATGCTTATTCAATGTATCTGTTAAATACTATTAACTATTAACATTTGTTTGTTTATTAGCCGGCCCTGAAATATTGTAACTCTTGTTTTGGGTCTTTTTAGCCACACTAGCAGCGTTAGTTTATGGATGGTGATGTCATTCTGTGTCTGTCGGTCCTCCAATTTGGTCCTGACTGATGAATCTCAACAACTATTTGATAAATTGCTTATGAATTTTGAACAAACATTGAATTAATCCTTCTGACTTTTCCTCTAGTTCAGGAGTCTTTAATGTTTTTTTTGTGCCAGGGACACGTTAGCTGAAAGAGAGACAGAGCAGGGACCCACCACATATTGGATTAAATTAAGTTGCATATTAAACTGGGCCTAAAATAACATGAAGGGCAGCCTAAAGTCTTTACACATACCATTTGATGGTACATACAATACTAAGCTATTAAAATAATAATTATTGACATGCATATACACTCACCGGCCACTTTATTAGGTACCCCATGCTAGTAACGGGTTGGACCCCCCTTTTGCCTTCAGAACTGCCTCAATTCTTCGTGGCATAGATTCAACAAGGTGTTGGAAGCATTCCTCAGGGAGTTTGGTCCATATTGACATAATGGCATCACACAGTTGCCGCAGATTTGTCGGCTGCACATCCATGATGCAAATCTCCCGTTCCACCACATCCCAAAGATGCTCTATTGGATTGAGATCTGGTGACTGTGGAGGCCATTTGAGTACAGCGAACTCATTGTCATGTTCAAGAAACCAGTCTGAGATGATTCCAGCTTTATGACATGGCGCATTATCCTGCTGAAAGTAGCCATCAGAAGTTGGGTACATTGTGGTCATAAAGGGATGGACATGGTCAGCAACAATACTCAGGTAGGCTGTGGCGTTGCAACGATGGTCAATTGGTACCAAGGGGCCCAAAGAGTGCCAAGAAAATATTCCCCACACCATGACACCACCACCACCAGCCTGAACCGTTGATACAAGGCAGGATGGATCCATGCTTTCAGGTTGTAGACGCCAAATTCTGACCCTACCATCCGAACGTTGCAGCAGAAATCGAGACTCATCAGACCAGGCAACGTTTTTCCAATCTTCTATTGTCCAATTTCGATGAGCTTGTGCAAATTGTAGCCTCAGTTTCCTGTTCTTAGCTGAAAGGAGTGGCACCGGTGTGGTCTTCTGCTGCTGTAGCCCATCTGCCTCAAAGTTCGACGTACTGTGCGTTCAGAGATGCTCTTCTGCCCACCTTGGTTGTAACGGGTGGTAATTTGAGTCACTGTTGCCCTTCTATCAGCTCGAACCAGTCTGGCCATTCTCCTCTGACCTCTGGCATCAACAAGGCATTTCCGCCCACAGAACTGCCGCTCACTGGATGTTTTTTCTTTTTCGGACCATTCTCTGTAAACCCTAGAGATGGTTGTGCGTGAAAATCCCAGTAGATTAGCAGTTTCTGAAATACTCAGACCAGCCCTTCTGGCACCAACAATCATGCCACGTTCAAAGTCACTCAAATCACCTTTCTTCCCCATACTGATGCTCGGTTTGAACTGCAGGAGATTGTCTTGACCATGTCTACATGCCTAAATGCACTGAGTTGCCGCCATGTGATTGGCTGCTTAGAAATTAAGTGTTAACGAGCAGTTGGACAGGTGTACCTAATAAAGTGGCCGGTGAGTGTATGTATACATCATGTTTTAATGTCAAACGTACTGTATGTGTAGCACAGTGAATCCTTAAGTTTAACTGGATCTGGCTCCCTTACCTACAGGCCACTAAGTCATCAATGTTGTGTACAGTTTTTCTAATAATATGTTGGACTCATGTTTATGTATATTTTCAGACATATTAACTTTGAAACTTTTTTTTTTAAACTCTGCGGTAACTCTGAGGACCCTCTTAGGGTCCCGGACCCCCCTGTTGAAGATCTCTGCTGTAGTGCAGGTTGACATTTGCTGCTTCTTCTTTTTTAATGAAATGTCTCAGAAGCAATGGGCTGGATTGCCATGAAATGTGATTCATTCATGTCCCCCTCAGGATGAATTGCTATACCTTTGGGGACCCTTTTTAGTTGGAAGGGCCTCTAGGGGCATCTAGGGGCATCATCATCAGGTCAAAATTTGAATTTGTCCAATACTGGTTCATGACTAAATACCTGCAAAGCAAATGACATTCCCATCAGCCTCAGCTGTGTGCTCTGCTTTACGCTAATTAGAAAGTGTAGAAACTAATGTGGTGAACATGATAAATGAAGCATATCAACATGTTTAATACAGCCTCACAGAGCTGCCAGCGTGGCTGTAGACTCTTATTAATAAGCAGTGTATATAGGGTGTTTGTCATGTATTATTCTATATAATATATCTAGAATGTAACAGAGAAACATAACATCATAAGCCCTAGGACTCACTGTTTTAACATACGGGGTTTGACTTACAGTATTTAGTACCAGATCATTTCTTTTCCTTGTGAGAAGAGATGGAACACAGTTTCTTGTTAATATCATGATTTGTTTTCCTTTTCCTATGAAGAGCCTCGTGGGAGTGTGTTGATGTCCGGAAGCCTTAAAATGAGCGGTAATTATTATTAGATGTACTCCGACTGCATTGTAGTTAAGACACAGAAGGAAATTTCATTAAATTTGAGTTAGAAGACTATTGGGAAATGTTGGGAGAGTACTGTTTTTTGTTTCTCATCTGAGGTCCTTGTTTAATATGGGATATAAAGGGATATAGGGTATGAAGTCAGGACTTGTTTGGCATGTTGTTTTTGTGTTTTAAAAAAAAAAAAGTGATTCATTTGAAAGCGGCCATACTGTTTTCATCTTTTATTAGGTATCCCAGAAAGAAAGAAAAAGAGATGGACAACATGAGTACTTAAAATATACACATTTTACTGCAGCTATCAGGACGTACCAGTTCACAGTACATGATCTGTGGTAGTGTGCTTGCAACACAAAACATACGTAACATATGCCTTTTGTTTTCTCTCAGGAGGAACCTGGGTTCAGATAGCAGCAAGGAGAGAGAGAGATGGGATAAAAGGGAGTTCATCCTCCGTGATCACGTGAAAGTGCATTGTAATTTTCACCATTACAGCATATACATATATATATATATATATATATATATATATATATATCACACGCTCTCCTTGCATCCCCTGGTGTTCACAGTAACCCTGTGCACAAGGAGTAGAAAATACAAATGCAAAATAAAAGCAGGAGGAAGTACAAAAGGTAGGATGGAGAACAAGGTCAAAAGGTTTCAACGCTGAGAGAAAAATATTTACATTTTAATAGACAGCTAGAAGCAAATACAAGCTAGTGTTTTGCTTGCCGTGGGTTAGGAGCGCCGGAGGGGAAGAGGGGGGGGAGTCAGGAGAAGACTATCATAGATGGATGAAAGGTAAGGGAATAAGGTACGTGGAGTTCTTTTTCTCGTCTTCTCATCTCAAGCATATATAGTATAAACAGTATTGTATAATAATATAAAAATAACATTATTATGCTTTCCGTCCACTTAGTGGAGTGAAGCATGAGGTAGCTAGACGAGAGGGCGTTAGGGGGTGTGCTGGCAGCCTTATCATGGCGTGCCGAGCCGGGACGAAGAGAAGGCCGGGCGGAGAGGAGGACACAGAGGAGAGGTGCAGGCAGATGAGGAAGGCAGCAGGCTAGATGATGCCGTATTTGGCCAAGTCGCTGAGCTCCATGTCGCCAAAGGCTTCCCATGGGCACACCACTGTGATGTCTGTGCCAAGTCCCTCCATGCCGGGGATGTCGTCACCAAAGCTGCAGGAGAGGAAACGGATAGCTGAGTGAGTTGGGTGAGTTTGCATTTAAAACACATGTAGAATAAAGTGGCTACCAACAGAAGTCTTGCATTGCCAGACCACTGGCTAGTCTACACACCAATCTGGGATGGGAGAAAAACCTGCTCTGGTTTATTGACACTACTGTAAAGCAATTACAATTGTCTTGGGCGGAGCTAAGCGGCAGACGGAGCCATGGTGCAGCTGCAAAATAGCCTCTGGAATTAACTTGTTTTGGTGGAACATGTGTACGTTCAAAAGTAGTTTTAGTCGTGCAACAGAAAACTCCGATTGGACAGATAGTCTTAGCTGTCTGGATTTACCCGGCAGAGATCTGAGGACCAGGTAACCATAGTCCTCAGAAATCCACCTCAGTTTAACATTACAACACAAAGAAAGAGGAAGGTAAAGGAAGTCCGGCGGAATTCCCGACGGCAACAGTACAATCCCGGAAGTGGAAAGTCGTGGATATAGACAGATGTATCCGAGATTAAGGATTGGTTCGAGGTTATTCATGACATTTATGTGATGGAGAAACTTACTTTTACTTTAAGAGTTTAAAAACTGTTGAACGGTTCAAGCGTGAGTTGAATTGATTTCCACACTTCAATCAGACTTTACTTGATTTAAGATGATCTAATATATACATCACCTCCCCCTAGTGTTTTGTTTAAGCTACTCGATCGGTTTTATTCTTTACAGTAAATGATCTTATTTAATATTTTGAATACACTTTTTATAAAACAGAAAATGATGCATCTTGGTGTGCTGTGTTGTTCACATCAACTGTGCCCAATTCCCAATTAAAATGTAAAAACAAAAATATGTGTGTTAAATGTAAGTTTTAGATTTTCTTTACCCTTTCTGGCCTGGTTTTGGGGCTTTGCTCTTGAATGTACGGGTCTGCCTCTGCTTGAACTTGGGTGGTCCCTTCTTGGGTGTGGTGGGTCCCACTGTTGCAGACGGGGCGAGGGCGCTTCCTGCAGGGGGGTTGGCGTTCATTTCTGCTGAGGGTCTCTAAAACACGGAACAAGCGTCGTCACACAGAGATCACAGTTTCCCTCTCCTACCCCTCCCCTCTCTCCATCTCTCTGCCTTCTGTTAATCCTGTGTCCTTCCAGATCTCAATGCCAATCAGTGGAGATTACGCAGATAAATTTAACCAGCCAGATTAACTGTAATCCCACTCTGATCCGCATCAGATTAACAGCCCTTCTTGGACAACAGCCAATGCCATGTGCAATGACATCAGACTTTTCCATTCAACATATTCAACATTCATGTATTTTGTTTATATCTGTCAGCTTGACACAGGTCTCTTGCTAACCAAAGGAAGCTGCGCTAACATTATACTGTACATGGTGTTTTCTGTTCATGGACATGCTAATCTCTTGATTGAAATGTCCATCTTGTCCTCATCTCTGACCTGATCTTAAGCAGTATCTGACCTGATTCCTCCCTCCCTCCCTCCCTCCCTCCCTTCCTTCTCCTGACTGCTAACACTGGTAATCCAGTTAAGGCAATTTGACAGAGGTGGCGGTCTTTTAGCACGTTACGTTAATCCACCATATGTGGCGTCTTCATCAACGGAGCTAGATTGCCTCTGGATAATTACAAAGGGTCCCCTGAGGACACGTCTTCTTCCTGCTCTCATGTGTTGAGTGTGCTGCACAACATGATGTTGATCATCTGTTGCTGTGATTTTTTTCCCCTAAAGTCAATCCTCTTTACACTGGGCATAATGAAACACACATATTCTCCTCTTTTTCAGTTTCAAAATATTGCATTTTTGAACTTCACTACATGTTTAATTCAACCTGCAATTTGCTTTTTCACCACATTTTCTCCATTTTTAATTCGTAACATCAAATAAATTCCATTGCTAGCACAGGATAAGTAGAAATTGTAATAGTTTTTCTTCTTCACTCGTGTTCAGTCTTTTCATTTATGCATTCAATCTGTTCCTTGTATCCGCTTTCAGTTTTTAGCTCGCAATGCACAGATGCAGATCTGCATTAAAGCCGTCATTATCATGAAAGTCATCCTCATCTGAATTCTTGCATTGTTTAGCTCAAAGCTGACTTGACTCGATTAATCTATAACCAGCACACAAGTTGTAACCGTTGCCATGGAAACATGATTAAAGTGGACTGTAGCTTTTTAACAATGTCATCAGCAAGTCACGTCAATTAAGTTCTTACCTGTTGTCACAGATATCCCAAGAGGCCGCCGCAGATCTCCGCTCAGAAAGAGTGCTTCTTGTCTTCTGTTTGTGAAGCTTGTTGTTCGTGTTGTGCTTTTATATCTTCACCACTAATCCCCTCACCACCCTCTTCTTTCCAGTTCTTCTCCTCCCCCTGCCTGACTATAATTGTCCTTGTTCCCAATACCCCGCCTGCTGCCCTCCCCTTAACTGCCATGGCAGAGAGCCGGTGCAACCCACTGGGTAGACGGTGTCAAAGATCAATCTGGAAGGATTTGATCGGGCTTATCTCTCTAAACCTCAGCACGCCTGCGTTCAGCTTTGCTGTGCGGAGACGGCCTGCTGTCATTTCAGGTCCATGTGAGATGCTGTTTTCAAGTAGGGTGTGTGGAGCCCAGCAGTGAACAAACTCTTATTCCATTATATTTAAATGTAGTTTCTTGTGACTTTGAATTTGATACAAACCGAAAAGAAGCTCAGTACGATCAAATTCTTTCTCTATTAAAAGCTGCATGTTTGATCGTGAATTAGAGGACATGTTAAGTATTTAATATTTAGATTTTGATAAATCATTGCCTTCATCAGGTTTTTGCTCTGGGCCGAAGAACTCAAGCTAGCGGACAGATGAAAGTGTCCAAAAAGTGTCCTTCCACCATGGTGTCAAACACGTTCGAACATTACCTTTTTTTTAAATTAATTTTCATGTTGTCCTTGGGTCTAATTAATCTGTGTTCCTATATCAATCTTCTTTTTAATTACCCAAAATAACATGATTGATACCACACAACGCTATTTGGCAAATCACAGAGTGGAATAACTTTTACTCAATACTATTTCAAAACCACTTCAATTTTTTTTCAAATGCTATGAAATTGAATAAGACACCCCAAAATTAATGAAAGTAGAGATTTCTTCTCTACTTTCATTCATTTTGGGGTGTCTTATTCCTTTCATTTTAGTCTAAATAATTCCTAATTTCTGCTTTTCTAATGTTCTAATAGTTTATTGACCATAAATACCAATAATACCTGTAAAACTAAAGTTAATAAGTTAGTGTTACGTAGTGTTGAAAACGTCAAAAGTGACAAACATTGAAAGAAAGAGTCAAAAGTGTTGAAAAAAGAGACAAAAAGTTAAAAACGTCGATAAAATGCGTCAACAAAAGTGTTGATTGCACCTCATGTTCCAAACATGTCTTCCAATTGTTTTGTTATGTAATTGTTATTTACATCACTATTCGTGTCCGAGCGTCACAGCACGGGTTCGGGGCTTAGCTCGTGTGTAGTAAATGATCTGATTAACTCCAGTCACGTAATTAAATCTTCGTTTCTTACTGGACACAAACAAACTGAACAAATAGCTGCTCCAGTTGCCTTCGACTTGCCTCTAGATAGTTTAGATCATTTACTTCTTCCTTGGACAATGTGGATAAAAATCCTCATAGAACAGTAGCTATTGTTTCAGTAGTTAAGGAAAAGTCAAATGACAAAGGTTTTAAATGTACCTTGCCTGATCCGTGCATGTTAATGTTTGCGTGTGGAAAATCTTAAGGGAGGATTCTGGATTAGTTTGTTTGGAAACGGGACAAGTACTGAGACAAAGCCATGACATAACCGCAGAGCGCTGTTGGGAAGTTATGTAAGCACACCTTTTAATCCAAATTCTTCAAATAAGCGTTTTTTTTAAACTCTCCAACTCACAACGACACAGGAAAGATCCTTGTTTCATCCTCTTCTTCTTCCCTTTTCTTTGCATTCTATCTTGAATTCTTATTAGAGCCCGACCGATATATCGGCGGGCCGATATTATCGGCCGATATCAGGTATTTCCCGATATATCGTTATTGGCATTTATAATGGCGGATTTGAAATATTCATTCATCAGAATCATTTATAAATTAATATTTCAAAAAATAAAAACAGACAATCAACCATGTTGTGAGTGTTGGCGTTGTACAGTCTGTCCACCAGAGGACGCTCTACAACATCCCTGTTAGTGTTGGCGTTGTACAGTCTGTCCACCAGAGGACGCTCTACAACGTCCCTGTTAGTGATGGCGTTGTACAGTCTGTCCACCAGAGGACGCTCTACAACGTCCCTGTTAGTGATGGTGTTGTACAGTCTGTCCACCAGAGGACGCTCTACAACGTCCCTGTTAGTGATGGCGTTGCATAGTCTGTCCACCAGAGGACGCTCTACAACGTCCCCGCTAGTGATGGCGTTGCATAGTCTGTCCACCAGAGGACGCTCTACAACGTCCCTGTTAGTGATGGCGTTGCATAGTCTGTCCACCAGAGGACGCTCTACAACGTCCCCGTTAGTGATGGCGTTGCATAGTCTGTCCACCAGAGGACGCTCTACAACGTCCCTGTTAGTGATGGCGTTGCATAGTCTGTCCACCAGAGGACGCTCTACAACATCCCTGTTAGTGATGGCGTTGTATAGTCTGTCCACCAGAGGACGCTCTACAACGTCCCTGTTAGTGATTGCGTTGTATAGTCTGTCCACCAGAGGACGCTCTACAACGTCCCTGTTAGTGATGGTGTTGTATAGTCTGTCCACCAGAGGACGCTCTACAACGTCCCTGTTAGTGATGGTGTTGTATAGTCTGTCCACCAGAGGACGCTCTACAACGTCCCTGTTAGTGATGGTGTTGTACAGTCTGTCCACCAGAGGACGCTCTACAACGTCCCTGTTGGCAACGCTGATTTTTTTTTGTTAATGTGTTTTTGTTCTAAGGACTTTAAGTTTCATATCTTAAGTTTGTATTTTTATACATTTTATCAATCAGAACTTTAATATATTTTGATGTTCTGTTGTGATAATAAAACAAATTATCATATTATTTCAGTGAGAACTCAAATAACTACAAATAACTAATGCTAAGGAAATTTGTTTGTTTCTGGATTTTTAAAAATGTTTTTTATATATATTGGCCGATATATTGATATATTGGATTTTTAAATAATGAAATATTGGTATCAGCTTTTATTGTCCTTTATCGGTCAGGCTCTAATTCTTATCTCCTACATTTTAAAAAATATATATAATATATTGTATATGTTTTAAAGTAGGACGAAGCCAAGGTGACAGCTTCCCAATACTCTACAGCCATGCTAGTGGCTCTGTGAGGCTGTAGCCGCAGCGGTGCCTGAAGCTAAATGCTAACGTTCACATGCTAACATGGTGATGCTGACAGGCATAATGTTTACCGTGTTTGTTTGGCGTGTTAGCATGCTAACATTTGCTTAAATACCCAGTGATGCCACAATGTTATTACATTTCATCCAAACCAGAGTTCATTGCAATCCATCCAACAGTTTTTGTAATATTTTATTAAAAAACAAACACAAATGTGATCCTCATACAGTTGCACTAGAAGAAAGGTCGTAAAAGTAGTTAGGAATAATCCTCCGGGGCACATGAGTGTCTGTGCCAAATTTAATCAAGGAGACAAATTTCAGTCTGGACAAAACCAATTGACATAGCCATCCCTGGATAGCATGAAGTGCATGATATGGCATAATACTCATAATTCCAACTACAGTACATATTTAATGGCTGTAGTGTGTGTGTGTGTGTGTGTGTGAGACATGTTTGCCATCACAGGCAGCATTTTATTACAGTCTGTCAAACATCAGCTAGAAGTATGACAAATCTGCACATTCATGAAGTTAAATGAATTCCTGTGTGTGTTCAGAGGAAACCATACTCTTTTTACGTCCAAGCTCTCAGGCGTGAGGACCACCATATACAGTACAGGCATTCTTCTAAGCTACATATGATCTGTTGGACGTATGGAGGTTTGCTTCCCACTCCGCTAAAGAGACCAAGAGTGAGTATTCTTGGCATATGAAAGCACCTTTTTTAAATCAAAAAGGGTCTAGACAGGACTAAACCACAGTCTCTACTGTCACTTTTGACTCAGGTGCTGAACTCCCACTTTGTGTCCAAGACAAATTTATATGTTTAAATTCTAAGCCATCTCCCCAAAAATATCTATAGAGTGTCAGGAAATACACCAGACACACGAACATTCACTCAGCTTTCGGTCCACCTCTGATTTTGCTTTGATCCTCTCTGCACCCACCAAAGGTGAAATGTAAGCTGATTCCCAGCAGCTTTGAATAGCTAAACAATGACCCATCTACAGTGTCTGTGATTACAAAAGGATAGGGGAAATAGTCGTAATAAAGAAAACTATGGGTGGAGAGAGATACGTTCCTAACACTTATATTTCTGTATGTACTTAGCCACATTTGAGAAAATAGTTCAGAGAAGAATTGATGTTGTGATACCATTTTTAAGATGAAAACTTGTCACCATTGAAATATTTTTGAAGACAAATGAGTTAAAGTATCAGTATAAATGTGTCTATAATTCAGCACCTGGACTAATAATAGTCTTGTGCATTGACCACACATGTCTTAACATGTAATAAAATGTCTGTCCCACATGAATTGGGGCAAAGAGCTCCGAGCTCCGTCTGGTTTGCTGGTGAACATGATGTCAGACGGTGGTGTGCCATTATTGGTGTTAAAATGAGCAAGTTCAGAGAGCAACGACAGATTACATACAGCCTACATAAAACGCATGTATACTTACTAATCCTCACTCATACACTAAGTCAGGGCTTCCCAACCTTATTTCCTCACATGTATGCCCACAGCCCCGTCAAGTAGCCCTGCAAAAACACCAGTCACGTTCCAAATATTTTACATTTATTTAATTTATTCAAAAATCTTATACAGTTGAACTGCAGTGTTAAGGTTGTGTTAGTCTAGTTTGCGTTTGTCGTACTGGCAGAAGCCAGATGTTTTTTCAATTGTTTATATGTCACTTTTAGCTAACTATTTCAACTGCTAATTCTATTATTGTAGCTTACTATTGCAACTGTTAATTTGTTACTTGTAGCTAACTATTGCAAGTGTTTGTCCGTTAATGTAGCTAACTATTTCAATTGTGAATTCGTTACTTTTAGCTAACTATTGCAAGTGTTAATTCATTACTTTTAGCTAACTATTGCAAGTGTTAATTGTTACTTTTAGCTAACTATTGCAAGTGTTTATCTGTCACTTTTAGCTAACTATTGCAAGTGTTTATCTGTCACTTTTAGCTAACTATTGCAAGTGTTTATATGTCACTTTTAGCTAACCGTTTCAGCTGTTTATCTATTACTTATCTAACTTTATCAACTGTTAGCTAACTATTTTACATTTCTGTACTAGCATACTAATTTTCACTCACTCTCAATCAAATATCTTTTACTAAATGAAAGTTAGCTGAGCCCCTTACACAATCTTGTCAACCTGACCTCACAGAATTACTCTAAATGAACACGGCCCCTTAAGTTAAGGACATGGTTGTGGGTGGGCTTACGTTTCCATAACACTCGGGACAACAATGGGAGCGTTGGGTTTAGGAAAACGTTAAATGGTTGGGTTTAGGAAAACGTTAAATGGTTGGGTTTAGGAAAAGAAGAACGGGATGGTTGGGTTTAGGAAAAGAAGAACGGGATGGTTGGGTTTAGGATGTAGTAGCAGTAGTAAGGTTTAGTTTTTTGCTTTTGTGTCTTTAATGATCAAAGTGCTGTCTGTAAACGATTTATTCATGTTCACCCATAATGTTTTTGTATGCGATTTAGTTCAGACTGATCCCTCATAAGGAGCTCCTGTTTCACATGAGACACTGCTGTGACTCCAGTGAGTTCAAAATATTGCAGCAAGGCTTTCAACCACAGTTATGAGATGGGAGTCTCTTCTGGCTGGCTTTGGTAAACTGTGTCAAACATTTATTTCACGATCTTCTGATCCTCCACACTAAAAAACTGAGGCTAAATAAGCTTTATTGAGAGTCTCAGAGTATCATCTTGTTCAATCTCCTCTTAAAACCTACTCTTGTTAAGTTTCTTAATCTGTTGGATCTGCCAGATCTGTGATGCAGATCACTGCTGTTGTTGATGTTGCATTAATATTAGATATTAAAATCTTAGCTTTTGCATTTTACACAAATCATTTTAATTCCAGTTCAGTCAGTCACTATTCGCAGGCCTCTCATCTCCCTTTCAATTAAAATTCTATGGCATGGCTTACAGAAATTTACTTAAAATGCAACTAATGATTTTACTCATTCATGCAAACACACATTATGCATTTTCATTTCGTATCTGCCACGCTTCTTTAAGCTTTGAAGTGTAAAATAACTAAGCCTAAATCTGTTACTTTCATGGCAACCAGCAAATTTCTTTTATTTATGCATTTGCCTGTAGTAAATATATTCATTTTCTGTTTGATTAATAGGATTTTTTCATAAACTTAACATTTCCTAATAAAAGCACTCCAATTTAATGCTGTTGAATAAGCATTTAAAAAACATGCTTGTGTTCCTTGAGGCATTTTGTCAAAGTGTTGATTTATTAGCATGCTGACTGAGGAACTTTGTGTACAGTGTTTCGTGGCTTCATTTTACCATTTTGAAAAATGACCACATTTTTATTGCAGTAACAAATGATGGATGGATGGATGGATGGATGGATGGATGGATTATTGTCCTTTTGTTTTTCTGTTTTTGGTATCTTTCCATGGAGGCTGGAGGAATTATCCTGTGTGTCAGAGTGATGTAAGACTTTAAGCCAGTGTGCTGAACTAATTGGAGACTGGGAAGAATTCTCTGAAGTGCAGATTGACCTGAATCTCATTTGGCTTATGTCGTTTGTCGTCATGAGGCATTTCTCAAAAACATTTTCAGGAACTGTTTGTCTCATCTTCCTCTTTTTCAAAGCACGGATACTTTGTGAAGATTATCTTCTTATTTATGTCCTTTTACGTTGTTTCTATCAGTGTATTTGTCCATAGTTCAAAGAGTCTGTCAGATGAAAATCATTTAGAAGATATTTATAAAGTGGTTTTATCTCAGGGCGAATTACTGTAATTGCTAAATTTGGTGTCATGTTAACTCCCAAATGTCTCAACCATCAACACACTGAAACTTTCAGAAACTTGCTGTGTTTGCTGGACTTACAGTTGCTAAGAGGATGATTGCAACCTGTTGGAAGCCACCTCATGACTTATCTGTTCTTTTCATGGAGCCTCTCTTTTGTCCCGTACATGGAACCTTCGACGGCTCGTGTGGGTGGAGCTTCGGGGAAGACTTTGGAGACTTGGCACAGCATTGCTGAGTCTTTGAAGGCAATGCTGTAGCCTTTTCTTTTGATTGCGTGTATGATTGGTTCCTTGTCTTGTGTCTGTTTGTGTGTGTGTCTGTTTGTGTGTATGATTGGTTCCTTGTCTTGTGTCTGTCTGTGTGTGTGTCTGTTTGTGTGTATGATTGGTTCCTTGTCTTGTGTCTGTCTGTGTGTGTGTCTGTTTGTGTGTGTGATTGGTTCCTTGTCTTGTGTCTGTCTGTTTCTGCATGTGTTGTTTTATCTCCTTCCCGTTTTTCCTCTCTGTGATTTTGTGGCCCTGGGACGCGTTCCTATGTCCCAGTGTGTTGTTGTTCGTGAATGTTATTTTTACATTATTATTTTTTCTGAATAGAAAAATAAAAATTTGATCACAAAAAAACCATACTGAAACTTGTCATTAAAAAGTGATCCCAACCACTTTTTGAAAAAAGTCATTCTTACCCACTTTGTGAAAAAAAAATCTATATTACCTTTTGATTCATCTGTGTGCCGATGCATTTTAATTAGAGCAAGAGTGTTCTTCCCTGGCTGCCACTTTGTCAAACTATCCTCCTTTTCTTCTGAAACCTCGAAGCGAGTCTCTAAAATTGGGATTACGCTGCAGAACCTTCAAAGTTGAGTCACAGAAAGGGCCTCTCTGCCATAAAATCCTGTTATTTCTTCGCCTCACAGACTGAGGCGAGCTGTGAGCTACATGTGCAGCAGCAAGTATGTGGGTGTACAATTATTAATATGCCATATTTCATTTGATGCAGGAAGGAAAACACTGCATAAAGAAAGAAAGAAAGAAAGAAGGCAGTGGAATTCACTATTATGCAGCCATTACAATAAAGTCAGAAAATAAAACGAGAATAAACTTTAAGATTCATGTTGCACAGAATATGCTGAATGCTATTTGTTAAACCCCAACCTTGGGTTGGATGTTATTTGAATCAGAAATCAAAGCAAGGACAATAGGAGAATTCCTTTATAAGAAAACTTGGATGATTGGTTTTTATTCTTAGTGATAAAGAATGTTATTGAACACACAATATCGCACAAACAAGTCCAGAAAATGGGTGCAGGCTTGACCTTGGCTTTGATGTTAGATGAATCAGAAAGGTAACAGTAGAGGATGTTGATAGTTTTAACTTTTTCTTTTTTTTCACAGAGGTATACTCTTGCGTTTGAATATATTGAATATGAGAAGTCCAGATATTTCTATAAAAATGCATAATTTTGTGAAAAAAGTTATATAAAGCATTGTTGTGGGTCCTGAGGAAGCTGCGTGATATCAAGTCCTCCAACCCATACAACCACATAGATTATTTGCTCCCACCCTATAATATTAACCAGGATTTCCCACAGGGTTTCCTAAATTAGCTCTACTACTGATGGCAGCAGATGAACCCGTTCTCATACCTGAACGTAATGTTGTGAAATGTTCATAGCTGGTTTAGGCAACAAAACCTGGTTAAGTTTAGGAAAAGATTGTGTTTTGGTTTCAAAAATAAGTAGCCTAGGCTTGTTGTGTAACTTAACTTAAGTACATAAAGTAGTGTTTTGTATGTAACCTAACTTATGACTTAACATACTTGCTAACTCCTTCCCTGCACGGACCCTTTATACATCGTCACCTGCTTTTCCACTTTGCTCCCGTCATAACTACAAAGGCCACAAGTGGTCACCGCCACTATAAACGTGAAGCTGCTTAGTCGATATCCCCGACGTGCCACTTCGAGGATTGCTTCCGCTGGATGTCCGTTTCCTTTTGCTTTCTTTTTGAACTCCGGTGGTTAACTGTCCCTCACTTCTCTGCAGGGTAAATTCAGACAGCTAGCTAGACTACCTGTACAATCGGAGTTTTCTGTTGCACCGCTAAAACAACTTTTGAACGTACACTTGTTCCACCAAAACAGGTTCCTTTCCAAGGCTATGATGCAGAGGCACCGTGGCTCCATCCCGGAATGCTGTGTGGACTAGCCACGTCTGGCAAAGCGAGGTTATAAGTTAGGGCTGTGACGGTAACCACATCACCGCAATACCGGCGGTGACGTGCCACCACCGCTAATATTTTTTTACTTATTTTTTTGTTTTTTGCTTGTGGAAGTTACAGGAGAACAGATATTGTGTGATATGAAATATAATGAAAGCATTAATCATTGTGTAGTTATCCTCATTGACTGTCTTCTATCCTATATTCAAGGGGAAAAAAAGTTTCTTGTCACTTCAGCTTTGCACATAAGGAGGGACAGTCCATTGAGCTGAGGTGACCGTGGACACTATAACGCTGTAGTGTTTACCGTTGCACGTTAGCCTAGCAGCTAGCGGAGTTTCCTTCTGTGTATAGCTTAATCCCGACAAAACCACAAGGTGGAATTTCAGACTGCATGCACGTTTTGTAGCTTTTTGCAGATGATATGGTCCTGATGGCAACAACCTCTTGTGACCTTCAGCATTCAGTGGTGCTGAATTGGTACTGGATCGGTTCGCAGCCAAGTGTGAAGCGGCTGGGATGAGGATCAGCACCTCTAAATCTGAGGCCATGGTTCTCAGCAGGAAACCGATGGAGTGCCTACTCCATGTAGGGAATGAGTCCTTTCCTCAAGTGAAGGAGTTTAAATACCTTGGGGTCTTGTTCGCGAGTGAAGGGATCATGGAGCGGGAGATTGGTCAGAGAATCGGACAATCGGCGGTACTAGATTCAATTTATCGCACCGTTGTGACGAAAAGGGAGCTGAGCCAGAAGGCAAAGCTCTCAATCTACCGGTCAGTTTTTGTTCCTACCCTCACCTATGGTCATGAAGGCCGGGTCATGACCGAAACGAACCAGATCCAGGGTAGAAGCGGCCGAAATGGGTTTTCTCAGGAGGGGGGCTGGAGTCTCCCTTAGAGATAGGGTGAGAAGCTCAGTCATCCGAGAGGAGCTCGGAGTAGAGCCGCTGCTCGTTCGCGTCGAAAGGAGCCAGTTGAGGTGGTTCGGGCATCTGGTGAGGATGCCTCCTGGGGGGGTCCCTAGGGAGGTGGTCCAGGCACGTCCAGCTGGGAGGAGGCCTCGGGGAAGACCCAGGACTAGGTGGAGGGACATCCAGCTGGGAGGAGGCCTCGAGGAAGACCCAGGACTAGGTGGAGAGATTATATCTCCAACCTGGCCTGGGAACGCCTCGGGATCCCCCAGTCGGAGCTGGTTGATGTGGCTCGGGAAAAGGAAGTTTGGGGTCCCCTACTGGAGCTGCTGCTCCCACAACCGGATAAGCGGATGAAGATGGATGGATGGCGTTGGAATTTAAAATTTTATATGTGCTTAAACATTGTGTGTGATTTGCATAATACATTCAAGCCAAAAGGTAAAAGCATTATTTCAACATAAATGAAGACATGTGGGTCATGCATTAAGTTTGTTGTTATAAGTTTATAGTTTGTTGTTTGTCACATTAAGTTGTTTTGCAATACTTCTGTTTTATAATATAAGATGTTCTGGTACATTTTGTTATAACCAGCTCTACAAATGTGTTAGAAGTTGAATTGATGATGTTAGAGACATCCTGTCTCTGGTTTCAGTCACCCTTTATGGCCTAACTGCTCTGTTGCTTTGCAAGTCTCTGAGGGTCATAAACCCTCAGTCACATCCCAACTAAAAGATAAGGAATAAGCACAAGACCCCACCCTTTGTGAGATAATACTGGGGGTCTGAGAGCCAGAGAGTCAGACCAAGGAAGGGGAGAGCTGCGAGAGCTTGATCCAGGTAACTTTGTCTCTAGGATATCCTATGTAATAAATGGATTCACATTTCAACATCTGAGATTTTGACTACTAATTGAATGAACCCTGAGAATGGAGCAGGATTTAGCCCCAACAATGGACAATCTGGTGAGGCTCCATTTGTATACTTGCTATAAGTGATATATTATATGAGGTGATATGTAGACCCGATGGAAAACATATTGCAACTCTTTTTATATTCGTTACAATTCCACTATCTCATCCCACTTATCACCATCTATGTTACAGTTTAGCAAAGTACACAAAGATGTTCTTAAACATGTAAGTTTACTTAGGTTGAAGCCTAACATCTCATAGTAGAACTTAGGTTGAAAATGCTTGTGCTGCTTATACTTAAGGAGAAATATGTCTACTGGATGTGAATCATGTGGGGTTTCCAGCGAGTTGTTCTTCTTATACACAAAGTGTCTGATCTGTAAATATATGTAGAAATCTTTGTTTGATATGTGTTGCTGAGCTTTCAGTGATTATAATGTTTTGAATCTTTTATTCTCAAAGAGGTCAAAGATTGTAACAACACCTGCTTTTTGCCAAGGTGTAAAATTTGGACCCATTCTATGTGGGGAAAGCTCAGGATTATCCTTCAGTGTTGTGATAAGACTGAAAGGCTGAGTACTGTGGAGTATTTTTGTGAGTTTTCTCCAAGCACACAAAGCATTTGTTATCAAAAGGTTGTTTTTAATAGGCAGTTCTTTCTGGCTTTTACCCAGCAAGTTCACAGGAGAGAAAGGCTTGCAAATAGCTGCCTCCATATCCAGCCAGGGGGAATCTGAGCACTCATTCACCCATGAAGAGATAATCCTGGTTTGTGTTGATAACATTCTATATTAGGCAAGCCCCATCCACCTTGCTCCTTAGGAAGCTGTAATTTTTGAATATTTTTCACTTTTAACTCACTTGACACCATCTTTGAAATCTCTTTTTACTCTTCGTTACCGCTCGCTCTCCTTGCGCGACCACATGGGCACTGCCAGCACTCCCCTAAAGCAACACTATGTAACTTTTCCCTCTGTCGGGTGTTGCTTTAACCCTCATGTTGTCCTCGGGTCAAATTTGACCCGTTTTCAAAAAAATGGGCCTTCGAAATAAGTGCTGAAAATGTCAACATTAGAAATATTAAATAACTTTCAAAAAAACATTAAAAAAAAGCACCCACAACATTGAAAGTGACAAAAATGTTGGAAAAGGCGATAATAGTGTTGAAAAAAAGTGACCAAAACGGCACCCTGCCATTCTCGCTGTAACTTCCGCTAGTCTCGTGAGGGGTCGCGGTTAACCGCCATCCAGCGGCGATATGTTGCTTCATCACCGCGGTAAGAAAAACACTAGCGTCACAGGCCTACTTATATAAGCTGCTTTTTGGGGGGCAGTACAGTCTCACAATATCTGGAAAAAGTCCTTTAAGTGTCACTTGAGTCAGCGGTGGTTGGAGCGGAAGACTACAAGTTTGAAAATGAAACAAATCTGGGTGGTGTGGAGGTAGAAAGAAGTTGTCTCTGCTTGAGGCTAGCAGCTCGAGGCTACGTTAGCCACTACTACATCTCTGAGGGAACAGTCGGCGGTCAAGTTGTGGGTAATGTAGGTTTTGAAAAGTAAAGAATGTATGAATAGGCGAATATCTCCCGCTCTGCTGTATCAGTTCTTATCCTTTTACAAATGTAAATCATGAGTCTGACACTGTTGTAGAAGCACAATGCTAGATTGGTGTAGTACACTTTAAATGATCTGTTATGTATTGTAACTATTTACAGCTTACAAAGTACATTAGTTGCCGTCATATTTTAAATGTAAAAAATCAGAGCCTAAATGAAAGACACAAGCAAGACCAGTTCTAACCACACAACTACACAGCAAACAACACTGGACTTTCAAGTGAAAACAGAAGAATTCAATCCAACATCAGAGAGATAAACGGACCTTTCTGCAGATATTTTGGCCTCAACAAATTCCATTCACACAAGCGATAAGATTGAGGAGGGCTCTATACAGTTAAAGAGTCACTGAGGAGAGAATCACACCAGAAAGATGAACAAACAGAGAGAAGAAGACAGAAAGAGGCTTAAAGATGACATCATTTACAGAGCAGAGACGGCGATAGTTGGATGAGGGGATCTATTTCTTAATTAAGGCTTAGCAAATAAGAAAAATATTATTATAGGAGTAAAACGCTGCTTAATCTTCATTCCTCAAAAGCTTCCAGCCTCCTATGCGTTATCATGTCACCATAACAAATACATTATTTGTCAACTGTTTTCCTCATAACTTACATTACAATTGATCACTCCCTGGGTACACAGCGGCATGTAGCTGCGGTGAGAAACATGAAAACCATATAACACAACACAATGTTGAACATCTGCATCACTCGCATTATGTGTGAGACTCACAAAGGGCCAAATATGTTCAGAGATAAGAGAGCTAATCACTGAGAATAAACTTGACCTCATGAGGGAAGCGTTTGGTTTTTTCATCCTCCTGAAAATAAAGCTCTCACACTTTGGGATGCCCACGTTGTTACAGTAGTCGAGCTAACTGCTCAGCGTGGGTGTAGAGCAACAGAGAGAGGTGTAGAAAGACAGGAGAGCAAAACAGAGAAAGTGAGGTTGAAAGGAGAGGGACGGGTAGATTGGGTGAGGCTGTAATCTGGGTTTAAAGGCTTCAGTATTAAGGGAAAACACTTATTAGATTGGAGCGGTGAGCGTTTTATCCTCAGAGGGAGACTAATTGGATATCACCAAATCAGAGATGCTGACGTTGTCATGACACTGGACAAGAAAGAGGCAGTGGCTGACGCTCGCACTGGCTCAAAAGCAATGGAAACGGCATTAATAGCAATTAAAAGAGGCCGTGGCAACCCAGAAACAGAAACACACACTAACATGCACGCACACTTATGTATATGCTACTGTGGCCAAGTGCTACATGGTTTTATCAAGCTCACATACACACAGTATGCCAAATTATACATGTTAAGGGATTGCTGTGCGTCTGTGTGTTGGCATGTGTAACACGTCAGGGAAATGAATGCCTTTGCTGTAATTAGATTCCTCCCTGCCTGCATATCACACAAATCTCAAGCATCGGCTGCAAATCAGTCTCCAATACTGCTGAGAAAAGCTGTGAGGTAACCAGGAGAAAGAAATGTGAGAGCAAAAGGGCAGAACAGATAGAGAAAGCGTCTGAATGCAGAAAGGAGCGATGAAAGATTGCAGGTTCAATTGAGGAGAAATGAGGAAGCAAAAGGTTATTCAGCATAGAAAGTGCTCAGAGGCATCCCTCCGCTCAGGCTTTGTACACCAGGGGGAAATTAGTCCTCTGAGCTGATGTGATTTTATATTCAGCTGTGCCACACGCTCGTGTTTTCAGTCTTATATCACACGTACTGAGACTAGAGCAGCTCTCTGTTGCCTTGAATTTTACATTGCGCGTTTCCTGCGTCTCCCTGCAGACCTAATAAATGTGGCATTCATTTCTGGATTGGAATGAAAAGGAATGGTACATGAAAAGGAAAAGTTTATTCATGTTTTTCTTTTTTCAACAGCCACATATTTTATTACAGGAAAGGAAATTAATGAGTAAGCTGATGTTCAAGGTCTGTTTCATTACTGATCTGTATACGCCATATATGTTTAGCTTCAACAATAAAATCCCTGATTACAATTATTTATTTTATTTTTTATTTTTTTACTGCCATAAACATCCGGAGAGCTTTTAATGGGAACATCTGTCCAAAGGTCTTTTGAGTGCGCTGGACATAAGTCAAGGTCCATCCACAAACAACACTCAATAGCTGGAACAACCCCAAGAGAATAGCTGTCTAACCACAGACACACACACACACACACACACACACACACACACAGTTATGCGGCAAAAACAGGCTCACAGTGCCTTTTTTTGCCGCATAACTTGATATACTGTTAATGAGCAAGATTAATGCCTATTTATATGTTTATGTCGTCGCTCGCAGCCCATAAATTCACAATCTGTCGAGCTTCATTATTCAGCCCCATGTGTGTACAAGGCAGAGTACGCCTTTGGCTAGCTAAACATCCCATTCCAGCTCACAGTGTAGTAATGTGCTCATTAATACTTAACTGAGTCTATAACAATGTGATGCTGCGATTGCAGTTAGGCGGTCATTAAAAGCTGATGGAGCCAGGGGAATACACATTATAGATCCTATATGTTGTGAGAGGCTGTGTGATAATAAAATCGACCCTGTGCCAAGCATTTTAAAACAGAAAACAAACCCTGTGACCTCATAAAGCACACTTGGAGTCTGGTCCATGAACATGTCTCTCTAACTCAAAAAAAGAGAAGAGGCTGAGAGTCCTTTATTATTAAGTGTGTGCCAACCAAAGCCGACCCAGTATTTGTTTTAAAGCGCTGCTTTATGAAAATAGAACCTGCTTCCAAGTCTTTTTTTGATGATGGTATTTAGTGCAGAGGAGTGTATGTGTGGATCCGCGGTGGCAGAACCTGCAAAATGTCACTGAAAAAGAAACCGACACAAAACAAATCCAAAGAGACTCAAAACTACTACAAAGAGACACAAAACTACTAAAAAGAGACGCAACTTCTACAAACCGACAGGAAATGATTACAAAGAGACATAAGTAACTACGAAGAGACACAAAACGACTACACCGCATAAACCTCTAACTCACGTGATCTCTACCACCCGAGCCAAGATTGTGATTTTAAGCAATTTATCATGTAGGCCCAAACAATCAGACCCAAAACGACTACAAAGAGACACACATGTTCCCTACACTACAGCTACAACTTTAACAGCCTCCTCTGAACCAGATCAGCTGGAGGCATGTGTAGCCAATGCGGTGGTTTCCCTTGAGTTCCTGACTGTTACAATGTGCCGACTCACAACAGCAAAGAAAGATGGAGTGAGAAAGAGTTCCTTCAGAAAACGATTGGAGGGAAAGAGAATACTTAGGAGGAAAGAGCGAGATGGGGAATAAAGAAGTGATGTGACAGCTCCCTGTAAGAATGAAAGGAGGTAATTCTTCAGACCGTGCTCAGAGAGAAGAGAGTAGGCGAGATAAGGGAAGAGCACTTCCTACCTCTCCCCCGTTACCACTGTCAGGGCTAATTTCCCATTACCAGTCTTAGCTGGCGGCTCTCATGCAGTCAGGGAGAGGTCAGGAAAGGTCCAGAGAGACAGGCTAACAGTGAGGCTCTCATTGAGCTTCATAGCATAAAATTCCAGAGACCTGGAAAGACTCTGAGTAATGGTCTCAGAAGAGGATTCATGAGCTCTCATACACCTTACTGTGGGAACTGAAGTATATGTAACTCTTGCATGAATATTCCTATTGCCAAAATGTGTCAAAAATTTGACTTCTCATGCCTACCATTTTCTGTCCTACTCCAAGGGAAATGTGTGATATTTCATTTGCTTGAGTATACAGGAAATGGAGCTTTAAGTGAAGAATTACAGCATTTGCAACAAACCACTAGCAGGAGAAAGAGACAAACAGATAAGCCCAAAAAATCCAAATAATGAGTTGCCCTCATAAAGTGTGAACTCAGTCATTTGGATAAGGGCCATATGTTTTTAAATATATAAAATTGATGCTTTATTGTGTATGTTTAATACATGTTTCAGTCCATGATGCCAATCATGTTATGTCATTACAGCTGGTAGTCACTCGTTTATCCCTGCAGGGGGCAGATGAGTCTCACTCAGCAAAGCAGTGTTGCAGGTGAAACCCTCTACTTTAGTGTACAGTTTATTGATTAGTTTAAATTATTTTTTTTTTGATAATCCGTTTGAGTCGTATTCATGAAAAAAAGAAATAATTTCTGATTCCAGCTTCTTTTCCACTTTCTTCACTCCTCTGTGACAGTAAATTGAATATCTTTGAGTTGTGGACAAAGAAACAACATGATTGACATTTTTTTTTCCCATTTTCTGACATTTTATCGACCAAATAGCTAATTGATTTATCGAAAAAAATATACAACAGACTAATTAACTATGAAATAAATCGTAAGTTGCAGCCCTACTTTAGTGTTTGGTCAGTCACTGTGTGGGAGAGAGTGAAAGAAGACAGATTACTTTGGTTTCACACTGCTGTGTATCTGACCACAGCTCAGCATCACACACACTTCCTGCATACCAGAGTCAGTTTTAAATAAAGTATGTGGTAATGTGGGTGGGTGGTTCTCCCTGCGAGTTAACTTCTAATCCTCTGCGCCATGTGATCGGGGTTTCAGCTGCGGTAGATAGGTGCTCCTCTGCTAAGGCCTGAGATTATGCATAATTGCGTAATATATAGTGTACCAACATACATTGGTACAGACCCTGGCATGTTATATTCCGCTGATCAAACCTCTAACTGATTTACGACATACAGTCTATGATTGATAATACATCTGATTAACATCAGGGCAAACAAAAAAACAACAGAACATTGAAATGTATCATCTGCATATCAAGTTGTCATGTGCTGTGTTTTGTACCTGGCTAATGTACCAATACTGAAACAATATTTATTGGTGTTTCCACTCTGGTTTGGTCCATCAAAATTACATGCTGCGTTCCCAGGCAACCTGTAACTTGTGTTTTCACAACCTTCTACCCGTAAAAGTGCCCTGGAACGGCAGTCAAACCCGTAAATTACTACTTGTGAACTCGTACCAGATAGTTGTACTCCCAGTTACAGTTTTGACATCACACACACACATAAACAACAATGGCGATCCCTGTTGATGCCATACAGATGCCATTAGAAATAATATAAATAGGCAACGTAAAGTAATTCCACATATTTTAATCAAAACAGTACACATACGATTGTGTACTACTACAGGTTATGTTTATTAAATGAAGCCTAAAATATGTCGCTGACAGTTGTTTTAGTCGTGCAACAGAACACTCTGATTGGACAGATAGTCTAGCTAGCTGTCTGGATTTACCCTGCAGAGATCTGAGGACCAGGTAACCATAGTCCTCAGAAATCGACTGGAGTTTAAATTGCAAACTCAAAGGAAGCCCAAAGTAACGGATATCAGGCCTAAATGAGTAAAATCCGGCGGAATTTCCTACGGCAACGGAGCAATCCTGGGAAGTGGAACGTCGTGGATATAGGCTAATCAAATCATGACTTCAAGGTCAGATCTACACTTTAAAAACTTGCAAGCTAGTTTAACTTCTTAAAGATCCTCTTTTTAAAAAGCTAGATTTCCCATGTCTTTTTTGATGCCATATAAATACTGTGAAAGTATCAAAATGCTTAATTCACAGAGAAAAGCACATAGCCTGTATTCAGAAACCGTGCCTTTAAACCAGCCGTCTGGACTTCCTTTTAGCGGTTGTGATGTCACAACTATACTATGTCTATGTAGAAAGTATCGCTACTGTGCCGTTATCGTCATTCCCCAGCTGCAATGATGGAGCAGAGACTCAAAGGTGCAGACATTTAGAGAAGGCTGGGCTTGTTTGGGAGGATTAAAGAGACGGAGCGCTTCAGACAGAGATAAAATATGATTTTTTTTAACTGAACATCGGTAAACCCAGATATGTATCCTCTCTGGGCTCATTGTTGCCATTGTTGGCATCCTCACATGACGGCAAAAGTGAGTGTTTGTTTAATTTCCTGGGAAGAGATGACAGGTCAGTACAAGCTGGGTTTCCCCACCGTTAGTCAGAACTGAAGAAGTCTCGCAGATGAGAGACAAAACGTCTTCATAGCACCTTTAACCGAGTCCACTTGCCCTTGATGAGAGCCTTCGGAAACAAGTTCTGAAATGTGTCTTAAAATGAATTCTTTAAATCAATAAAACTTCATCTCTCACACTCATCTCTCTCATACTGTTAAAGCAACACTAGGGAACTTTTCCCGCTTCAGTCCTCCTATAGGTTGGAAGCGGAATTGTCCAGGTCCGTGTACAGGTGTACAGATCCGCTACCCGATCTGTTAAACTTGCATAGTACCCTGTTACGAGTTGATGAACCACTGAAACAATTTTAGAAACCTTATTTACAAAATGTTCTCTAGTGTTGCTTTAAGGAACAAGCTACTCAGCATTCAAGATTTTGGAACTTTATTCTTCCCTGGTCATTCGGGGACACAGATCTAGTACGTTTTTTTTAGGGCAGTGCTATCCTAAAATAAGATTTACAGCTGACAGAATGTGAGTCTGAAGGAAGCTGGAGGGGTTGATGGGTGCAACTGCCGGGCCCCGTGGCATCCTGTCACCCTGTACCACTGGCTGACTGCGTGTCACAACTCAGTTGCAGACAATGTGTTGCTTGGCCCGTTGTGTTAGCGGCTGCATACATATGATTTCACTAACCACTTTTAAAAACCACAAAGAGACAGAAAAGCTAGAGGGCCGGGGTAAAAGAAAGATGGAAAAAAGATAGATAAAGAGAGGGCAACACACAAATGCCTCATTTCCAATTTGGCTCAACTCAATACTGTTTGATTCCTATTGGTACCAGGTGCTTTCTCTATTTCTATGCCACTGCAAAAGGTAACCCCTCAGTGTAGGGAGAAATGAATGGGAAATTTCCTTCTGGAACCCAAGGTCTCTCGGATGAGGGGCGGTACTGTTGAGCTCTATTGCTTTTGGTCAAAGGTGCAAACTTGGAGGTCCAAATTTTAATTCTGAACTTGACACAAAAAATGTATTCAACTTAATTCAGGCCTTCAAAATAGAGGTCCCAGAATAGCCATTTATATACATTACATATCCATACATTTTACAGCCGTATATACCCTTTTTATATGGCTGCATTTTTCTAGCAGGCAGACAAAGCTCAGCTTAAAACACAGCTGTAACATTTAAGTTTAGAATCCTCAAAAGAACAAATGTGGATTTCAAGACTTTTGACTTAAGCTTTGTATAATGAGCAGGGATACATAGCCAAGAGGAAACTGGATGCAGAACAACAATCAAGAATTGGAGAGAGGGTGAAAGTTGTAAGATGATAAAAAAAAGATAGAAAGGAAAATAAATGAGGGACTGGTTATAAGAAAGGGATACAGAAGGAAGAAAAGAACCTGTGGCGGCCAGTGTGTTTGCGGTCGTGCATAACAATCATTATGGGGTTCGAGGAAAGTCCTCCACAGCAGATTACTCAGAGCCGAGCAATCTGCTGCGCTTTCATATTACTGAACTCGTCGGCCTTTCATAAACAGAGCCGCCGTCTGTGATTGCTTGTTTGTGAATGCTATCTGATGTTGTGTGTGTGTGTGTGTGTGTGTGTGTGTGTGTGTGTGTGTGTGTGTGTGTGTGTGTGTGTGTGTGTGTGTGTGTGTGTGTGTGTGTGTGTGTGTGTGTGTGTGTGTGAGATTCCTGACAGGAATAGGTGGGTGCTATCCGCATGCCCTGCAGGTCAGTTTGTTAGAGTTGGCACCACAGAAGAGCAGTGGGGCACCAAAGTAAACAGCCCATAAAAACAAAAAAGTTGGATAGTGCTCTTATGAGAAATAGTGGCAGATTATATTGAGCTATGCGGCAACAGAAACACACACACACACACATGCAATGTCTCCTGAATTTACCCAATTATTGACACTTTGAAGACATACTTTAGACATACATATAATACATATAATTTAGTCAGTTTAAAATGACAAATTCATTACCTGCTTATTGCAGATTATGATGAATTCTGATGAACGGGGATTGGAAGAAAACCTATGCATACCAATTCATGTGATATCCAACAAAATTAGGCGACCGAGTAAAAAAGTGATCGGCTAGCTGAAATGATGGTTAAGTTTAAGGACTCTTTCTTAAGGTTTAGGATTAAAACTCTCCTGGGACAGGAACACACGTTTCTGGGTGAAAGTCCTCTGTTTTATGGCTCAGACCCATCCCTCCGACTTCCACCCTATGCAGTCAAGAGCGTTCTTATACATCAACAATCATCAATACGTCAACGTGGAACATATGGTAATAAATATTTGGAATACGTACTTTTTGTATAGGGACAATATATGCAGCATAGACCTATGTCACACACCACAGCATTTAGCCTAAGCTAATTTGCAATGCATGTCCCTAGATGGTCCCTTTTTTAAATACAATAACTCAACACTTACATAAATGACAGTAGAGAACACAAACTCATTAATAGATACCTTACAATGCAAAACTCACAAGAAAATACAGACAAAACAAAGGCAATTAAAAGTTTACTTTATACAGTGCTTTATGTTGTGTAGCTAATAGTATGTTGTGTATTGTTTTAGTTGTGTACCAAATGGTTCCTGAGAACAGCCTGCAGAGTTATATCAAGACTTCTAGATAGACGGGGAAATTTATTTGTGTCAAATGCGTGGGCTACAGATGAACGTAGTACAATCCTGTGAAACCACCTCTCACTGAAGAGTAAACCCAAAATCATACAGGGCTCAACCTGATGCCATTTTCCTCGTACTGAAGCAAACCGTATCCTAATTGGAATTATATGTACTTATGTGATCTCTCTGTAATAACAGGTTGGCTGCAGCTGCGAGAGATTATGGAGGGAAAGAAGAGAGACTCAGATAGCCTCTCTCACTTATCCACCACCACCCATCAGCTCGACAATTAGAAGATTTTTTTTTTGGAGAGAAGCATACTCTGGATGATGAGTGTTCAAATATTATGAGTCATTTGTGGCTCAAGGTCTGAAATCCACTTCTTAACATTGATTAAGCATGAGGAAGTAGCAGTCCAAATATACTTCTACGAAGTCATGCAACCGCAGGAATTACTTAAATGAAATGATCGCCGGAGAAGAAGCTGTTCTTTACCAGAAACGTGCACTGGTCAGCCCTGTGTGCACTTTGCACATCAGACTTTAAAGGAACATGAAAAAATATGGTTATTTTTTGGACTGATGGGCTCGCAAGGGTGCATGAATAAGAGTCACTTGGCACCAGTGTCACCAATCTTCCCAGCCCTTGTCACATGACCAATTAATGTTTTCCATGGTGACTAAAAGGAGAGACAAGTGGAGAGGTGAGGTTGGGCCTGATTATTCACCACTAGCCCAAACTGTATGTTTTGTTATATTCTGGATTTTGTTAATAGGTGTTGAGGCCTGGGAGAGACAACAGAACAACAAAAAACTAACAGGGGAAGAACATCCTCCAATGCCTTTCATTACAAATGACTTCCCAGTCTATACCAATAAACCACACTTGAAGATCCATGTGTCCTGCATGGTTATGCAACAGCCATAAATCTGCACATTGACATGTTGACGTTCATATGGCATAATTCACAGCCGCAGGACAACAGGGCCATCAGAGGACAGGACAGTCCTGAGTAATGTCTGTCTTTCATCCAGTCTGCCCATACTCCTCCACCCCACAAACACACAGACAGAGCTAGGGAACCAGCTTTACCTCACATAATGTCTTCTCTCTGAGTCACTTACGCCTTAATGTGTCTATTTATTTTTTCTAAAGTGAATCACAGCAATGAGCAATAACAAAATAAGATGTAAAAATAGAAAGGGAAATATCTCGTGCTCGCAGTTAAGGGCCAAACTAAAACTATTTGGAAGTTGTTGTTGAATTGGTGTTTTTCTCTCTGTTCTGACCACCAGCCACCGGTACACCTGCTCAACCACTGAGTCTGCCCAGACAAGTTGGAATTCGTGTTTTTGCAGACATTGTTTGGACAGTTAGCACATCTGTGGTCATGCCCTAATTATGACAATTCATGCACTTTCCTTCAGTTGTTCACTTCTGCATTCATTCTCCTACCAAATGCTCATTCATTCCTTCCATTCCTCTTTCTTCTTCCACAGACTTTTGCTATCACAATGTTGAGCCTCAATAGAGTCTGACCCAGTTACATTACCTCTCTAATGCCACATTGCGTCTGGCCCTTCCTCCTACAGCACCTGCATGAATGAATTGGCCTTTTACCGCCTCCTGCTCACGTAACGACTTCTCTCTTCAGCCAAAGTAGATGTTCTGCACAGGTGAACTCTGTTAGTCACAACCATCATGCTCAGCTCCGCCGGGCGTATCCCATCCTGTTTTTCCCCATTCCCTTCTGTTTTTCATTTATCTTTTATCTAAGCCTCTGGCACACTTCACTGCTTACCAAACAAAAAAAAACAAGATCCGGTTCTGGCCCTGTCTTAAGGGTATTCATAACATTTCTCAAGGACCTGGATATTTTGTTGCACCGCAAAGACACGGAAAGGTTGAGGCTGGGGTAAGCAGGACATTAACTGCATAAGAGAGAGTGAGAAAAGGGAAAATAACTGAAGTTTGACGTTAAAGAGAGCAGAATGCACATGAGGGAAACATAAGAAATATGACTTTAGAGATGACATGAATAACAAAAAACATTTGGGAGGAGACGGGTGAAAAAAAATCTCAATTTGAACACTTTTTTCCATGCAATCACCCACGCCGCTTTTTCTCATTCGCCTCTCCTCTTGCCTTTTTCAGTTAAGGAACAAATGCAAAGTGCACTCTTTAAAATCTAGAAGAAAACAGTCCTCATTCAGATCCCCACCCCCATTGTGTTGGTATCTGCCTGTGGAAATGGGACATTTAATATCTGTGATCAAACTGTTGCTCAGTGGTTCAATTAACAACCTAATATGACCACATCACTAAATATGACTGCAGCTCCAGCGCCAAAAACATCTCAGAAACATGTGCTTTCTCTCTCTCTCTCTCTCTCTCTCTCTCTCTCTCTCTCTCTCTCTCTCTCTCTCTCTCTCTCTCTGTCCGCCATCTGAATTCCTTTCTTATCTGCTGGCAGGTTTTATCACCATCTTTATATCTGTCTTGTTTATCTGTCTGTCTGAGTCCCGCTGGTTCCGAGCATAGCCGTTCCTTCTATTCTGGTTTGTTGACTGTTGGCGAGGGTCTGCTGCTTTCACACAGCTATTCACAGATGTTTCCCTCTGAGCCAAATGTGATGTGGTGTTAGGTAACTCTTAGGTATGCACCATGGGGAGGTTGTTCGGTGGGACTACAGGAACGTTACAACAGTGCGCTAAAGACTAGCTGAGAAGTAAGTCTAGAACAATGGTGGAACATTTCCAGCACATAGCCTGACATACAATGCAGAGCTCCTCACAAAATAACCTTCGCCACGGGAAACAAAAACCTTCACGCTAGCAAGCTACCTGTTGTAAATGGCAAGTTTTAAAGAAAGTTTGGATCCTCGCTCACTGGGACATTTTGGGACCAATTAATGGGACTGCTGTGGACGAAGTACACACGGCAATACACTGGTTAGAGCACATGAGGTTTAACCAGCTAATTTAAATAGCTTTCTATATTGTGTGAACAGTTAACTTAATTTAATGTTGTATGTATACCCCATGTGGCGTTTTCCTTTGCGGGGTGCAAATGTTCCACCAGAACAAAGTTCCATCCCGAGACTATTTTGCCGAGCCGCCGTCGCTTCGTCCTGAGCTTAGCGCCCAACACGATGTAATTGGTTTAAAGAAATGCAAAATAACCCAGACCTTCCCCCCCTCCTATCTCAGAATGTATCTGTGGTGTAACCAGAACATCCTCCACAGTGCTGTGAGGACATTAAAGGGATAATACATGCCAGAGTAAAGTGTCCAAATGGTGCTGCGTTATGTTGTTAGAATACCAGCAGTAATACAGGGTACTGATGTTTTTATACTCACAAAACACACAGTCCATGGCCGACATGAGATCACAGCTTCCATTCATGAATGTTAAAGGGATAGTTCGCCCCCATATCTGCCTTTAAACAATGGTCAGTGTTGTCAGCTCTCTGTTTGTCAGAGATATATGGGGGTCAAAAGGTGGAATCAGCCTGTGTTGTTTCTGTATGGATGGTCTTTTTATTTCATGCTGCCATGCTGGTAAACAGCAGTGAATATTATCAGGTACCTGCCATGAGGCAGGTTAGATGTCCCCCTGCCAGCCTTCCCCACACCTCCTCTCTGTTTACCTCAGCTTGTTTTTCTCCCTTCCTTCTCCTCGCCTTTCCGACACCTACTGTATTTTTCAGTGAGGGTGTGGGAGTTGGGGAGAGAGTGAGCTAATACCCGGGTTGTCAGTATGAGAAGGGAGGAGAGGGAGGGCGAGGGTTAAGGGGATGGAGTCGGTGGGTAAAAATGAAGGGGTGGGGGGAAAGGAGGTGAGTATAAAAGCCTTGCTGTGAGGAATTAGGAAATATTCCTCGGGAGAAAATACACACAGAGAGATATTCCCAAGACTTCTCACTCCATAATTATCTTTCACGGTGAGTACATTAAAACAAATAATCTTAAAACTAATGACTGGTGAAAAGTAGTTTACGTCTTTTAAACAATTCAAACTTTTTCCCATTTTATTTATTAGCTGATGCATTTTTTGTGATGTTTTTAGTATTATGCTGCAACATGCAATCCTCGTAGTACAATAGACCCACAGTTCTCGTCTGTTTGGGTTAAGAGTACTTCAGATGTAGCCTCGGCATCATGCCTGTGGCTGTTTCCAGGGAGGGGGGCACATTTTCCCCAGGAATATGAACCCACCAGGATCCCTGCTAAGAGTCAGACAGCCATAAAACTGTATAGACACTGTTGTCAGCACCTCACACACACACACACACACACACACACACACACACACACAGACACACACACTCTCGTCCAGATGTCTTGCCAGTCTTTGTGAACTTTGGCCTGAGGCTCTCTGCTTCGTGCCCACTGTGAGTCTGGGTACGACTGTAAACCAAGATATGCCTGAGGGGATGACGTCAAGACCACTGTCTTGACCACAAGACCACACACAGGAGTGTGTGTGTGTGTGTGTGTGTGGGTGTGTGTGTGTGTGTGTGTGTGAGAGAGAGAGAGAGTATGTGCTCGTGAGTGTTGTGCATGTTCGTGTTCAAAGCTGCTATTGATGGTGAGAAGGAGGGCTGCTAAAACAAACAAACAGAAGAAGCGCGTGGGTACGTTGGGGTGTTGCACACATCTGGCCGTTCTGTTTGTACAGGTGTCACACACACCTTACCTTATGTCACTTATGCTTGTGATTGAGTGCAGGAGTGTGTGTGTGTGTGTGTGTGTTTGTGAGTTTTGTGCGTGTTTGTGTTCAAAGCTGCTATTGATGGGGAGTGTGTGTGTGTTTGCGTGCGTGCATGAAAAGTTAGACAGCAATTCTCTTGTGGTTGTTCCCTACAAACTGAGGTTCCAGCCATTGAGTGTTGTTTCTAGATCGGCCCTGACTTAAGTGACAAGATCTTTGGACTCATGTTTATAGAATTACAAATCTGGTCTTTTGAATATGTATAACTTTGGTTTCATGCAGAAATTCTGCAGCAATGCACTCGCATGTATAGATATATGTCCAAAACCTCAAGCCCAGATTTGGAAACAGCCTCTTTCAGCCACCGATGTGGTTCTTAGCCGCAGTTTCAAAATATGAGCCACTCTCTCGCTCTATTCCTTTCTGTTGCTCTCCTTTTTCTCCTTCGTTTCTTATCTTTCTCCAACTTTGGCGTTGACATGACTCACTGAAACACCTCTTTCTCCTCTCTTCCAGCAGACAGCCAGATAAACAAGCCCCAGAATGAGAAGCCTTCTTCAGTGTCTGGCACTCTGTGCTGCGGTTTCTTTCTGCCTCAGCTATGGTACAGATCCTCCCTGACATCCCATCATTCAGCAGCCATTATCTATCCATAACATATAATATATCCCATTTATCCTCATTTATGATTAACCCGATTCCATGTTTTTCCCGTAGACTCTAATGAAAGCACAGAATCCGCAGAAGGTGATTAAATGTTGTGTTTCTCGTTGATGGAAAAACATGCATGCAATTCTAACAAACATGACACCGCCTGTTATATAGTATAATGTATTTAACCCTTTACTAACATACCCCTACCCTTCATACCAGCTGACCCACATCAGTTGTGCAATGGGCATGCCTTACCTGATTAAAACAGGGATTTTTGTCGACTAAACGCTTGTGGTTTCAGATCTGTTTGTGCCTCGAAACCAAGCCAACTCGTTCATGTCGCCACAGAGGGGAAACGTATACAACCCGCCCAGAGGGAACAACCATTACAACTACGTGAGGTAGAAGACACAACCACAGGCGTACATACACAGCACATAACCCTTCCTTTGTGTTGTACATATGTACAACCACACATCCCACAGAGACAGACACACACATCATAGCAGGCCATTAAGGGAAAACCTAATCCGACTATTAAACGTCTCGAGACGGAAACTAAATGGTACAATGCAAGAATTCAAGATGAAAAGCAACCTCACAAAGACGCAAGCTGTTTCTGATTACAACCCTTTTCCTTTTTCTCACCATTCTTCCCTCTAACTACTTCTGTCTGCCTTTGTGTATCTGCCCTCCCCTCCCTCTTGTCCAGGAAGATAAAGTCTCCAGCGGAGAGGCGAGCAGAGACCTGTGAGGACTACTCTCCGTGCCGCTTCTACGCCTTTCGCCACGGCTTCCAGCAGGCCTACCAGAGATACTTTGGCTTCCAAAATCCACCCCAGAGACCGGCTGTGACTCGCCGGTACTAAACAGAAAATGATCTCTCAGTCAAATGCAAAATTATCATTATCGTCTGGGAATGAATGCACGTTCCTTCACTCCCCATATCACTTTTTATATAATTTAAGTGGTTGTTTTTGTGGCTTCTTCTGGATGTGAAATGAATCCAAGAAGAAAACACATTTTTTTTCATCCTGTGTGCCTCCCAACTCATCATTACACACAAATTCATGGCTCATCTCTTGTGTAATCTCAGGATAACTTTTATCCACTATTATCAAACCTTCGCAGCATTCGTCAGCTTCATGTGATATGCACAAATGAAGTGTTTTGCTCACTATCCACTAACCATTTCTTACAGTATCCACCTATTTATCCAGGGCAGCACTGCTGTCAGTGATTATTTTTATTGCTTTAAAAAAAAAATGAATAAAATTCACTTCATTGCGGTTTGTCTTAATCCTGTTGATGCAACTTCTTTGCCACATGGGTGTGTGAGAACATTTGGGGTTTAGTGTCAGTGGCTGTAATGCATGACAGATGTTGGAATGATAACATCGGTCCGATTTCTGTGACTGCTCAAGATAATATTACAGCTCCATGGGTTTTACACCAAGAATTGTGTTACAATTTAAGCCAATACATATTTCTCTATTTGTTTTAGAAGATTAACATAAAGGCATATGAGAAACGTCAGGGAAATGGGATTGATCTTTCAATTGAAATATGACATTATTAGACTGTTCATAATGCATAAGCAGCATTTTTTTGTCCTTGAAGGTCTTTGTTCTGCTTTATATATGGTTAGCTAGTTTAGTCCAGTGGTTCACAACCTATGGTTCGGGCCGCTCCAAAGGGTCGCAAGATAAATCTGAGGGGCCACGAGATGATAAACAGGAAGTGCATTTACATGCAGTAAAAAAGGTTAAGTCACTGCTCTAGTTTTTCAAACGCCATGTAAACACCTTACTGGCTAAAATCTGAATTTTCATACCCTGGTAAACTAGTCTATATCCACGACGTTCCACTTCCAGGATTGCTGTGATTGCTCAGAAATTCTGTCCATTACCTTCCACTTTCTTTGTGTTGGCGTTGTAAACTCCGGTGGATTTCTGAGGACTATGGTTACCTGGTCCTCAGATCTCTGCAGGGTAAATCCAGACAGCTAGCTAGACTATCTGTCCAATCTGAGACTAAAAAAAGTTTTGAACATACACATGTTCCACCAAAACAAGTTCCTTCCTGGGGCTATTTTGCACCGTGGCTCCATCCAGCGCTTACCACCGCCCACGACGATTGTGATTGATTTAAAAAATACCGATAAACCAGAGCAGGTTTTTCTCCCATCCCGGAATGCTTGGTGGTCTAGCCAGACCCCCCTCTGCAGCGCTGTGGAGGAAGGTCTGGCTATGCGAGACTAGGGAATACGTGAGTTAACCTACAATGTGTATGAAAGCTACGCATCAATCATTTAGTTTGTAATAACTTCCATTTTGTGTTAGACTGGGCCTGAGCCTTAAAACAAGCCATTTGCCCATCAGCTTCACCAAGATTTCTAAATGTGTAGTTAAGATCTGGTTTCTTGTAATCTCAGGACTGTCACACTGACATAGACAGCTCAGCATGCAGTAGATCTCAGCATGGCACAGTCATATGCTGGATGTTGGTTTTTCATGTTGCCACAAGGCCGCAGATGTACACAATTAAAGCTGTCCTGAGGTTGAATCCTTGAAGTTTGTCTCTGAAACGAGACAAGGCACTCACATTGACCCAGACAGTCAAATTACACCCCATATCGTACTGTCAGAACCGGTCCAGAATCTAAATATATCCAGTCAGAAAAAGCATTAAGAAAACGCAGAAGGGAGAAAATAACTGACAGGACATTTTCATATCATAAATTTGAGAAGTTCTTAAGTTTTTGGAAATGTAATAACACTGCATCAGATACTGACGGCTTCTTTCTAATTAAGCAATGAAATAAAAAAAGATGTAGATGTTTTATAAATGGTCAAAGTTGGTTTTAATTAACATACTCCACTCCGATGAATGAGGCGTTCTGACCCTTTTTTGGCAAACCACCCACTTGTTTTTGTCAGTTATATATTTCCACATTTTAAATCCCCCTTCTACAAACATTCAGACACACTGGGTTTGTCTCTTAAAGTTGCTTCCTTTGTGTAGGAAATCACCACGGTTTGTAATAAAAGAGAGGGCCCTCGGATTAAAATCATGCCGCATGATGTGGCAAGGCAGCGTTCTCATTTCAGTTTCTACTACATGCTTGTCTCTGCTGTGTGTGCACTTAGTGACCTGACGCTGTAAAACTCTGACCTCTCCAGGCTGCCAGCCGGCGTTGCATTCCTAAGATTTCATTCAATGTTTTCCTCCTGACAGCAAACAGTCCCAAAAAGATGCTAGACTGAATAGCTGTGGCTGTGGGGAGGGTCCCATAGAAAATAGAAAATCCCTTTCTACAGGGCCCAGAATTTTGCGTTACGCCCCTGTATCCATTCACATAAGAACTGTTCGGACCACTGAAACGTTCAAGTCCTTGCTTAACCCTCGTGTTGTCTTCCCGTCAACAATGGTCACTTTTTTTCAAAATTATTATCACTTTTTCCGACATTTGTGTCACTTTTTCAATGTTGTGGGTACTTTTTGTTGACGTTTTTGTTGTTTTTATATATTTTTAATGTTGATTTTCAGCGCTTATTTCAAAAGCCGATTTTTTTTTGTGACAAAAAAACAACAAAAAGAACTGAAAACGGGTCGATTTGACCCAAGGACAACATGAGGGTTAAGACCCACTTCTCTTTGTTGGCTTTGGATTCACGTTGATCTTTGACACCAACCTTTTTCCACTATTGATTATTTTGCATTATGTATTGTTTGTGTATATAGTATCCATTTGGGTTTTTTGAGCGTGTTAAGCCCTTTGGTCAACTATGGTTGTTTTTTAAAAAGCCCAGAAGCCACCCCACCCCTTTGCTCCGCCCCTGCCACCCTTTGGCAGCATACATTCACTTTTATGCAAACATAAACATACATGATTTGCTGTGGAGGTGTGTATCTCTGCATTTGGGTGGGTGTGTGATATATGATTCCCTAACCAATCACATACACATGCCATAACGAGGGCTTCATGTATAAACCGAGTGTGCATTTATGCAGATATGTGTAAGAGAAAGAGAAGAGCGACGGAGCTGTCTCCGGTCCTACTTGCTGCCTGATTCTGCTGATTCTGAAGAAAAAAAGAAGCTGAAAGATGAAGACTCTGGCTGTCCTGGTTCTCTGCTCCCTGGCTGTCGTCTGTCTGACTTTAGGTAGGAGCTGCACAACAGTATATGTTAGAAAAACTCTATTATAGTATATTATATTATTTCAAGTAAACGTTGCTCTGCAAAGAAAGGTTTTAAAGCTGCTATATACTACAAAAGGTCTGGCCAATTTTTTTTGCTGCTTTGATTAAAGACAGAGAGTTGCATTAAAAGAACTGAAAGAGTCACAAAAATAAATATCAGTATTATTTCTATTTTTCCCCCTCATGTTTGACAGATGCCTCCACTGGCTCCCAGCCTGCTGACAACCCTGCTCAAGAGGGTAAGACCATGATTCAGCAATATTGTTTTTGACTGTATCATCATTGTTACATTTATTTTTATACTGTACAAAAAAAAAGAAGAAATATTACTTTACAGATTTTTCCTGTATTTTTAAAAAGGGGGGTAATCTATTTTCAGTTTTCAGATAAAAAGAAAATACAAAAAAATATTTATTTTTATTCAATAGATTGTCAGAAATGTTGAATTCAATATTAATACTGTAAATATATTTATTTAATTAGATCAAATTGGTGAGAAAATTATTTCAACAGGCGTAAATATCCTTTATTAAACAAATACACAAGTTTTTAAGCTAAATTAAAGCTACAACCTGTGTTTTTATTATGGACAGTTAATGTATTTTTACAAGAAGGCTATTATTTTTTTTTGTTCTTACAGTGTAACATCTTGGACTCAGTTTGACTCAAAGATGAATATTGAACTAGGTGATTCCAATAGTCTGGCCTGAATACATCTGAGGTTTCATAATAAACACATTATTAGTTTAACATTTTGTTTTTATACTAGTTGGATAGCTTCAATAAATGTAGAATAAAGATATAGACAGTTTAAAGCTACAGTACATAGCTGTAAGCCCCATTGAGAAATTCTATAATGACAACAAAACTGTCAAAACGCACACATCAAGCCCCTAGTAGCCAAGGAGGACACGGAGGACTATAAAAACATGATGGACTCTTCAGAAGAGGTCATTATCTTCACTAGTCACTGAGAAATCCAGAGAGAGTTATGTAGAGCCGAGAGTCTTAATTAGCTTTGTAGCAACTCACTTGGCAACGGCTTGAATGTAACGGACATTTATATCAAAATATCATTAATATCAAAAAGTTACGCATTAAAGCGTTAAACATATATTTCACTACATGGATTCTACTTTACTTGCAGCCTCTGGAGTTTTTAATTATAAGTTGGACCATCTGCATGCATTTGATTTTGGTTGATCGATAGACATCTTGTGTATTTATACTTTAATTTAATATTAATGACGGTAATGATGATGTGCAGGTTTGTTTGTGGAGAGGGAGCAGGCCTCCGCTGTGGTGAGGCAGAAGAGAGCTGCTGGAGAGTTAACCCTGACCCAGCTGGAGAGGTACTACACATCCCTTTATAGAACTATAAGAACACGTACATACATGTATAGTATGCGTGTTTTTTTATCTAAAGCAGTCCACTGACGTCATTAATAATAGTAGGGATATACCGAAACATCATGAATCGGTTAAAAATTGATTTAAATGTGTAAAGATTACAAGCGGTTGACATAAAAAATGAATCACAATACAATTTTTAAACGTCCTAGGGCGTAAACTACTTTAGATTTCACTTGTTTGATTTCAGACGTCACTGTGTGATCTTAGTTTTTTATTAGAAGATATTTTTTCTATTCATTTGGTTATATTGATGTAGGATTTGTTTTAAAACTCATTCATTTTTGTTATTTAAGATAAAACACAATTTCAGTGTCACTTGTGAGACTCCCTCTCCCCCTCTCTCTCTCATTCACTCTCTTTCTCTCTCTCTCTCTCTTTCTTTCTTTCTTTCTTACTCTCACTCGCTTTCAATTTTTCAATTTACACAGCTTTATTGGCATGAGAAGACATTGCTTATATTGCCAAAGCAGATAACAGACATAATATAAATAAAAGGAAATTAACAACACATGGCACAACATAACCTTTAACAGGAAAACCAACTCAAAAATAAAGTGATTAAGGCGCAAAGGAGTACAATGGTACAACCAAATCATTACACAACTTTGCACATTTTACAACTTTTCTCACAATCTAACGCTAACATATACATATTTACAAGAAGCTACTGATCCAGGTGGCTGTTTAGGTGTTACGAGTGGTGGTTTACTCCTGTGTGGTGTCTCTCTCTCCCTCTCTCTCTTTTTCTTAGCCTGAGAGAAGTGTGTGAGGCCAATTTGGGTTGCGAGGACATGATGGACACACAGGGAATCATCGCCGCCTACACAGCCTACTACGGACCAATCCCCTATTAGAAACCAAACCACGACCACTGATTTTCTGTCCAGTTAAGCCACACACATTTTTTTTTTTTCCAAAAAGTTTTTAAAAGTTTTGACAAACATTAAAAAGTGAGAGATGTGGGGTTAAAGATGGAAGCAGATGTGGAATAATATGTGAACCTATTTCCCATCCTGCATATAGACCTACAAAATTCTCCCTATAATTGCTGTTTGCCTGTAGAGTAGTGTGATGAAATTAAAATACACATAAATGAAACTGCTGTGTGTGATCTTTTATAACCTGTGACTCTGGAGAAATGATCATAACATTCACTTACTAATGCAACTGCTTTGACAAGTTGTGACCACTAGACGTCCCTGTTGTTGAACATAAGAATAAAATATAAAAAGGTTTAGCTCAGAGATCTTCAACTGGGAGTCCTTGGAGTTACTGCAGGGGGGGGGGGACTAAATTATTAATACTTCAAATGTCTGAAACCATACAGCAGAATTAATCAAACACACTATTAGCAAAGATATAAAGATAAGGTATTTCTTGTGAAAAAAAAAGAAGAAAAAGTTGAGCGCCTGGGTAGCTCACCTGGTAGAGCGCGCCCCTTATGCAGAGGCTCAGTCCTTGCTGCTGTGGTTGCGGTTCCGACCTGCGGCCCTTTGCTGCATGTCGTTCCCCCTCTCGCTTCCCTCTCATTTCTAACATGTCCTATCCAAAAAATACAAAAACGTCTGCTACGGAGCCATACCTTGAGATACAAGGTAATGGAGCCTTTTTATACGTTGTGGTGTTTCTTTAGAAATAAACAACGGACAAATAGAGTCTTTAAACGCTTCAAATGTGAAGTTATTCACTGTCAAAGTGGCGCCAAAATGAATGGAAGTCAATGAAATGCTAACTGCAGGTGATGGCTTGTTAGCAACAAAATGGCTCCACAGCAGGTATGCTTTGCGGAGGCTAGCTTACCTCCTGGGTTGATCCAGACTATATTTTGTCCAAATGAAAAAGTAAAAGCTTTATGTTGTGCTCATGAAGTACATATGTTTAAAACAAAGTGAATGATCAGTTGTGAGTTTACCCCCAAAAAGTTTTCCTATCAAATAGAGATGTATTGCCAATTAGATTAGATTAGATTAGATAGACTTTATTGATTCCAAATTGGGAAATATTAGTGCACAGCACACATAGCCTACAGAATAAACCAGAAATAATGAATAGGATAGAATACAAGTACAAATATTCAAAAAATACAAAGGAAAAGAATGTAGGCAACAAACTTACACACAAGTTGGGAATAAAAATGTATAACAACCTAATCAGTATTTATAAAATTGTAAGCAAAACCTGTTTGTGCAAGTTGCACTTAGTGCAGTATTGTGATATACATGAATATCTGAACTGATAAGTATAAATATATTTCCTTACCTGAACGGGCCAAAATAATAATAATAATAATAAAAAGTTAATTTGTAATGCACTTTATATTTACTTTTGCATCACAAAAGTGCTACATGATAAAACAAGTACAAAACGCCTTTTGGGGAGTTCCTCTTGCACATAGGCCTACATGAATAGATTTCAAAATATGCTTCAACATGCTGCCCCATACCTGTCCAACGTGTTTGTCTTGAACCTTGGGGACTCCCACTCAGGAAACAAGCCTCTATAAGAGGCCTGCCGCTGTTGTTCAAGTGTGATCCGAGTGCTGCGACAGACAGGCCTACTGGTCCCCAGCATGGACATTTTAACGTTTGAGAGGGAGAACCGGGAGCGTATCCAGGCAGTGGAGAATTCCTTTGGTCCAGCAGGGACGCCCCTATGCATCCCATGTCGGGTTTTGATGGGACAGGGCCGTCTGATGAAACAGGGGCGTCGGAAGCCCGAGCCTAAGGATTTCTTCCTCTTCAACGATGTGCTGGTGTATGGCAGCATCGTCCTCAACGGCCGCTGGCACAGAAAGCAGAGAATCGTCTCTCTAGGTGCGTACAAATCCTTTGTTGTTGTACTTCAGCAGAATTTTCACGTATTTTACTTAAGTTATTTATATTTCTGGAAATTTTCACTTTTACTCCACTGCATAGGCTATTCTAAATAAAATATATAGGCCTACTTTATTCCACTACATTTCTCCTAAGGATCTTATTTACTCGTCACTTGCCAGACGTATTTTTCTCTTTATTGATGTTTAACAAGGTGTGGTAACACTGAATATTAAACTGAACAATAAAGTTCATAATCAAAGTTTTTTTTTTTTTTACCTCTGCAACTTTGCACATGTTCAAAATTAACCTTTTTCATCCACCAGCCAAAGTACCTTTGGTGATTTTACCAGCATTTGGCTGGTAGATGGTGCTAATGTTTAAACCTGAATTATTGTAATAAGGTATGAATGTGAATGCTAATGTCTGTAAGATTGCATAATCTGATGTTTTGTATTCCACTTGCATTTCTTATTTACTGTTTTACCTATTGGAGGGACCGCGGTTGGAAAATAGCAATTGTAATACAACCTGGTGCAATGCATCTCTTCTTGTTTTTATATAAGGTTAATGTTTAATTGTGCTCTGCCCCGTATGAATAAAATTATATTACATTACATTACATCCAGTCAGACAGAAAATGTCCTCTAAAGAGAAGGATCATGATTAAAATGTGTATCTATAGCTCTATGCACGCTGTAGAAACAAAGTACTTGTTATTGCTTTGGTGTTAACTTTTTAAGACTTTGCATTCATGTGCAGATGTTTCAAGATATCTGCTCCAGCATTACAATGGAGGTAAATTTAATTTCATGTTCACATACCACATAAACCACTTTCAACTGAGCAAACAGTTCTGTAGATTATCTTTAAAAAAATACAGTTGTGGAATTATTTTTGAGTTTGTTCAATGGCATTTTTAATTCTTCAAACACTTCAAAATCAAATTGGGTTCACCTTCATAATATTGATGCAGCTAAAGACGTTGGGATTTGTTGATTATTGTTCATTTAACTGCATTCAACTCAAATGTGTGCATATAATCTGGTTGTGCAGGAAAGCATATGAAATTGACAAGCGTTTTGACTATACCATATAGTTTATTTTAATATGCCATCTACACTGTCATTTTAGAGGACATCCAGTTAGAGGACCTGGAGGACGGTGTGGGAATGAAAAACCAATGGCTGATACGTACACCACGCAAGTCCTTTTATGTGTCCGCCCCTACAATCGAGGAGAAGCGGGCCTGGATGGAACACATCCAGAACTGCCAGTCAAACCTGCTGCAGGACGGCAACTCCCAATCAGGTGCCACCTTTGCTGTTACCTGGATCCCTGACAAGGCTGCCTATAAATGCATGCGCTGTTTAAATAAGTTCACTACGACCAATCGACGACATCACTGCCGAAAATGTGGTTTTTTGGTCTGCAAAGCATGCTCCAAGCATCGAGCCGTGATAGACCATATCCACCCCAAAAAGAGGCTGAGGGTCTGCAGTCTCTGCTACATTAGGAATGAGAAAGATGAGAAGCCTCGCGTGAGGGAAGACAGCTGGATAACTGTTAACAGTAGCTCAGAGGAGGACAATGAGGCAGCATCCAGCGAAGAGAAGGAGAAAAAGGAGACAATGCCGAGCTACGCTTCTAGTAGCTGGCTGGACACCCAGATGGGCACCTACGTTTACCCGAGGCCAATGCATGAGCGGCCTCAGTGAAACATAACCACAACAACGCTGCCACCGTCTAGTCTCACATTGCCAGACCCACTGTATCTCCACAATGATGGAGAATGGTCTGGCTGCACTGCCTATCTCTTTTCAGATAGGGGAGGGGAACTCTGGCTTGTTTTTATTACTTTTTAACCAATCGCAATCCCTGAGAGCAAGAGGGGAAGAACATCTGGCGTGTGAAAGACGCATCAGATGTCAGCGCTGTGGTAAAATCTTAAATTCTGTGACTAAAATTCAGTAACATCATGAGAGATTGTCTTAAGATATGAGATGGTGTCAGACTATAGTCTTTTCAATGTTGTGTCAGAGTCTTCTAGTGTATGGTAGGCATTACTTGCTAGTGACTTTTTTTCGTAAAGAGCAACTAGCAACAAATTATGTAACTTTCGACCATCAGAAAAAGGTTAAAGAGTTATCTCAAGACACTTCAGAGATCGTTACAGGTCTAGACCACACTTTATAATTTACAAAGACCCAACAATTTCCCAGGAGCCGGCATTTGTTGCAACAGTGGCGAGGAAATCGTTATTCAGGCAGAAACCTAGATCCAGGCTCTTTGTGGGTGGCATCTGTCACTGCCGGTTTGGACACAGACAGTAACACAGATATAGAGAAATATGATTCATAATAATTATAGCAGTTGGAGTAATGAACAGTGGCACTTGGCATTGTAATTCATTCCCATGCATGCATAGTAATCAGAGTCCACGGCTCTTCTGCCAAAAGCACAGGGTCTCTCTCACTCCTCCGGTGTATTAAACAATGAACTGAGTATGGCCTTAAAAAGTAGTTTAAAAGTTATCCTTAAAAATGTAACTGTGTATTGCATTTGCATCTGCCGCCATGCCCTTTTTACACTGAAGACTTGAACAAAACACTTATTATTGTTATTGTTATTTGATGTCAGGGGATGTTGAGAACAGTTTATTTAGGGCCTTGGTAAATCAGTGTTTACATATTAAAAAGCATTTGTCCATATCTGCTTTTCAACAATAAAGTTAAAAACAGCTAGGATTTGTGTCTGTTGTGTTGATTTGAGCAGTGAGAGTCATGTTTACGGAAGAGGATTAGGGCCACTGGTGAAAAATGTATGTGAGTTCTGACTTTTTCAGAATTTTTCTGAATTCTGAGATTAAAGTCAGAATTCTGAGAAAAAAAAGTCAGAACTCACATAAATATTTCACCAATGGCCCTAATCCTCTTCCGTATTACATGTTAGACATGTTATTTTTTCATGAAAGCGGTATCGATAGCATACCATGCCCTTTGCAGCTAGCAAGCTCAACAACTGCTATCACAGTTAGCTCCTGTTAGCTAGAGCAACAGCTATGTCAAAGTCATTCTGAATCAACTATGTAGCTGCTGTTGTCAATATACACTGTACGCAGAAATTGAAACAAATATATCTGGTTGTTGTGGCTCAAGCTAACAAGAGCTAGCTATTAATGGTAACAAAGATTCACTTTGATGCTGAGTAATATAAGGGACCATTCAGTGTTTATGGAATGGATCACCGAAAGAAAATAGGGGAGGGTCATTTCTTTTTATTCTTTGTTGAGGGGAAGGTCACCCAATGTTTTTTTTTTAGTTTAGGGCTGTTTCAAAGTGGCTTGTTTGGTGCATACTTTTCCATGTAACTCTGTCTTGGCCCCCCATTGATAGCAGATGGGTCTGACCCAACAAAAATTGCAACATGACAGCAACACGAGTTTGGAGTTGCTTTGTTTGAGAATGCAACCCTATAATTAACTGCCTGTATGCTACATTTATTTAAAAATTAAACATTGCAATTGGTGCTAAGTGGATCGTGTGAGTGCTGACTGCGGTTAAGCAACATGTCAGTAAAAAGTCTCCTCTCCATAGAGCTCCAGCCAGCTCACAGCGGGGTCTGTGAAGGTGGACAGGCCGGGCGGCAAGCCTGCCAAATTTGCAATTAGCCATCATTTTCGAAACGGCCCATATTTGAGCTCTACATAGTTGATTTCTCGCATCAATCAATGTCTGTCTGTCTATGTCAATTGTTTACATGACTCAACTTTTGTCTGTGTCAACTGCAGGTTGACCACAAGAAAAGTAATACAAACCCTGATTTTAAAATATAATGAGTATAGTGGGTATTTGGGCTTAAGAAAGCTTCATGATTTCCATATACCAACTTAAAAATGCCCAGTGACACGCAACAACATACTTTCCATTATATGTTTGATATATTTTTAATTGTCATCTGTTTTTCTTCTTCATATAGGCTAAATAAAAGGTTTTTCCACCGTAAAATGGTGCATAAAAAGAATATAAGGTCGTTGATGATCAAAACTTCCCTGGGTAGGACACCCAGACCCCACCACTATGACATGCCCCCCTTCCCCCAAAGGCAGATTCTGGCAATACACAGTACAGCATACCCACTACAATACATTAGACTACACCACTGATTCTCACAATGGCTCCACATAGAAGGCAGATACTGAAAGTGGCTGCTAAGTTTGGCTTGCAGCCCAACAATAAGCCTCCAGCACATTTTCTGTTGACTTGAGCTTGATTTGTTTCTTGCCTGATACACTGCTCCATGTGAAGTTTAAGTATCTGTTTTGTTGCAGCTATCAGCGGTGCAGCGAAGCTCTGTGTGATCTTGGTCTCGAGTTTCCAGCTGCAGTTTCCAGTCTGACAAGTCTATCATGGACTCAATTACAGATGGTGAAACTATTTTGCTATATCCTATATTCCAGTCTCAATATCTCTCTCATATTTGTTTTGTTTCTCATAAGGGCGTTACAGAGAAACCAATTATTGTTATATCTACAACAAATATAACAATGTCTGCATCGGTCTAGGTAATTACAATATAAATCCATCATAATAGTTGATAGTAGTTGATGTTCATATAACTGTTTATTGAGTTTTGTCTGAATATTTGGATGAATTGTATGTTGATGTTTGGCAACATTGGTATTTAAACTTTCATGGCAATAAAACCCCTTTAAATTGATTTGAATAGTGGACAGATTTCAGCTATCTCAACCTTTTATGCATTCTTTTCTTCTCAATTTACATATGTCAGTTATTCAGAATTTGAGAAGATTGACACCACTGTCATATCTTTACAGTATGAATGTAAAGATGCATTCAGCGGCAGGTTAGCTTAGCACAAATACTGGAAACAGCCAGGATAGCCTGGTTTCCAGTATTATATTAAGATTTCCAGAGTGGTATCATTAGCATCCCTTACCATTTGCAGCTAGCAAGCTCAACAAGTGCTGTCACAGTTAGCTCTTGTTGGCTAGAGCAACAGCTTCTATATGTAGCTGCTGCTGTAAATATCAAGCTAACAAGAGCTAGAAATTAATGCTAACAAAGATTCACTTTGGTGCTGAGTATTATAATATAATCTCACAAGCCAGCCTAGCTAGCTAGGTAGCATGAGTAGCCCTTGTAAAGCTAAGGCTAAATAGCTAGGTAAAGTTTAGTTAATGTTTCTGTTTATTTACAGCAGAAACCTGTAGTTGTTGATTCAGAATAATGTTGGCATTGATGTTGCTCTAGCTAACAGTAGTGGCTAAAGTCTTGTAGCAGTTTAGCTTAGTTTTGATAAGCTGAAGATACACAGGGGTGAAAGTCAACAACATGACTGTCCTGAAATAAAATGTGTCATAATGAAACATGGCATTGAAATGTGTTTTTGGGGAAGATGATATAAGAAAATAAAAACAGACTTGAAATAAAATGTCTACCATTAAACAAAATAGATATCCAATTATAAAAATGAATGATGAAATGACATTTTATGTGTCATGTGAATGTAACCATAAAGCTGGAATTACACAGAAGCTTGTCTACATGTTTTTATTTTCTTATGTTACTACTGTAACTGTAATTTACAGACTGTGAGGGTGAATTTCTTATGTGGCAAACCTGTGTGATTTTGTGAGGTGGAGAGCTATGTAAGTGTCAGTAATAGCAAGGGGATTGTTAGTTAGTTACATACCACATGGACGACATTTTATAGAGGTTTTATTAGACTTTGATATTTGACAGCTGCAACAATACCAAATTCTGTCTCACCTTTGAGACATTTCTTTGAGTGTCAAACCTGTTTGACTTCTCCTCACACGGAACAAGGAAATGTTAACTTTTTTCCCCGCAATCAGTCTTTTTATCTCACAAACCTACATGTGAACTGTCAAATGAAATATTATCAACACAGTGAATAGTTGGTTTATACTGTAAAATAGATTGTTTAACCTTTCCTGGTGTGTATTGGGCAACTGGAGCACTGCCAATGATGGTGCAAAAAAATGCAGTGTTGTTTTTTTGGATTATGTCATCATGACATTCTGTCTACAGTAATCTGCTCACAATCAAGTCTTTGTCTCAAGTCTGTTTACTGGCAATGTGTCACAGTGTAGAAGCTTCTTCTGCTTCAAACCTGAAAAACAGACCGATTGGAGAAGTACACCTTCAAGGCATTACAACTGAAACACATCTTCACAAAAATCCATAAAAAAGGGGGAGTAATAAGAAATATAAATAGGAAAAAAAACATGTAGATTGAGTTTATGTCTGCATATTTAAATATTTTATTTGGTAAAAAATAAAGTATGATGCTGGGTGCCTAGGTAGCTCACCTGGTAGAGCACACACACCCATATGTAGAGGTTCACTCCTTGACGCAGCTGCTGCTGCTGCTGATTGTTGCCTTAAGGAGTGTTTACTCAACTTTGAAGTTTATTGTACAACTCAATGCAGGTTGACCATGAAAAGTAATACAAACCCTGACTATAAATTATGAGTATAGTGGGTATATATACGCGCTCAAGAAATCTCCACGATTTCCATATACCCACTTAAAAATTACACGCAACAACATACTTTCCAGTATGTTTAATATATTTTGAATTAACATCTGTTTTTCTTCTTCATATAGGCTAAATAAAGGTATTTCCACCATAAATTGGTGCATAGCGTCTGCTGTGGGTTCGATTCCTGTCCTATGAAAATAAAGGCCTAAATGTCCCCCCGCCAAAAAAATAAAGTACAATGCTGTAAATATGTTGCAAAAAAGTAACTTTCACCTTTGATGGCATGGTCACTGAATGGTAAAAATTCATCTGTGTTTCACTTTAGTGTTCAGTGGAAACTTAGTGACATCTGTTGGCCTTAAGTGACTTAAAACAAAGAAATGCTCTGATATTCATAAAATAATCTCCATATCCACCTGCATGCTTTCAGTGTCACAGTCACTTTCATGTGTGTGTGTGTGTGTGTGTGTGTGTGTGTGTGTTTTTCTTTTCTGACTGAGAGGACGGACACACTAATTTCTATTAATTAATTAAAAAAGGCCCATAGGAATAAACGTTTTTTGGTTTGTTTTTTTATGCTATTTTGTTGCCGTTCCTGTTCATACCATTGTTGATGATGGGCATCAAAAACATCTATTGGTATAATTATCTCTTTTCCAGAAAAAGTAACATTACTGAGTGCTGGGAGCCATCATGCCACAGAGAGCCTGCTACTTATAAACTCTCACACACAAGGGACCCAGATGAAAAATGGCTCCTGGACATTTTGCACCGTACCTCCGTTAGGTCTGCATTTCTGCAACGCCTTCAACTTTTTCTGCAATGAATTCAACTTCTTCTGAAGACCCTTTGTCAGAATTTTTAAGGACACCAGTTTGGACTTCATTCTTCTCGTCTCCTGACACTTCAACTTGAACTTTTTACGAGCTTCAACAAGCTTATCACACAGTTCATTCACTCTACGTTTGAGTATTATGGGAGACTCCGAAATCACGTACATGTGATCAGAGAACACACGGATTTCCTTTTGTTTTTTGGAGAAGTAGCCATGATCAAGAATAACTGTTTTTGAATCTCCGCTTGTGGTATACTCAGTTACGCCATCAGCAGCAAACTCATCAACGTCAGCGTTGTCCTCAGCGGCAGCCTCATTAACATCAGCTTTGATAACAAACTTAACAATGTAATCGGGAAGGACAGTGTCAACGACATCGGTCTCCTCAGCAGGCTCTTGCTTCAAAACGACATCGGTCTCCTCAGCAGGCTCTTGCTTCACGACGACATCGGTCTCCTCAGCAGTAGCTTGCTTCAAAACGACATCGGTCTCCTCAGCAAGCTCTTGCTTCACGACGACATCGGTCTCCTCAGCAGGCTCTTGCTTCAAAACGACATTGGTCTCCTCAGCAGTAGCTTGCTTCAAAACGACATCGGTCTCCTCAGCAGGCTCTTGCTTCATAACAACATCGGTCTCCTCAGCAGTAGCTTGCTTCATAACGACATCGGTCTCCTCAACAGGCTCTTGCCTCACACTGACAATGCTATACAGGGGCGTAGCACAAAACTCTGAGCCCTGTAGAAAGGCATTCTCTATGAGCCCCTCTCTGTATCCGCAGCTATTCATTCTAGCATCTTTTGGGGCCCTCCTCACATAAGAGCCCTGGGAACTCAGTCCCCTGTCCACCCCAAGTCCAACTCCCCTGTCGCTATAATCAGGAGAAGGAATGCTACCCCTATCTTTTATGTCAATATTGGTAACGGGCTCACTATCCAACACAGAACACAAATGTGCACCCGGACCAGGCCTCCTGTGAAGCTCAGCAATGTAACTGGGTGAAGAACATGAAGGGACAAAACTTGAAACCATACTTTTGCTAGCCTCCATTTTTACATTTACCCACTCGGTCTGTGTGTCCATGGTCTGTGTGGCAATGGTATGTGTGGACCTGGTCTGTGTGCCCCTGGTATATGTGGCCCTGGTCTTTGTGTCCATGGTCTGTGTGGCCCTGGTCTGTGTGGCGAAATGTGGTGGATGGATGAAAATAGTAGGCACAGCGGTGGTCTTCAGCCTCTTGTTGACCTAACGGTAAATACAGAAAACACACATTCAGATGAAAGTTACCCCATGTTAGGTTTTGTATTGGAGCAAACTTTACCATGAAGTACAATACATTTAGAAAATGGACTGTTATTGGTGCATAACATGTGTCTGTGTACATTTCTGTCTGACAAGAACTGATCATCCTCAAAGTGCGTACTGCACAGATGTGATGATGCAGATGGGGTCCATTTCTTTCTCCCCATGTTCTTCAGCCATTGTTTCAACCGGTCTGGATCACATAAAGGAAATCTGTTGGACAAAAAAGGGAAGTGTATACTGTTGAGCATTCACACTCTCCATTTCAGAATTAGGTCTATATTTACAGTTGACACAAACAAGGCCCCACATCTGCAATGGAAACAAGAATGGTTTATGTTTATAATTTAAGAGGGGACAATGCCCATTCGCAACTATGACCACTTGGGTCCATCATGTAAATGTCACACATATAGCCCCGTACATGCTACTTTTCTTCTAGAGTCCCTTGCAAGTTGACGACTCATAAAAAAACATTTAATAATACAGACAGTAGATACGCACAGACAAATTGTAAAACTGCAAAAATTAGCATGCAACAAGAGGAGATAAAAAGTAATTTGCAACCATCATTCCAACTAAGCAAACCATGCCTACAAAAGGTGTGTGTTGACCATAGGGTGTTAATATTAATAATTATTAATATTAACGGTCTATGGTGTTGCCCATAGAGTGCTGACTCAGCAGGGATAACATTAAATGAGAAAAGGTATGGTCTAATCGTAATTTAAAATAGTTTTAAAACAGTACTGACCTAAAAAAGATAACAGCCGAGTCCTTGCTTTGTGTATTTTTACAACGGAACGCTGAACAGGCCATTCTGAGGCGACTGAAATCCTTAAATTAACTTTTATCAAGTGAAAACGCGCGTAAATGGACGTAATGTCTATGGGAAGGAGGCGACGAAAACATGGAATACAAAAGTTCACGGATATTTAAATGTACACCGTGCCGTGGATATGCCTATTTATTGTTACCGTAGACTGTATAGTGATCAATACACATAAACACATTCAATATATAAAATATACTATTAACGCTTAACGGGAAAATCAAGATATAAACAACCGCTTTGCTTTGTTTTGCATCGGTGGACAGAACGCGTTTTGATGACGTCAGCTTAGCCTCGTTCTCGCGTCTGCTCGTGCACACGGTGGTAAACATGGCGACCGGCTAACGAAGCCCTTTCGTGTATGAAGCCTTTTTATTTCTCTCCCGGAGCGTTCACAATACATCTTACTTTATTTTTTTTGTTACGCAGAGGTGCGTTTGTAGAGCGTCACGCTCTTCGGGTTTTACTTGGATAAAAGGTAAAATCAAGTTTTGTCTGCTTTGCTGCTCTCCAAGCTAACGCGGCCCTAGCTACAAGTCCAAGCTAACAGCTAGCTAGCTAACGTAGCGAAACGTTGCCAGCCAAATGCTGCATAATACGCTAAGATTTAGATATCTAGCACAAGGAATTTTCCTGGCTTTATAAAGATGGCTAGTCACTTAAAGCATTGCGTTTGAATACTTTGCATTGTTTGTGTGTGTTTTTTTTATTATTTTGTTCAAAATACCAATCTCATATAAGCATAAAACATTTCTCACAGAGGTACAGTTTGGAAACTGAGGAGATAATTATTTTAGGAAAGAATTTGCATTTGTGTATTAAATATTGGTTAAATATCAAATTATCAAACAAAAAATGCAATCAATATCTAAATACATGATCACATGTTTTGTCCTTAATATTTAAACCAAATGTATTATTACTTTAAATCAGGCCTGGCATACCCAGATTATGAATCAAAGTCACGTTGCAGTGTTTCCCATCTCAGTTTTTCATTTTTGTCACTGTTGAGGGGTGGAGGGTGTGATTTACACGTGATCTGGAGAAAACGCCTTTCAGCAGACCCACATGGTTAATGTCATTTCACCTTCATCATTGTTGGGATTGTTTTACTTGGCAGGGTGAAGGAGACGCACCGGCACAATGGGGCGACGTTCAACCTCCTCCACCAAGAGTGGGAAGTTTATGAACCCCACCGACCAGGCCAGTAAGTACCAACCGATTATCAAGAGCTGGCTCCTCTAGGACGGGTGTTGTGCCAAAAAGTGATTGTCTGTCAAAATGCTGGAGCGCCCTGTGCCCTAGATTATAACCAATCCATTCCTTTTTCCACTTGCTCCAAAGTTATTGCAGCTTCTGCATGCAAATGTTTATGCCTTAAAATTACTTGATTTTATTCATGAGGCTTATATCTGACTAATTATAGCCTACCCGGCACTTTTTACTTGTTGAAAAGCCTTTTTTTAAATGGGTGATACAACCTATAAAATGCACTTTTGCGTTTGCCTAAAAGTGATTACAGATCCTACCTTGTTTTTGAAAGGTTCTTTCTGCCTCAAAATGACTTGGTATAATTCATCTTTATTATATCTGACAGAATATAGCCCACCCAGAACTTTTTTTTTGTGAAGTACCTTTTTAAAGGGCCAAAACATCCAGCAACAGAGTTTTCCAAGTGAGCTGCTGTGGACATTTATACACCGGGCGATGCAGCTTTAATAGCCTGTGCATTCTTCCACGTGCAGCAGTCATTTTTGGGCAGATGACCTTATTGGCCTGACACCTGCCTGCTGGATAGCACCTGAAGAATAGTCTTTTGCTGTCAGATGTCAGAATGATAACTAGTGTGTACTCGTTTTCTACCTCCCTCACAGGAAAGGAGGCCAGGAAAAGAGAGTTGAAAAAGGTACTTGTGGTCTTGGAAGACAATCACTTTTAAAGTACTCTTTCATTTTAAATACAACAGAATTGTTATTGTGTTGCTAACGTGTTGCTTGGTTTGTTAACACTCCTGGTAGAACAAGAAGCAGAGAATGATGGTGAGAGCAGCGGTGCTGAAGATGAAGGATCCCAGGCAGATCATCAAGGACATGGAGAAGCTGGATGAGATGGGTGAGAGCTGAATTTGAATGTTGCTGTTGAAATTGCTTTTGTGCTCTTAAAAATTACCGTACACATGTTAAACATCCCTAGTTGTTTTACTGTAAAAATAAAGGTACTAAGATTTAGGTATTTTGAACTATTCAAACTAAGGCTGCACATTATATCATCTTTGAGTACACTTTGATATCTGTTTATTTTTAGCAAGTAATAACAACATAATCACGTTTGCCTTATTTCGTGCAGCTCTAATTTCAACACTCAATCTTTTTTTTACATTTACTTAACATAAATAAATAAGCATTTCTGTAACATCTTCAACAGAGTTCAACCCAGTTCAGCAGCCCTTGCTGAACGAGAAAGTGTTGAGGGACAAGAGAAAGAAGCTACGCGAGACATTCGAGCGCATTGTCCGTCTGTACGAGAGAGAGAATCCCGACACATACAAGGAGCTACGCAAACTGGAATTGGACTATGAGACCAAACGAGGACAGCTGGCTCTATATTTTGACTCAGTCAAGGTGTGTTTATGTGTGTCTTTGTTTGGATTCATATGTATGCTTTTTTATTTGCTGTATAACAAGTCAGAGATTTGTTTCTAAATGTATGTTTGAATGAGGGGCTGTAGTATGCACACTTTGATAAAAGTGTGTTTACCTCTGGTTGGGCTCAATGCAGCAATATGGAAATGATTTTGGTTGCAGAGATAAAGCCCCGTAGTGGTGAATTTAGATTTTTATCACTCTCGACCAATTGAGGTTGAATCGTTGGCATGAAATCCAGGAATGATTTATTGGGAAGCACTCGCTTGTTTTGTGTCTTTTTGTTTGTTTGCGGAGCTTCAACTCTCAATATTAGTTACTTTATATTGCTTATGCTTTGTGGTTAGGGCTTTAGTCACCGAACGTCGATAATTTTATGGCACCGACGAAAATACTGAGATCCTATGAGTATAGGATAGTATACTATAACTAGTTCTCCATAAGTTTGATGTTGACAACAGGGCAGTCACCAAGTGTGTTGTAAGGTTTGTCATTATGCAATTTGCACTAAAAAGTCTTATTTCTTTATATGCCTTTGCATTTTAGTTCAATATTAGCCACTACAGTATGTAATTTATTTATAATATGTTCATGTTGTGGCAAAAAGGTTTCTTTTTTTTTTGTTAATTTTGGCCAAGTTCTGATTGATACCATTCCTGAGTATCTGACTCTGAATGAGCAGTGTTACCAGATTTTTTGTTTTTATAACTGTTTGGATTCACAAGGTGGAAAATAAGTTTTGTGATTAATGTATTTTTGTTGATGTTGAAAATTAGCACCGGATCGAAAAATTATGAACGACACTATTTGTAGTTACTCTCTATTCACTATCATGTGTTTTATTTCCTCTTTTTCAGAATGCAGAGTCTGTGGAGGTCGACAGTATCCCTTTACCAGATATGCCTCACGCCCCCTCCAACATCCACATCCAGGACATCCCCCTCCCAGGAGCTCAGCCTCCCTCCATCCTGAAGAAGAACACCACTTTTGGGTAGGCATGAACCTGTGTCGATTAGAGATTGTTGTGGATAAACTAAGTACGTGATGTGACTGGGTAGAACTGTGCCACTGAGGTAATTCTTTTTTAAGAGAATTCTGTTTTTATGTATCTCTCAGTAAGGGACCTCTTTTGGCACCTTCTGGACCAGTTTTACCGACAGTGCCAGCTGTGCCACGTTTACCTCCAGGGAAGAAGCCCCCTGGCCCCCCACCTGGGCCCCCCCCTCCACAGGTCCTGGCACTGTACGGCATTCCTGCTCGGCGAGCTTACAGCATGGACACAGGTAACGCACAAACCCTTAAAAACTACATTTTTGAATTCTTCATTTAATTTTACTAATAATAAGACTTTGCTTTCATAATTGTGATACAAGTGGTTGCTCTTACTCTTTTTCTTCCAACCTGAACAGAGCCTTCCGTTCCTGGTTTAGAAAAGGAGTCTGTGATGAAGTTGGGAAGAGATCGAGATAGCGGCAGTGACAGCGACAGAGATCGGGATGATCTGGACGATGACGAAAGCGACTCGGAGGAGGACAGCGAAGAAGAAAGAGATGAAGGGGGAGACGGGGACCAGAGAATGAGTGTGGACAGGCAGGATGATGAGAGGGAAAGGGAGGAGGAGAGAGACCGAAATGAAAGAAATGCGGGTGAGTGTTTCAGAAGTGCTTCCACATATTTTTACTATACATTTCAGATTTAATAGTCTTTATGTACTGGTTTCTCTTCTCCTTGTATTGTATTGTATTGATTATGTTATCGTTTTAAGTAAAATTAAGTGAAATTGCACTATTATATTATTAACAGTTTTAGGTGCATTTCCCAAACAATCAGTTGGAATCTGGGATATCACAGAGAATGGTTCTGTTATTTGGCAAAAGCATTAAAGATGATACAGGATACATCTTCTGGGAGGAAACAGTGATTTTTTTTTTTGGGATGTGTTTACAATTATCCATGAAAAATCATACAGTTTAGAATTTGTGTTCTACCACTAATATTATATTTTGATGAATGTTTTGATGTCACACTACTTCAGGTCGCAGTGTACGTTTTGCGGACATGCCTCCAGAGGCACCCCGTGACGGAAAGAGGAAGAAAAAGAGGGTGGTGAAGAAGACCAAGGCCATTACCCCTCTGCAGGCCATGATGTTAAGGATGGCAGGTACTGTAGTTTACCACTGTCTTTGCTTCATACCTGCTATGCCTCATACCTGCTAAGCTAGTGCATCCTAATTTCTATTTCTAATGACATGCTATGGTACTTTTTTTTTTTGTCTTCAGGTCAGTCCATTCCTGAAGACGAGGGAGAAGAAGAGGTAGAGGAGGAATACACAGATGAATCAGACAGCTCAGACATTGAGGACAGGGGACCACCAGGTGAAAACCAGCCCCACCTGATGGCTAATCAGCGTCTACCCCCTCCTGCTGGGCCAGGGGGACAGCAAGGGCCTCCACACTTGCAAGGTCCACCGATGACTGGGCCCCCACCACTGGGTCCTCCCCCCTGCGCCTCCCATGAGACCTCCTGGCCCACCCTCTGGCCCGCCACCTGGCCCACCACCAGGTTAGTTAACATTAATTAGCTATGAATAGCTAGGAATACTTTGCTCCAGCTCTGAACAAATCCCTGGACCTGTTGTTTTAAAGATATGCTGGTTGCACTCATTATCCATGTGTACACTATGCATCATTTAGAGGATATATTCTGTCATCTGTAGGTGCTCCTCCGTTCTTGAGGCCTCCTGGTATGCCTGGAGGCATGAGGGGTCCAATGCCTCGTCTTCTGCCTCCTGGACCTCCGCCAGGTCGGCCCCCAGGCCCCCCACCAGGCCCCCCTCCTGGCCTCCCGCCAGGCCCCCCACCACGAGGACCCCCTCCCAGACTTCCACCCCCGGCACCACCAGGTTTGTGTGTGTGTGTGTGTCTGTCTGTCTGTCTGTCTGTCTAAACATGACATAATTCTTTGTCAGACATAGGGATGTCAACTATTAACTGCCGAAAATATTTTTTACTGTCTACGCGTGGCGGTCTATAGGTTAATTTGGATATAAAGTCACACTCTGCCAATGGCTTGTAGCATGTTTGTATAATTATTTTAAATGACATTGATGCTCAGCTGCAGTGAAACTAAAACTTAGGGAGTAAAAACAGACCTCACTGCAATTGCGCGGGCATCGTGGTGGCCGAAAAAACAGCCAAAGCATTGGCAAATATACTGTTTATCACAATACATCCATGGTTTTTCATGGACAACTTTCTTATAATAGATCCATGGGGATAGCTGGCTAGTCACTTAGCTAGCTTGTTTTTTTCCACCATGTTTTAATGCTACATTGGTTACAGAAAATGAGCCAAACAGCAGACTGGTGAACAGCGGCCAGTCATCATTGTTTACAAACACCAAAATGGTCTAGACTTCTATGCAGCATTAAATAAATGTTGCCATACTTTGTTTATACCAAGCCTATGGAGTGGTAAAGTAGGACTGTCTCATACATTTTTCTTAAAAATCCATCTTGTCTCTTTACAGGTATCCCCCCTCCTCCCCCAAGAGCAGGAGGGCCCCCACGTCCACTTGCCCCACCACTTTCCCTCTTTCCTCCACCTCTCAACACCAACGTGCTCAGTGCTCCTCCCAACATTGTCCAGCGTCAAAAAGGCTCAGGATCCAACCAGGATGGTCCACAGAGCAACATGCCGCCCCCCTCCATGCCCATGTCCATGCGACAGGGTGTCATGCAGATGCCTCCTCCGCCAGGGACAGCTGCCGCTTCCTTGGGTGGCAACCCTCCCAGCCACCACCACGCAGCCACCATCGAAAAGCGACCCAACATCACCTCTGTCGCAGCAGCTGGAGGCGGCCTGGCGTCGGGCGCTGGCTCTGGTGGGGCCACTATCTCTGCCAAGCCTCAGATTATCAATCCAAAGACGGAGGTCACCCGCTTTGTGCCCACAGCACTGAGGGTGCGAAGGGACAAAGGAGGAGCAATGCCCGGGGCAGCACCTGGGCCAATGGAGAAGGGACGGGGTGGTGTTGGAGGAAGGAGGGGAGATGAAGGCATGGGAGGTGGACAGGTGCAGAAACAGCAGTCGGCAGCTTCCCCGATGGGTTTGGTCCACCAAACGCAGATGGGTGCTGTGTCTCAGTCCAACATGAAGACTAAGGACCAGATGTATGAAGCCTTTATGAGGGAGATGGAAGGGCTCCTCTGAGACTGAAGAGGGTATTCGAGGCAGATGTTCAGTGGGCCGCTCTAAACAAAAGGAGTGTATTTGTTTTCTGTGCAAAGTTATATAGGTAGCTGTGTTCAAGACAGTCAACTAGATCAGTTTCTCTTTAGTAAGAAAAGCCTGTTGCACTCAGCACTGGTCTCACCACGTTAATTTTTTATTTGATCTGGACTATTATGTGTTGTCAAAGAGAATGTGAATTTGATGTACGTAAAGATTGGTTGCTATGAACTCATTAAAAAAAGGTTATAACTTTTTGTTTTTTCCAGAGACAACCTACATATTTTTTTGTCCCCAGTATGTTATTTTTCTCTAGAACTGCGTTTTTTTTCTCCAGCCAACTATTCGTGATTTGCCATGACCAATAAAAAAAAAGCATTTTGTATGATTACTGTTTCGTGATCTTCATCGCCTAAACATGTTGGACATCAAAATAAAGTTATGGAAAGTCAGCCTCTGACGATATACATGTCTGAAACTGTTTCACCTGCAGCTAAATAAATACTTTTACCTCATGTTTGTGTGTGCTGTAATACAGGAGACAATATAAACAACACATGGATAAAATAATTATATTTGTGTTGGGAGGCTTTTTGCCTGGAAAAATATTTTCTAAATTCCACCAGTCTGCAATTTATATTTCGATTTTCTCCTCAGAACCACTTGTCGCTTTAATATTCAATTTTTGTGTCATCTTTTTTTAAGTCGATGTTTTAAGTTTAATGCGGCACCTTTTTAAGCTGTACCCCTGCACCTCTATCAGATGAAATCAAGTATCTCTTGATTAACAAATGTATTCATTTGAATTTATCATTAACTGGATATAATTCAACATTATCCACAACATGTTTATTAACAAGTTTATTTATTTATTTATTTTTTACAATATTACCGTATTTTAAACACTTTAAACTAACTAATTCAATGGCATATTCCTTTAAATTGGCGAACATCTATACTCTTTGCTGTACATAAACAGCAATTCCCGTCAACCACTGCGGCGTATGCTCGAACTCGTTACCGCATCTGCGCATTGCGGAGCTCATCTGAAGACACGTTGGGGCGAAAACATGGCGGACGACGTTGTGGACAGCGTGAAGCCAAACACAGATGAAACACTCGAAGGTTCGAGTAGTGACTGTGATAACAGTCAGTTAAATAGCGGCGAAAACGAGGAGGCAGTGAAGACCTTTAAGGATTTGGTAGGTTAATCTAACAGAGCGAAGAAAAGACGTCATTTTAGCAACATACACAAGCAGCAGCATAGCAGTTTAAGCTAGCTAACCTAACGCTACACTAGATTTATCTGTATTTTTAAAATACGATATACGTTGACGACGGTGTAACTTTAGTAAAACATTATCAGCAACTTACAAAAGTGTCTTTGCCCGGTGTCTTTGTCGTTTGCAGGGTGTTACTGAGGTTCTCTGTGAGGCTTGTGATCAGCTGGGATGGAAGAGTCCAACAAAGATTCAGATAGAAGCTGTTCCAGTAGCCCTGCAAGGTGAGTGATCCCCGACACTGTGTCTGGTGTGTGTGGTGGAAGAAGCAGTCAGATCTTTATTAGTAACATAACGATCCTAAGACATGTGTGAAAAAGTACAGCAAAGCACTCTGAAAAGTTATGAAGTAGAATTAGAAAGGAAAAAATAATGGAAATTCTCAAGTAAATTGCAATTAATTGTAGTATAGTAATTATATGTACTGGGTTCAACTCCCACTGTGATTCATCAACCAGTGTGTCCCTGAGCAAGACACTTAACCCCTAGTTGCTCCAGAGGCGTGTGACCTCTGACATATGTAGCAATTGTAAGTGGCTTTGGATAAAATCGTCAGCTAAATGACATTTAGAGTAATGTAAAAATTCCAAGATTCTTGATACCCAATTCGATTACACACTGAAACACAAACAAAAGAAATCCCATGAACTTTATCATAAAGCAATTCAATTTTTAATTTTTATTTATAGTATTAAATCATAACCAGTTATATGGAGACACTTTACAGATGGAGTAGGTCTAGACCACACTGTATGATTTATAAAATATAAAGTCCCAACTGTTCTAGTAATTCCCCCAAGAGCAAGCAGAGTGCAACAGTGGCCAGGAAAACTCCCTTTTAGGAAGAAACCTCGGGCAGACCCAGGTTCTTGGTGTCTGACGGTGCCGGTTGGGGGTGTGATGAACAGTTACAATAAAGATAATGGAACAAAAAATGGTAGTATTAGTTCATGACATAGCAGGGCGCTGCAGGGCGTTACAGTATGTAGTGTAGCACAGCAGGGCATGGCTGGGCGTAACCGGACACAACAGGGCATGGCTGGACTTAGCAGGACACAACAGGGCTTGGCTGGACTTAGCAGGACACAACAGGAACAACAGAAACAGTCCCTTATCGTCCTGTTGTGTTCTTTAACCGCCTAAAGTATCACAAGTAGACTTTATATTTCACAATTATTTCACCCCGTCAGGTTTCAGAAGAATTGCGAGTATGGCCACGTTTTCAGTATTTTGGCATCTGCATGGCATCAAAGCATGGATTCTTGTGAAATCATTTCATTTTTAAAATCACAAATCACAACAGTAGTTTTCTCCGGACACTTGGAGTAGGTCTAGACCACACTCAGTGGTGAGAGAGAACTTCCTTTTTAGAGGCCGAAACCTCTGACAGACCCTGACTCATCTGCTGCTGCCGGTTGGGACACAGAGACACTGATACATATTTACAAATATGGAGAATATGATTCATGATATTCAAATCCCAACTCAATACACATAACTTCTGTAATGTCCGTCTGTACCCTCTTCTTGATCTGCAGGGAGGGATGTGATTGGCCTGGCAGAGACGGGTTCAGGAAAGACGGGCGCCTTTGCTCTGCCCATCCTGCAGTCGCTGCTGGCCTCGCCCCAGAGGCTCCACACCCTCATCCTCACCCCTACCAGGGAGCTGGCCTTTCAGATCTCTGAGCAGTTTGAGGCCCTGGGCTCCAGCATTGGCATTAAGTGTGGTAAGTGTTAGAGCCCGACCGACAAAAGGATTTTTTTATTTTTACCAATAAGAATATTTGGTTAATTAAAAATCTGATATGCTGATATATGTATGTAAAAAATAATAATAATCCAGAAACGCGTTACAAAACATAAACAGCATTCCCTAACATTAGTTATTTGGAGTTCTCACAAAATATGATAATAATTTGTTTTATTGTCACAACAGAACAGAGGAACATGAAAATATGATAAAGGTCTGATAAATAAAATGCATAGAAATGTAAAATAAAGATATGAAACTTTAAGTCCTTAGAACAAAAACACATAAACAAAAATAATCAGTGTTGCCAACAGGGACGTTGTAGAGCGTCCTCTGGTGGACAGGCTATGCAACACCAACACTTATAACATGGTTGACAGCGTTTTTATTTTAAAGTATTCATTTATCAGAATCATTTATTTGTCATTATACATCTTTTTTTTTTTTTTTTTTTTTTTAAATTGGCCATAATGAATGCAGATACAGATATAGGAAAATGCCTAATATCGGCCCGCCGATATATCGGTCCGCTCTAGTAAGTGTCAAGTAAAAGTCTACTGGTTTGCAGTGATGCAGGTGATTTTTTTGTTTTTGTATGGTTCTGTTCCTAAAACTTGTCTCATCTCTTCTGCAGCTGTCATAGTTGGAGGAATCGACATGATGTCCCAGTCCTTGGTGTTGGCTAAAAAACCCCACATTGTTATTGGTAAGACCATAAGTCAAACTATGATCAGTATTTTATTTATTTTTTTACACTGGTAACTTAAACTGTGGCACATTAATAGTCAATTCATGGCCTTCTGCGTGTGTATGTAAATTTGCTAGTGCTGAACCGGTGTGATCTTCTTTTATTTCCTTTGCATTACTGTGATGAAGTGAATGAAATGTGTTTCCAGCCACACCTGGTCGGCTGATAGACCACATGGAGAACACAAAGGGCTTCTCCCTACGAGCTCTGAAGTTCCTGGTCATGGACGAAGCAGACCGAATCCTCAACATGGACTTTGAGACGGAGGTGGGTAGTCAGAAACTCTAAAATAAGTGACTGACTGAGTCAGCTTCTATTTTGCTTCTCTTTGTGACGTACTTGTAATGTATTTAGTATTAAGAAACAGGAGTGGAAATATTCCTTCATTTCAAGGTATAATAAGGAAGGGGTGTGAATCTCACATGTAATGTGATAAAGTAGATGAACAGCCTATATGTGTTTTGCCTAATTATTTTATGTATGTCTTGTTAGATCGTGTGTGTGTATATATACAACAACATTTTTTGTTTCCTTTTGGCCATATTTGTTTTTTTTTTCTGCACTCTTGCCTAAACTCTAAGTTGTTGTCCATTATCCCGTCCTCTTTCAGTCACTGTTTTCATGTACATGTCTGGAGACCGTAACCATTTTTTATAATAATTGATTATTAACTTATCAGAATCGAGCATTGAATCCTTCTAGAGAGAATCACAATTCATCTAAGAATTGCTTATTTTTCCCACCCTTACCTGTGGGATTTATTCGTAAAAACCAAACAATGTATAAACTATTATGACCCATTTAGTGTGTGGTGGTGTCTGTATCTACAGAGACTCAGCCCTCTGCCTGGATTCTCTTTTCTAATTATTTTTAAGTGCAGAATGTTTATGGGCATCAGCAAAGAGCCTTTAGGCCTTCCCACGGACATTGGACATTACTTTTAATGGAACTTTGCAACAAAAATAATGAAAATCTGACAGTAAGAGTTTTCTTTCTTTTGCCAGGTGGATAAAATCTTGAAGGTGATTCCCAGAGAGAGGCGCACGTTCTTGTTCTCGGCCACCATGACCAAAAAGGTAGAGACCGGCGCATCGTCACTGTGAGGGCTTTAAATCAGGCGTAGTTGTCGCAGGCTGTGACCTGTAGTGCAAACTTTGTTTGGTGTCACTGGTTGCTCCCGCTGCAGCTGTACCGGGAACATTACCTAGCGGACACCAGAGCATTCCACCACTTGTAGAGACGACGCGCTTTTTTCTTTCGCTGACAGTCTTTTGTTTTGGTGACAGGTCCAGAAACTACAGAGAGCTGCTCTGAAAGATCCTGTCATGTGCGCGGTGTCCACCAAATACTCAACAGTCGACAAACTACAGCAGTACTACGTCTTCATACCATCCAAGTACAAGGTAGGGCACATCGATACCAATACTAATATTTGATATGATTCCGATATGCCGATATATCGGCCACATACTGTATATTTTAAAAAAAAATCCAGAAACATGTTACCAAACAGATTTCCCGAACATTAGTTATTTATGTGTTCTCACTAAAATAATGTTTTATTGTCACAACAGAACAGAGGAACATAAAAATATATTAAAGGTCTGATAAATAAAATGTATAAAAATACAAACTTAAGATATGAAACTTAAGTCCTTTCAACAAAAACACATTAACAAAAAGATTAGGAACAGGGACGTTGTAGAGCGCACTCTGGTGGACAAACTATGCAACGGCTACGCTCATAACATGGTTGACGTCCGTTTTTATTTTTTAAATATTCATTTATCAGAATCATTTATTTGTCATTATAAATGATTCTGATGAATGATTATTAAAAAAAAATGCCCATTATGAATGCCAATACCGATATATCGGGGAAATGGGCAATATCGGCCCGCCTGTATATCCGTCGGTCTCTACTAACCACATCAGTTTGTAGTGGCATGTTATTGGAGTTTCTCACAACTGTGTGTGTGTGTGTGTGTGTCGTTCATGTTCGTTCTGTGGCAGGACTGTTACCTGGTGTCCATCCTCAACGAGCTGGCCGGCAACTCATTTATTATCTTCTGCAGCACATGTAACAATGCCCAACGGGTGGCGCTGTTGCTAAGGAACCTTGGTATCACTGCTATCCCTCTTCATGGCCAGATGAGTCAGGTAAGGAAAGGGACAGACATGCTTTGTTAAATGTGTTAATTTTGTCCACTGTGCTCTTGAGTTAAGGCAGTAGCATGGATGATAATGTTATACACTGACCAGTAGCTAAGTTTCCATCCACTTGTCCGTTGAATTACCTGAAGTTTGGAAAAAAAACAACTCATGCGAATAAAGCTGGTGAAAGAGTTTCCATCCAACAGCTTTAAAGCCAATAAAAACCTGTGCACAATGACGTCACATGCTGTTTTTTGATCAAATTTGTATATAGAATTGATTTTAGACATTTTACATTTAGACATTTTTGTTTCCATTAATTTTCGCAATGAATCGCACAACGTTCAACAAACATTTACAAAGTTTTTCTAGACAAAATGGATTGCGCCGTCTACCAACACGTGATCAATATTGCACAAGTTGTAATAGTGCTTATAAATTCAGAAAGTCTCTCGTCTCCTCGTCCGTCCACTTCCATCTGCCTTTGTTGACACCCGCCATGTGTGCAAACAGAGCGGAAATGAACTACAATTTCTTCTTCTTCGTTTTGTGGCGGGTTGCAACCATAAAATAACCTAAAACTTAATTGCAATTCATTATTTATTCGGCAAATGACGTTTCCATCTGCGTTTATTGCATAAGCCAAATATTGATCAAGAGAAAAATCCAGTGAGACCAAACGTATTTCCTTTGAGCCGATAGTCATGAAATTCCGTTGAATTTTACTGTTTCCATTCAATATCACTTAATTTGGATAAAAACGTGTGGATGGAAACTTAGCTTGTGTTGCACACGCAGCATGTGCTGCCTCTCTTTGTCCACACATATTTGATAAATGGTTGCTAATGCGAAGTCTTTTCTTCTGCTAAACAATAATTCATGAGCTAGAAATCAATTCTCAAAATTCCATTTTTCTTTTTTTAGAGCTGGAATGAATAGTTGATTTATTGATTAGTCAATCAACAGAAAATGTAAAGCTCAGTGTGGGACCGGCTCTAGTGGCTGTAATTCTGCACCATGGCTGAATTTTGGGAAAGAGACTTCAGATCCAGTATTAGGGGACCACTAAGGTCTATATAAAAGACTTCAGATCCAGTATTAGGGGACCACTAAGGTCTATATAAAAGACTTCAGATACAGTATTAGGGGACCACTAAGGTCTATATAAAAGACTTCAGATACAGTATTAGGGACCACTAAGGTCTATATAAAAGAGACTTCAGATACAGTATTAGGGGACCACTAAGGTCTATATAAAAGACTTCAGATACAGTATTAGGGGACCACTAAGGTCTATATAAAAGAGACTTCAGATACAGTATTAGGGACCACTAAGGTCTATATAAAATAGACTTCAGATACAGTATTAGGGGACCACTAAGGTCTATATAAAAGAGACTTCAGATACAGTATTAGGGGACCACTAAGGTCTATATAAAAGAGACTTCAGATATAGTATTAGGGGACCACTAAGGTCTATATAAAAGATACTTCAGATACAGTATTAGGGGATCACTAAGGTCTATATAAAAGATACTTCAGATACAGTATTAGGGGATCACTAAGGTCTATATAAAAGAGACTTCAGATACAGTATTAGGGACCACTAAGGTCTATATAAAAGATACTTCAGATACAGTATTAGGGGACCACTAAGGTCTATATAAAAGATACTTCAGATACAGTATTAGGGGATCACTAAGGTCTATATAAAAGCATCCAAAGAGCACCATGTCATGGGACCTTTTAATGTAAATAAATAGACTCACATACGTTTTAGTAAGCTTTTGAGGAAGCATTTCCATCAGTGCCTAACCCTTCTCTGCAGCGTTTGCTTTTTTCACTCACTGGACATTCTGCTGTGTGTTCATCAGAACAAGCGCCTCGGATCACTGAACAAGTTCAAGTCCAAGTCTCGATCGGTGTTGCTGGCGACCGACGTGGCGTCCAGAGGCCTGGACATTCCTCACGTTGACTGCGTCATCAACTACGACATCCCCACTCACTCCAAGGTACCTCGGTGCCGATGTTCAGCATCGCTGCCACGTTCAATGATTTTAGTTGGTTGATTTGGTTGTAATGGATCTTTGGATGTGTCTTCTCTCGTAGGACTACATCCACAGAGTCGGACGGACAGCCAGAGCAGGGCGCTCTGGGAAATCCATCACTTTTGTCACTCAGTAAGAACCGCCTGTTTCTCATTTGTGGACACAGTTTCTTTTTAATGTCTTGAAATTTGATTAGATTTTTTTATTTTAACTTTTCTGACTCATTCACTGTTAAACCCCCTTTTTCAATTATCTATATACACGTTTATATGAAACACAGACGTGAGCTCGTCTTTCGCCCTTTTTCTAATGTTCGGGTAAATTATAAATATTTTCAAAAAGTAAATCAGTTGAATGCATGAAGCTGATATATTCTGTCATCTTAGATATGATGTGGAGCTCTTCCAGCGAATCGAAAGCCTGATCGGGAAGAAACTTCCTGCCTACCCAACCCAGGAAGAGGAAGTGATGATGTTGGTGGAGAGGGTGAGCGAGGCCCAGAGATTTGCCAGGCTGGTAAGTCATCACATTACCTCAAAAACATGGAAAACTGGGTTGTTGTCTGTAGTTTTAGTGGTAGACTCAGAAAATAGCCTCAACTACAGTGAAGAAAATAAGTATTTGAACGCCCTGCTATTTTGCAAGTTCTCCCACTTAGAAATCATGGAGGGGTCTGAAATTGTCATCGTAGGTGCATGTCCACTGTGAGAGACATAATCTTAAAAAGAAATCCAGAAATCAAAATGTATGATTTTTTAACTATTTATTTGTATGACACAGCTGCAAATAAGTATTTGAACACCTATCAGCTAGAATTCTGACCCTCAAAGACCTGTTAGTTTGACTTCAAAATGTCCACCTCCACTCCATTTATTATCCTAAATTAGATGCACCTGTTTGAGGTCGTTAGCTGCATAAAGACACCTGTCCACCCTATACAATAAGTAAGAATCCAACTACTAACATGGCCAAGACCAAAGAGCTGTCAAAAGACACTAGAGACAAAATTGTACACCTCCACAAGGCTGGAAAGGGATACGGGGACATGTCCAAGCAGCTTGGTGAAAAAAGGTCCACTGTTGGAGCAATCGTTAGAAAATGGAAGAAGCTAAACATGACTGTCAATCTCCCTCGGATGGGGTCTCCATGCAAGATCTCACCTCGTGGGGTCTCAATGATCCTAAGAAAAGTGAGAAATCAGCCCAGAACTACACGGGAGGAGCTGGTCAATGACCTGAAAAGAGCTGGGACCACCGTTTCCAAGGTTACTGTTGGTAATACACTAAGACGTCATGGTTTGAAATCATGCATGGCATGGAAGGTTCCCCTGCTTAAACCAGCACATGTCAAGGCCCATCTTAAGTTACAACTACTTTTAAAGAAAGATGAATGTCATATCTGGATTGTTTATTGAAGAAGTCTGCCCAAAAAAGATTAAGACAAGTCTATATTTTCTCAGGAAATGAAGGAGCAAGGTGAGAAAAGGAAAAGGCCCAGAGGGGGAAATGGAGACGAGGATGACACGGAACAAGCAAGTGGAGTGAGGAAGAAAGTGAGAGGAGGAGCAGGAGGAGCAGGAAGAGGAGGAGGAGGAGGAGGAAGAGGAGGAGGCGGGGGAGGAGGAGGAGGAAGAGGAGGAGGGATGAAGAAGAGGGGTGCAGCAGCCTGGAGGGGAGGACGCTGAAGCCTCCTACATTAACAGACTGTACATAACCATAACACATGCGTTTTCCTGCCCCTCTATAAGATTTTTCTATTTGTAATAAAATGCCGCTGTAAAAACCAAAGCTCGTGTTTTTGGTAGCGTGATGTGTGATTGGGCTCTAGTTATGGAAGACGCTTGCAGACACGCTCAGTCCGTCTTGGCACATTTTGCACCTGAACTAGCTACTGCATATCATAATCGGCTCGTCACATGGTCAATAAGAGATTTGACATTGGACAACATCAACATACATATTACCCAGCAATCATCATTGCACATCTGTGTAAAACAAAAAATACCAAAGAAAAGAAGAGTTTAAAATTATTACCTGTTAGTGAAACCTGCCATTTGGATGTCATCTAAAACAGGTCATTTGTGTTGATCCAATTAATTTATTCATCAAGTGCCCTGAACAAATGTCCCCCCCACCCCCCTGTGTTTTTCATTAATAACATTAATTTTAGGGTGAGTTTTTCCAACAATATGCAACTGTAAATCCACATTTTAAAACTGGAAAAAAACCTTCCCCAGGCATTTGTCACCTTTTTCATCCCTAATGGGTTTACACCCATGTGTATAACAAATGGCACCTTTTTTCATTTACCACAAGTTCTTTAAAGGTGAGGTGTATTTCCGATGTGGCAGTCTGAATCAAACCCCAAGTCATTCACGCTCTGTCTATGGGCCCCCACCCCACTGGCCCCAGTGCAACCACACTGTCTATATTTACACCCTAGGTGAGTTATGTCAAACATAAAATTCTGCTGTTATGGCTTTCAGACACAAGAGGGGGGTGTTTCAGTTTACAGCAGGAGAAGGGGACTTATGGCTTAATGTATGCCCTTTGAATGACATAAAGCCACTGTGTCTTTAAACTTAAAAAACAAATCCTTCCTTTTAGTTTAGCATGAAGACCTTGTGAGATAGACGGTATACCACGATATTCTGCAGTGATAATGGAACATATTTTTAGCGTCTCTGTATTGCCTTCTTTAGCTGTCTGTGTATTGCAGGAACGCAACAGTTGCAATATCGATCTTTTTTCCATACATGTCATTGGTTTGCAAATTGGAGGGTTGGTTTCCTTCAGCCAATGATGGAGAGGGGGAGAGAGAAAGACCGCAAAGTGAATGCCCAATTGTCTCCAGACTGCATCTAGTGGGTGTGTGCAGTGCATAGATATTTGGGGGATAGATTTCAGAAAGCGTTAACTGGAGCATAAAGTCATCCTAAAATCCTTATCAATGTGTTCATTCGTGACTTAAAGACATCACCAGCACACACGACACACATTTCTGCTCGGGTGAATCACTCCAGAGATTGTCACAGTGGTGTATTCATCTGCACGGTCACTCTATGTGAGCACGGTCCATCGTAGGCGGGCACAGCAGCGGTCAAGTCGGCTCGGTTTAGGAGGGGCCCCAGTGTAGAGGTAGCACTGTGCCTGCTGTGGTGCATACCGAAGCCCCAATACATGCCTGCTGTTCAGTCGTGTGGAGCAGCTAGTCGCACGTACAGGGTCGCATCAGGGGGAGACATAACACGGACTGCTCGGTGAACAGAATCTGACTGCTGCTTTGCTGACTACACCAGGTGAGTTAATTATGTTTTGTTCACCGCGAGGACGGGGATGAGAGAGAGAGAGCGCGCTCGAGAGGACGGGGATGAGAGAGCGCGTGGGGGAAATATAGCCACTGTAGATAAACGGAGCAGTGTCCAGGATGGAGGATGCATGGAGGTCTTTTGGAAACTTAGTTTGACTGTGATGTTAGTCATTATTTAGGTAATTAGCTCGTGAGTTAAGAACACACTTTTTTTTAATGTGAGGTAGCAAAGCTTGCCGACCCTTTCCCCGCTTGATAAAAGGTAATGAAACTCATAATAGAGAACCGAATATAAGTGCTAATTAGCTAAGCTGTTGTATAAGCTCCACCATCTGTATAATGCAGGTTGGCGGGTTAGTATTATCTGGACGACGCGGATATGTGTTACAGTGGGTTATTAGCTTTACCGCAAGATTCCTAGACGAAGGAGAACTATAGTATTAATGTGCCGTTCACGACGTTATATCTGCCGTTAAGCCTACGCAGTATGCGCATTGCTATTGTGCAGACCCGTCCAGTGAGAAGTCGTGCTGACCACCAGACCTACACTATAACCTGGGTTTTAAAATGTAGGCCAAGTTTTAATTCGGGTCACCGTTCAGGGATGTGACCAAACTGGTCACATACTATATCCCTTCCTCAGTGTGCCCTGTGCATTATTTTGTCAATACACCATATGAGGAGGTGATTTGTTATAGGGCTGCAACTAAGATATTATTTTCATTGTCGATTATTTGGTCGATTATTTCCTCGAATTAATTGATTAGTTGTTTGATCAATAGTTAGACTTAGACTTCTCTTTATTAATCCTTTTGGGATGGCTCCTGCAAGGAAATTGAAATAAAAATAATACAAATTTAAGTAAAGGAAGAGGAGTGAGTAAACTAGAAAATATTCATTTTTGAAACTGCAATCAGAATTTGATATACTTTTCATAAAAAAGTGACAAACGGATGAATCGATTATTAAAAATAGTTGGCGATCAGTTTAATAGTTGGTAACTAGTCGATTAATCTTTGCAGCTCTAATGCCTTCTACTACACATAATGATCTGTTTGTAATGTGATTAGTCATTAAATTTTTAAATATGTGTAGTTACATAATGAAATAAGAATTAAGAGTGCTCAAAAAATGACACTCTAAAAAGTGAAGGTGAAAAACATTTCTCCCTCTGAGGTCACAGAGGATGAAAGTGCACATAAGTGTGTGTATTATGTTTCTGATATTTCATATCTTGCACGTAATGTCTAAGGTGCCAATCCCTACTCCCCTGTCTGTTCTAGGTGGCCACGTTGCTCTGGTAAAACCCAGGTAAGATGTCTCATCGGAGTGGGCAAGAGGACCCAGAGCGGTACCTGTTTGTGGACCGGGCTGTGGTTTACAACCCAGCCACACAGGCTGACTGGACAGCCAAGAAGCTGGTGTGGATCCCCTCAGAGCGCCATGGCTTTGAGGCGGCCAGTATCCGGGAGGAGCGCGGCGAGGAGATGCTGTTGGAGCTGGCTGAGAACGGGAAGAAGGTAGTGATCAGCAAGGATGACATCCAGAAGATGAACCCACCCAAGTTCAGCAAGGTGGAAGACATGGCCGAGCTCACGTGCCTGAATGAGGCGTCTGTGCTGCACAACCTGAAGGACCGCTACTACTCGGGACTCATATACGTGAGTGACAGACCTTCAAATGTGTCTGTGTTTTTGTAACAGTCTATACTTTCCACACACAAGGGAATGGTTAACTCACAGATCCCCGGGTTCTCACAGCTGTAGATTGAATTTCACTCCTAGTTGTTATAATTTAAAAATTATAGCCAGTTTTTCTGCTTGTGTGAACACTAGTCTTAACTTTTGAGCCGTCTGTCTTTTACACTCTTGTGTGAACGTGAGCTCTGATCTTGTCTTTGTTTGGGGACAGAGAGGACATTGAGCTTTTTGCTATTCTCACACACTCTCACACACACACACACACACACACAGTATGAGTGGCAGATATTTTAACCATTGCCAGACCTTTACCTCCACTGGATCTTGTCTCCTTATTGCCCTGGGTTACCTTCCCCCCCATGGCTTCTCTCTCACCTCGGCCAAATGCAGGCCTCCTCCATAACACCACTGCTTTCAGTTTGTTTGTCCTGCTCTGTGCTCCTACTGGTTGGCCTCGTTTGATCACAGAGATGGCTTGACCTCTCTCTTTCTTTCTCTCTCTCTCTATCTCTCTATATTCAGTGGCATTGCCACAGTGTAAACTAAACTAACGTTATTGTGGACCAAAACGTAGGCTCTGCGAATTATTATTTAATTTTTTACGATTATTTTTTGGGCTTTTCTGCCTTTAATTTTTGACAGCACAGCTGTGAGAAAAGGAGAAAACATGCAGGAAATTGTCACAGGTTGGGTTAAAACCCTGGACCTCTGCACCGAGGCATAAACCTCCCAGTACATGTGCGCCTGTTCTACCACTGACCCAACCCGGCCATGCGGTCCCTTAATTATTTATTTATTTAAAGAAAGATTATTTTACTGTATTGCATATTTTTTGCCCTAAAATGTTTTTAGAAATGTATTTTAGCTTACGGTTTGACTGTAATCTTCCCAGTCATTGTCTGGTACGGCGCAGTGCATTCTGGTAGTTGTAGGTTTTCTACCTACAACTTGTGAGCGAATGTGAATACTGTACCACAGCCACTTTTCTTGTTTTTCTTTCCTCTGGCCATGTAGCACCAATTAAAAAGCACCACTCAACAGCCCAGCTTTATGAAAAGTCCCGATACTTCAATAATAATGTTACGCTTCTGCATTCATCACAGCCAACGTTCGTAGTGGTCCGTTTCACTGCAGTGCCACCGTCCCCATAATCCAGTTTTACTACAGATGAGGCTGCTGTGATGTTCTAGTAGTGATCTTGACCCATTTTAGTGACATGTTTTCCAGGACTAGAATGTGGGTTGGTTATCACCTGAGACTCTGGATCAGGGACTGCAGGCAGGGCGAAATCAACACTGACACGGACAGATTAAGTCTATCCATTTGTTAATGCATTACAAGTGTACAATATGGGCTTTACATAAGACTTTAGGTGAAAAGGTGAGTTTCAATTTAGTCACATAGTAAGAACAGAGTGCCTGGCTAATAATAGCGGTATTATTAATATCCCATATGCCTTGAATTGACATGCCAATCCCTCTGTTCCCTCCTCTTAATTTTCTCTCTCATACCAAAGTGTCATGGTTTCCTCTTTTTCGTGGTTCACAATTAGCTTTGGAGCTTTTAAAGAGAAATTGAAAACATGTGTCTGACAGTGTTGGTTTTCTATCGGGAAGAGAATTTTCCTATTCAGCTTGCTCTTAGAAGAAGAAACCCCTTATGTTCTGAAAGCTTTTCATTGTATTTGACTTACCCCCCCAGAGCTCAGCTACATCTACTGCAGACATAATATAAGGCCTCCCCCATGCTGTGTTCTTTGTCAGCTTCCATATCTGAATCATAGTGTGATCAGCATCTGTTAGAGGGTTTTTTTTTTTTAGGTTTGGTTTCACTGGCCATGCATGCTGTGCAGTCCATAGCTCACTTCCCTTTCAGATATTAAAAGGGGCTCTCCATCCCTTTGTACTTAAAACAACTAACGGGCCCAGCTGACATCTCTAGCGATGTTATGTCATTTGATTTTGTCCTCCATGGTTAACCATTTGAAAATGTAAGTGAATGTAGTCGAGTATGGCCCCCAAATTGAAATTTTAATGTCAGACTCATCATCTGCCAAACTAGATGAGGCAATGGTACTAACCCAACTATTCTATCAAACCCCCTGACAGAAGCGTGCACGCTCACACACACACACACACGCACACACGTGCATATTAAGGTAATTATCAACAAAAATCATACTTATTGCCACTTAAACATAGCCTGGAAATCCAGACCCAAATCTGAAAGATTAGTCTAGCATTGAGCAATGAAAGTCGCTCATCTCGAGGCAAACAGCCCCATGCAGAGAGTAAAAAACAACACACCTTCAACATTCTGTGTGTGTGTGTGTTGCGTTAGGTCATGGCACTTTCCTGCGGTGTCACTATGACAACCAGCCACCCTCGCCTCACGCATGAGGCGGTACTAAATCTGCAATGAAAAAAGGAGGACGAGAACCAGTACTTTGGCACCAACTCGGTTCCAAAATTCTGAAAACATCACGGTGCTCACATTTCTACAGTTCTGTAGGTACCGGGCGATGCCCTCCTTCCGGACCTGACGGGGGCAGTTAATACGCCTAATGTTACAAATGCTCTGGACTGCTGCTAACTGCTGAAGAAAAAAAATTTGAAGTTGGAAAAAAAAGTAATGAACTGCAATATGTTTAAAATCTCAATAATATTGTCATGACATAAGTTTCGTGACAATATTGGGTAGTGAGGCCTGACTCCCAAACTACAAAGGAGTCTGTTTCTCTCTGCCGTTGTGTGTCCCAGCTTAACGTTAGCTCTGAAAGCTAACATTAGCTAAGTTTAGTGCTTGTTGTGGCGGGCTTCTATAACATCAGCTAACCTTTAGGGGTGCACGATTCAGAAAATGTCACACTTCGATTCAATATAAATTTTTAGGCTCACGATTTGTTTCAAAATTAATTTTTTTATTCAAAAACGATATTCAAGTAATTACTTTTCCCATGTGATAGTATAAACACCATAACAAGACGAAAAAAATGTATTAATGTGAATAGATTTTTTTTTTGCACACCCCTGTTAACCTTAACCAGCCCGGTTCCCCCCTCAAATGTTTAAATAAAGGAATTCAAGTATTACTATTATTCTTTTCTTCTTTTTTGTCAATATCAACTTTGTTATTGAATATTGTGTACTTTTGTTGGAGTCGGTACTGACTTCTAGATTTTTGGTGACATCCCTAGTTCGGTTCAGGTGAGATTGCAAATTGACCCAAATATAGGACATGCTTTCCCTAGCCTGCAATGTGAACCTTGCACACTCATTACTGACTTATTTACAATGTAAGGCCCTTAGTAACAATGGAGAGCACTCGATTATGATGTCTCCGTCCATGTAAAGCTACTCAGCCTGTTGAGCCACTCATTTTTTTTGGAGCACTTGCTGCTGTCTGAGGCGGTGAATCACAGGCTAACTGCAGTGCTACACACAAGGCTACGCCACACTAGCGGGGCTACAAGCAGGTCTTTGTGTCGTTAGACAAGCCTCAGCTGTCAGAAAGCCTCAGCATTCTTCCATGGCAAAAAGACCGTCCGTCTGTCTGTCTCTTGCCGCCCACTTCAGCTCTGCTGCTGCTCAGTGTCCGTCCTGTCTTCACTATCTCGACTCTCTTTCCCACACTCCCTCTCTCTGTTCCACTCCTCTTCCCTGCCTCACTGGTCCTGGACTATAAGGACATGGACTTTTTGTCTTTCTTTCTTGCATCTTGACTAGGGCTTCAACTAATGATTATTTCCACTACCAATTAGTTTGCCCATTATTTTCTCGATTAATCATTTTGTCTATAAAATGTATGAAAATATCGGAATGAAAAAATTCTTTCACAGTTTCTTAAATGTCTTTAAAGTTTGAGTTTTGTAAGATGTGAGCGAACCATTCGGTCCGTTGTGGCAACGCTGCCGAATATCCAGGAGTTAAAGCCCGAGCAAGAACAATCTTTGCTGAGTTTTGTCGGTGGCCATGATGTTGTGGCCCTCCCCCCCACAGGGTTCGGGAAAAGCTTGATTTTCCAGCTCGCTTCGTTAGTGGTGAAGGAATTGGCTAAGGCTAACGTTAGCGATGCTGAGCCAACGTTACGACAAACGTTAGTGATTGGTTATGGAAGATCCAGAGTGGCTCTGGGCAGATCCAATAGTTTTAAACTTCAACAGAGTACCCGCCTTCAAGAAAGTTAACACTTGTCAATGGAGAGTGGCCAGACTCTCTGGACAAATGAAATGAACCAGTCTGTTAGGACCAGGCTACAGAAAAACAGAAACTAAAAGGAAATCTCCATATTTAAGAGGCTGAAAACAGCGTTTTCTGCCATTTTTGCTCAGTCAACTAATTGCTACAGCTTTGATCTTGACCTCATCGAATTTCTTACATCCAGACGTTTTTTTTACTGCTAGATGTATGCATACTTGTCCCATTTTCTGCTCAAAACGCTGAATCTGCTTCAGGGCAACAGGTAAATCAGCATTGAAAATATTATTTAAAAACACAAATGCACAGTCACGCTCATTCTGATTTCCCTGTGGAGAGAGATTATTTACATGTTTGAATCAAAGCCACATGTGGTCTCTCTTTCCGCAGGACATTGGCAGGACCCTGATGTAACCTTTGACATTCTGTTTGCTTTTCTTGTCACCTTGACACACGAGCATGAATTCCTGAGTATGAATAATAGAATGCCACTGATTCATACTGCATTTAAAAGAACAGCAGTATTGGTTTATATGGCCCACCCTGCTGTAAAAATTCAGTAAGCAAGAATTTCCAACTTATTAAAGCTGCAGTTGTCCCGCTGCTGTCGGTGTGATATAATACCAGTGTACCAGTGTATATAAAACCCCGTCTGAGGTATTCGGAAAACGTTTGTTATGAAATCACCAGAGCAAAGTGCTGTCAAGGGAATGGTCAAGGTCTCCTCCCCACAGATCGATGGCACTGAGGCTGCCTCTGCACCCAGAGTTCCCTCTCTGGCCTCTGCAGTGGAGAAGGGGCCCATCCACGTGGGCACGCTGCCTGACTGATCAGAGATGGCAGATGGGGTCGGCTGTTGTGTCTGCTGTTGCCTGTGTGTTGCTCAGCTGTTACTAGGCCACACCATCCCCTCCCCTGGATCTGATTTCACAGTGGAAATATCACCTTCTCTTTCCTTGCGGCGTGTCAGGCGGTGTTGAGCTGGCCGTATGCTCTCTGCTAGCCGGCAACAGTAATATTCAATGTCCTTTATTGTGCACGATTTGTTACAATAATTCTCAAAGGGGAAGCAGCGTAAAAAGTACTCTTTTCCTGGTGAGGAAGATATCTATTTGCGATTATTTTGATTGATTTTGCAATATGATTTACGATTTTGGAGGGTAATGATCATTTTTGTATCATTATTTTCATAGGAAAGAAATAAAAAATAAAAATGGTTGAAGTGTGATTTTTAGCGAGGATTTGAGTTTTTGTAGGAGTTGTCTGTAGGCTGGGATGCCTCTGCAGCACCTACGTATAAAACTTAATTCAGAATGGTTTGACAATAATTTTGCCTTTAACAAATATTGTGGCCCCCCTGCAATTCGTACATTGCGGTAGTCCAAATTTGCGATTTCAATAAAATTGTGAATTGTGAAGTCCTAATTTTTACTCAATTGGTCCCAAAGATTGGGCAATTAAAAAAGTCTAGCTTAGATACTTACTTATACAAATTTAAACTTAGATAAAAGCCACAGTCAAATTCATCCACTGTTGTTATTCATAGAGATCAGATAATGTTTCCCAAGCAATGAAAATAAATGAACTGACCTTAAACCGATCCACCATGTCAATGTTCAGTGCTCTGTGCAGGTTTATGCATCATCATCATGCACATAGAGACATGATGCAGCAAATTACAATGTCCCCCTTGAACCCTCCAGCTGCCTGGGACAGTCCAGGTGTTTTTTGCAGCCTTTCCCAGTTGCAGAAGAAAGAGAACAGAACACATATTTATTGCAGCTCCAGTTTCTAGATAAAGAGGATATACATTTTTTATTACTCTTGAAAAGGAGAGTAGAGAGTTAGAATTCCAGCAGGCCCGCTCTCTCTCTCTCTCTCCCTCTCCTTCTCTCTCTCTTTCTCTCTCTCTCTCTCAGAACTCTCTCCTTCCTTCAGGTTGGGAGCAATTTACAGAAAGGCTGAGAACACGATTCACTGTTAGTTGCTTCTGAATTGCATTGGACCTGAGGGAGCTCTGTCAGCTGGATCATTGCTGCACTCTTCATTTCCGTCTGCCTTCTTCCCTTCCTTCTTTTTTCTACCCCTTTCTGCTTTTCTTCTGTATCAGCGCTACAGAGCATCAGTTGCTCAGTGCTGACTGAGTCTCCTACCTGAGCGGTTATGTAACGGTTACAGTATGCCGTCTGCTCTCTGGGGCATCTTGGTGAACCTATGGCTGCCGAGTCACTCGGCCTTGGCTGTAGTTTTAATTAGGAAGCAGATGTCTGATGCTTTGATACATGGGCGTCAGTTCGGTTTGAAATGGGCTGGGGACAGAGACGCATTTGGAAGTGCATTTCCAGAAGTGCTGGGTACACGGACGCATTCATTTTTTTCCTCTTTCGCACAGGTTATGTTTTGAAGCTTACCAATGTTATTAATAAATGAAAATTAATAAAAACGTGGTTTAATGTACCTAAACAATGATCAATCATCACCATATTGCTCCTCATAGCCACTGAAAACTGTCAAAAAAATCTAACCCAAAGTATTATTGTAGACATTATCTGACATTAAAGGTCCCATGGCATGAAAATTTCACTTTATGAGGTTTTTTAGTATGAGTTCCCCCAGCCTGCCTATGGTCCCCCAGTGGCTAGAAATGGTGATGGGTGTAAACCGAGCCCTGAATGAAAGCTCAGATGGGCCGATCTGGAATCTTGCCCCTTATGCTACGCCCATGCTTTGATATGTCTATGACAAAGTTTTTCTAAATATTACATATTTGGTTATTGGCTGTTCTGTATTACGGTGTGATGCCCGTTTTTGGCAGCGGGTGTAAGGCTGCGTCACTCACTGCGCCAGTCGTCAGACTGCAAAAACCTTCCGGATGTTGAATATAATTCAAATAGTAATCAATCAATACTGTTCAAATACGTTAATTATTAAAATTGTGTTGCCTAACGTTCGCTAATCTCGTCCTTCTGTGCAAAACAAGACATTGTGAGATCTTCAGGTACGGAGCTACGGTATAGAGACATATATAAAGTTAGTGGGTGGGATTGACAGGCTGCGGCTGGAAAGGAACGATGAAACTGACATCCACCAGTCAAAATGCTTATGTTGTCATTAATTAGCTTGTTCTTGTTTCCTAACTGCAATGCAAGTTATAGGAGCTCAGCTGGGAGCTTCATGTAGACAGCTATCGTTAATGTTAATGTGCGTTCATGTGCACCTGGTTAAACTACTGGTGCTTTCAATTGCACTTCGTTAACTTTGAGAAACTCAAACTGTTGTTGTAAAGTACCCTTCTGCCGTCCAGTGGCTCTTATTGTGGCTTTGCCGTCACTGATGAAAAGAAAATGTTTAAACGAAAACTTTAATCGAATCGTGACCTTAAAATCGAAAGTGAAATTGAATCGTGGATTTGGAGAATTGTGACACCCCTTGTAGGTAGAGATGGGCATTTGCCTAGGCCCCTAGGATAAGCCTAACATGAAAGTCATATTACTGGTAAGCAGCTCTGTGTCAGCTATAGGGGGAATGCAAAGCCCCTATAGCATCTGCAGAATGAGACAGAGACATTGCCCCACAAGGGCCTCTCACTCATTCCTGGCTGCCTGGCTGCCTCCTGGTCGATTCAGCCCACAGCAAAGCCGAGTAGGGTTCATACCACACACTCACACACACACACACACACACACACACACACACACACACACACACACACACACACACACACACACACACACACACACACACACACATACACTCTTAGGAGAAAATCTCCTGGCTAATTACTCAGCCGAATGCAACACCACAAGTCAGAAAGTAGGCTTGCAGTGAAAGCTATTTGCTGCAACATAGTATATAATATTCATACACTCTTTGTTCACATTGTTCAGTGCAGTGTTTGATTTAAACACTCGTATCAGAGCAACACTCAGATGTCAGAGCCACCAAACTTTGGAACACTCTGCCTATTGAAATCACCACACGCCACATCTTTAGTGTCTTTTAAAGCCCTTCTTTAAAGTTTAATTTATAGGAAAATCTTTATGAATATTTAATATGTTGTTGGGTTTCTTCTTCCCCAACCAGCCTTGCCCAATACATTTTTTCCTTGGGTGTTTTATGATACCTCAGTTTTTTTTGGATTTTCTTTTATTGTTGTTTTATTATGTGTTGGTTTCTATCTGGGGTTTTTTCTGAACTTTATTTCTACATCAAAAGTGCTGTAGAAATAAAGTTGATCATTATTATATTATTTCAAGGAGTCTCAGAGGATTTGTTGCTGCACAAGAGACAAGAGTCTGTTCAGTGTTTCATGTGATCCGTCTGTCTCTCCATCCGTCTGCTCTGTATCTATCACAGTGTTGCATGCCCTGCTGTGATGATGTAAGCTCCTAAAAAGTATTTAATGACAGGTCTCGCTGTACTGATAGAATGCAGGCTTGATGATCAGACAGCTAGAAACATGCATGCTCCTTTGTAGTGTTTTCTCTGTATATCCACTTTACATTCTGGCTAGAGAGAATGTGTCTTTTAAGCAGGATTTGGAAAAAAAAAAAAAAACAATGGCATATTTCAGATGTTTTTTTTTTAAGATTTCTTGAATATAAAGGGAGTTAGAGCGTAACAGCTCTTGCCAAAATGAAACCTAGTGTCTTTTTGCTAATGTACCCGAGTCCAACTTTTGTTAAAAGCATAATTAGGACGGAAGCACCACTTTTAAGATTTATCGTATTTTTGTTTTTCGGTCAAATGGCCTTTTGAACGGGAGCGCTAGAGGCAGGACTATGATCGCATCAAAAATACGGTAAATCTTACAAGTGGTGCTTCCGTCCTAATTATGCTTTTAAATGAAAGTTTGACTCGGGTACATTTACAAAAAGCCTAGGGTACATTTTGTTATGAACGTTTATTGATTTTGCATGTTTGTCTGTTTGAATGTTTCATTACAGACGTACTCTGGCCTGTTCTGTGTGGTCATCAACCCCTACAAGAACCTGCCCATCTATTCAGAGAACATCATTGAGATGTACAGAGGGAAGAAGAGGCACGAGATGCCTCCACACATCTACGCCATCTCTGAGTCAGCATACCGCTGCATGCTTCAAGGTATGACAGACAGCTGTTTTTCCTCAAACGTACTTTAATCTATATCTTTTGATTTGTAAAGCTCCACATGATTATTATTGGTCTTCATAGCCAAGTTTATGAAATTCTCATGTGAGAATTCTGACTTTTTTTTTTTGTTTAAAATCTACAACAATTTCTTTTTTAATTTTTAAAGTGAGAATTCTGACTTTAATCTCAGAAATCTTTTCTTTTTTTTAAAGTCAAAATTTTTTTAAGTTTAAAAAGAAACAGAGTCAGAATTCTGAGATTGAGATTAAAGTCATTAAGCCTTTAAACTCAGAACTCAATACAATTTTTTACTCGTGGCCCTAATCCTTTTCCGTGGTTTCACAATGCTACTTTATTACTTAATTATAAGTCATTGCTGTGTGTCCTGCTCATTGGCAGGGAGTTTAGCTCACTTTGGAGGCAGCATGGGGTTTGGCTGCATAGCCCAGGAGATTAGTGTGTGAAGAAAGTGTGTAAAGTGTGTGAAAGGTCACAAGGTCAGGGAGGATGTGACATTATTGTCTATGCCTGAGAGGGTAGTGGCCATGGATGTATTATAAGACCTGGATGCAACATTAATGGCCCAGCCCCGTGTATTCCTATGAGACTTACTCAGTGGTGCATCTGCCAAAAAGTGTCCAAGCTTCCAGGTTTACTTCTGTGATATGTGACCACTGAAAATGCTTGTTTTGATGGAGTTTTTAAGAAAAGAGGTAAAAAATGATCTGATTCCAACTTCTTAAATGTGAATGTTTTGTTGTATCTATACTCCTCTGTGACAGTTAACTGAATATCTTTGAGTTGTGGACAAAACAAGACAATTGAGGATGTCACCTTTGGGGTTTGGGAAACACTGAACATGTTTCACCATTTTCTGTTATGTTATAGACCCGCCAACTAATGGAATAACCGAGAAAATAATCATCAGATTAATCAGCAATAAAAAACCTAAAAGACCTACAAGAAATAGGACTGAGACCCACTTTGGCTCTGACTAGTTGTTTTTGAGGACGAACCGCTGTGATAAGCAGAACCTTGATCCCAATCTATCAGTGTTTAGACAGCCTTAGCCTCTCTGCTGTGTGCCGTCACTGTCAAACGGTGAAACGACAGCATTACTTTCTCACTTTTGTTTCTCCTGAATGTTGTTTCCCATCTAAATGATTTGATTCTTTAAATAGCCTGTTTGCCAACGTTCCCCTTGGCTTTTAGTTTCTATTCGTCCCAACATCCTTCAGTCTTAATGTGACATTTTCTCTGATTGTCTCGTTGGCCTCCGCAGCTGTGAAGCTCCAGGGTTTGTGTGTCTGACTGATGTGCTGGAGGCTCCATGTCATTACATGCCCTCAGGTTGTGTTCTGGGATCCGATGTCAGCTGGCTGGGTTTCCACACAGCTGAGACTTTGACTGGAGGACCAGAGCGTGGACCACATGTCACATAGTACATAGATTTTCATAGTTTGGTTCAAGTCCTTAAAGTGTGTCTCATCGGAAAATAAGAGCCCAAAATGTCTGGTAAACTATATTTGTTAAGTATCATATGGTGTAGGACTTTGCAATTGATCGAAAATTGAATCACAATTATTATTTTGGCCTTTTAAGGATCCCAATAACTGAAAAATCTAAAAACTATTATTTTTACATTATGTTATGCAAGTAAAGTCTTATTTTGTCTTCTGAATAGAAAAAAAAGTTCAAATGTGAAAAGTATTAAGGGAAATTTCGCAGTTCAAGGTATTTTCACTGTTTTTTTAATTCAGTAATTAAATAATCTCTCCAAAAGTCAATGTTAAATATTTGTGATTTAAATATTGACCAAAATATTCATGATTATGGTATTTTCCATAATCAAGCAGCCCTAATATGGTGCTAATGTTGCCCAAACCGTCGTAAAGTTGTCCTAAATCATCCAAGTGTGTACAACTGCGTCCTGCAAGACCCTTCAAGTTACGCCCCTTTCAAGCTGTATTTGGCTGGTACTCTTTGCCTTTGCATCCTTGTGATTGGGTGCTATGCGGAATTGCGTCATTTTAGCTACTGTATATTAGCGGCCTAGCTTAGCTTGCTAAGTCCTCCATGCTTTCATGCTACACTGGTTACAGAAAATAAGCTGAACAGCGGCAGTGCTGGGTCTAGGGCCCACCTTCTTTGTACTTTTTTCTGCGTTCTTGTGTTTAAGTGTGTTTTCATGGTGCTTTTATTTTTATTATAACATTGTTTAGCCGCCGACACATTGTGGCAACACCACAAGTTCTCCCTGTCCCTCCCATGCCTGGCTGTGATCACAGACAGGCATGTTCAGAGAAAGACATGCTAAAATCAGGGGAAGCTAATCCACAGTAACATGAAGATGTTTCTGTTCAGAGGTATGCACACAGACTTGTACCAGTCTTGCCCGACAAAGGTTTGCCGACAACATATCGTTTTGACATCTCGTGGTTTGGACAACTTCAAATTACGCCTCCTTCTCGAATCATCACTAAATCTAGCTTTACTCGGAACCACAAACATACAAAGAATCTTACACACACACACTTCTTCCACCCTATTATCACCATTAAAGATGGTTGTCTGGATATAGGACACCTCTCTTGTGCCACCATTCTTTTCCCTGACCCCCTTTTCCCTGTTGGTGGTGTTCATTCTTTCGGACTGCTGTCCCTCACAAAGGGGGGAATGAGGTCACCACTGTCCAAGCTTTCCATATCATGCTGTGCTAAATTCCACAAGCTGAGTCACCGTCAAGTTGTTGCAGTCGTCCGAGCAGCCCTGACCATGGGCGTGTCACCATGGGTATCTGTGTGTGCGACCAAAATAACCCTCTCCTGGGATCTCAAATAGAGGTGTCACTTGGTGAGCGATAGTGTTGTAGGCGGAAGCAAGGAGGGACTTTTGTGTGTGTAATTGACTGAATCTCCTTTTGTTTGTTTGTTTAGCACTGTTGCAGTCAATACCAAGATAAAAAGAGGAAAACCAAAGGCACTCCTCAAATTGATCTGAAAGATTCACCTTCCCATTAAAAAAACACCCATAGAAAACAAATTAAGTCTTCTTCATTTACCTCTTTTACTGACATAAGTTTATCATGAGAAATGCCTCAATGAAATAATCAAAAGGTACTTGTGGTCTTGAAATAGAATCCTGAGTCGTCTTTATCTGAGATAGAGACAAGACTGTTTAAAATGCACTCAATTCCCAGACCCCTTCTCGAGTACTACAACACTGCTATTTAATGCTCTACTTTCAGAGAGTAGAGAACCTGGCCTCTCTATGTCTACCCTTTTCTTTGCTTTCCTTCCTAGTTTGTTCAGTCTCCTCAGTCTCTCTTTTTCTTTCTTTTCAACCCGAATGTTCGGGCTTGGAAGACACTGAAGAGGAAAATTCCCCAAATTGGTCGCTTTTCACTTAACATGACAAATACAAACTGCTGTGGTGGCTCAGTTTGCTTTGTTCTTTCCTTCTCCTCCTTTGATCAGGAAACACAGAAGGACAAGTGTGTGGAATGTCCACCTTCTCATCACTCCTCCACGTCAGGATACAGCCAGAGTTGCCATGGTTAAGCTTCTGTTTAACTGACAACAGTGTTTCTCTTAGTTCACCCCGCAACCAGCTAGACCACAAGGCTTTAGTTCCTGGCAGATTTCCAGATTCCCTGCGTCGGTGTGTATGCTTTTTTGTTAATCTAACCAGTTTTTTTTCATTCATTTGGCCCCCCTGTTAGTTAGTTGTCTGTTTCTGGCTCATGCTGTTGTTTCTTGGTAAAATGATTTGGCAGATTTACACTCAAGTGGCACAGTTGTGTTACTGTATCTGAGCTTACTCAAGAAACCACAGGGCCTCTTCAGGGCTGGTCATTATATTCTGAGCTGAATGCCACAGATAGCTTTGCACATACCACATGTACTCTATAGCAGCAGAGCTCTCTTCAAAAGCTTCAACCACAACAAACATTATGCGTATGCGTGTACACTTTTCCAATAGGCAAGGCAACATTTAATTGACAGAATTTGGTTTGCAGCTTGGCAAAGATACATTGGAAAAGCCCATACTACAGTGGGATTTCTTTAGATTAGTGCCCAGTCTTGCAACTCCACCCTATGATCAAGGTTTCAACAACACAGATGGCACTGTAGGCACAACATGTTGAAAAATGTCTGAATAAAGACAAAGCAAAGCCACTCATTTTTCACAGATGGGTGAGGTGTGACACGTGGATAGCATTGTTTTTTGACTTTGTTGCTTTAGCGCTGTTCATTTCAGGTATGTGGTTGTTAAAAGTGTGAGAAGAATGAATGTAAGTCCACATTCATGCACATCTTTCAGACAGAAAACATGAACTACGGTGTGTTTTAGATGTAGAGCATTTCACTGAGCTCTCACCAACATGCTCATCTTGTAGCATTGCTTATTTGTGCTTCATACCTAATTTGCACTTGGCATCAACGTGTGATCTAAAGAAAAATGCATTTTAATGCAAAATGTAAACGCATACAGAACACATTTTGATTGGAATGTGATTGGATTGGCCAGACCACATCTGAAGGTGGTCTTGCATGCGCTGTGATCGGATCTCAGCCAGCAATCTGCAGTCTGTACTGTTTGACCACATACTTGAAAATGGGCTAAACAGTGGGTTATGAACAGGAATAGGAGCCACATTTGGATTTAAGTGTTCCAGTGTGTGCAGGCTGGCCTCCCCTCAATACACTGGCACCTTTAACTGGTCAACGCTGTCGCACGGTTTTCCCTAACATTACCCCACCACTTTGGGCACCATCTAAGCCGAATGAATGTAAAATCAATGTGAGCATGTGAGTTATATCGTTAAACGGAAACATTTTGTGTTGATATACTTATGGGGTGCAAATTGCATTTGCTCCACAGCAACTTCCTTGGTGTGGATATCATCAAACAAGACCTGTAGGTGCAGTAAATACACAGCGTTTTTTTTAATGGCATTCATTTAACCCTTTCGGATAATACTCTTAGAGAGACCTTAGACTAAAAATAAGAGAGAGACATAGGTAATCCTGCCGTGTTAGGAGCTATTTCACTCAGATTTTTTTTGTTCAGAAGAGATAAGCACTGTCAGTCAGACTGTGGTAAAGTTTGTCACAAAGCAGTAAAACCTACAGCAAAAGTAGAGTATAATGGTTGTAAATGACTACAATTTTCACAACTCTGCAGAGAGTCACACACTGTATTTGTGTCCAGTACCCATCATGCATCCTGCCTTATACAAACTACAGATACTCCTACTGTAGATATGAAATGTCTCTTATCCACCAGAGCAAGAAGGGGATATATGAGGTAACAGTCAGGGAAGAGGAATATGTCTTGGAATACAGAAACAAGACAGAGGGCAATTCTGGGATAGACGAGAGGTGGAGGAGAGAGAGAGAGAAAGAGAGGAGGAAATGTTGAAGGCCATAATATTGAAGGGGATTGGAGGGGGAAAGGGCTAAGCTATGATAAAAGAGGGCAGACACCTACAGACACAATCAACAGGATTCGTAGTAGAGATTAATTTATAAAGAAGACAGAGTAGGGCGGAACAAGGGAGTCAGGCAAAAGCAAGATGGGGCAGAAGGGACAGAGTTATGGGGGGGACGGAGCAGAGGGTGCAGGGGAAAGGCATAGGGGGCGACCAGCATTGTGCCACACAATGGGGGCTTTGTGCAGACTGAAGGGGGCTGGGACCGTGTGTGTGTGTGTGTGTGTGTGTGTGTGTGTGTGTGTGTGTGTGTGTGTGTGTGTGTGTGTGTGTGTGTGTGTGTGTGTGTGTGTGTGTGTGTGTGTGTGTGTGTGTGTGTGTGTGTGTGTGTGTGTGTGTGTGTGTGTGTGTGTGTGTGTGTGTGTGTGTGCGTGCACAGATGGGGAGGCCTGGAACTACAGAGCTCTTCCCTGGGAAATGAGGCCTCTTGTTGGGACAGTGAAGGCTGGTGAAGGGCACACCCAGGGAGTGAGTGACAAGACAGGTGTGGAGGGTGAGAGTGTGTGTGTGTATATTCAAGAGATGACTTTCAACCAAATGGGTGAAGCCTGTTAAAACATGCTTGCATGAGTGTACTGCAAACACACTCTTGTCTTACACGCATGCGGGCAGATGTGTCTTTAACGGCAGACAGCTGGGGAGTTCAAGCAGGATAAAGTCATATTTCTGTTAGGGGGGTCACACATCAGGTCTGATTTATGCTTTCCTCCTCCCCACATGTTCACGCAGATATTTTTCCTACCTAACTTGGACAGGCCCACAATTGGGAAAGCTATCGTGGGTCAGTATTCTTGCATATGTATGTGACTATTTTTTTACCTACCATTTTTGCATCAGAGTATTGTATTTCAAGATGGAGAGATGTCAGTCCTGAGTGGTTGAGGGCGGTTCAGTGCCTTGCTCAAGAGCACCTTGGCAGTGCCCACGAGGTAAACTGGCATCTCTCCAGCTACCAGTCCACACTCTGTACTTTGGTCCATATGGGGACTTAAACCAGCGACCCTCCGGTTCCCAACCCAACCTCCTACGGACTGAGCTACTGCCACCCCCAAGGTGAAACGTCTGAATATCCAGGTTAGCCAGTATATAAGCTACTTCATTTTACTTTGAGTGTGTTTAGAGCTGCAATTAATGATTATTTTTTATTGTTGATTAATCTATAGATTATTTTCTCAATCAAGTGTTTCCCAAAGCCCAAGATGGCGTGTTCAAATGTCTTGTTATGTCCACAACCTCAAAGATATTCAGTTTACTGTCACAGAGGAGTGAAGAAATTAGAAAATATTCACATTTAAGAAGCTCGGAATCAGATCATTTCTTCTTCTTTTCCAACTGATTAATCAATAGTCAACACTCTTAGCTGCCACAGCCGTAGGTGTGCGTCTGTGTGATTGTCTGAGACAGTCGAGAGAGGTTGTGGTGAGATGATTTAAGGTAGAGAGCCTCTGTGATGTACTAACCTCGTTCTTGGATAGTGTTGTCATGAGAGACACATAGCATCGATGCCAGAAGCCTCAGCACGACGGATAGGGTTACCTGAGTGATGCTGTCACTGCCCCCTCACTGACACCCACACTCTTCCAACTTACTGCAGGCTGTGGACAAAAGCAGCTAGCTGCACAGCTGTGTGTCAGACTGACTGCTTGGCTGCCTGATCCACACCGTCACTCTGTTTAATGAGCTACTGATGACATATGTGTATTTATTAATCTGTTAACTGACACATTTACAAAAGTCTGGCGTTTATCCAAGAGTGCAAATCATATCACTTTTTATGCCTAGCAGTGGACAGAGGCATTATGTTTTTGGCTGGCCGGTCTGAACATATGTCCGTACGTACATCTGTCCCATTCTAGTCAACGTGATTTGTGAGAACTTCCTGGAGCAGGGCTGGGTGATATGGAGAAAATCAGATATCACAGTATTTTTTTTTGGATCAACAATTTTTATTTTGTCAACACCACCCACCCAGACAAAAATCAAGAACAGATGACACAGTAACTACAACATTCCAGACCATTCAACAAAATAGACAATTAACCATAAACCAAATAAACACATGTATAAATGACAACACCATAAGCCCATCATACACGTCTCTCCCCAGCCCAAAGCATCTTGGGAGCCCTACAGAAAGTTTAGGTACTTTCCCCATTTTCTAGTATAGACATCCAATCTGGAAAGCTGTTTGCATGACATTTTTTCAAACATCACCACCACCCTAGCAATCTCACAAGCCCACTCCTGGGTTGACTGCACCCCTTCATTCTTCCATCCTCTTCAAATAATCTGTCTGGCTATCGTTAAACTAATCTGGACCCAGCTTTTTATGTGTTTATCCATCCCGCTTAGGATCGACCCATCTCCCAGAACAAATAACCATGGGCTGAATGGAACCTGGGTGTCTGCAATCTGATATACATTATAATGTATCCCGGTCCAGTATTCCTGGACCTTATCACCGGGACCATAGGACTATCACAATATTCTTGACCAAATACCTCAATGTCAATGTTGCAGCAATATTGTAGGGGTTGGCATGTGGTGCATTAACAAATTATCTTTACAAATAGATCATAATAAATAAATAAATAATAATAATCATCAGTAATACTGCCTATAATGACTAAGTGGTTAAAGGCAAATAATAGAACAGCTAGAACAGTCTGGGAAGTTCAGAAAATGACATCGCTTTACTGTAATGCAGCCTTTAAAACCAGGAAAAGACAACACTTTAGCCACTTATGATATTACGATATCCAAAATCTAAGATGACATCTAGTCTCATATCATAATATCGATATATTGCCCAGCCCTAGCCTGGAGGTAATCTCTTCAAATATAACACAAATGTCCACTTGGACTCAAGGATGAACTGATTTAAATTTTGGCGGTCAAAGGTTACTGTGACCTCACAAAACACATTGGCCATAACTCCAGAATCCTTACGCTAATTTTGGCTGCATTTCACACATATGTCTATTTAGATAAAACTATGAAGTGATGACATTTTATATCCAAAAGGTCAACGTCACGGTGGCATCATGATGCTTTTCTGGCCATTATTCACCGCCGTAACTCAGGAACAGAAGGGGAGATTGTGACCATATTTTACATTTGGTCAGATACTGATTTAGTGACCTATATCTTGAAACTGTCGGAATTTTATTTATCACCTGTGCTGCCGAGTTGAAGATGTGTGTGAAGCATCCATGTTTCACTGGAAAAATACACTTTTTACTAAATGCTTCAAAGTCTTCTCTACATACTGTGTATTACATGAGTCTGGACAAGAGCAACTTCTGATTATTTTCAATGTCGATTAATCTGTCGGGTATTTTCTCGAGTAAACGATTAGTTATTGTGGAACAATGTGGATCAATTTCCCAAAGCCCAAGATGACATCCTTAAATGTCTTGTTTTGTCCACAACTTAAAAATATTCAGTTTACTGTCAGAGAGGAGTGAAGAAACTAGAAGATATGCACATTTAAGAAACTGGAATCAGAGAATTTGACATGACTCAAACGGATTAATCAACTGTCAAAATAGTTGGTGGTTAACTAATCATTGCAGCTCTACTGGACATTGTTTTACCTCTTCTATGGCTGCTGCAGTGACCTAGTCTCACTGGTATTAGTCATAAACACGTAACCTTTTATCAATTTTTCCATTTAGTGTATTGTTTTTATATTCTCTATACAGCCACACATTCTCACATCCCCTCTGTGCCTGGAACCCTGCTCCCCCTTGTGTGTCTGGATTCCTGCGGGGCTACCGAGCTTAGCGCTGTGATATTAGAGGTGCCAGCATAAACACACAGTCATACACCCGGAAAACAGCCTTGTCCTGTTGGATTATTGCAGCCTAGCCCATCACAAAGAACCACTGTGGACCAAACGAGCCACCCGACGGCTTGCCATCTGCAATCGATTACATTGCCAAATACTTTCTGCCATATCTCCCGCAACTGCTTTCTCTCTCCTTTCATTGGCCTAAAGGCACCACCCAACAGCACAGGGCTAATTTTACACTCTTGGTAAGCATGCTTTTGTGCAACACTTGCACTCTGTTAGCATAAACAAAGCTGTGGACGTGCATAGTGCAAGATATCCACTAAATATGTAAATCTAAAGGATAACCCCAGGTGCAATTTAGGATGTGACGATACACACACGTTATGACATCATACTGATGCCACATACGATTCACACTTGTAAGTTAAGATTCTCTTAACAACAACAACATTTTTAATTTCAATTCAATTTTATTTCTAGTATCAAATTATAACAAGGGTTATCTCAAGATTTTTTTACAGATAGAGAATTCCAGTAATTCCCAGACAAATGATGGAAAAATAATCCTTTATTTATATAAACTGTGCAAAACAACAGACGCATCCTTTATATCCACTTTTACCTGATTCCCGATGCATTGCTACATCCCTAGCCCCAACCCAAGTGTGTAAAATCAATCATTGACCATTCAGCAGCAGCAGTAATAATATGTATTATATTTCCATGGGACCCTTAACAAGTAATCCTTGTTGACAGTGACAGGCATGGGGAATGGATGGACATAAGTTGTGACAGCAGCAGGCGATCTGGGAGTTGTCCAGGATGCTTGACAGGAGTTGTTTCCAGGCAGACTTAATTATAAAGTAGAAAATCAGAGCGGAGTTCTGCTACTTCCACCACCTTATCTTTATCTCTCTCTTTCTATCTATCTATCTATCTATCTATCTATCTATTCATCTATCTATCTATCTATCTATTCATCTATTCCCAACAGAGGAGATCATGTATTTCATATAACAAGTTGATGACATACATTACATGCACAAATCTTCTTGCTGCTGCACACAGGCACTCACTCGGGATCATAGCATGTCGCACCCTGTGCAGTAGTAAATCTCTGCCATGGCTCACACACGTAGGAAGAGAGATTCATTACCTTTGGTCTTTTGACAAAATCCTGAATTTCTCATTTGGATCCTCATCTGGTCATTTTTCAAAACTAAGATGTAGAGCTGCAAAGAGTCATCGTTTAGTTGTCAATAGGGCTGGGCAAAATATTGATATTATATCGATATTGTGATATGAGAGTAAATATCGTCTTCGATTTTGGATATTGTAATATTGTGGTAAGACATAAGCGTTGTCTTTTCCTGGTTTTAAAGGCTGCATTACAGTAAAGTGATGTCATTTTCTGAACTTACCAGACTGTTCTAGCTGTTCTATTATTTGCCTTTAACCACTTAGTTGTTAAATTCACATTACTGATGATTATTTATCTTAAATCTAAGTGTGAAGATATTTTGTCAAAGCATCGGTTGTCAACACTACAAGATTGCCGCAATATAGATATCGAGGTATTTGGTCAAGAATATTGTGATGTGTGATTTTCTCCATATTGCCCAGCCTTAGTTGTCCACTATTAAAATGAATCGGCAACTCTAGAAAACAAAATTCTCTTATTGCAGCTTCTAAATGTGAACATTTTCTAGTTTCTTCACTCATCTGGGACAGTAAACTGAATATCTTTGAGTTGTGGACAAAACAAGCCATTTGAGGACGTCATCCAGGGTTTTTGGGGAAACACGGATTGGCATATTTCAATTTTCTAACATTTTATAGACAAAACAACTAATCAATTAATCAATAAAATTCATTGAGATGAACCACAGAGAAAGTACAAGCATTGTAATAGAAAACAAAAAGATAATGAAGCCAGACTGTTAGGAATGTTTTTCTTGCATGATGATAGGTTAGATAGTTAAAGACAACAGAATTGGGTTTTATTCAGAGCAATTATTGCTAATGAGTTTATGACTGGAATGTGATTAAAGTTTGTTGAGCCAAGCTAAAGAACAGTGAATAGACCCTACACCTCCTGTCTATTGTGGGGGAATGAGAACACGATTGTGTCTGTGTGTTTGTGTGTTCGGCTATTTTGAAGCTGCTGGTTCATTGTCTGGCTTGACCGCTGTGTTCAGTGAACCAAAAGGTAGATTACGACTCACTGTTGCCATGTTCTCCCTCTCCTGCGTGCGTAGTACAATGCGTAGGGGTGCTCGATTATGGAAAAAATTACAATCTCTCTGGATCATAGAAGGCTTGTATCATAGGACGCGCCAACAGTTCTGTTGTCATTACTTAGAACTCCTCATGAGGGCGGCAGAAACTACGCACTATAGCTTCAAGTTTAAAGTGTCCGTTTTATTAAATAATTCCTTAAAGCATTTAAACTAGGGCTGTCAAACGATTAACATTTTTTAGTTGATTAATCGCATAGTAATGGTGAGTTAACTCACGATTAATCGCATTTTTAAAATTCTATTTCAAATCCACTCCAATTGAAGTTAAATGAGATTATCAAATGTAATGACACATTGTCATTCATACCAAATGTACTTAATAAGTAAAAACTAGACCAATTGATCTCAAGGGGGTTTTATTGACTGGCTGTCACTGCATTTGTAATCAAGAAGTTACTTTTACAATTACAATTCTTCTTACAATTATTGAATGTAAAGTGGAACAAAAAACAAAAATTTCTGATGATGTTGACAGTCTGTGGGCAGAACAGAAAGTAGACCTTTCAAGTGGAACTAAAAACAAAAAAAAAATTCTGATATGGATGTTGACAGTCATTCCACTGACCCGCCACATCCATAAAATGACTCGCGCATACGTCAGCCATATGCCTCTCATCAGTTCTCATTACAGTCAATGTATGTGAATGCAGCTTCCACTCCTGATCGATGTAATGAGCTGTTACTCCAAGATAGCTATGATTACCTAGCGATGTCCAATAGTCACCAGTAAGCGCGACAGAAGCTGTGTTGTCCAAATCCGTAGCTAGTTTTGCCTTCTCTGTGTCATACCACTCGTGTATCCTGGACATGACTGTGGCCCTGGATGGCAACTCGTACGTGAGGTCACCGGAGGCCATCCGGATAATATCACGGAGACCTTCGTCTTCCACTATATAAACTGGTCTGCATGCTGTGGCTATCCATTTAGCTATAGCGTGGGTCAGTTTACTGGAGGTCGACGATCTATCTGCTTCTAAAACGGCTGTCAAGTGTAGTTTGTCGTACGTCACCAGAAGCAGAGCTTACGCTGGGATCCGTGTGCTTGGCTTGCAGGTGATACCTCAGACTGGATGTACTTCGGTGATAACTAAACTCAGCTCGACAAATTATACATATAACTTTCGTTTTGTCAAGTGTACTATCTGGCAAAGTTTTGAAAATAAACTTCCCATCCATTATCCCTTCTTTCTCCATAATTCAACTTCTGTGCTGATTCTTTTCAATCTGGCTGCACACCCTTCTATGAGACTACCACTTGGCGGCACAGCTACTGTTCATCAGTGTCGCGCGCCCTGTGCAAACACCTCAATACGGGTCATTCAAGGGGTCAAAGACAACGTGCGTTAATTGCGACATTTTTTCTTAATCGAATTAATATATGATTGCGTTAACTCGTTATTATCGCGCTAATTTTGACAGCCCTAATTTAAACTAACTTTTGGATCGGAGTTTGTAACATTCCAAATTGTTAATTTTGACTAAAAGATTTTCTTTTTCACTGTACAGTAAATGCATATTGGTTCCAAATATCGGTTCCATGAACTACTTATATTCGGTAGCCTTGACAAATCAGTCGGACAATCGGTCGACCCCTAGTTTGGATGCATATGTCTTTTGCATATAAGACTGCCTCTTGCTCTCTTCGCTTACATGTGTTGCTGTTCTCTTCATCTACAGCAAGCACAAGCTACAAATAGTTCAACCATTCAAACTGCATTAAACCGTCTCTCGCTCCCACCCACACCAGATCTTATAGTCCCACTCTCTTACTCCCGACTGGGAAGTTGAGCCGTGGATTCCCATTCCACTGTCAACACTCATATGTTTCTGTGTCTGCTGTGCTGCCATATAGCTGGCACATAACCTTCAGGGCAGCAGACAGTTAATGCATTGGAATGAACATATTACATTTCAAAGAGTCTTCTAATTAACCAAAGAATGTTTGCTACACCAGACCAGCACCTCTCCGTGAGAAACACGTGGGACTCTGTCCTCTCTCTCGCGCTCTCTCGCTCTCACTTTCTATGAATCGCTCAATCTATCTCGATACCCCTCTTTTTCCCCCTTACCAGACTTTTCTCATTTCACCCCTGCGTCAGAAGCATTTGAAAAATGTGCTTTGTGGGATTTGAAAAGGGAAAGACTCCAAAAGCCAGTCTGAATGCTCTCTGTAGAGTACAGCTCACACATAACACAAGCCAAACACAAGCCCACAGGACATGGGTCTGAGAAGTTGAATTTAACACGCAAGAGACTCTAACTTCCATGTGTTTTTAAAAAAATATGTTGTGTACACTGTTGATCTCACCAAAGTCAGCCATCATTAACTTGCAATTTAAACATTGAACGTCCCATATTGTAAAAGGTGAGATTTCTATCTCTGTTTTTGATTATAAAGCAGGTCGAGGTGCTCTATAAATACTGTTAGAGCATCAAAAACACTCAATGTACAGAGAAATGCAGACAGTCCGTATTCAGAAACTGTGCCTTTAAACGAGCTCCCACTCTCATATCTGTCCGTTAATTTACCGGACGTTTCATTTTTTTGAGCCCATTTTTCTTGGCTTCAAACGAATTGCAGTTGGTGTGCGCAAGTGGGTGGCGAAGCTGATGTTAAATAAGGATCAGGCGATGCAGAACAGTGTTGTTATGAAATCACGCTGTGATCGGCCAATAAAACCATTTTATGCATGTCAAGTTTTTTTCTCCCTCTTTCACTTATATGTTATGTGTTGATCCAATCACAACAACAGCTGTCAAAGTTTTCCCCGCTGGTTCCTGTGGTCTGAAAGGGGTGAGAGAAAGAGGTGGAGTGAGAGACAAACAGGAGAGGTTAACATGCATCAAGGGGTAATGATGACAACAGCTTCCTCTCCTCCTCTGCCTTTGTGTGTGTGTGTGTGTGTGTGTGTGTGTGTGTGTGTGTGTGTGTGTGTGTTGGATCTTCTCTCCACCCTCACACTCTCCCTCAGGTGGTCCCTCACACACTGCTGTCATTTCCCAAAGGGTGGGGAAATGCTGATGACAGTCTATTCCAGCCTGTGATCTCAGCTGCCAACTGCCATCACTATCCCGAAACTGAATCAGAAGTACTAAAACTCACTTAGGATTTCAACTGCAAGCCGTGGGTGACATGATGTTATTTATAGCTGCGAAGCTCCCCATATCTGTTTTCCTGACTCAAATGTGGCACCATGATGTTTCTCTTCCCTCTGCTGTCTCCATTTTCCCTTTTCATTCCCCTATCTGGTTCCTTCCCACCACACCCCTCTGTCTTGCCCCTGTCCTGGAAAGTATTCACGTGTGCCAGATGTACAGGGGGAACATCTTGTGTCAAGATTTTATATACACAGCACATGCTATATAAATATAATATATACACAGCATATGGCCTAAAAAGGACAAAACTAACAAACAAAACAAAAATACCCCCCCCCCCATCCCACAATAGGTCTTTATCTAAACATTTTCAGATGTACTTTACAAGGTACAAATGTATAACAAACCACAAAGATACACATACAAAATCAAATCATAATCATTGCTAAATGGTGTGCATCCTTCCTAGCCTTAAGCATAACCTGGCCTGTCCCATTCATTCTGGGAACAGCAAGCTCCACAGATAGAATCTCCATTAGTGAAAAAACCACCGTTGAATGGAAAGAGCGTGTGGCAGCAGCCAAGTCAGCCAATGATGAACTGTGCTGTATGTCATGTATTTTATTTTTGGTCTTGATTTGGAAATTAAGGAATACATCGTGGAAAAAAATAAAAATAAGGAGTCACTACATTCTCTGGTTTAGATATGAGGACAGAAAACTCTCCTGTGGGTTGTATTAGGAGTGTAGGAATAAACGACCTATATCGCTATATGGTTGTTGCTGTTGATGGTATGTTGCCTGTGACTCTGTCAGTGAAATTTTGGTATCTACCCATTTGTTCATGCGCTGATAGAGTGAAAATGCAGCGTCTCACCTGCATAGTCTACACTGTTGCTTTTGACATTTTTGTTAAGTGATTGGCACAAAGGGAGGCTGTATGTTTTACGGTAGATAATAAAACACATACGCTAATAACCATTAAAACAGACATAATCTCCACATTTTCACTCCACCACACCCACCCCTCATTTCCGCTTAATGTCACTTCTGTCGGCCTGCTGAAAACAACGCCTGTTCCACACCCAAGAGGCCCCAGTGCTGGTAGGGAGGGAAACCAGGGGCATCCGAATTCCAACACACACACACACACACACACACACACACACACACACACACACACACTGGTACACATATACGGCCAGTCAGCTCAGTGTGGCTGTCTGCCCTTCTGTCCGTAGGCTCATAGATGCCTATGGATGCCTAACTAGCAGCTGGATCAACAGCGTTACTGTAACAGTTGAGCAGTTTAGTCACTCACCGGTGGCAAATGGCCATATGTACAGAAAAGAAGTGAAAAGAGTTTGATCTATGAGCAAAAAAAATGTCTGTTGTATATATCATATATAAACCTGATTGTTAAACCTTTACCTGCTGACACTTTTTTTGCTCATTGAAATGATTGATCTTATTGTGTGAAGTGGTTTCCATGGCGCTAGAATTTCTCACTGTGTGCAGTTGCGTTTTACGACTTCTTTTTACGAAGCAAATTGTTAGAGCTTTAGCCCCAATCTGGAAAAAAGTGTCACATCCAGCTTCAAAGACACTGAAGGGTTGAAAATCAGGTTTTCTGATGTTAACGGCTGATGTTAACTTTTCCTTTTAGTTATCTGTCCAATATTAAGAAATAAGTAAAACTTTCTTGATATAATAGAATCAAGAAATACTTGAGAATTTAGTAGTCAATAGGGTCTTTTGAAAGATGTTGTTTTGTGGGATTATGGGAAATGTAGGATCCTGCTTTTTGTTTTTACAGATTAAAAGTGATTATATTTCAATCCCTGCTGCTAATTTTGACCAAACCTAATTTAATGGTAGCACAATACTAAATTGGAGTACCCCTTTAACAATGAACTACATAGCTACTTTTTAAAAGTTCTGTATTAAGTCAAGAATGATGTGACATGCAGTTACATGTGACAAGGTTTCTTCAAAGCTATAAATAGGTCCCCAAGTGCTGTTAATACAAATAATGTCTCCTGATACTTTAATGTCTGTCTTCCCCTTTACCTAGACTGTTAGTATTACCTTAATCACTATTAGAAGGATTTATTGCTTCGAAGTCGGTTTATTGCATCAAAACTGCTGTTGGAGGATGTAAGAGATTACGCTTCTTCAGCCCTCTACTTAAGTGTGTTTAATTTGCGTCTTATCGTAATTGTCCAGAAGCTTCGAGGTGACAGTTAAACACTGCAGGTTACCCACAGACCAGAACACGTCCCAGATCACAGACTGTGTGCTACTTCCACTGTCTGGGAATGTGAATGAGCTCTGTCTTACACACACACACACACACACACACACACACACACACACACACACACACATACACATACACACACACACACACACACACACACACACACACTTGGAGCTTTGTTCCTCTGGTCTTAAATAGCTCTGGATTGTGTCCTCTGCTCTAGGCCTTTATGAGTAAGCAGGCTGCCATTTTTTTAATACCTTTGCACTGATACAGTCACCATATTCTACTGTGATGAGGGAGTTGTGTGAGTTGTGTGAGTTGGTGTGGGTGTGTGGGTGAACCTCACCACTTATAGCAGTAGTTAATGAGAGAGAGCAGCTCACTGGCTATCACTCAGGATTTCTTATTGTGTGAAGTGGTTTCCATGGCGCTAGAATTTCTCACTGTGTTCAGTTGCGTTTTACGACTTCTTTTTACGAAGCAAATTGTTAGAGCTTGAGCTCCAATGGGGAAAAAAGTGTCACATCGAGCTTCAAAGACACCGAAAGGTTGAAAATCAGGTTTTCAAGACAACTTCCATTTTTAACACTGTTTTTTTTAATGGCAGCATGCTCCTAATCCGAAAGTTCTGGGTTTTTGTATCTTTAATCTGCAAATAAACTTTGTAAAGTGTGTGCAGGAGCACGATGTGGTCAGTGAGTTCCTCTATGTATAATTATGTCTGTAGAGGAGGAGGGGCAACGGCTGATGTTAACTAATCATGGATTGTTTGACAGCTGTCTGACCCACATGCAAAGAGTTTACATTGAAACAACAGTTTGCAACAATTAGGAGTGCAGTTTGTGGGTTAGACTTTGGGTCGAACTGCATTGAACTGGAGCCATAATGTTGAGGACCATTGACAATAAATGGGTGTAATTTTGATCCTTGAGCTAAGAATGTTTTTTTGCACGAGTTTGGTTTCAGCAGGGGATGAGGACAATGTTTTCGGTGGTTGAGGTTAGGAATCATTTTTAAGCCAGTGGAGCTTAAATGAGACATTTTTTCCACACTAAAGGCTAGATTTATGAAGCCGTTTGCGCCTGTTTTCAGGCCTTAATTGTTCGCAAAGATTAACTTAACCAATGCGGGCTATGTACAAACAGGGCGCACTTGGGTAATATCTCAGATTGCCCGCCACATGAGCGGGAAGAGACAAGTTGTGCTTTCAATATGCGTTCATGGGAGGGTCATGGGGAAAGTGGGAGTTCCACCCAAAAAGGTAGGAGGATACGCGTAAAGTGTGCCTAATTATATATTAATCAGTATTTACAAAGACTGCCAGTAAGAGCACGCCTCTATTCTGCGGGGGAAATTCTCCGCCTCTTAAAAGCCGCAAACGGGTTTCCTCGTATATGCCTCCTGGGGAAATGGCAGCAGTAATCTGAGCAAGACAAAGATTGGCCAAGCAGTAAGTACTGTGAAAGTATCAAAACGCTCAATCCACAGAGAAATGCACACAGCAAGAATCCAGAAACCGTGCCTTTAAATGAGCTGATGTCACAGCTATACTATATATAGGTAGAAAGTGCAGCTACAGCAACGTTTCAGTCATTACCCGGCTGCAACGGCGGTGCAGAGATGCAAAGAGCGCAGATGCAGAAGAACCGGAAACACTGACCAATCAGAGCAGACTTTCCTAAAAACAGATTGTTTCAGACAGAGGGGGAATGCAGGTATATTCAGACAGACAGTATGAGAAAAATAAAGTGTTGTTTGAACACCATAGCATGTAAACATGTTCTAGTAGAAACCCCAAACACCGGTATGACCCTAAAAATGAGCATGTAATATAATATAAGGAAGGTGTGAACAGGTTAAAGTAGATTACATGTACTGTATGTATACGAAAACAGAATCATAATCTGAGTTACAGTCAGGAGAGGGATACTGAGGCTGTACAAGGTTAAATGAGGTCAATAATTGGGGGTTATTAACGACTATATAACGGCTGGGGCTTTTGTGGAGATGGCGCGAGTGGGGGATTGCTCTGGAATGTGAAGAATGAGGTTTTTTTTTATCCTTGTGAGGGATAAATGATTAGCAGCAAAGGAAACCCTGCTATGCAAGACAGGCCCGTCTCCTACCATGGGAGACTGAAGTGAGACTGAGTATGTGAGTTTTTGTTTTTGTGCACCCATGAGACACATTGTGTGCAGTTGTTTGAATTGATTAGAGTGCAAAATAGTCGAAGAAGTGCACACTGTTTCATAACTTTGTAAACTAATTAAAGAATGCAGTGCACAAAAAAATTTTATGTGTTTTCCAGCCTGTCTTGGCTGATTGCTTATATTTTCAAATCGTCCAATCATGGTTACTCGAGATCGCCAGTCCACTACATTGAATACGTAATTGGACATTTCTAAATAAACATTTAGATTGTAGATATTTTTTGATAGTTAGTTTATTAAAATGAATCAATGTAGGAAATAACCAACCCCCAATCATCCCTAATATGTCAATATACAGTACGATCTCATCAAACCAATCGTCACAAGCCTTCAGGCTTTTAAGATATTTTTTATGGCTTTTTCCTTTATTAAAGCAGCGGCAGAGAGACAGGAATTTGAGGGGGGGGAGTGAGAGGTGGGGGGATGACATGCAGCAAATGGCCTTGAGTCGTATTTGAACCCGGGCTGCTGCGGAGGACTATTCCTACATGTATGTTCTACTGTGTGAGCAAAAGGTCGCACCCAGTCTTTTTTATTTGATTTTACATGATAAGTTATTTACAACAAGCTCGGGCAGTCGCTAATGAGCTGGAAATGGTTGTTACATGTGTTGAAAGTATTGTTAGAACTGCCTGATCTCTATCTTGAACATGAAGTAGAAGTGAAGTATTTCACCCTTCAGTGAACTGTGGGACCAATATTTAATGGTCTGAAAGCTGCCTTTTCCTGTGCTGTCATTAACATTTGTACTTAGCGTGTATCCAAACAGACAGACTCGAGGTCTAACCTAAAACTTGATGAATGAATGGGCCAACGTGTTTCCCACTCACATTAGCATAAGTCAAATGATCAGTTGCTGTGCAGGAAATAAAAGTGTAGCAGAAAAGTTCTGACGAGGTGATTTGAATTAAAAACATCTGTTGGTGTGGAAAAGTGATTTTGTGTCCAGTAAAGTTCCACTCTGTTGTGGTCTGAGTAGTCTGGCTTTGCGCCACTCACGGGGAGAAAAGGGAAATGGGAGCAACAGTGTGAAAGGGGAAACACAAAGGGGGTAAAGATTTAGGGAGGCAGTAATGAGCTACTGGAAGGGAAGAGCATGCTCAGTTTGATTGGTCCACCCATGCCTAGCCAGCATGGCATCCTGGGTAAATATGGCCCAGCATTTAGTTGCTGTGGTGATCTAGGAAGCAGCAGCTGCCAAGAGGGCCAAGGTGGGAGTACCGACCTGATACATGCACGCGCTTGCTCACCCACTCAAACAGCACAGGTCACGTTAGACAGTGGAAAGCAAATTTTAAAAAACATATCCATCACAAAATATTTATATACACAGCAAGACGATATAGAATGTAATAAAAAGTTAAACAAGGAACATATGAGATCACAAGATCTGCAAATGTCTGATATCAGTCTGATTGTGTTCTACTTGATGGATCAGTATGTGTTTATTGAAAGACCACATTTTTACAAATCTTGCCTTTTGGTTCTGGCAAGTAAAGCCAGTATCTACTTTATGTTGTGTGACCTTAAAGAATAATTACTCCATAAAGAGGAAGACAGTAAATTAATGGAATGATTGTCTATCAGGGAAGAACTCAGGGGCGTTAGATGTGGAGGTGGTGGATGTCCACACAGGAATAAAAGGTCAAATGAAAAGTAGAAAGAGGACATCGCAGGTAAGTGGGGGAAACGGATGCAGAGGATGACAGGAGAGTAGTTTTAATGGATGTCCAAAGGGGGATGTGTGTGTGTGTGTGTGTCTGTATCTGTGTGTTTGCACACCTTTTTATCTTCTTCCACAAACTTTCCATTCCGTTCCCATCAGCCAGGACTGATGTGTGTCCACAAACAAAATCAAACGCATCCTAACTTTACTTTTAGAGGTCCATCTAGGTCTTCATTTACTTTACAGTTAGGGCTGGACAATATGACAATATAACGGTATAAAAATATTGTTTTGCAGTGGCGAAAGACCTGCAGCCAAACTGCGTTACCACAAAATGTACATCATTTGGACGACTGTACGTTCGGATCCTTGCATGTTATGTTCATTTTGCACTAGGGCAAAAGATACAGGTTACCAAACTGCAAGCTTAACAAAATTCTCATTTGTGCCATAGGGTTCCATGTAGTTGGTGGTCTGCGGGCAAGGAATGGTGTAATCTTTGTTAGGGTTGATGTTCTGAAACACGCAGAAACATGCAATCACACATTCATCATGTCAGTGCAGTTAATAACCATTAGGATTTAGCATTAGTGCTTTCATTAACCTTACATGACTGAGCCATAATTGCCTGCAGTAGGGAAAGGTCACAGCGCCTAATTGCCAAGCATGATGTGAAGTCAGATTGTTAATCATTGTTAATGTAACAATTTCAACATTTCCATGCTTGATTTAAAAAAAATATCCATATAAATCTGAGTTTGTTAGATTTTGACATATGCAGTATTTGTCACACACAAGTTTTATGTGCGTTTTGCCTAATTATTTTATGTATGTCTTATTAGCTGTCTTATTAGTGGGTTTTTTTCTGAACTCTTGCCTTAACTCTTAAGTTGTTGTCCGTTATCCCATCCTATTTCTCTGTTTTCTGATTTGTACATGTCTGGAGACAGTAAATTTTAAATAAAAATCCACACATTTTAAAAAAAAAGAGAAAAAAAAACGAAATTGGATCGTTTTAGAGAGAATAGCAATGCATCTAAGAATCAATTATTTTTCCCACCCCTACTATTCATAAACTCATGGACTTAAGATTTTGGCTATATAACATATCATATTTACAAAAAGCAACTAAAATATTTAAAATAATTAAAGGAATATAAAGTGGAAAATTTAAAACAAAGGCACACTTTAAAGATGACTATATGTATCAATATTTTCACTTTGTATTGATAGTAATGGATCATTGACGATTGAATCAACATCGCTCCAGATCGATGTACCAATATCGCTCCAGATCGATCACCCCTGGTGATCAGATCTATGGGGTCAGCTGAGGTCATCTTATCTCTCAACATTTCTTCAAAATGATAAGCAGGCACACACAGGAATATCTTTATAACATGTGAAAGGCTATACTACCTGAACTTCCTTTTGTTTTTTTTTCCTTTTTGTTTTTGCCCGTAAAGCCATGGTATCTATTACCGCTCATGCTGCCACAACTCCAAACAAATGCCATCTGCTTCTGCCAGGGGGACAAAGCATGCACAGCAGAGTAGCGTGGTGTTTATTAAGGCACTAGAGCAACACTTGAGGTAACCGTATGGGTATTTGGACTGACACCAGTTGTTGGGGGGGGAAGGCACTTGGAAGGCCCAGAGTCACACTCCAAATACAAATCACAAAATCACAATTTGGTACAGATTTATTTCCATTATTCATTGCAGATTGCAGCCAAGAGCTAATTTCAGAAGCATGAGGTCATACATGCAAACTGGCTCTCTTTAATCATGCAAAGCTGAAGAGATGTTGCTCAGACGCTGTTGAGTGAATGTCTGTGTTTTTGTTTTCATACTCATGATAGGTTACGCAGTGTTGCGTGCCTCAGGCCAACGAGGCTGGACCTGTGGAAGGTCTTGGGAAAATCAACATTAGGTGCATCTGATAAGCTTCAGGGTGATGTAGATGTGTTGCTGTGAAACACTGACAGGAGGAGTAATCAAACTTTGACCCGTTAAGCCTGCCAGATTAATTGTTATAAGATCACAATCTTGATTTACCCTAACGAGCCGACTGAATCACAAACACTACTACTTTCTTCTGTGAGTTTTAAACATAGACTGTATAAAATAGGTTTTAAAGTGCTCCCAAGCGCTGCGATGCTCTCCCTTCTCTTTATTGGAGCCTCTATGTTTACAGGCTTGTGGTGATGAGCAACGTGCTATAGGTGCCAAAAAAAAATCTGTTAGTTTTGTTTTGTCGTGGTCAAAAAAATTGTGGCAGAGAATCTTGAAATCAATTCTGAGCAAAAAAATCGTGACTCGTATTTTTCCCCGATTGTGCAGGCCTGCCCATGTTTCTTAGGCCACCCTCATCATCAGATGGAGCCAGTTAAATCAAGCAGCTCGTTCATCATTTCCACTATTGCACTAACTCTCATGCAAAACACAACTGTGCAGACATTTTATTTCTGCGCATTTGTGTTTTATCGCGTCTGCATTACTTATGCATTCATTATTTGGATGATAAAACAACATTTTAATACAAGGTCTCCAGATACACACACACACACACACACACACACACACACAAATCCTTGTACAGGAACAAAACATTGTAAAGACTTTGTGAAAACTGACCCAAATCAACAAAGTGGGGGTTTTGTTCTGAACTGGCTTTTTTCAAAAGAAGAGAGCAAGGAGAAGTGCAGTAAATAGGGGAATCTTTGGACGACAAAAGGAAACATTTAACTCAGACGCAGTGTAATATAATCTGTTCCCATTCCTCAACAATTAGTCTACTGGGAATTACTTGGACCAAGAAATGTTGTTTCCTATGAACTTTTTTGTGATTGAAATATCATCTTCAGGCCTCGTGGATGAAATAAAGCTTGGTTGCTAAAAGTAGTATTTTGGGCAATTTGAGTAATTAGCATAATACGCTAGTTAAAGTTAGAGACTAACTAACAAATTAACACAATTGTATGTTTAATGGTGTTTAGTGTTACTGTATGTTTAATTTAAGTGCTTGTGGTGTTGTGGTTGCATTTTAAAGTACTCATATGATGCTAATTTTCAGGTTCATAATTGTATTTAGAGGTTATATCACAATAGGTTTACATAGTTAAAACACCATATTTTGTTGTACTACACATTGCTGCAGCTCCTCCTTTCACTCTGTGTGTTGAGCTCTCCGTTTTAGCTAGAGAGTGAGACATCTCACTTCTGTCTAGCCAGTCAGAAGCAGAGTATGAGGCCCTGACAGTACCTAGGTAAGGACTACTAGCCAGTCAGAAGCAGAGTATGAGGGTCCTGACAGTACCTAGGTAAGGACTACTAGCCAGTCAGAAGCAGAGTATGAGGGCCCTGACAGTACCTAGGTAAGGACTACTAGCCAGTCAGAAGCAGAGTATGAGGGCATGCCCTGACAGTAGCTAGGTAAGGACTACTAGCCAGTCAGAAGCAGAGTATGAGGTCCCTGACAGTACCTAGGTAAGGACTACTAGCCAGTCAGAAGCAGAGTATGAGGGCCCTGACAGTACCTAGGTAAGGACTACTAGCCAGTCAGAAGCAGAGTATGAGGGCATGCCCTGACAGTAGCTAAGTAAGGACTACTAGCCAGTCAGAAGCAGAGTATGAGGGTATGCCACGCTAGCAGCTACGCGAGCATTATAACATGTGTTACAAAGTGACACATGTTTGTCACGGAAGTATTGAGTGGACTACAATAGAGCTGTTTGGAGCAGCTTTGGAGCAAGTTGTGAAAACTTGTTTGTTTTCTTATGGAGATGGTAAGTCCCTTTGGGGTGGACTTTGGGCTTTTTCACTTTGTGAACCAACTACATGCACAAAAATGATATATAGCCCAATAAAATAAAGGGAAAAGGCCAAAAAGCAAAATATGAGCACTTTAATCTTGTAGAGAAGCCAAAGACAAATACCATTAAAGTACACAAAAAAATCTAGTCTTATCTGAAAGCAATTTTTCTTAACTACACTGTGGGTTGCCCCTGGTACCAGAGGCTCTTGGGTTCAAAAAGATAAAAGAAATTGCAATTTCATGCAAGCATAGAGAGATGTTGCCCATGTGTGACATGTTGTCTACCAGTGGTATATTAAATTAGGACATGTTCTGATTGTGACAGTTTCTGTTAGCTATTAAACATGTCAGTGCCCTCTGGGTTCTGGTTTTTGTAGTTCTTTGTAGTGTGCAGCAGCCTTCAAAGTTGAGAGGTCACACACTTCAGTGGACATAGCTAATCCTGTCATCTGGTCTTCCATCTGAATCCCTCGGTGATGAAAGGTGTTAGAGCTTCAGTTACTAGTCTACATGTCAGTTTATTACACAGCACGGCTTGGTGGGTAGTCTGGATGAAGGAGGCTGAGTAATAAACTGTTGGCTGTCACATAATGGATTAATGTGGCTTTGGTGTCTCTGAAGGAATATTTCAGTGTTTCACATTCTCAGGAAAAATCCATATCAATTGTGTGTTCCTTTGGGAGTGATCCGACTGTACAGTTCTCCTGTATTTGCATGTTGCTGCTCTGCAGTGCATCAAGACAAAGACCCAGCGAAGTTGCATTGCATTTGAGTGTTATAGTCCAACAGCTTGACCACAAAATGCCGTCTTTGTAATTATTGTATGTTTGTAATGGAGGGTAAAACCAAAATAAATGTGCTGACTGTGTTTTTCTGTTTTCTCTGAACAGATCGTGAGGACCAATCAATCCTTTGCACGTAAGTACCACAACCCTTAACTCTATTAATCGTCCTCCTCTCCTCTCCAGAGGACACTTCTCTGTTGGGACAGATGATCTGTTCGTTAGGGTGGTTCTGGCAATAAAGCAGCCTAATGGGCTGGAAAATTAAACTGTCTTAAGATGAAGATTGTACAAGCTGCACCTTAAGAGGGTCAAGGTCTCACTTCTTGTCCTCAAAGTATTATTTACCTTGCAGTAGGGCTGGGCAATATGGAAAAATCTAATATCACAATATTTTTGACCAAATACCTCAATATTGATACCACAACAATATCATAGTGTTAAATATTGGTGCTTTTACCAAATACTTTTTGATAAATGATCATCAGTAATGTGGATATAATGACTAAGTGGGTAAAGTCAAATAATAGAACAGTTACAACAGTCTGGTAAGTTCAGAAAATGACTTAACTTTACTGTTAAGCAGCCTTCAAAACCAGGAAAAGACAACCCTTATGCCATATTACGATATCCAAAATCTAAGACAATGTCTAGTCTCATATTACAATATCGATATAATATCGATATATTGCCCAGCTCTACCTTGCAAGGAAGAAAAGTAAAAATATTGTAATATTTCATACAGTACAACAACCCTTCATACGGATCATCACCTCTGTATTGCCTAGTTTCCTGGTTATTTTTTCTCTGTGAAGTAACCCTCTCCCCATCTTCCTCCCTGTTCTTCTACCCCTGAGTCAGTTGGCCAGCTCCAGTCACACTGCTGTTTTATTTAAGGACTAGTTTCAAATAGCTTTTTGTGGATGCTGGGTTGTGCAGCAGCTCTACCCAACACTGAGGGAGTTATGAGTGTGGTTTGGGGCCCTGTCTTCATCTTCTTTGGCAGAGAGTAATTAAGTGACACACTCTTTGAATGTGGCTTGCGTTGACGCTGCCAATGACAAAGACAAGCGCAGTTGCATAATCTGTCCTAAATTCAGAAAACGACACCCTCTGTTGGTGACAGTGGGGCCATTTTAGCAGTGTTACTGATTATTTTAGCACCAGAGAGGACGTCAGCTGTTAATAAGCTAATGCTGGTTATGTGCTAGCAAGCTAAGGTGCTTGCAAACAAAATACTTCGTAGATTTCTGATGTATCCACATTCTACTTTTACCCTTAGAATGCTTTAGCTTAACTTACAGAAATATAAATAAAGAAATTGACTAGGAAGCACCTTCACGCAATACTAAGTCAATGGAGTGCGATGAATTGTGTTTTCCTCCGGTGTGGGCGGGACTTAAATGCAATCTGTTCATATGTCTATATGCTGCATCCCAAAGTTAAACAGTTAAACTGTTGACCCGCTGACATTTGAGAGTTCTTAATGAATGATCAACAGAAGATGATTGAGATGTCCTGCCAAACGTGACCTCGTAACCCTGCATGCACACAGCTCATCTATAGAAGAAAAAACTGGATAAAATGAGAGGAAAGCCAGCTTTTTTTCATAAGGAATATTCCAACATTCTAAAACTATGAAGGCATAAAGCCGTAGATGTGTAACTTACTTGACCTGCATATATTCTCTGCCTGCATCCTGTGTTTGAGGACTCGCCCCTTGACTGCAGTTGGATATGTGCAGTAGAGTTAATAGCCAGCTAGACTAAAGCCACTGGTATGTAGCTAGATGTAGTGTTGCTGGCCTGGTTCCGATGTTGGCTCTGAGGGACTCTGGAAAGCTGTGGGAGCTGTGGATGGATGTGCCTGAACAGAGCTATCATTACAGATGACTCAAAAGCAGAGCTTGGAAACTTTTGGAGACCCACCAAACCACAGGGTTCTCCAGTAAAACAGGCTGACAGGCAAATGGATGGATTTAAGAAACAACAACATATATCTTGATGGTTGTCCACTCTCTCTACCTCTCTCCTCCTTTTCTCTTTGTTTATTCTTTCCTTGGCTTCCTTCAATCACTCTTGACCGCCCTCACTCAGTTATTTTGGTTAGGGTATTATTGTGTTTTGTCTCTACCTTGCTAAATTATGGACAACTTACATGGATTATTTCCTGTAATGTGGCTATGCCTCACCACAATAGACTGTAATAATATTGAATGAAGCTTCGGGGTCTTAAAGTGATACCTTTTAATTTTTAGCAGGGGGCAAATTCACTTGCTTCTGTAGAAGTCTATGGGACTATTACCCCACTTTTGATGTATTACCTCAATAAACCTTTTCATAATTACTTTGTGGGCTCAATTGCTAGTTTCAAGTCTTCTTCAATACAGAGTAATGTTCATTTAGTAAATGATTTATCTCATTCATTTTAAAATAGACGATAAAGCAGGGGATGCTTTAGGACCTTTCAATCAGGACAGAGGCTTAGCAATGCTAACTATTGCACTGTGTACATTTAAGTAGACCTGAACTTGTTTTGGGGCACTGTTTATGTTTTCAACTTGTCTTTGAATGCTGTTTCTGAACTGTGGGTTTTCACTTCAAAGTTAATTGGAACATTTTGGTCACCTAAAAATGTCTTGTTCAGTGTTTGGTAGCACCTTGCCAACCAAGGCTATCTAGCTAGCACTAGCTGGTCACTTAAGGGAAAGTCTGCTCATTTTCTGTACTGCGCTACATGCAGATGAATGCCAGCAGTACCTCGAGGTCTGCGTTTACCAGCCGGTAAATCTCTCCTGAAAGTGAAACTGAAGTAAAAAACAAAGCGTGCTTCTTTTCCCTCATTCATTCTTTATTCACTCACACTTTTGCTCCCTCTTTCTGTCCATGTGTATATCCATGCTGTGTCTCCTCTTTGTTTTCAGAGGTGAATCAGGAGCTGGCAAGACCGAGAACACAAAGAAGGTCATCCAGTACCTGGCCCACGTTGCCTCGTCACACAAAGGACGCAAAGACCACAACATTCCTGTGAGAGCCCCCACACACTTTTTCCTCTCCTCTCCTCTCCTCTCCTCTCCTCTCCTCTCCTCTCCTCTCCTCTCCTCTCCTCTCCTCTCCTCTCCTCGTCTCCTCACTTCTCCTCCTTTCTCATATCTGACTGTTAAATATAAAGCCAGTTGCTGATTAGGTTAGTGTAGCAGAAAGACTGCAAACCTTGCTCTGTCCAACAGTAACAAAATCAACCTACCAGCAACTCTAAAGCTCAGTAATTAACATGTTATATGTCATTTCTTTATCCAATACTAGGGCACAAACGTATCATGGAGCATTATAATATGAAACATCATCAAAACTGCTCTATATTCTTACACATGGATGAGAACATAGATATGAATTGCCAGTAATGTAATGTGTTTTTAAACATTAAAAAGGCATTTATCACAAAAGCTAAAGTTATAATAATAATTATAAAAAAACTATTTCAATAAAAAAATATCAGTACTTTCCTGTAAACTGATATTTCTGATATGCGTCAGTTCAATAAGCATCTACATATTGCACCTTCTACAATCACGTTAAATAAAGCAATCCACTGAAAATAGGACATTTATGTAAACGATCTGTGATATGAAACATTATTCCAGCATTTATCTTATGGAAAAAAACAGTAAATCTAATAATAAAAATACAAATACAATATGTCAAACCAAATGTTCAAACAGTCAACTAAATTTTGCGCATTCGATTAATCAAAGTCTTCACGATTAACTAATTGCATTTTTTTGAAAATTATGATTGCAATTTTAAAACAACAAATTGACATTTTTTACTCTTCTGTTTTTGCACAGATTAAATGAACCCAATTTAACATGTTTATTAGTGAGCTATTGAGAAGCCGGCAGTGGCAGAGCCAGGCTAGCTGTTTCCCGCTGTTTCTTGGTGGCTGTTGCTTCATATTTACTGTACAGACCTCACGTCTGTGGTATCGATCTTCTTATGTCACTGTCAATCTATTCAATTATTGAACTGTAATTTGTTAATGTGTTCCAATCTTCATTGAAGTGCATAGCTTAGTTTTGATATTCTGCTGATAGGTTGTGCGTATTAATCCACAGCTAAACTAATAGATTTCAATCTAGCCTGACTGGTCGCTCCTTCTGCTTCATGTCATCTATTACCATTCTGCGAGAGTGTAACCAACGCTGGGCCTAGTGTGTACTGGTGTTCTGTTTCCTGTGGCTTTTGTCTGACATAAGCACTTCAGGTTTTAACACTTGCATTTGTTTATCCATAACAAACAGCCCGAATCTCCCAAAGCATTCAAGCTCCAGGCAAGTGTATCTCCCGCTGTGTGTGGTCCGTTTAGGGTGTTTGTGTGAATGTGCATGCCCTTCTTCTCTAAATCTCGGCCGCTTCCATAATGATGTTGACGGACTAATCTAAGCTTCTCTCTTCATGAGGTATGTTTGTGCTGGCTCAGTCTTCTCACATAATTATTAGAAGCCCACTGAATCTGCCAATAAATCAGCAGGCTCATGATACTAAAACACTGTTTTATCAGTTGGTTTCGGGTCTATTAGAACAGTTGGAAATAGAAGTGTTTTATTAGAAACACATGTCAGTCAAATCCAAAAGAATAGGTTTTTAAACCTGTTGGCTTTAAGTGCCTGGCATTTCCTGACTCTTTGTAGGTCCATCAGCCTTCTGTTTCTGGGATTTATACATCGTGTTTAGGAAAAGCACATGAACTGTGAAATCAGACCACAGCCACACATCTCTCCTCAAAAGTTTAATGCCCAGCTTTATCTTTATACATTTTAGTGTAGTAACTATATGATACTACATGTAAAATGAAGATACCAAAGATGATGAAACATGATGGCAGTTAATTAAATCTTTCATATGTCCATGCATGTTTTCCATTGGTGATGTACTTTAGATGCATGTGTGTAGTTAATAATCCTTCCTTGGATTGTGGTGGCACCTGGATCGCGGCTGCGCCTGCTGCCTTTGTCCTGCTGCCTTTGTCCTGCTCGACGGCCACTGTTTCTACTATTATTATTTTTATTATTAGTTGTAGTTCGATTATCTTTACTGTCATTATTGTTGCCACTGTTCATCATGTCATTTCATTATACCCACTGCTATATTATGAGTAATATTCCACATTGTTTCCAATAACTATCACAAATGAGACTATTCTAACACATTACTGAACTCCATCCTCTGGCTCTTGTTTTCTCTAGAAAACTTGATATTTTCTGGCTCGCTTCTTCTCAGATTCTTGATTTATCCCGCAGCTGTTTTTTTTTCTCCCCTAAACCAAATCCTGATGTTTCTGTGTCCGCTCTAAATTTAATAACTAAAGAAGCAGAGTCTTGGCTGCGACCTATAACCTGCAGCTTTGAGCACACACAATCCGAGTGAATGCTAGTTTAATGTGCTTTGTTTCAGTAGCTGTAACTCAGGGCCTCAGTGCTCCCCTGCCAGAGTACACGATCCACACTCACCTTAATGCTGCTTTCCTCCTGCGTTTCATTACGGCTCCCTATGAGCAGAGGCCAGAGGAATGTATAGTGAAGATAAGTTGGAGGAGAGAGGAGGAAGATGAAGTAGTGGAGAAGAGGTAAAGCAGACCCAGAGGGGAAAGAGACTTTCATATTTCTCTTAGTGAGAAAGACAAATGGGAATGCCTGTTTATTCTTTAGTTACACAGGGTGTATGCACTGGTTTCTGTGTTGTTCGATGTCATTCAGAGCCTGAAGAAAATGAGGAGGAGGATAGTTATTTTTGATTTCCCTTAGTAAAACCCAACGCCCATGAGAGATGGGTTTTACTGGAGCTTTCCTGCATTCAGGTATCCACACATTCAGACTTTCTATGTAGACCTCTAGCAGAGTGAGAGTCAGAGTTGTATTGACTTTTGTTCTGGAGCCTGTGTCGTCATCGTACTGATCATGTCTGAATAACTTCTTTAAGCAAGTTGAGTTAATGCAATAATATAGGGCCAAGGGAGACATTATTTCCCTGCTTTTATTCACAATTTTCTGCAAGATCACAGGGTGTCGATATAAAATTATGTTGTTTTTCAGTTATGACGTTGACATGTTTCAGCAGCTCCTTCTTTTTTCCTTAATTTTTAGATATTTGTTGTGGCATTTTTAGGCCTTTATTTTTGACAGGACAGCATAGGCCTGAAAAGGGAGGGAGAGGGGGAATGACATGCAGCAAAGGGCCGCAGGTCAGAAACCTAACCTGCGTCACTGCATCATGAACTGAACCTCTGTATAGAGGTGCGCTCTCTACCAGGTGAGCTACTCAGGCGCCCAAGATTTTGGACTTGATGGAAGTTATGAGATCGGTTTGTAGTCATTTAGTGTGCAGATCTTGGTTGTGCATGGCGATTCAGGACGCTACTCATTCATCTTTGGATGTCCGTGCTCTATCTCTGCTGCAAGTCAAGTCAGTTTCTCTTTTCTTGCTTTCTATTTAACAACACATCGAAGTAGGGCTATACGAAGTGCCATTTTCTTTTGATGGCTATTTCAAGCTGGTTCATAGCATCTGCCAGCCACTCTGTTCCCTCTTGGCAATTAGAGTCCAGTATCCTGGAGTCAATTCAAGGCAAGACCTGATGTGCTGTAGGGGCTATTTCTGTCCTGCCGCTGCCCTGGCTAGAGGAGATTGTGTCATGTTAGGGGAAGTGGAGGTTACTGGAGCTGTAGGGAACCGCCTATTTACCCAGGTTTTAAGATTTGGGAGGTAGCCATCATTACCATCATGGTGGTGAAGTCTTCGAATATATAGGGTATATCATCACAACCAAAGGAATGCGCAGGCCGGAAGAAGGTTCTCACTCATCATCAAGGGCATGTGTCGAAACACACTCGCTGTATTGCCTTTGTGGTTTCACGAGTTTCTGTCAAACTGTTTGGATGTCTTGGCACATTCGACAGAAATCACATTGTACTGCAGTCGCCTAAAGTAAAGCCAACAGAGCCTTGATAAATTGCTTACTTTCCCTAAGATTGGTTTAGCATATTAACGTGGCTCCAATTTTGCTCTGTTGCGAAGAATTGTGTATTTTTTGGCAGGCACGGAAATACGTGATAAATAGTGCTAAAAAGATTCATTACATGGTGCCAGACATAAGAAATGTTAAGACAGCTATTTGGCTTCTTACCTCTCTGTCTTTCTCCACAGGGTGAGCTGGAACGCCAGCTCCTGCAAGCCAACCCCATCCTCGAATCATTTGGCAATGCCAAGACAGTGAAAAATGACAATTCGTCTCGCTTTGTGAGTTCACGGTTCCTGTTTAAATGATCATTTGTTTGATTTAAACATATGTACAGATTGTATCCAGAAGGGAAACAGATTTGTTCCACATTGACGGGCAGGGAAGTTTACATTTGCGTTAAGAGATACTTACAAAGACTTGTACATAATGCAAACCCAATCCCTCCTGCTTCATGTCATCCAATGCCATTCTGCTATTTCTTTCTGGGCTTTTTAAATTTCGTGGTTTCTGTGGTTACTTGAAATCCTTTGTTCCATTGGTCCTTTAAAATTTTGAAGATATGAGGAGGAAACAATCAAGACTTTAAAGGTTTTGAAAATAGACATTAATAATAGATTAATAGTAGGTCATTGAAAGTGACTGAATTTAGACATTTTTTGCAAGAATAGAAATTGAAGATCTTTTAATTTCTGTTTCACTTAACATGAGTGAAAATGCTATATATTATTTTTGTGTGCTAAGAGTCTGCTGTCACTGTAACACTTTTCACACATTCAAGCCTCTGTTTTTTCTTAAGGTTGTCTGTGATCTTTGTTAAAGCCTGATTATTTTCGGACTTTGATCCGTGCCGTGTTGAATTTGGGAATTGGGCCTGGAAAGTCCTGAAATTTGATGTTTAAAAGGTGTTGGGACCCTGTAATTTAAATATGTAACTTAAAATAAAAAATCCAGTCAAGTCAACGTCCCAAAAAATCTAGTATTTTAAAGTGGACTGATGCTGCACTTTTAATCTATCGCTATATATATATGATCTTGTAGTGATGAGTCACAGGAATTAAAGCAATTATCGCTCTAAGCATGGCCGAAGTTAACAACCCTGGTGTTCAGTCCTCTTGAATCACCGGCTGTCTCAGTGGAGAAGCAATGAAGCCCGGTGGACAGATGGGCACACATATTCACACACGCTTACGTACACACATTAATTCATTGTCAGGAAACCACAGACATGCCTGAGATTCTTTCTAACCTGTTAACCTGGCTTTTCCTTATATGGGCATTTTGTTACTCCACTGTCATCTGCAAGCATCCACCAAGTGGTATTTAGAATGCAACGGTGTTCAAAGGGAGAAGAAATATGTGACAGACAGACTAACACAAACACAGTACAGTACACATCAACATCATATACTCTGTTTTTAACATGCATCTTGTTTCCTACAGGGGAAGTTCATCAGAATCAACTTTGACGTCACAGGATACATTGTCGGGGCCAATATTGAAACTTGTATCCTTATTCCTGGGACAGGCTGAAGGAGCAGACGCTCAAAGGATTGTTTTTGACACAAGAAAGAAAGCTAAAAGACAGGGTACACATTGAGTTTAGATCTGAGAGCAGTGGTTAGGCTCTACAACTCACCACAGCTTATGCTCACCACAAGAATTTCAAACGCTGTTCAGCTAATTCTCCAGACAGAGCTAGAGGGGACCACGCTCTAAAAAAAGTTTTTACTGCTGTTCCTCATTTTCATTAAAGTTTATTTATGCATTGTGATGAAAATAATGGATACGGCTCCGCAGGATAATAATTCTTTGTTGCAAGATTTTATTATTATTATTATTTATTCCCTGGATTCTTCTAAGATCTTGGATATCAACCTGTTGTTCCTCATGAGCAGAAATTCTGCAACAATGTGGTCTTTTTTCTAATATTTACTACAACAGTGAAAGTATCAGTTTCCTATCAGTTTTTTCACGTTGTAATTTTCATGTCTAGTCCTTAACTTTTGCTCTCAGACCTTCTGGAGAAGTCGAGGGCCATCAGACAGGCCAAAGATGAGAGGACCTTCCACATTTTCTACCGCCTGCTGGCAGGGGCTGGAGAGCACCTCCGGAGTGAGTGTCTGACAACTCCTATAAGGATAAAGAAAAGACAGTGAGGTTTATATGTTTGTGCCAGTTTGGTTTAGACGAGGAACAGACCTAAAGAAAGCTGGTTTCAATTAGCACAACTAATCTTTTTTCCTCGTTAGCTTTTAATTTAGCTTGTTAGTACATTGTTTCATGATGATGCAGAACGTGTTCAGATAGCACATTTCTTTTATTACCTAGTGGATTTCAAAGGTTCCTTGATCTCTCCCTTATCTGCTTACTCACTAGAGCAGGGGTGCCTAAATTCTTTCATATGAAGGGACAAACTGTATCTCGATGGAAGGCTACAGGCCAAAAATAAATGTTCGAATTCCATAATTCATGTAATTCTTCGTAGATAAAATATATGCGTTTAATTTACAGGGAGGTTTACATTGCTGTTAAACTCAGATTAATCACTTTTTATCGGCTCACAATTTATGTTTTGTAGTCATTACGGTTAGGATTTTAAGGCAAGGCAAGGCAGCTTTATTTGTATAGCTTATTTCAGCAACAGGGCAATTCAAAGTGCTTTACACAAAATCAGTTAAAAAACAGTTAAAAGACAGATAAAACACGTGAATAAACAGTTAAAAATAAGAACATTAAGACACATAAAACACAAGAATAAAAGTTACAGTGCAGCATAAGAAATTAAACATTAAAGAAATGAGCAGTCATTTAAAGAAAGGTAACATCAAAAAGAAAGGTCTTCAGCCTTGATTTAAAAGAACTGAGAGTAGCAGCAGATCTGCAGGTTTCTGGGAGTTTATTCCAGATATAAAGCACTTTCAAAATCAGAGGAGAATAAGCATGAGCATGTCAAATGCCATGGTGGGCCAAAACAAACTTGGCCCATGGGCCCCAATTTTGGTGACCTTGCTCTAGAGTCTAGATTGAATTGTCTTTAGTGAACATGTAACACACACTTGGCTGTACTCTGTAATGTTTCATCACACAATCATTGAGGTTGTTCCTTTTGACAAACGAGTAGCTACAAAGCTAGTTAAGACTATCACTTCCACACAAATGACGTATAGTGTAAGTTCTGGCAGGTCACGGAGTAAAACTTGACTATTAGCTCAGCTCATAGTTGACCGTTTCTAAGCCAGCACACCAGCTGATGGCTTGGCTGATTCCCTCTTTTGATTAAATTTCCAAATAGCACACTGTAATTAAACTGCTTTTCCCAGCGCATGCTCAATCATGTAAGGCTGGTATCATGTGGACGCGCCGCCAGTTTTCTTGTCAACAACATAAACTATGCACTAGCTTTAACAAACTGAAAGTATCCCAACATGCAGCACTGTACATTACCTGGAAAGAACATGCATCTTAAAGCTAAAGCATATAAAGAATGCTGGTTAAAATTAGCTTTAAAATACTCAAGAATTAACTTCTCTTTGTTTTCTTTTCCTTCTCCAGCGGACCTGCTGCTCGAAGGCTTTAGCAACTACCGTTTCCTGTCGAATGGCAACATTACCATCCCTGGCCAGCAGGACAAAGATAATTTCCAAGAGACTCTGGATGCCATGCGCATTATGAGTTTCTCCCATGACGAGATTGTCTGTGAGTAGTACTTCCAGATGTGCCCTGAAACCCAGACTTTCTTATTCTCCCTCTTTTGTTTCCTCTCTAACTCTGCCATTATCTAATTCTACCCCCCCTCGGTCATCACTAAAATGTTATTATCCCTGCCAGGCATGTTAAAGGTGGTCTCGGCAGTGCTGCAGTTTGGCAACATCATTTTTAAGAAAGAGAGAAACACGGATCAGGCCTCCATGCCTGAGAACACAGGTAAACATCCAGTCAAAGTAAAACAATGAACACACACACTCGTGTCCTCTCTTGTGTCAGTCATGATTCCTGAATCTAGGAAATGAGGTGACTGTGCCGCTTCAGTTTCCACCACAACAGGTGTTGGAAACAGACCATCATTTCCTCATATATACACACTGACACAATTTTCTCTTTCACTCTGAGCACATGCTTTATTAGCAACATGATTACACTGAAGATAGATTGTGTGTCTTTTTATATTGTATTGCTTGTAATGTTTCGATCATGTCATCACCATCACATGCTCCTGCAGTCTGGACTATACTGTAGTCACATACCTCTAATTAATATATAAAATAGTTAGTTTTATTAAATCTGCTGTCTGGGGGTCAGACCCATAGGAATTCACTTAAACGAAGCCCCTGAACCATTTTGGGGGTCTCAACTCAGCCATGAAATGCAGAATTTGGGTCATACGTTTATCCTGGATTGATAAAATTGAGTTAAGCTGTGTTTGATTGTGTGATTGTTTATTTGAACCTAGCACCAAACTTAAATCAGATTCTGAAGATAATGAAAAAGCACTAATAACGTTTTTTTTTTTTTTTTTTTTTATCAAATCTGAAATGTATTCTAAGCAATATGTTACATGCTTCCTCACTTTTTACTCCCAGTGGCACAGAAGCTCTGCCACCTGCTTGGAATGAATGTAATGGAGTTCACCAGAGCTATCCTCACCCCGAGGATCAAAGTGGGGCGGGACTACGTACAGAAGGCACAGACCAAAGAACAGGTAAGGTGCCATCTAACGCTATCAGTTAGGATGTTTCCATTCCATTTTTACCCCTTTTTGTTTAGCTGTGAATAAGTGAAAAAACATCAAACCTGGAAAAGTTTAATTCTAGTCTTTATATCTGTGCTATCAGAGATATATACTGTATAGAAACATGTACATTATATTGGATTAAATTAGAATTAGAGCCTGACTGATATATTAGGCATTTCCCAAACTATCGGTATCAGCATTTACAATGGCCGATTAAAAAAAAAAAAGAAAAAACGTTTTTCTTTTTTTTTAATATTAATTCATCAGAATCATTTATGTGTCATTATAAATGAGTCTGATAAATGAATATTTAAAAAAATAACATAAACACGGACGGTCGACCATGTTATGAGTGGCCATTGCATAGTTTGTCCACCAGAGGGTGCTCTACAGCATCCCTGTTGGCAACACGCAGATTTTTTTTTTTTTGTAATTGTGTTTTCGTTTAAAGGACTTTAAGTTTCATATCTTAAGTTTATACTTTTATACATTTTATTTATCAGAACTTTAATATATTTTCTCACTGTGGGATGAATAAAGTATTATCTAATCTAATCTAATGTTCTTCTGTTCTGTCCTCTGTTATCATGATACTATTTTAGTGAGAACTCATAAATAATTACAAATAACTAATGTTAGGGAAATCTGTTTATGTTTTAGTACGCGATTCTGGATTTAAAAAATATATATATATATATATATATATATACACTCACCGGCCACTTTATTAGGTACACCTGTCCAACTGCTCGTTAACACTTAATTTCTAAGCAGCCAATCACATGGCGGCAACTCAGTGCATTTAGGCATGTAGACATGGTCAAGACAATCTCCTGCAGTTCAAACCGAGCATCAGTATGGGGAAGAAAGGTGATTTGAGTGACTTTGAACGTGGCATGATTGTTGGTGCCAGAAGGGCTGGTCTGAGTATTTCAGAAACTGCTAATCTACTGGGATTTTCACGCACAACCATCTCTAGGGTTTACAGAGAATGGTCCGAAAAAAAAAAAAACATCCAGTGAGCGGCAGTTCTGTGGGCGGAAATGCCTTGTTGATGCCAGAGGTCAGAGGAGAATGGCCAGACTGGTTCGAGCTGATAGAAGGGCAACAGTGACTCAAATTACCACCCGTTACAACCAAGGTGGGCAGAAGAGCATCTCTGAACGCACAGTACGCCGAACTTTGAGGCAGATGGGCTACAGCAGCAGAAGACCACACCGGTGCCACTCCTTTCAGCTAAGAACAGGAAACTGAGGCTACAATTTGCACAAGCTCATCGAAATTGGACAATAGAAGATTGGAAAAACGTTGCCTGGTCTGATGAGTCTCGATTTCTGCTGCAACGTTCGGATGGTAGGGTCAGAATTTGGCGTCTACAACATGAAAGCATGGATCCATCCTGCCTTGTATCAACGGTTCAGGCTGGTGGTGGTGGTGTCATGGTGTGGGGAATATTTTCTTGGCACTCTTTGGGCCCCTTGGTACCAATTGACCATCGTTGCAACGCCACAGCCTACTTGAGTATTGTTGCTGACCATGTCCATCCCTTTATGACCACAATGTACCCAACTTCTGATGGCTACTTTCAGCAGGATAATGCGCCATGTCATAAAGCTGGAATCATCTCAGACTGGTTTCTTGAACATGACAATGAGTTTGCTGTACTCAAATGGCCTCCACAGTCACCAGATCTCAATCCAATAGAGCATCTTTGGGATGTGGTGGAACGGGAGATTCGCATCATGGATGTGCAGCCGACAAATCTGCGGCAACTGTGTGATGCCATTATGTCAATATGGACCAAACTCCCTGAGGAATGCTTCCAGCACCTTGTTGAATCTATGCCACGAAGAATTGAGGCAGTTCTGAAGGCAAAAGGGGGTCCAACCCGTTACTAGCATGGGGTACCTAATAAAGTGGCCGGTGAGTGTATATATATTGGACGATATATCAGAATATCGGATTTTTAAATAACCAAATATTTGTATCGGTATTGGCTTTAAAAGTCCTTTATCGGTCGGGCTCTAATTAGAATTGCTGACTCTCACCCTGTTCTTTTCCTCAGGCTGACTTTGCTGTTGAAGCCCTGGCCAAGGCAACATATGAACGGCTGTTCCGCTGGCTGGTCCACCGCATCAACAAGGCCCTGGACAGGACCAAACGCCAGGGTGCATCTTTCATCGGCATCCTGGATATCGCTGGCTTTGAGATCTTTGAGGTGCTGATTGTGGCGCTTTACTAACAAACTCATTTCTACAAAACACAAACTACCTTCTAGACCTTTTGTTCCTTTACACATGGATTAAGCTTAATCCAAAGATCCAGGTTGTCTAATCATTTGAAGTGTTTTATTGGTTTAATCAAAGTCATCTAAAGACAAACAATTACCTTTACACCATAATCAGATCAGAAAACATGTCACCATAGCTAGAACAAACTTCTGCTTTATGCTTCCTTTCAGCTAAACTCATTTGAGCAGCTGTGTATCAACTACACCAACGAGAAGCTGCAGCAGCTCTTCAACCACACCATGTTCATCCTGGAGCAGGAGGAGTACCAGAGGGAGGGCATTGAGTGGAGCTTCATCGACTTTGGCCTGGACCTGCAGCCCTGCATCGACCTCATCGAGCGGCCGGTCAGTGTTCTCCATTTATTTATTTTGTTTGCTGATGTCTCCTTTGAATGGTTAGTTGTTTGGTTATTTGTGTCTGTTTTGTTCTGTTTTGCTTATTGCTTGTTTGTATGTGTTCAATGTTTTTTGTGATATATTGTTCAAGACCCCCTTGAAAACGAGATGGTACATCTCAAAGGGTTATCCTGATAAAAGAATTTCAAAGAATAGTATGTCGAAAAAAGTCATAGTATAGCATGTTGATAAAAGTCATAAATAAGTCATAGAATAGTATGTCAAAAAAGTCATAGTAGAGCCTGTCAAAAAAGTTATAAAAAACTCATGGTATAGTATGTACTATACTACTATACTATACTTTACTTTTTAGTATAGTATTTCATAAAAAGTCATGGTACAGTATGTTGAAAAAAGTCATAGTATAGCATGTTCAAATAAATCATAGTATAGTATGTCGAAAGAAAATCATAGTATGTCAAAAAAAGGTATAGTATAACATGTCGAAAAAGTCTTAGTATAGCATGTTAAAAAGAGTCATAGTAAAGTATTTCATAAAAAGTCATGGTACAGTATGTCGAAAAAGTTATAAAAAGTCATAGTATAGTATGTTGAAAAAAATCATAGCATAGTATGTTGAAAAAAGTAATAGTATAGTATGTTGAAAAAAATGTGTGTGACTTTATTCCTATGCCTATGAATACGTGTGTTAAACAAATTCTGTCTTCTCAGACCAACCCCCCTGGTATCCTCGCTCTTCTCGATGAGGAGTGTTGGTTTCCCAAGGCCACCGACAAGACCTTTATAGACAAGGTGCTCCAGGAGCAGGGCACACACACCAAGTTCCAGAAGCCCCGTCAGCTCAAGGACAAAGCCGACTTCTGCATCATTCACTACGCCGGAAAGGTATGTACTGTATTTCAGGCCCATAAAGGTGTCTTGTATTCTGACTGCTCTCCTTGGAATGGTAGCTGGTTGGACCTACTACCAAAGTATAAGGTTGCTGCACTTTGGTGTTTCGAAACAGACGTTACAGGCACCAGAAGCATTACTGCACTTGATGCTAGTTAATACTACACTGAGCAGCAGGTAACGTTAGCCTACCTTTAGCTAATAGCTTTCTTAAACATGGTTAAAATGCTGAAAGCTAAACGTCTAAAGTGTGGCTCTATTTCACTGGAAAGGATTCCAACACCGGGACGTACAACAAATGCAGCTAAAGACACAAAGGAGACGAGCTGCACCTTGCGAGGCAACTTGGACACTGTCGGAGTTGTCGGAGAAACAACACAGACAAGACTTAATGGTGCATTTAAATGCCCCTCTTTTGTCAAATACCATTCTGTCATCTAGTGTTTTTTGTTGTTTAATAGCAATTTGACCATATGGCCTTAGCGATTAACAAGCCTTTATTTAATACGCTTTTTTAAAGTATCAGTTCGGGCACCAGCACCATTCTACAAGAAAATCTTTTAAGCTCCAATATAAAAAAGGACAAAAAAAAATACCCAACTCTATCTTAGTATGCTTCACTCTTAGGAAATAGCTCTTAAAAAACCTTATTCATGTCCCCTTTATAGCTTCAGATTCATCCATGTGTTTTACTTATGCAACAGCTCTGTTTCTGGCCTGTTTTGAGGCCTTTCTCTGAGGCACATACTTAGCTCCCCTGAAGGTGCAGTTGAGGTCATTGCATGAAGACAATAGCCCGGTTGTCGTCCTGCTGCTGTAGGAGACCACATCTGGTTCACATTGGTGTGCAATTGAGTCTTTGATGCCTGGTGGTTACATAACGGAAGGATTTCAACTTTCACCTTTGTATGGTGGTCTGCCATCTGCAAGAGAAAACAATACTCCATAACATTCCAGAGAGGACACTCGTCTGTCGGCTCATAAAAGCTGATATCATCCCAAGAGTGGTAGTGAAGTGAAGAGCGTTGTGTCCAAACATCAGTCCTGGACCTGAGCTTTGCCATGACAAACATGTGAAGATCTTAGATTCCACCCGAAATCAAGCATCCAGTGTTCAATACTGGAGCCAGCATTAAATTTGAACTTCATCAAATAAACCCTGCATGACAGAGTGATACTGAGTAGGAAGATAAGTGCAAACATTTTGAGTTTGCTTTTCCAGGATTCTAATAAAACCCATATGAAGATCTTACATTCCTCCTCTCAGGTCACCCCCCATGTCAATTACTTCTTATGTCCTGCTCCAATCCAGTCTTCGTGGTACATTAGTGTTCGAAAAACACATCCAAGTAAAAGTCATCATCATGTTACAGAGACTAATCCTATCAACACATTATGGTCCAGTAAGACGTGACACATAATGTGTTCATAAACAGCAGACCGGAGTATGTCAGAGACAACACCCGAGGACCAGGCAATGAGTATACACAGTTCAGTTCAAGTTAAGGACAATGATAAAATAAATAAATACACAAATAAATAATGTTCCCAGACAAATGGTACACAAGCAATGCAAACCACCAAGTAGTAAAATAAAATGTTTATTCCAAGAAACAATTGTCGGTGTGGGGTTTAAAAGTCTGATAGCCGACTGAATGAAGGCCTTAAAGGAAAAGTAAATTTGTAATATATAATACAAGTTGAGGTATAACCCAACAGCGATTCTTGTTTTTTACCACTCTTTGTATCTATTATCCCGCGTAGCACATGCAGCACATCTGGTGCTGCCTGTGATATTCGGAAACACTATTAGCGCCAGATCTAGCTGTCACTTTAGACATATGGCTGCAGACAGGTGAAGCAACAGAGCAGCAGCCATTAATCACAGACTGAAAGCCAGTCCTCTGGAAGTGTATTTTTACAGTAATGGAAGGAAAAGGATTGGATGACATATGAATGAAATCTGACTTGATAAATTAGTTTACTTTTTTATTTTGCTGTTGGGAGGCCAAACCTTGTGTGTGGTCATTGTTACAGTGACCACACACAGTGTATAATACAGTGTATTACACGGTAGCCTGTTCGGGTTTAAAGTGCAGCTCACTGCAGAGCTTGTTTAGGTGCTCAAAATAGGCGATTTGTTTTTATGTGGTTGAATATCGCGGTGACATTACTTGAGATAAATAGATATTAAAATGTACTCAGTTCTGGTCTACTGCTAAATACAAGAAATTGCTTGTTGAATTCAAAACTGAATAAAAATTATTTTATTGAACATTAAACTAAACACAAAAGGCACCATTAAAAAAAGAGATAATGGTAGTTACATTTTCTACTGATAGTCTCGTTGAGCTAATAAAAAAAAATCCTGAGTGTCTTTTGCAATGTGCTTATTGTGTAAGTTGATATCACGATGATGATGATAATAATAATAATAATAATAATACATTTTATACTGCACTTTTTATTGACAAATCAATCCTGAAGTGCTATTGGAGATTAAAATCAGAATAGAAACAGAAGCCAATCAAAGAAATAAAGATAAACAAAACACAAATACACATTCACGAGAAAGCTTGCTTAAAAGGAAAGGTTTTTAGGCCCTTTTTGAAAGAGTCAGGGGTTTGTGGAGCCCTAAGGTGGTCTGGGAGGGAATTCCACAGACGAGGAGGGGCTGAGCAGAAAGCCCGATGCCCCATGGTGCAGAGCTTGGTCCTGTGGGGACGAAGAAGGACCATTTTTTCCAGAGCAGAGGTTATGTAAGGAGGTTTGTGGAGTAGCTCTTTGAAAAAAGGATTTATTTGGTGCCTAGGTAGGTCACTTGGTAGAGAAGGTATAAAGGTTTACTCTGCGACGCAGCGGCCGTAGGTTCGACTCCGCAGCTGCATATAATTCCCCCTCTCTCTCCCATTTCATGTCTTCAGCTGTCCTATAAAAATAAATGCCCGTAGTAAAACATAGTTCTCCAACCCCTAAAGTAACACGCTGTGTTTGTTTAGGTGGACTATAAAGCTGATGAATGGCTCATGAAGAACATGGATCCTCTGAATGACAACGTGGCCACGCTGCTGCACCAGTCGACTGACAAGTTTGTGGCTGAGCTCTGGAAAGACGGTGAGACTCTGAAAAAAATGTTTCTGAATTCTGAATAAACCTCCATTTATTCTTATCAGTCCAGAAGGATGTTACACACCTTACCTAAAGTTAACAAATGAGGTACAAAAAAGGAAAGCATTTAAAAGCGGTTTGGTCTTTCATTTGGGTTTTGGGTTGACCACATATCCACAAAATTACTGACATTCCCATCAGCCTTAGCTGTACTGTTAAATTCCAATAAAAATATGTCAGCAGAGCCACTAGCATGGCTGTAGACTTTTTAAAGCATGTTAGAACAACTGAACCTCCAATTAAATGAAACTTGAAATACATTCTCTCTTGCCTCACACTTCCTGTCTGAGTTTCATTCAGCCGCATGCTTCATGGTTTCTTTAACGTGGGATGGTCTTTGTCAGAAAAAACTTGAAGTGTAAACGAGCTAACAGAGATGGAACACTTTTTTCTCAGAGCCAAATGACAGATTTATTGATAATCCTGTATTTTCTCCCCCCACAAATACACTCTCAATATTACAGTCAGAAAGCCTTCATAATCTTAATTTTATTTTGACTTTTTATTTGATTTGTTTATGGAGCCACAGACAGGTGAAATAGAAAGCAAAATGTTTATACAGTATAACACTTTCTGGATGAATCTTTCTCCTGATGAATGTTCGGCTATGATAACACTGGCTTTAAATAATAACAAGGCTTTGATAATATGCATGTACTGTATCATTACAGTGCATTTACTCCTAATCAATGCTTGCAAAAGGTGTGTGTGTGTGTGGTGTGTGTGTGTGTGTGTGTGTGTGTGTGTGTGTGTGTGTGGAAGATGTGTGCATGTGTTTGCATGCCCACTTTTCTCTCTCTCACTCTCCTGTCTTCTTTCTCTGTCTGTGTCTCTGTTGCTGTAGACATTCAGACGTTTCAGAGAGCCTCTTTCTATGACAATGTGTCTGGGCTCGATGAAGCTCCAGGTGAATCATAGGAACACTTAACCTCTGTGTACCACTGGCTTCTCCTCATCCTCTCCTCATTGTAGGGATCATTGGTTCCCTGTCCTGTCCTGGCTGCACTGTGCACCCCTCTAAAAAAAACTTGCCTCTGGTTTTGCATGGCTGTAATGACTATATATATTAAAACGTTTCATTCTTCTGTGAGTGCTGGTGGCTTACTGGCGCTCCTAATAATCCAACAGCTATTGCTTGAATGATAAGCCAGGCAAGGCATTTCTTTTTGTAATTGTGCAAATAAATGAACAAAAGGCTGAAATTCAAAGACAGGTTATAAAGGGTAGTTGTTGCGTGGGCAGGTGTAAACACTTAAGGTGAGTCCGAGATGAGGTTGTTAAGATGGGATATCTATTGTTCACCCTAAGTAAGGCCAGTCAGGCAAAATAGTGATACAAAACGTAAGTTAAGAAAAGCTAAAACACTTTCACGAAAATAAAGAAAACTGACGTGAGAGTCAAAACGTTCACATTATAAAAACATACAACTGTTTCCTATTGACCTTTTAAACAAATCATTACTGAGGGCATCCAACAGACGTCCTGCTCGTCAGGATTTTCTCAAGCTCTCTGTCTCCAGAGCCAATGCAACTGGCAGTCTATATAGGAACATACCAACACTACAATGCAGGGGTGGCTCAGGTGACTAGACAGTAAAGAAGGCTCCATACAGCAAAAATGAATGTCTCTATTAAACTAGAAATTTACAGAATATCATATATATAATTCACATTAACATTTTGAGGATTGACATACATATGAACACGCTAAACAAACATATACAGGCAACATTTAAGGTCAGTCTTTGAGGGCTAAAATAGGTAAGGTAATAGCTAAGTTCTTGTTTCCTGGGGCGGCCTCTAGCTCACCCGTAGAGCGTGTGCCCCATGTAGGCTGAGTCCTTTGCAGCGGCCCCCTTAAATCCGACCTGCAGCCCTCTGCTACGTGTCATCTCCTCTCTCTTCCCCATTCCTGTCGATCCTTTGTCACTATAAATTAAAGAGAAAAGCCCCAAAAAACGTTTTCTTGCTCGGATGTAATATGATGTAATACAAGAATGGAATATCTGCATGCCAGATATCTGATCCAACATATTGTTCTTTTTTATTAAAAGAAGAGGGGATACACAAGAGAAATATGGTGCTGCTGAACTGTCATGCAGTTGGAGGTTTAAAAGTTAACATGTTAATGGGATTGTGTCCTTGATTTGAGCACAGATAGTCTAGTTAAAGAGACATTTAAATGTATTTTTTGCTTGTTATGTTACTGAAGTACACGTTAACATTTTCTAGGATGTTATTGTAAGCGTGGATTAAATTGTGATATGACGACAAAAGGATAAGTATGTGGTTTTTATAACATCAGTAAATATTCCAGCATTATCAACTGCACTGCAACTTTTTGTTGAGATTATTTTAGATTGAATCCATTTCCAGTTGATATAAAATAGCCAGTATGTCACAATTAAGAGTTTGTTTCTGTATCCTATTTGACTGACAGATTGTTACGCAGCATTCTAGCTGAGAGAAACTAGCTTCTGTTATGTTGGCTGTCATATCAAACCAGCTGTTGGTTTCTGGCCACCGCCGCTGTGACACCATTGTCTGTCTTCATGCTTTATCACAACATCCTGCACAGCAAATCCTGCTCTGTTGAATACATCAACCTTTATTGGCAACATTGCCTGAATATTATCCACATTGGATTTAAATTCAAGTTATTGGCTTTTCTCTTTTCTGCATTCATGTACACTGCACAGCATTTTGCTTTAATGTACTTGCGTCAGTCACCTGTGTATCCCGGAATTAATGCAGTTATCGGTCCGTTTCTCCTCATGTCATGTTTCATCACCAGTCGACAGAATTGTGGGTCTGGACCAGGTTGCAGGCATGAATGAGACGGCGTTTGGTGCCGCCTACAAGACCAAGAAGGGCATGTTCCGCACCGTGGGACAGCTGTACAAGGAGCAGTTATCCAAGCTGATGGCCACGCTGAGGAACACCAACCCCAACTTTGTCCGCTGTATCATCCCCAATCATGAGAAAAGGGTGAGTTGACTGTCACAGTTACCCTCAGCACAAGCTAGACTGAGGATTTTACTATCAGCACATTTATAAATTCTGTACTGTATCACAATTTTGTACTGTGTACAGCAATATATTTCAGGGGTGGCTTTTTTAGGACAGACACACTGCAGTGTTTGTGACCTAAAACCCAAATTAAAATGCAGCCTCAAAAAAGAAGAAAGGTCCAAGGCACTCTTCTTGTAAAACGTTTTTTTTAAAAAAGCTTTTATTTAGATGGCTATTTCATATTGAAATTGTTAGTAAATTTTACATAGTACAAGTTTAATATATATATATATATATATATATATATATATATATATATATATATATATATATATATATATATATATACACACACACACACACACACACACACACACATATATATATAGAAATTAAAAATAGAGCTGGGTAACAACCCATGCGTAGCAGCACTAACAGCCTTCTTTAGGTGGCACACCCTTTCAATATAAAATAGCCATCTAAATAAAGGCTTTATAACTTTATGCAAGAGAAGTGCCTTGGGCCTTTCTTATTTTTGGAGCTTTTGTGTTCCCTTCATGATTTGTTTGAACTTTTGTTGAAGACCTTTTTTATTCTTAAAAATGCTCAAAAGTTCAATTACATTTTATTTTTGCAGAACCTTTACTCAAACACCAAAATGTTCCTCTTCTTCAACTCTTTTTCTTCTCCCTCATGACCCCAGGCTGGTAAACTGGACCCCCACCTGGTTCTGGACCAGCTGAGGTGTAACGGTGTGCTGGAGGGGATCCGTATCTGCAGACAGGGCTTCCCCAACCGCATCGTCTTCCAGGAGTTCAGACAGAGGTACTGTTGTAATGTCAACTGTAACTAGTATGATATAAAACACAAATATAAGTGCATTATTGCCATAACTGCATAAACTTGAGAATTGTCATAAATAGTTAAATATCACAGATACAGGGTATAAAAGTGTTTCAAAAGCCCTATTTGCATGGGACTAGTATTACCTGGGTACCACTAGTAAATTGTAATAATTGCGAAGGTTGTCTGTTCTCTTTATCCCGCGCAAATCTGCCATGTCTGTAATTTGGGGTAATTTGGCAATTATAAATGAAAGATTTGTCACCCCCTTTCCACTTGATCTGACTTGATGTATGACTTAAATCTAAATACCAGTATATTTCTATCCAGTGTTTTACCTTAGGTTTATTTACTTGACCCTATTAGATTTCATTAGATTACTTTTTTTTTTTTTTTACTGTAAAGCACTTTGTGACTGGTGTCTGTGAAAGGTGCTATATAACTAAACATGCAGTATACTTTTGCACCCACTAAATAAAAGATTGATGGTATCATCCTAGTGTTTGATGTTCTGTCTGCTCTGTGTCCAGGTATGAGATCCTCACTCCCAACGCCATTCCCAAGGGCTTCATGGATGGCAAGCAGGCTTGTGAGAGAATGGTAAGAAGCTAGTTTAGGACTGATGAAATAATCTCCACTGCTGCCTTACAGGTCACAAGGCTTCCTTTTGAAACAAGGGTGTCATATTTATGATCAGGCAATTGCCGAATTTGAAAGAATAAATCCCTTTTAGCAACAAATGATCTGCTCGAATTACACCAAGCAGTTTCCCTTTCAGGTACCTCAGGTAGACCTTCCGTCCTTTCAACGTCTCTCTCTGTGTCTGATAGATTAAAGCCCTCGAGCTGGATGGAAACCTGTTCCGTATCGGCCAGAGTAAGATCTTCTTCAGGGCTGGAGTCTTGGCCCACTTAGAGGAAGAGAGGGACCTGAAGATCACTGACATCATCATTTACTTCCAGGCAGTCTGTCGGGGATATCTGGCACGCAAGTAAGGATGGCTCTACCGATGCTGTCTGCATTTCTGATCTACTCAGCCCTCCCTCCAACTAAAATGAAGTAATATCTAAATATCTGATCACAAAAAAACCTAACCTTTACAGTTGTCTCACTCAGTGTTTGTTCTCTTCAGGGCGTTTGCTAAGAAGCAGCAGCAGCTCAGTGCTCTGAAGGTTCTCCAGAGGAACTGTGCTGCCTACCTAAAGCTGCGTCACTGGCAGTGGTGGAGACTCTTCACCAAGGTGTGTGCTTGTGTGTATGTAGTTGTGTAAATTGAACAGACCCTGTTTGTGTTTGAATAATTAATGTCCCACTAGTTTCACATTGCCTGACCTATCTCTAAAAAGGCTACACCACAGATGTATTCTGGGGATAGGAGGAAAAAAAAACTTCTGGGTTGTTTTGCATTTCTTTAAACCAATCACAACCGTCTCTTGGGCGGCGCTAAGCTCCGGAACTTGTTCTGGTGGAACATTTGCACCCCGCAAAAAAAACGCCACATATAATTTTTAATTAAGTTAAGTGTTCACAGAATACAGTAACGTGAGCTATTTCAATTAGCTGATACATGGTTAAACCTCATTTGCTCTTACCAGTGTATTGTGTACTTCCTTTGCAGCAGTCCCACCAATCGGTCCAAAACGTCCCTATTTAGAGAGGAAATGAAAGAAAACACAAAAAATAAAACTAAGAAATAACTAGGGGAAGGGGAAAAAATCAATACAGCATAGTATTTCGACAATTTCCGTGGCAATAGATTATCGATACACAGACGCCAAGTATCAATCTATTATTACATATGTGTCTGTCAGTCTGTCTGCTTGACAATCCCATTTTGAACCAATAAAATTGAAAAGAGATGAACAAACAGAGGAATGTATCTTTTTAGATAACAGATGTTGAAAATGTTCCTTTCAGGACATAATTTGAAATTAGGAAAAATTTGAAGTTGGATAAATGGTAATACATTGCAATATATCGCAGAACATTGCAGTATGTTTAAAATCACAATAATATTGTATCATAACATAAGTATCATAATGATATTGTATCGTCTCTGGTGATTCCCACCCCTAGAAAGAACCAAGCAGGCCTGATCCAAATTTCCTTCGAAACTTGCCATTTTCAGCGTGTAGCTTGCTACCTTAAAGGTTGTCGTTTTTGTTTCCTGTAACAAAGGTTTTTTTGAGAACAGCAACCCACGGAATGCAGACATCGCGCCAGATGTCAGGTTTATCCTGGAAATGTACTTCCGTTGATTCAGACTAAACGCCCGACTAATCTCTGAAAGGTGTCTGTGTGTTTATCTGTACCTGCAGGTGAAGCCTCTGCTGCAGGTGACCAGGCAGGAGGAGGAGATGCAGGCTAAAGATGAGGAGCTGGTAAAAGTGAAGGAGAAGCAGACCAAGGTCGAGGGAGAGCTGGTGGAGATGGAGAGGAAACACCAGCAGGTCAGTTCCAACCGCAGCAATACTCTGCTGCGTTGGTACTAGGGCTGCACAGTATATCGGGGGGTTTTGTCGTCATTGCAATATGAACTAGCGCAACAATCATATCGCAAAAGACTGTGGTATAACGCATAAGACACCCAGAGATTATAAAGATTACAGTAGAAAACAGCACTTTTTTTAGTGCTGCCTTTTATATACATTACTATGTTCAATTTGTTAAATAAAAGAATGTTATAAAAAATTCTTCTCTTTTGTTTTGAATTCAACAAGCAAATATTGGATTTTAGCATAATACTGAAAGCAGCAGAACTCCAGAACTGAGTACATTTCAATATCTGTTTATTCATCGCAAGTAATACCATTATCGCGATATTTAACAACCTTATTGAATTTTGCTTATCTTCCTCATATCGTGCAGCCCTAGCTGGTACCAAATCATAACAAACTATCCGATTTTTTTATGGCTACATAAATAACGGTTTTAACATTATGTACGTGTAGTTAATGGAGGAGAAGAACATTCTAGCAGAACAGCTGCAGGCCGAGACAGAGCTGTTTGCAGAGGCGGAGGAGATGAGAGCTCGCCTGGCTTCCAAAAAGCAAGAGCTGGAGGAGATCCTCCATGACCTGGAGTCCCGGCTGGAGGAAGAAGAAGAGAGGACCCAGAGCATGCAGAACGAGAAGAAGAAGATGCAGTCCCATATTCAGGTTTGTCCTCAGGGATGTACTGGTTTCTGAAAATCTGAATCAGGTTTATTGCCAAAGTAAGTTACTCTTACGTGGAATTTGCTGCATACATAAACTAACATATTGAACATTAATATGAGATAAACAAAACATACAAAAACATAATCTATACGAAATAGCTGTTTAATGTAAGAAAATGGAGGCTGGATGGATTGAGTCCAGAATGTGCAAAAATATAAAATGTGTGTGGGGGGGTTATGAGTCTATGATGAAATAATGTTTGCACTCTTGAAAATATATTTCAAGATATTACTGTTTCATAGAATACAAAAACAAGTTTTCTGCAATGATTAAATACTGTGTGTGTGTGTGTGTGTGTGTGTGTGTGTGTGTGTGTGTGTGTGTGTGTGTGTGTGTGTGTGTGTGTGTGTGTGTGTGTGTGTGTGTGTGTGTGTGTGTGTGTGTGTGTGTGTGTGTGTGTGTGTGTGTGTGTGTGTAGGACCTGGAAGAACAGTTGGATGAGGAGGAGGCTGCCAGGCAGAAGCTGCAGCTGGAGAAAGTGACAACTGAGGCCAAACTGAAGAAATTTGAAGAGGACATTTTGCTGCTAGAAGACCAGAACTCCAAGTTCATCAAGGTGAGTTGAAATGGGAGGCTGGTTTTATATAAGAGATGGAGGGTATCTTTACTGCGCTACGTAATAAGATACAAAGGTTTCAGATCATTTGAATATGTTGATGTGATGCCGTGCGCTAACCTGCCTGTATCTCTTCCTTTTAGGAAAAGAAGCTGTTGGACGACCGAATCAATGAGATGACCGTGGCGCTAGCTGAAGAGGAAGAGAAGGCGAAAAACCTGGGCAAAGTCAAGAACAAGCAGGAGATCATGATGGTCGACTTGGAGGGTAAAGGAATAAAATTAAAACAGAATGCAAAGGATAGTAAAGTGGAATTATTAATCAGGAGATGTTTTTAGAATTAAGGCAAGGCAAGGTTGTTTGTTAAGACCAATTCATACACAAGGCTTTACAGGAACAAAGTAACACATTGTAAACATAAGCAATAAGAGTACATTCAAGCGACAAAGGATAATTAAAACGAGAGAATGAAGACATAATTATCCATTATTATTATTATTAAACATCAGTTATTCAGGGAATTTGTTACACAGGTGAAGGGCATAAAACTTAAACTTCACATTGTTTGGTCCTAGTTCTGGAAACACATAACAAACGACCCAGGGGGGCTGGATGCTTCATAGGGACCTAATAAATCAAGCATTGTATTTATTTCTTATTCTTTAATTTTTATCGTAAATTAAGAGAAGATGTGTCTTGGTGTTTTATGAATCCGTTGCATTCTTTTCTTTTCTGATTTAGAGAGGCTGAAGAAGGAGGAGAAGACCCGTCAGGAGCTGGAGAAGGCTAAGAGAAAGCTGGATGGGGAGATTTCTGACTTTCAGGACCAGATATCCGAGTTGCAGGCCCAGACAGAGGAGCTCAAAGTTCAGCTGGGCAAGAAGGAAGACGAACAGCAGATGATGCAGTCTAGGTAGGCGATACTGAAACCCCCACAGAGGAGCTCAGCTCTTTATAATTATGAATGTCAGTTACATTCAAGCCATTGCCAAATTAGTTGATGAAAAGCTAATTAAGACTATCAGCTCACCGAAACTCTCTGTATTTCTCAGTATGATTATGTTCAGAAGATTGTGTCGTCCAGTGATTTGAGCGCGCAGAAACTTGGGTGAAGATAATGGCCTCTTCTGAAGAGTCCATCATGTTTTTTTAATCTTCCGTGTCCTATTTGTCCCACTAGCAACTGCGTGGAGGTAGGGGGGGTGCACGATCGAGAAGGCTTGCGTCATGTGGATGCAATGACAGTGTTGTTGTCATTACTTAAAATTACTGGTCGGGGAAACAGAAACTACACACTATAGCTTTAAAATGATCTGATTCCAGCTTCTTCAATGTGAACATTTTCTAGTTTCTTTACTTCTCTGTCACAGGAAACTTAAACAATATTTTTGTATGCTTTTTTCATACCGAATGACTAACTTCAAAGACACTAATAAGCACATCTCTGGTTAACACAGGATTTTAAGGGGGGCGGAGGAAATCAGATCTGTCAATTAAATCAATTAATCGATTGGTCAACAAAACCGTGTGAGTGTTAGTCGACTAAGAATTTCTTTAGTTGAGCAGCAATGAGAGTCAACACTAGAGACGCAAAGATTAATCAATTCATTGATTAGTTGTCAACAATTAAATTAATCGCAACTATTTTGATAATCACTTTTACGGTTAAAGTCATTTTCGTGGAAAAACCTTTCTCTGATCCAGCATCTTAAATGTGAATATTTTCTAGTTTCTCCACTCCTCTGTGGATATCTTTGAGTTGTGGACAAAACAAGACATTTGAGGACCATTTTCTAACATTTGATAGACCAAACAACTGAGAAAATACATCGACAGATGAATCAACAGTTAAAATAATCGTAAGTCGCAGCCCTAGTGTGAGCTAACTATGGTTGTTCTGCTTCATGTGAGTCAGTCTGAGACCAGCGCTGCATAGCTGTACAGAACGCTCATCGGACATGCAAGAAACATTCACACCTGCTGTTTTATAATCAAGAATTTCATTGGACTGACACAAAAAACAAGTTACAGGAGTGATCTTATAATTTTGTCATCTGATTGTTGACGAGCCGCCTGTATTCCTTCACTGATCTCACTGCGTTGGAATGTTTGTGATGTGTGACCGTATCATTGGTGTGTATGTCATTTGAGTGGTATGAATGCACATTTGTAAGTGAAAGACCATGCTAATAGGTGGACTTTATTACATGAAGCTTCTTTTGAAAAGAAAACTGTGACTCTGCTTCCACCTAGTGGAGTCCTTAACAACATAACACAAATGACTAAATGTTTTTTTAATGTTTTAAAACAATAGTTTGTTAAAATGTTAACAGTACAGAAATACCCACATTCAAATGAATCAGACAATTAGCCTTCTTTGCCGCAAAGCCTTATTTGGTGTGAATGCAGCATTAAGCCTATTAGAATTCTCTCTGCAGGGAGTTTTTTCTCATATCCAACTCATACAAAGGCATTGGCTGTCGCTAGAGGTGGCCGTATATGCGACCCTTTGCTGCATGTCATTCCCCCTCTCTCTCCCCTTTCATGTCTAAGCTGTCCTATCAAATAAAGGCGAAGAGAATATCTTTTAAAAAAGTAGTTCTTTAAAGTTCTTTAAGTTGTATACTTGTCAAATATTCAAGATGTATCTGTAGCAACAGTGATGTTCTAAGATAATGTTGACAATCAAATATGGTTAGATCACTGAAAAAAGCAGAACTATTCATGGGGTAATTCTGACATATATGTAAATATCAACAAGTAACCAAGAGTGCTAACTCAGACGCATCTTATTTTAGTGGAAAATGGCAGCAAGTTTCCAGATTTTTATTTTTATAATACCATACCGTCACTGTCATAGTTTTGTGCCCATCTTCCATCTGAGATTGGTTCTTTGTTTTCATGTTCTTTAATTCTTGATTTGTTTACAGGGGCGAGGACGAGGTTAGCCAGAAGAACAACGCTCTGAAGCAGGTGAGGGAGATCCAGGCCCAGCTGGCTGAGCTGCAGGAGGACCTCGAGTCAGAGAAAGTGGCCAGGAACAAGGCGGAGAAACTCAAGAGAGACTTGAGCGAAGAGCTTGAGGCCCTAAAGACCGAACTGGAAGACACCCTTGATACAACCGCTGCCCAGCAGGAACTGAGGTACTGCATTTTACTCTCCATCGGGGTAGTACAGATAGCACGCGATTGTCCTGTTATTTTTAAAGACGTGTGAACTCACCACAGACAGTTACTCTGTTCATGGACTCACAGTGTGTGAGTGAATAGGGTAAACCCTGGAATTATTTAAAAAGAATAGGAAGCACTGATCAAGTCAAATTTATTGTAAATTCTTGAAAATACGTTTCTCTCTGACCTAAGGTACAGTAAGGACACGTACACGTGTAATATAAAAGATAAGTAATATACATATTTAAAAAGATAAGTAATATTTACAGTACAGTAATACATTCTAAATAGTGCAAATGTAAGGCACAACCAAACCTGACAGAAAACTAAAGATATTGAAAATGTGTAATATAGAAGGAAGAGTTCCTGAGTGTCTTCTGCTGTATGAAACTGCCAATTAGATGTATTTACTTGTTAATCGAAGGTGCCTGAGTGCAGTTCCACATCTTTCCGGACCACTTTAACCCCTGCTCTCCATTATTTTACATTTATGTCATAGTCTGTGGGGAATTAACCCTCTGATATTATTATTATTAAGTCAACGGGAACGTCAAGATTTTTCTGTGTTCCTGTTCTCTGTAGGACCAAGCGTGAACAGGAGGTTGCCGAGCTAAAGAAGACCATCGAGGATGAAACTAAAAACCATGAATCTCAGATCCAGGAGATGCGACTGAGGCATAGCACTGTCCTGGAAGAGCTGTCCGAACAGCTGGAACAGGCCAAGAGAGTAAAATAGCTTTTCCACAATCTACAGTATTATTTTATCACAGGATTAAAAAAATCTGCCACTTCCTCATCTGACCACGCTAATGTATTGTTGTTGATCATGTCTAGTTCAAGGCCAACCTGGAGAAGACCAAGCAGAGCCAAGAGATTGCCAACAAGGAGCTGGCCAGCGAGGTCAAGACCCTGCAGCAGGCCAAGATGGAGTCGGAACACAAGAGGAAGAAACTGGAGGCTCAGCTACAGGAGTTCATGGCCAGAGTTACTGAGGGAGAGAAGTCCAAAGCAGAACTGGCTGAGCGCACGCACAAACTGCAGGTGAACAAATAGATACCTGATGAAAGACAGTGGAATAAGGCCTGACCAATAAAATAAAAGTATTCCTGTTATGAATAAAGGTCAGTTTGATGTCAGATATGTATGACACTTGTAGATGCATTATGCTTATCTTAATTCAGTCATCAAAATACAACATTGAATGTGCTTCTTATTTTTTAATTTGTAAACTGTAGTCTTGTTTTTGTTTAATATACTACATGCAAACCAAAAGTATTTTGATGAATGGAGACTATAACAGTGCAGTTTAAATGAAAAGCTATGCTAAATTCTTACAAATGCAGGTTTGAAAAAAAAAAAAAAACTGATATTATACCACATCTCATTGTCAAAGTTGGCTGTGGTATCAGACCAAAGTAAAAAGTAGTCTGTTTATGTATTGATAGCATGTATTGGTTACCAGTTGGACCATTTGCGAGAAAACAGAATTGCTGATCTGTTAAAATTACAAGCATTCTGTTGAATACACAGATGAATATACAGAGATATTTTTTTAATTTTATACAATTCCAATTAAAATTCCTGTAACTGTTGTGGTGTTTGGCTGAGTTTCCATTGGAATTGTTTAATAATGAATCCTCGATTGAATTATGAGCATACAGAGGATTTTATTCTTCTGTGTTTGTAATTTCTGAATTCAAAAAATTGTGAACAAACACATTTGACTTGAATTGATAATCTGGTTAAACTGTGCTACCTCTCCACACAGACTGAGCTGGACAATGTGTCCACCATTCTGGAAGATGCGGAGAGGAAAGGTATCAAGATGGCCAAAGATGTTGCTGGACTAGAGAGTCAGCTACAAGACACACAGGTGACCTATCAAGCATCTCTGAGCCCTGATCATCAATCCACACTTAATGCATCCTTTCTTATTAAACCAACTGGACGAATGTTTTTTATGTAGGAGCTGCTCCAGGAGGAGACACGTCAGAAACTGAACCTTAGCGGTCGTATACGCCAGCTGGAAGAGGAGAAGAGCGCTCTGCAGGAGCAGCAGGAGGAGGATGAGGAGGCGCGAAAGAATCTGGAGAAACAGATGTTGACCATACAGGCTCAGGTAGGACATGTGGGCTCTGGTGTAGGGAAACTAGGAATCAATGATATAACATGTTCGAAAAGATTTATATCATAGATCTTTAACACATTCTTTGCCATTTCCTACATATGTAAGACACCAGAAAAAAAGAGAACCACACATATTTACTGTACATATGTAAGCAAGAAGAAGCTGGAATAAATACATTTATTTATTAATTTAACATTAAGCATAAGCTTATTTAATCCCTACCCCTTTTCCACTACTATATAATAATCATCCTGAATGGCTTCATATTTATATCAATCCTGTGACAATTATTACATAGTTGTCTTATTGTCAATATTGTTACATAAATGTGGTTTCTTAGTTTAACCACAATTAATTGCTAACATTAGCTAAGGGCTAAGTCTGTAGATGTTAATTGTGGATTTTGTTTAGATATCCCAAATTGTTGGTTATTGGTTCATTAATGGTCTGACTGTTGAGCTAAAGCTATGCTAGTTGGTGGCACAATAAAGAAGCGTAGTTTACGCCATGTGTACTTGTGTTATTACATTATCTGGCTCACATAACAGTAGCAGACATGGGGACAACATGCAAACTCCACACAGAAAGGCCCGGGACAACCAGGGTTTGGACCCAGCACCTTCTTGCTCTGAGGCACAGCACCATTGGGCCACCATGCTACATATGTATATATTCACCATAGGAACTACTTTATGTTTAATAATATTACAGAACAGAAACTTGCTGAAAAGCAGTTTTTAAACTGAGTTAGGCCTGTTTATATTGTAATGTAATGTTACTTTTAACTTTCCTGTATAATAAATATGAATGAATGAATGAATTTTTATCTTGAACTTAACTTTTCTTGGTAGCTGTCGGAGAGCAAGAAGAAGCTGGAGGATGACGTTGGAACAATCGACGGCCTGGAGGAGACGAAAAAGAAGCTGCAGAAGGACCTGGAGCTGGCCAGCCAGCGTCTGGAAGAAAAGACCATCGGCTTTGAAAAGATGGAGAAGACAAAGACCCGACTGCAGCAGGAGCTGGATGATCTAACTGTAGACCTGGATCACCAGAGGCAGATTGTCTCCAACCTGGAGAAGAAACAGAAGAAGTTTGACCAGGTGAGAACTAGAGATGTTTTTCTATACCGATACGATACTGCCTAAAATACTGGTATTGGCAAGTACTGGACTTTATGCACCGATCTGATGCTGCGTAAATTAGCCCTCTACTTGAAATCTACTTCAAGTAGTTTATTTATGATTTTTTTTTTTCTGTTATGACTCGCTGTCAAACTAGATAAAAGAAAGTTGTACGACATTCATTGTTTGTGTTTGTTCATCAAAAGTTAAACCTGAGTCACAGAACAGTGATAACACATTCATACAGGGTTAGTAGGATACAGCTGTTAAAACATAATTAAATATATATATTTTTTAACACAGTTATCGGATTGGTACTTGGTATTGGCCAATACGCAAGTTCAGGTATCGGGATCGGGAAGGAAAGAATGGTATTGGAACATCTCAAGTGAGAATGCACTTTATTGGGGATTTTCTACTGGAATTTACAGATGTTTCTTCCGGATGGAAGTTTGTCTTAGATCTAATTTGAAATAGATCAAGATGGATAGATCGTTATTGCCATTGTGCTCAGAGTACAAGGAAAATCAGTTTTGCCGTTCTTCAGTAGTGTGCAACAAAAATAAATAGAACAAAGTTAAGTAAAACAGAGCATAGACAATGGCAACTAGAAAAAATATGAATAACGGCAAAATATATACAAGCTATCTACAATTTAATCCTCTAGCTTTGCAGTTTAGATGGATTTTATTCATTTAAATTTAAATTATTCATTTCATATTTGATTGCAATACCGTTCTTACAAATTACAAATATGATTTCGCCAAAATGCTGATCGGCAATCTGACGTCCTGTTCCTCCACAGATGCTGGCTGAGGAGAAGAGCATCTCGGCCCGTTACGCTGAAGAGCGGGACCGCGCCGAAGCGGAGGCCAGGGAGAAGGAGACCAAAGCTCTGTCCATGACCAGAGCTCTGGACGAGGCGCTGGAGGCCAAAGAGGAGCTGGAGAGGGTTAACAAGCAGCTCCGCGCTGAAATGGAAGATCTGATGAGCTCCAAGGACGACGTGGGCAAGAATGTGAGTGTTAAAGCAGGATTTATAGCAAAGTCAGCTAGTAAAGTCAGCTACAATCTATAGAAGTAAAAGGATCCATGATATTTTTTTATTTCTGTGTTACTAACAGTTAAAAATGTCAGAGTTTGAGACGGAGGCTGATCACATAAATAAAATGCACTAGAAATGCAACTGTAGCAAGCATCCCATCTCACTATCACTAACATTATCCACATTCATATTATGATGCAAAATCATACTGTGTATCCAGCTACAAAAGTCCGTACAGAAGTATAAAGTGCCGTTGCTATGGAGATGGTACAAACTTCGTCTTGTCTCTTCACATTAGTGTGAACTCTCAGGTTTTATAACGTTGCAGACCGGCATGTTGCAAGTTTCAACTCGTCTCATCAAGAATCTTTGGTCTGGTCCTGGGCTTTGGTCTGACCTGGATCTCACAAATTCTCTCCTCTTCCCGTTAGGTTCACGAGCTGGAGAAGTCCAAGCGTACTTTGGAGCAGCAGCTGGAGGAGATGAAGACTCAGCTGGAGGAGCTGGAGGACGAGCTGCAGGCCACAGAGGACGCCAAGCTGCGTCTGGAGGTCAACATGCAGGCCATGAAGGCCCAGTACGAGAGAGACCTTCAGGGCCGGGACGACCAGAACGACGAGAAGAAGAGATCGCTGGTCAAGCAGGTGCAGAATTACGCTTAACATTAGTCTGGGTCTGGCTACACCACAGATACATTCTGGGATAGGAGAAACAAAAAGCTCTGGGTTGTTTGCATTTCTTTAAACCAATCACAATCGCCTTTGGCGGTGCTAAGCTCTGGATGCCCAGACAGTGGCTCTGCAGAATAGTCTCGGGAAGGAACTTGTTCTGGTGGAACATTTGCACCCCGCAAAAGGAAGTGCCGCATACAATATTAATTGAAGTTAACTGTTCACAGAATACAGTAACATGAGCTATTTAAATTAGCTGGAGACGTGGTTAATCCTCATCTGCTCTTACCAGTTTATCACCATGTGTACTTCCTTCACAGCAATCCCACCTCAAATCCCAAAACGTCCCAGTTACAGAGGAAATGCCGTAATCATATTCTTTGTAAATCCTTATAATCATTCTCTTAGAGAACCAAGCAGGGCTGCCTTGTTGCAAGATCAACATTTTCTTCAAAACTTGCCATTTTCAGTTTGTTGTTGTTTCCCGTAGCAAAGGGATTTTGAGAACGCAGAGAGCAGACATCTTGTGTGTGAGCCATGCACCTGATGTCGGGCTTTAATCTGGAAATGTACTTTCATTGATTCAGACTACACTTAACATTACACCACAATTGAATCTCACCACACTAATGCTGGCTTCCCCTCAGGTACGAGAGATGGAGACGGAGTTGGAGGACGAGAGGAAGCAGAGAGCTTTGGCTGTCGCTGCTAAAAAGAAGCTGGAGATGGATTTGAAGGATATAGAGGGTCACATAGAAGGAGCCAACAAGGCTCGAGACGAAGCCATCAAACAGCTGCGCAAGTTACAGGTTACACTTCCTCATACATATTCTCCATTCAAACCCATTCTGTGCACTGCTGTAAGCAGCCATCCTCAGCCATATGTTTTTTACTTCAGGCCCAAATGAAGGACTACCAGCGGGAGTTGGAAGACGCCCGAGCTTCTAGAGATGATATTTTCGCCATATCCAAGGAAAATGAGAAGAAACTCAAGAGTCTGGAGGCTGAGATTGTACAGCTACATGAGGTGCAGACACTTTATGATGTTTGTTATGTTAGGTACTGTGCATAGTTAGGGCTTGAGGGTGTTGATGTCAGGTTGAAAGGTTTTTGTATTTACCCTGGGTTGTCTGCTTTAGCTTAATGGATGGGTCGGCGAGGAAGATACGCCACTTTTAAAGTTACTCCCATTATTTCCTCACAAGCAAATGGAGTCAGGCTACATTACATAATTTCCAGCAAACAATGAGGGCAAAACTGCATCACCGATCTGTTTTAATCATACAGTTTATGGTATGACAACATTTTAACTGACTTTAGCATTTTAGATAACTGTCCTGTGTTAAAGCAGTGCCTCGTTCGTGGACTTACAACAGTGCATGCTTAGCTAATTATTTTTGGCATTAAAAAAAGATGTTGGGGGAGGAACACTGCTGTATAGTCATGATAAAGCATTAAATGGTTACTCTCAGTGTTACATGATACACAGAGAAGTACTTGTGTTAAACCTTTGACCTCTCTCTGCAGGACCTGGCAGCATCTGAGAGGGGCCGGCGCCACGCCGAGCAGGAACGGGATGAGCTGCAAGATGAAATCTCAAACAGCACCTCTGGAAAGTAAGTGACCCTCACCCACGCCAAAATGTCTGTCGACAAATGCATCTCCTTGTTCATATTCTCCTTTAAACTGCTTGGGAAGCACCAGACACTCTTATTATTTTGGTCAATGAGATGAATGAGGTAAAGGAAAAGAGAACCAAAACCATATTGATAAATAATAGTGTTAAAAACAGCATGAGATACAGCAGAAAAAGGGTTAAAAAAAAAAATCATTCCAAAGGCGATAAAGCAATAAAAATCAAAAGATCATGCAATCTCATAATAAGTATAATCAAGGCGTCATCCAGTTTATTCTAAGTCTAGTTTTTTTTCTGTTATATATATATATATTCTAATATTAATTAAAGAGCTTTCCCTTTCTGAGCCCTCAGGATATTGGCTGATGTATTGGAATATTGGATTTTTAAATAACCAAATATTTGTATTGTATCGGCCAGGCTCTACTTTCTGCCCCCTGAGCATTAACTCTTTATCTGTGTGTGCTAGGTCTGCTCTGATGGAGGAGAAGAGGAGGCTCGAGGCTCGCATTGCTCAGCTGGAAGAAGAGCTGGAGGAGGAGCAGGGTAACATGGAGCTCCTCAACGACCGCTTCAGAAAGACAACTATGCAGGTGCAGTGTTCTGAGTTGGCAGAATTAGAGAACCTCTTTAATGACAATTTTTTTTATTATTAAACTAATATTACATCCAGCAGTTTGTCAAAAAACAAAACAATTAGCCTGTACAAAATTGGTCTGAAAGACACACCAAATTGTTGGAAATGTAAGACAGGACGGCCAATTACTTCATGTCCTATGGTCCAGGAATATTGGACCGGGATACATTACAACGTATGTCGGATTGCTCATGTTGTGAGTTTAAGAATAAAAAATTAATTGTGAAATTCACATAAATGTCCATTACCTCCCCTCCCTGCCCCTCAGGTGGACACCCTGACTACAGAGCTGAGTGCAGAACGCAGCACGGCCCAGAAGAGCGAAAATGCTCGCCAGCAACTGGAGCGTCAAAACAAGGAGCTGCGGGCGAAGCTGGGTGAGCTGGAGGGTTCTGTGAAGAGCAGGTTCAAGGCCTCCATCACTGCCCTTGAGGCCAAGATAGCACAGCTGGAGGAACAGCTGGAGCAGGAGGCCAAGTAAGAACTCAATACACTTTTATACTTGCTTAAATGGATGGACTTTATTAAATTACTGTGTTACAGCAGCAGGTTACCAGGACATACACAAAAAATTAAGAGGAATGAAAAGAATGTACATGTATCTACAAGTGTAGAATAAAATGTACAATATTTAATGTGAAGTAACCATTGTGCAAGTAGCAGAGTGCAATATTATAATGTATGAGTTATCTCACACAAACTTTAACTAATGCAAAAATAAAAACTAGACTAAAATATGGATTAAAACATATTTACGTGTTTTTACTTTTAATGCTGAATCTTGTCTTGTTTGTTTTAAACGGTCCTTTGTTGTCCACCCAAAGGGAGCGAGCAGCAGCCAACAAGACTGTGAGAAGGACCGAGAAGAAGCTGAAAGAAATCTGCATGCAAGTGGAGGATGAGCGTCGCCATGCAGACCAGTTTAAAGAACAAGTATGTATGACCCTGACATTAACACTGTGCTGTGATAGGTTGTTTAGCCCCTCTGTGGTTTTAAAAGAGATCAATCACAGTTATTGCTTTATTTATAACCACTTCACCTTTCTACAATCCAGATCAGAAATGACTCTGCTGCCCCAAAATTGTGTCCTTTTGAACATGTTTTGTATTTCCTTTTATTTTGTGTGTGTGAAGGTGGAAAAGGCTAGCTCTCGTATGAAGCAGCTGAAGCGTCAGCTGGAGGAGGCTGAGGAGGAGGCCACGAGGGCCAACGCCTCACGCAGGAAACTGCAGAGAGAGCTGGACGACGCCACCGAGGCCAGCGAGGGTCTGAGCCGCGAGGTTCATACACTCAAAAACCGCCTCAGGTACGCTGGGGCAGACGGAAGCATCCTTTATCTGACATTCACAATTTATCGTTTAATTTTGATTGTTTTTGAAGTTAAAAAAAAAAAAACTCCTGCACACTGTCAAACTTGCAAATATAAAAGTTTAATAGTAGGCAATGTTTCAGTAAATGGCCATTTTGCCTGAACATGGTCTGTTACTGAAACATTGCCTGCCATTGAAATTTATATCTTTTTTGCAAGTTACAGTGTGCGGGAGTTTCTTTGCTACTTTTGACTCCAAGATGAAAATTAATTGTAGTGAAGAAATGAGCATTTGAACATATGTTGACCCTCCACGCCTCCTCTCTTACAGGCGTGGTGGCCCCATCAGCTTCTCCTCTAGTCGCCCAGGCCGACGCCAGCTTCAGGTCGAGGGAACTTCTTTGGACCTCCTCTCCGACGATGAGCTGGAAAACAAGATCACCGACAACAATGCCAATGAGACACCGGCGCCCCAACCGGAGTAGAAGAGAGAAAGCCTTAACTTTTGCTCTCCCATCAGCTCTCAGCCCTGACATAAATACTTAGACCCTCTCAGCTTGAATAAGGACCCTCTTCTTGCCCGCTTTGGCCCCTGTCTGTATAGATCTGTTCCTCCAAACACATACAGCATGATCTAAGCAAGAAAAAAAACATATTCCTAGCCTTACTCCTCAGCCCTAAACCTTAGCACACACCAGCAGTTGGACCCCCAACGCACTCTTTATCGACCCACTTAAAAAGGTGTAAGAAGCACTACTCTGCCTTACTCCTGCGTCTCAAGCTGCGGGGAGTAAAGACTACTTTAGTAACCTGAATGGAAGATGAGCTGCATCACAGATAGAAGTACACCTTTTAATATGAAGAAAACCATTTCAAAAAGAAATAAAACCTGCTTTTTGTTTATTGGTCAGTGAAATTTTTTTCTTTTTGAAATGGATCTTTGGGGATTTAATTCCCCGCACCACAGGAGACTAAGCAAGTGGTGTTGCTGTCTACTCATTGTCAATTAAAAAGCCCCCTGATAACAGAAAAGCATTCTGATGGAGCTCATAATTTGCTGAGTGCACATGTCTGGATGATAATTATCCACGGTTGGACCAGTACTTAGCGGTTTAAAATGCTAAAATAATAGCAGTGCAATATTGGAAATGAACAGATTGTGATGAAAGCTGAAATTTTGACTATTTTTGCATCAATTTACAGTATGTCCATCATATGAATCCATTTGGTTTTAGTTTGTTCAACTGTAACTGAAAAGTATTTTTCCAGTCCTATGCTAGGGATTGTTTGCTTGCATATGAATATAGAAATGTGACTGTAAGCTGCTCTTTAGACAGTATTGTTTTCATCATGATGTTTGACAGTAGGTCACTGTGGTTGACTTGTAATTATTTTGAACTAATGTTTTTGCTTACTTCTGTGCCTTTTTTTCCTGCTCAGTCTCAGTTCAAAACCCATTTATGCGGTTCATATACTGAACCATGTGTAATTTCATGAAGGTATTTTCATAAAATATTCATAACTTTGCATATGTAATGAGCTATCAGTGGGAAAAAGACTTTCATTATGTCCTGCTACAGCTTCCACGATGATTGATACGTCAAAGCAGATGGGACTCTTTGTAGATGGGTGCAATGACTTCTTGATAACTTTTATACTTTGAGTTATTACTATTTATATCTCTGCCATTGTACTCCATTAATTTTTCAAAAATGCTCAGTATTGCACACTGATCAATGGTACCTATGATTGTTACCATGACTTGTACAGTTCATGAGTTATAGGAGCTATATATGATGCATTAAAGTCTATGGAGCCCAGATCACATTGTATTTATAACTCATCTGTTCACAAACACCGTTTATTGAAGTATTCCATGACAATGAGTTTATGAGTTATAAGCCGTCACATTTGTAATGTCATCCAATTTAAAACTTTGGCAGAAAAGAAGCCAATCAACATTACAGATTCACTCGATTCATAATAATGTAGTCAAATATATTAGTCAGGGCCCATTTTGTTGTGGGTAGCAGGGGAATGAGGACCAAGATGCAGGTTGGAGGGCAAACACGGGCTAATTTATTGACAAAATAAGGAGCACTAGGAAAGGCCAAGTCCAAAACAGGCCTGGGAATTATGGGGTGCGTTTGTAAAGCGGCTCACGCTGAAAATAGCAACATTTTGTCACATTTAACTTTAATGGTTTAAAAAACTGGTCTGAAATTTTGAGGGTCACTTTCTGGCACATTTACAACAATATTTGTCAACTTGGAAATATTTTAAATAGCTAAACCTAAATGTTAAACGTTAAAGCTACACCTAAACGTTAAAGTTAAAGTCAAACCTAAGCCTTAAAGTTAAAGTCAAACCTAAACGTTAAAGTTAAAGTTAAAGCTAAACCCAAACGTTAAAGCTAAACCCAAACGTTAAAGCTAAACCCAAACGTTAAAGCTAAACCCAAACTTAAAGTTAAAGCTAAACCCAAACTTTAAAGTTAAAGCTAAACCCAAACTTTAAAGTTAAAGCTAAACCTAAACGTTAAAGCTAAACCTAAACGTTAAAGCTAAACCTAAACGTTAAAGCTAAACCTAAACGTTAAAGCTAAACCTAAACGTTAAAGCTAAACCTAAACGTTAAAGCTAAACCTAAACGTTAAAGCTAAACCTAAACGTTAAAGCTAAACCTAAACGTTAAAGTTAAAGCTAAACCTAAACGTTAAAGTTAAAGCTAAACCTAACGTTAAAGTTAAAGCTAAACCTAAACGTTAAAGTTAAAGCTAAACCTAAACGTTAAAGTTAAAGCTAAACCTAAACGTTAAAGCTAAAGCTAAACCTAAACGTTAAAGCTAAACCTAAACGTTAAAGCTAAACCTAAACGTTAAAGCTAAACCTAAACGTTAAAAAGCTAAACCTAAACGTTAAAGCTAAACCTAAACGTTAAAGCTAAACCTAAACGTTAAAGCTAAACCTAAACGTTAAAGCTAAACCTAACGTTAAAGCTAAACCTAAACGTTAAAGTTAAAGCCTAAACGTTAAAGTTAAACCTAAACGTTAAAGCTAAACCTAAACGTTAAAGCTAAACCCAAACGTTAAAGTTAAACCTAAACGTTAAAGCTAAACCTAAACGTTAAAGCTAAACCTAAACGTTAAAGTTAAAGCTAAACCTAAACGTTAAAGTTAAAGCTAAACCTAAACGTTAAAGCTAAAGCTAAACCTAAACGTTAAAGCTAAACCTAAAGTTAACGGCTAAAGTTAACGGCTAAAGTTAACGGCTAAAGTTAACGGCTAAAGTTAACGGCTAAAGTTAACGGCTAAAGTTAACGGCTAAAGTTAACGGCTAAAGTTAACGGCTAAAGTTAACGGCTAAAGTTAACGGCTAAAGAACCTAAAACCTAACGTTAAAGTTAAACCTTAACGGCTAAAGTTAAAAAGTTAACGGCTAAAGTTAACGTTAACGGCTAAAGTTAACGGCTAAAGTTAACGGCTAAAGTTAACGGCTAAAGTTAACGGCTAAAGTTAACGGCTAAAGTTAACGGCTAAAGTTAACGGCTAAAGTTAACGGCTAAAGTTAACGGCTAAAGTTAACGGCTAAAGTTAACGGCTAAAGTTAACGTTAAAGTTAACGGCTAAAGTTAACGGCTAAAGTTAACGGCTAAAGTTAACGGCTAAAGTTAACGGCTAAATGTTAAACCTAAAGTTAAACCTAAAGTTAAACCTAAAGTTAAACCTAAAGTTAAACCTAAAGCTAAACCTAAACCTAAACGTTAAAGTTAAACCTAAACCTAACGTTAAAGTTAAAGCTAAACCTAAACGTTAAAGCTAAACCTAACGTTAAAGTTAAACCTAAACCTAAACGTTAAAGCTAAACCTAAACGTTAAAGCTAAACCTAAACGTTAAAGTTAAACCTAAACGTTAAAGTTAAGCCTAAACGTTAAAGTTAAACCTAAACGTTAAAGCTAAACCTAAACGTTAAAGCTAAACCTAAACGTTAAAGCTAAGCCTAAACCTAAACGTTAAAGCTAAACCTAAACCTAAACGTTAAAGTTAAACCTAAACGTTAAAGTTAAACCTAAACGTTAAAGTTAAACCTAAACGTTAAAGTTAAGCCTAAACGTTAACGTTAAACCTAAACGTTAAAGCTAAACCTAAACGTTAAAGCTAAACCTAAACGTTAAAGCTAAGCCTAAACCTAAACGTTAAAGTTAAGCCTAAACCTAAACGTTAAAGTTAAAGTTAAAACTAAACGTTAAGCTAAACGTTAAAGTTAAACCTAAACGTTAAAGTTGAACTTAAACATTAAAGTTAAACCTAAACCTAAAGTTAAAGTTAAAGTTAAAGCTAAACGTTAAAGTTAAACCTAAACCTTAACGTTAAAGTCCAAGTTAAAACTAAACGTTAAGCTAAACGTTAAAGTTAAACCTAAACATTAAAGCTAAACCTAAACGTTAAAGTTAAGCCTAAACCTAAACGTTAAAGTTAAGCCTAAACCTAAACGTTAAAGTTAAGCCTAAACCTAAACGTTAAAGTCAAAGTTAAAACTAAACGTTAAAGTCAAAGTTAAAACTAAACGTTAAGCTAAACGTTAAAGTCAAAGTTAAAACTAAACGTTAAGCTAAACGTTAAAGTCAAAGTTAAAACTAAACGTTAAGCTAAACGTTAAAGTTAAACCTAAACATTAAAGCTAAACCTAAACGTTAAAGCTAAACCTAAACGTTAAAGCTAAACCTAAACGTTAAAGCTAAACCTAAACGTTAAAGCTAAACCTAAACGTTAAAGCTAAACCTAAACGTTAAAGCTAAACCTAAACGTTAAAGCTAAACCTAAACGTTAAAGCTAAACCTAAACCTAACGTTAAAGTTAAAGTTAAACCTAAACGTTAAAGTTAAGCCTAAACCTAAACATTAAAGTTAAGCCTAAAGCTAAACCTAAACGTTAAAGCTAAACCTAAACGTTAAAGTTAAAGTCAAACCTAAACGTTAAAGTTAAACCTAAACGTTAAAGTTAAGCCTAAACCTAAACGTTAAAGTTAAGCCTAAACGTTAAAGTTAAGCCTAAACGTTAAAGTTAAGCCTAAACGTTAAAGTTAAAGCCTAAACGTTAAAGTTAAAGTTAAAACTAAACGTTAAGCTAAACGTTAAAGTTAAACCTAAACGTTAAAGTTGAACTTAAACATTAAAGTTAAACCTAAACCTAAAGTTAAAGTTAAAGTTGAACTTAAACATTAAAGTTAAACCTAAACCTAAAGTTAAAGTTAAAGTTAAAGCTAAACGTTAAAGTCAAAGTTAAAACTAAACGTTAAGCTAAACGTTAAAGTCAAAGTTAAAACTAAACGTTAAGCTAAACGTTAAAGTCAAAGTTAAAACTAAACGTTAAGCTAAACGTTAAAGTCAAAGTTAAAACTAAACGTTAAGCTAAACGTTAAAGTCAAAGTTAAAACTAAACGTTAAGCTAAACGTTAAAGTCAAAGTTAAAACTAAACGTTAAGCTAAACGTTAAAGTCAAAGTTAAAACTAAACGTTAAGCTAAACCTAAACGTTAAGCTAAACGTTAAAGTCAAAGCTAAACCTAAACGTTAAAGCTAAACCTAAACGTTAAAGCTAAACCTAAACGTTAAAGCTAAACCTAAACGTTAAAGCTAAACCTAAACGTTAAAGCTAAACCTAAACGTTAAAGCTAAACCTAAACGTTAAAGCTAAACCTAAACGTTAAAGCTAAACCTAAACGTTAAAGCTAAACCTAAACGTTAAAGCTAAACCTAAACGTTAAAGCTAAACCTAAACGTTAAAGCTAAACCTAAACGTTAAAGCTAAACCTAAACGTTAAAGCTAAACCTAAACGTTAAAGCTAAACCTAAACGTTAAAGCTAAAGTTAAACCTAAAGTTAAACGTTAAAGTTAAACCTAAACCTAAACGTTAAAGTTAAAGCTAAACCTAACGTTAAAGTTAAAGCTAAACCTAACGTTAAAGTTAAACCTAAACCTAAACGTTAAAGCTAAACCTAAACGTTAAAGCTAAACCTAAACGTTAAAGCTAAACCTAAACGTTAAAGCTAAGCCTAAACCTAAACGTTAAAGTTAAGCCTAAACGTTAAAGCTAAGCCTAAACGTTAAAGCTAAGCCTAAACGTTAAAGCTAAGCCTAAACGTTAAAGCTAAGCCTAAACGTTAAAGCTAAGCCTAAACGTTAAAGCTAAGCCTAAACGTTAAAGCTAAGCCTAAACGTTAAAGCTAAGCCTAAACGTTAAAGCTAAGCCTAAACGTTAAAGCTAAGCCTAAGCCTAAACGTTAAAGTTAAGCCTAAACGTTAAAGTTAAGCCTAAACGTTAAAGTTAAACCTAAACGTTAAACTAAGCCTAAACGTTAAAGTTAAGCCTAAACGCTAAAGTTAAGCCTAAACGTTAAAGTTAAGCCTAAACGTTAAAGTTAAGCCTAAACGTTAAAGTTAAGCCTAAACGTTAAAGTTAAGCCTAAACGTTAAAGTTAAGCCTAAACGTTAAAGTTAAGCCTAAAAAGTTAAGCCTAAACGTTAAAGTTAAGCCTAAACGTTAAAGTTAAAGCCTAAACGCGTTAAAGTTAAGCCTAAACGTTAACGTTAAGCCTAAACGTTAACGTTAAGCCTAAACGTTAAAGTTAAGCCTAAACGTTAAAGTTAAGCCTAAACGTTAACGTTAAAGCTAAACGTTAAAGTTGAACTTAAACATTAAAGTTAAACCTAAAGTTAAAGTTAAAGTTAAAGCTAAACGTTAAAGTTAAGCCTAAACCTAAACGTTAAAGTTAAGCCTAAACCTAAACGTTAAAGTCAAAGTTAAAACTAAACGTTAAAGTCAAAGTTAAAACTAAACGTTAAGCTAAACGTTAAAGTCAAAGCTAAACCTAAACGTTAAAGCTAAACCTAAACGTTAAAGCTAAACCTAAACGTTAAAGCTAAACCTAAACGTTAAAGCTAAAGTTAAGCCTAAACGTTAAAGTTAAGCCTAAACGTTAAAGTTAAGCCTAAACGTTAACGTTAAGCCTAAACGTTAACGTTAAACCTAAACGTTAAAGTTGAACTTAAACATTAAAGTTAAACCTAAAGTTAAAGTTAAAGTTAAAGCTAAACGTTAAAGTTAAGCCTAAACCTAAACGTTAAAGTTAAGCCTAAACCTAAACGTTAAAGTCAAAGTTAAAACTAAACGTTAAAGTCAAAGTTAAAACTAAACGTTAAGCTAAACGTTAAAGTCAAAGCTAAACCTAAACGTTAAAGCTAAACCTAAACGTTAAAGCTAAACCTAAACGTTAAAGCTAAACCTAAACGTTAAAGCTAAACCTAAACGTTAAAGCTAAACCTAAACGTTAAAGCTAAACCTAAACGTTAAAGCTAAACCCTAACGTTAAAGCTAAACCTAAACCTAACGTTAAAGTTAAAGTTAAACCTAAACGTTAAAGTTAAGCCTAAACCTAAACATTAAAGTTAAGCCTAAAGCTAAACCTAAACGTTAAAGCTAAACCTAAACGTTAAAGCTAAACCTAAACGTTAAAGCTAAACCTAAACCTAACGTTAAAGTTAAAGTTAAACCTAAACGTTAAAGTTAAGCCTAAACCTAAACATTAAAGTTAAGCCTAAAGCTAAACCTAAACGTTAAAGCTAAACCTAAACGTTAAAGTTAAGCCTAAACCTAAACGTTAAAGTTAAGCCTAAACGTTAAAGTTAAGCCTAAACCTAAACGTTAAAGTTAAGCCTAAACGTTAAAGTTAAGCCTAAACCTAAACTTAAACGTTAAAGTTAAACGTTAAAGTTAAGCCTAAACCTAAACGTTAAAGCTAAGCCTAAACGTTAAAGCTAAACTTAAACCTAAACGTTAAAGTTAAGCCTAAACCTAAACGTTAAAGTTAAAGTTAAAACTAAACGTTAAGCTAAACGTTAAAGCTAAACCTAAACGTTAAAGCTAAACCTAAACGTTAAAGCTAAACCTAAACGTTAAAAGCTAAACCTAAACGTTAAAGCTAAACCTAAACGTTAAAGCTAAACCTAAACGTTAAAGCTAAACCTAAACGTTAAAGCTAAACCTAAACGTTAAAGCTAAACCTAAACGTTAAAGCTAAACCTAAACGTTAAAGCTAAACCTAAACGTTAAAGCTAAACCTAAACGTTAAAGCTAAACCTAAACGTTAAAGCTAAACCTAAACGTTAAAGCTAAACCTAAACGTTAAAGTTAAAGTTACACCTAAACGTTAAAGTTACACCTAAACGTTAAAGTTACACCTAAACGTTAAAGTTACACCTAAACGTTAAAGTTACACCTAAACCAGGGGTGTCAAACTCATTTTCACCGAGGGCCACATCAGCATAATGGCTGTCCTCAAAGGGCCAGATGTAACTTATAAATGTAACTAAATGTAATTGAATGTAATGTAAAATAAATGTAACTACTCCTTAATGTTAAATAACTTATTTATTATAACTTATTCAAGTGACAATTACAGTTGCATAGAAAACATATGTTTGCTTGTTGCTCTAACATAAATCTTTTGTCAAATTTTGTCAGCTTATGAAAACCCACATAACTCCATTAATGAAGGATCAAACTGTCCAAGTGAATAAAGAAAAATAACAAAACTGAGCTGCAAAGAACATGTATGACACATGTAGCATTTTACAAAAAAAGGCTGCACACAGCCTGGCATCCAACTGATGGTATGATGACAACAATTTGTCTGCATACACACATAAGACCTGCAAACATTAAATAATTACAACAGCAGCTACACGTAAATAATATGTAATCAACTAAAAATATAAAAATAAAGGTTGACTCAGTTCACAACTATATTGGTCAAGTTTTTCGGTTAGTCTTTGATGAGGAGATGCTGCATGTCCTTGAACACACCAAGTGTATTCTCTCTACTATCGATTGATCATGTTCTGAAAATGATAAACACAAAACAAAATGCAAGCACAAAAATGGATAACTGCGCTGAGTCCGTGTTATTTGCTTTCATCAACAGCTAATAAAAAAAGCTTTGTAGCTGTGTGTCTCCTCGGCCAGCTGTGTGTTAAGATTTTCTGCTAGTTCCTTCACTCGCGATGGTGTTTCTTGATAAACTGACATTTTTAAAAGTCTGTAACTGGTCGGGACACACCTGCTCACAGACCTTCAGCATGCACTGCTTCAAAAACGCTCCCTCTGAAAAAGACTTGGAAGCGGGCGATTTCTTCAGCCACAATGAAGTTAGCTTTCACCGCAGCCTCGTTTTTGGCTGTGGATTTCATGAACAAACTCTGCTGCGACCGCAAATTGGGCAATTTGTTGCTTTTCTTAAAGGCTAGCTTTAGCGTACTTAGCTCCGTGTTTGGTGTCAAAATGTCGACGCAGATTGTACTCTTTGACAACAGACACCGCCTCGTAACACAAAAGACATACCGGTCTTTCTCCTTGAAGCACAAACAAGTATTCGCCTTCCCATCTTTCTCGAAACAATCTTCCGTCTGCATCAACTTTTCTCTTTCTGGACGTTTTGGGATCATTATCTCAATTCCACTCGTTGTCATGGATACTGCCACGGCTAGCGTAGTCGAAAGGCATTGTGGGAAATGTAGTTTTTGGTCAAAGCACGCTCTTAATTTATATTTTTGATATTTATTTTTAGACACTCAAAACTTTTAAGCTCTCGCGGGCCACATAAAATGACAAGGCGGGCCACATCTGGCCCGCGGGCCTTGAGTTTGACACATGTGACCTAAACGTTAAAGTTACACCTAAACGTTAAACCTAAACGCTAAAGCTAAACGTTAAAGCTAAAGCTAAACGTTAAAGCTAAAGCTAAACGTTAAAGCTAAACGTTAAAGCTAAACCTAAACCTTAAAGCTAAACCTAAACCTTAAAGCTAAACATTAAAGCTAAACCTAAACGTTAAAGCTAAACCTAAAATCTAAATGTTTCGGGTGAAACTATATATTTAGCTAATATGCAAATGAAATGCCGGTAACCGGAAGTAACAAAATAAAAGTTCTGTCACTGTATGTTTATATTGTCAAATAACAAAAAAAAATCATCTCATCCGTGGATATGGACACTTGAACTCAGATAAGCGTGATAACTATTTAAAATAAACAGTTGGAGAAACTGTATTTGAAGAGTACTTTATTTTTTTAGTGTCACTTTTATGAATGGTGCCGGACTTATGACCTGTAACCACTATAGCCAGCCACGAGGGGGGGGGGCTCACTTTGACTAGTCTGTCACGTTCGCTTGCATTAAAGTCAGCAAGAGCTTATCTATCCCCGCCCGCCCCCGACAAGGCACTGTACTGTCGGCCATGGTCACACTGCGAAATGTCCAACGAACCAGCGTTAGCCGAGAACATCGGCAGAGCCGTCCCGGTGGCTATACAGACTTATTCAACAGCAACAGCCTCAGGGCCACCGCAGGCCACCTCGATAAGCATGTTTTCCAAATCATGTAGCTAGCATTGGATTGTTGTCAAGGTAGTAGCAAATCTCTACTGGCTAGCTACTGTTAGCTAGTTAAGTTAGCCTTGACAACAATCCAATGCTAGCTACGTGTTTTGGAAAACATGCTTACCGAGGTGGTCTGCGGCGGCCCTGAGGCTGTTGCTGTTGAAAAGTCTGTATAGCCACCGGGACGGCTCTGCCGATGTTCTTGGCTAACGCTGGTTCGTTGGACATTTCGCAGTGTGACCATGGCCGACAGTACCGTGCCTTGTCGGGGGCGGGCGGGGATAGATAGGCTCTTGCTGACTTTAATGCAAGCGAACGTGGCAGACCAGTCAAAGTGAGCCCCCCCCTCTCGTGGCTGGCTATAGTGGTTACAGGTCATAAGTCCGGCACCATTCATAAAAGTGACACTAAAAACTAAAAGTACTCTTCAAATACAGTTTCTCCAACTGTTTATTTTTTTAGGTAGTTATCACGTTTATCCATGTTCAAGTGTCCATATCCCCGGATGAGATGATTTTTTTCGTTATTTGACAATATAAACACACTGACCGAGCTTTTATTTTGTTACTTCCGGTTTCCGGCATTTTATTAGCATATTAGCTAAATATTTAGTTTCACCCGAAACATTTAGATTTAGATTTAAATGTAACATTTAGATTTAAATTTAACATTTAGATTTAACATTTAGATTTAGATTTAACATTTAGATTTAGATTTAACATTTAGGTGTTACATTTAATATTTGGATTTAACTATTTAAAATATTTCCAAGTTGACAAATATTGTTGCAAGAAATGTGCAAGAAAGTAACCCTCAAAATTTCAGACCAGTTTTTTAAACATTATTTAAAGCTAAATGTGACAAAATGTTGCTGTTATTTTCAGCGTGAGCCACTTTACAAACGGCGCCCCATAGGGAATAAAGAACACAAAACAGGTAAAGAGCACGGGGGGAAGACTCACGAGGGATATCTGGCACAGGAAGGCTCACCGCAACAGGCAGACAGGACACCACAAAAGGACGCACAAACGGGAATGATCTACCAAGAGACAACGGGAACACGGGTTAAATACAAAAGGTAACGAGGAACAGGTGCGACATCAGGTGAATCACATTAGGGTGGGGCAGGACAATCAGACAGACCAACGTAAAGCTAGACAAGACTAGACAAGACAGGAAACCATACTATCAAAATAAAACAGGACGTAAAACAAACAGACACAGGGGAACAAGACAGGGCCAGCACAACACAGGACCACGGAGAAAACAGACAAAAACAAGGAGGCCAAAGAAGGGGAAACATAAACCCAAACAAAAACCCTAAACCACAACACATTTTCTGCAAAACAAGTACTTTGAAAACTGAATTACATTTTGCTTATGATATTTCTGCATATTCACTCAAGTACATAAAATCATTGTTATCTTAAATGCTAAATAATACCAAAATCATTTATTAAGATCATACATCAGCTAAAGAGTAAAATAGCCTGACCAATCAGGGCCGAAGGCTGTCAAAGAGAATCAAATACAATAATATTTCTAATACAAATGGAGGTCACTTTCTCCAAAACATACACAGCTAAATGAACTTGTTGTTCTCAGACAGAGAAGAGATAAAGTGTCGGTAATCCTTCCTCATGTGACTCATAGTAATAATCACTTCATAACCAAGAGAGACGTCTGTGTTGAAGCAGGTGAGGCAGAGAGGAAGAGCTGGTCAGTCCGCAGAACCTCCCCAACATACATCATCACCATCCTCCGGTAAGTGTCTGCAGCCTGATGCTGTCCCAAGGGTTTTTTTCTTCTTAATTGCTTTATTAATTAAGATGGGAAGCAATTGTATCACTTATTACACAGATGCGCATTCGATTTACAGCACTGACCAATTACCTGTGATGTCTTGACATTTAGTTAAACAGTGAATATTTTGGGGCAAAACCTTTAGAAAGTGCATCAGTGCGCCTCCCTGTACACATGCGTGGCAGACGTGCTATAAATGTGCCGGAGGTGGTGGTTCATAGAAAATAATTAGCTATGTCTGTCAATAGAGACAAAACCCAAACAGCAACAATGTACGCAGTTAATTGCAGGGTTCAGTAAATTGCCCCCACACTGACGTGACCTTTATTCATTCATGGACATCAAATATTCAAATGCAAATGAGCTGGTGGATCCCAGCCAGGAAAGCTGTCCTATAAATACACACAGCAACCAGCCTGTTCTCCTCGCAGGGCCCGACAGGTGATCCTGCAGAGAGGAGAACAACACAGGAGGAGAAGTTGGTTTTTTTTGGAGGGGAGAGCGTAAAGTCGTATGATGTCCGTTGTTGGCGCGCAGCCTTTCATCAAACCAATGCAGCCAACACCTTCCGTTTCGCCTGGCATCCAAAGGAGACACACACTTCCCGCAAGCGAAGTCCGACCGCTCAACACGCAGGATGCTATAAGCGTCTTTGAGATCGAGCGAGAAGGTAAGTGATCCGTCTTACCCGTCACTCAGTGAGGCAGAAATCCGCTCTGCTGAATCCTGCTGTCACGTTTCGCTGAGTCAAAGGAAGCCTCGGTAAAGGACTTTGCGTAAAACCACGTGTGGCATCGACAGATATAATTCTCTCTTTGCATTTAATTTAGTCAGTGGTCAGATATTGTTTTTAAAGATGTTACATCTGAATTCAACATTCAACACAGTGTGTATTGAGTACTTTGCGCCGCCTTTAGTGTGCGTAAAAGTAGGACCAAACATTTTGTGCGCACGTTCTCACACACTCTCTCTCTCTGTGTGTCTCTTTCTCTCTGTGTCTCTCTCTCTCTTTCTCTCTCTCTCAGCATTTATCTCAGTGTCAGGTGAGTGTCCTCTCCACCTGGACGAGGTGCGTCATTTCCTCACACTGTGTCCAGAACTGTCCATGGGCTGGATTGAGGAGGGCCGGCTAGTGGCTTTTATCATCGGCTCTCTCTGGGACCAGGACAGACTCACTACAGTAAGACTCTCTACATCCTGCATCACACACACACACACACACACACACACACACACACACACACACACACACACACACACACACACACACACACACACACTATATACTGTATATAATATGATAGTAATTGTGATCTCTAACTACTTTGCTCCAGGACGCACTGACTCTCCACAAACCCCGCGGCTCCACCGTCCACATCCACATCCTCGCCGTCCATCGCACCTTCAGGCAGCAGGGCAAAGGTAACATTCTGCTGTGGCGTTATCTGCAGTATCTCCGCTGCCTGCCCAACGTGCGCAGAGCAGTGCTCATGTGCGAAGAAGTCCTCATTCCTTTCTACCTCAAGTCAGGCTTCAAGGTGCTGGGGCGCTGCGCCATCACCGTGGCCGACATGACGTTCACTGAGATGTGGTACCCCATCAGCGGCCACGCGTACATGCGGCGCAACAGCGAGGCCATCCGTTTCCCTCAGCATCTCTTGACTCCGCATCCCTTGACTCTGCCCCTGGAAAAGACTGAAGAACAGGCTGATGTATGACATGGTGATGTTTGTCACTTAGATATCTGCACAGGTTGTCTTTCATTTTAAGGTCCCATATTATTATTATTATGCTAATTTTCCGGTTTATACATATATTTTGGGTATCTACTAGAACATGCTTTAATGTTTAAAAATTACATTATTATTATACTCTGTCTGAAATTACCTGTATTCACCCTCTGTCTGATACGCTCAGTTTTAGCACTCTAAAAATCCCTCTGGAAAAAGCCCAGTCTGCTCTGATATACTGTATATATTCCCACAGAAAGAGTATATATATAGCCTTAGCCTTGGCCTTTGGACTAACTAAGTGTTTTTGTAGTGTTATTGTAAATAAGGGTAATTAGATGTAAAGGGTGTGAGGGGGTTGCTGTTTAACAGCTACTGTAACATCTCTAATGCCACTGATTAACTTCTGTTCTTCTGTTTACTGTGTTTTTTTCTTGTGTATTGTCTTATCCCAGATTATATATGTATATATACTGTATATATAGGCACAGTTTCTGAATACGGGCTGTGTGCATTTCTGTGTGGATTGAGCATTTCAATACTTTCTCAGTATTAATAGAGCACCTTGACCTGCTTTATAATAAAAAAAACTCACTTTTCTCACTTTTTACAATATGGGACCTTTAACGTCAGTGTTGCACTCGGTCAGGTTCTTTCTGTTTAAGTGGCTGTTAGACCTTTTTTCTCTTGTCTCATACTGAAACTATCTTGTGTAAAATTATCTTACTGTGTACAATAAAAGCAAGAATGTACTATATTTCTTATATGCAAGGTCACTTGTTAGACTCCATGCTTTGTTTATCACTCACCTGTGAGAGGAGTACTGTGTTGACAAGTAACTGGAGTTACACTGTGTAGACATTTGGACATTAAGCTGCCCTGCTTAGCACCTTTCTGGGCTTTCCACAACTGTGGACTGACGTCAGCGACCAGGCTTTAGCTGCTCAACCACAGCTTCTCCAGCTCTATTAGAGGGGCTTTACTACTGTATAGTAAACAACAGAGGAATTAGAAGGGGCTGCACTCATCAGTTGGTCTGTACATCCAGACAGAATCACAATTCCTGCACAATTTCAATTAAATCGTATATATTATTTTTAAAGTGAAAATTAATGTTTTTGATTTTATCTGACAAAATATAAGTTCTGTATATGTGCACTGATTGACGAGTCTATCTAATCAAACATTCCCTTGAAACGTCATTATGACAATTGAAGATTATGAAGATTTGGTGCCTAAATTGATTTGATAGATTTGAAGATTTGGTGCCTAAATTTGGTGCCTAAATTGACCCTGGCCAGGGTCAATTTAGGAACAACTCAAGTTGTCTCAGACTGCACCTCTAACCTACGTGTTCATTTAATTTAATTTAATGGTAGGCCAGAAATAACTTCCAGGAGTCCTTTAGTTGAAGTCACTCATATTTAGTGACAATATTGCAAGGAGTTACAGCTTATGCATAAGTACATAAGTTCCCTTCAAGACAGATTCTCTCTCACCCTACCAACAGACAGTCTTTTCAGGAACTGGGTCCCAAATAGCTCAAAACCCTCACGACTTATTCTCGCCAACAAGCTTTCTTCTCCACCCTGGTTTGTTGTTGTGATCAGTTGGATGTAGTCCAGACATCTTGGTTTCTCATCCTATTGTTGAAGCATGGTCACGCAAAACACCCCGCTCTCGGGTTTGTTCTTTATCTTCTACCAACCCAAGAGTGGTGCGAGTCAAGCTCACCCTATGACCTGTACCTTACCTTTTTACTTATTAAAACACAGATTCCTTGGCTCTTTGATTTTCCCGATCTAGGAGTCTTTTACTAAACTCAAATTATTTCCCCAGTGTTCTGATACTCCCTTTTACTTTATCAATAAAGATGGCATTCTCACGGTCAGGAAGAGCAGAGAGCCAGGTTAGCCCTGACCCTAAGGCTTCTACACAAAATTTCCTAAACTATTACACATAATGAAAGGTTTCCAGCCTTTCTGCAGTATAATATCACAGACGTTATGTCTTTATCTTCACATAGCCCTGAACTGTACCTCTGGAGACTTATGCTGCGTTCCAGACACAGTTTTTCACGACTTGGTAGCGTTCCAAACAAAGTCTTTTGATTCCTAGTTGGCAACATATTTGGGGCTTCATTTAATAAACATAACATGTAGTAGTACACAATATATGTGTTGTTTTGATTATAATGTGCAGAATTACTTTACGTTGCCTATTTATGTCTATTTATTTCCAATTCTCACTGTTAATTACTGGCGTCTGTACAGAATCAACAGGGGTTGACATTGTTGTTCACGTGTTTGTGACGTCAAAACTGTAACTGGGAGTACAACGATCTGGTACGAGCTCATGACTAGTAAGTTACGTCTTGTTCTCTTGAATGTAGCTTTAATCCAGGACACAGTCACCCTCTAATCCACTAACGTGCCAAGGTGAGCAGCTCCTGCCCCCTCTCAAACTAAGTGGTCACTTAAAAAATTAGAACTTTAATTAGCATTTTGAGCAGGGTGAAGGTGTTTGAAGTCTGACGCAAATATTGCCCAAAATATTCACTATTTCCCTACCAAGGAAGAAGAATCGCCATACAGTATGCAGCCTACCAAGTGACAGTGAAAGTTTCCATTGAAATTCAATTCCATTTTATTTACAGTGTAAAATCAGACGTTATCTCAGGACTCTTTACAGATGAAGTAAGTCGGTACAGAGACCCAACAATTCTACCAAGAGTATTTGCAATTTCTGCAGCTTTTGACATACTATACTATAACCTTTTTAATGACATACTGTACTATGACTTCTTTTTGACTTTTTCATGAATATTTTCAACAGACTCACTTTTTACAACATACTATACTATGACTATTTTTGACATACTATACTAACCCTCGACAGCCTGGTCCTTTATATGTTCCATCATGTCTTCATGCGGTGCTCCTGTTTCCCGCACCACTTAATTGAAAGTCTGTTTGGATATGAGTGTCAGCTCAGTGACATACTATACTATGACTTTTTTCAACATACTATACTATAACTTCTTTCAGCATACTATACTATAACTTCTTTCAGCATACTATACTATGACTTCTTTTGACATGCTATACTATGGATTTTTCCAACATACTTTTCAATGACTTATTTAAGAGTTTTTCCAACATCCAATAGCATTATTTTTACATGCCATAGTATGAATTTTTTCGACGTATTATACTATGATTTTTTTACTTTTCTTTTTCCATGCTATACTATGACTTTTTCCATGACTTTTTCCAACATACTATAATATCACTTTATTCAACATACTATACTATGACATTTTTATGACTTTTTTCAACATACTTTACTATGATTTTTTCATGACTTTTTTTGACATACTATGACTTCTTTTGACATACTATACTATGACTTATTTTGACATACTTTTATTATTATTTTGACAAGTCATTGGACTTATTTATGACTTTTCTTGACATACAATGGCATTTTTTTACGTGCCATATTTTTTTGACATGCTATACTATGACTTTTCCCAAGACCTTTTCCAACATACTATAATACCGCTTTTTATCTAAATGCTATACTATGTTATAGTATAGCATTTAGATAAAAAATCTGCAAAAATAATATGGCTTGCAGGGTCATTGGTGTTAAAGCTGATGCTGTCATCTGGCATCGTTGCACAGTTGGCTGTCGGGGAAGTCTGAGCTTCATCGGAGTGCATTTCCTCGGCCAGAGGGTTTCAACTAATGACGAGCAAGATACTTTTAGTAAATGCATTTGAGCGTATGAATGTCAGGAAATTGTCAGTGCATGGATGAAGATGCTAATGTATCAGACTTTTTGTTCTTATGCTTATGTGCTTTTATGTATATCTGTATTGATGATCAATTTCCAACATCTATACTAAAGCTTTTTTTTCTTTCAGTGAAAACTGTCACTGCCCCTGAAATTGTCGTGTGAAGAGGAAAAATACACTGATGCAGAGTGCTTTAGTTGATATGGTTTTGGTATGATTGCAGGGCAGGCATACAGGGGGCTTTGTCATCCTCATATATGGACAGAGTGAATAAGAGAGACGTGCAAATAATCATTGTCAGGGTTTAAACCATTAGCACTGCAGTCTAGTATTATGACAATAATAATGGAGAAGCTGCAAATTACCATCACTCAGGCAATGGTCCAGTCAGTGCCATTTGTGTTTCCACTGTGTATATACTGACGTATCCTGGGCTATTTAACATGCTTTTAATCAGGAAAGCTGTCGTTACACACACACACACTTTGATTATAATGCTATTGATAGAAGATAGTATGGATGTAACCATGCATTGTGCATTGGTTAAAAATGGACATAAGTGTGTTTAGATTAGAACTAGATGAGATAAAAAAAACTAATCGCGATTCAATTTTAAACGGCCTAAGTGTTCTTAGTTCATTTTTTGAAAGATTTGTTTTCTATTTATTTAGTTCTTTTGATGAAGGATTTGTTTTAAAAATCTTATTATTATTTTTTGATATTTTATAACTATTTTTGCGTCACTTTTGATAAGATGACACATCTGTGTGTTTATTTTTTTATATACATATACATAAAGGAAATATTTTCAATCATTTGTCTGCAGATCGTTCTGTTAAAAAATTACGGAAAAAATAGTACCGTGAACTTAAAATCGTGAATCTTATCAAAAAAACAAGTTTAGTGTATCGTTAGATCCCTAGAAACTAGAGGAAAATATTCCAGAATTTGAGTCCAGCCTCCAATAAGAAAGGAAGAAAAAGAAAAGACATTATGAGGCCACACTGCAGGATGATTTTGTCAATATGGCATCATATTTACTTTTAGTGAGATGACACACCCATCATGGAACATCCCCCCCCTCAACGCAGAGTGGAGCCACTTAAACCTTCAGACAGGCCCATGTGCAGTAATCCCACAAAGTCCTTCCAGCCACCAGATAATCTGGCAGGCAGACATCCCATCTGAGTGGCCATATATTCCCACATCAACACCATTTACTGTAACCTCCACTGTGAGGTCAGATGAGCACTATCACCTTTTAATCCTTGCCTGGAAAAAGGGATTTTAGACCTTTGTTTAAATTTTTTGTAATCTGTAACCTTAATCCTTCATTTCCAAGCATGACTCGCCAGGGTTTACGAGAATTGTATATTAACAACAGCTTTTTAGATACAGTAAATCGAGATGTTTCTGGAAAATTAAAATGTGTCATCATAAATTGTATATCCCCCACATAATATCTAGTCTAGACATGCTAGCAGCTTCCTGAGGCTCTTCTTAGGCACAGCATTGCTTTGAGTTTAATGCTAACATTAGCATGCTAACATGCTGAATTTTAGCAGGTAAATCATTTACCAATTTCAACATTTTAGTTTAGTGTTATTATATATGTTATTATAATGCTTGCTAATTAGCACTAAAAACAAAGCATAACTGCTGCTAACATTGCTTAAAAGCAGAGGTCAGAATAATGATTCAATTGTTGGTATTTTAAATAAAAGGACAGAAAAATGAATGTGAGTCTTGTGGAGTTTAATAGGCACTTAAGAAGCATTAATCTTAAGAGTGCTCAAAAAAATTTACACATTTACCATATAAAACAAACATTACCCTCATTTTAACAGCAGGCCCAAAAATACGACTGAAATAAGCAGATCCACATGTACAGTTTCACCAAAAATGTAGTTTTCCCCCCCAGTGTTTTTGAAAAGTTTACATACATTTCATTTTTATCTTTACTTGGATTAGTTAGTTAGCATTTTCACACACCCTTTAGCATCAGTGGCTGCGCCAAAAAAACTTCTTAAACGCCACCCCTAGACTCTGCTGAAACGATAGTTTGAGTATGATGGGGCATTTGTAGCGTCAGTGGAGGCTGCAGGAAGCAACAAGAGCCCCGTGCTGATGTCTCTCTTACACCGATCCATCGCCTGCTTGTACGATATCTTCTCTTTAGTGATGGGGTCTACCAGCTCTTTTGTGTGGGAGGCCTCGTTTTGCAGTTGATCAGCTGTTGTGCTGTCAATGATATTAATGGCGAGAGCTTCTTTGATGGTGAGGCGGCCTGCTTTGGCGGGATTCACAAACCCACCGGTCAGGTACTGCGCCTCCATGTACCTCCTGGCATTTTCTTGGGGAATATACCCTTTCATTGCAGCCTGTCCCACTGCGAGACGGTCTTTGGTCACGGGGTCCTCAACACCAGTAAAGGCCTTCTGGGCATTCAGAAGCTTGTACATGTCATTTGTGTCAATGAGGCCACGTTCAGCTGCCTTGTGGACGGAGAGTTTGTCCTTTTTGTTGAGATCAACAATTCCCCCAGATGCTGCTTGTGCCTCCAGCAGCTTCAGAGCTGTGTCGGCGTCAATTAGTTTGCGGGTCAGGGCACTTCGTACAGACATGCGGCTCTCAGTGATGGTGTCTAAAACACCAGAGATGGGGAAATGCTCATCACCTGCTGAAGCAGTGAGGTTGTTCAAACTGCCAGCACTGTGGTTGGTCAAACTACTAGCACTGAGGTTGGTCAAACTGCCTGCACTGAGGTTGGTCAAACTGCCAGCATTGAGGTTGGTCAAACTGCCAGCATTGTAGTTGTTCAAGTTGCCACTGTGGTAAGTGTTGAGGCTGGGGTATGAGGACCTGAGGGAGGGCGGCATCGCTTTCAAGGGAGAGCTTGGGATGGGTTTGGTGGGTGATCTTGGGACTGTTATTGGCGGAACAAAGGGCTTTTTGGTTTCCCCTACAACCATGAGGGCAAACTCCGAAATGGACATTTTCCCTTCCTTGTAGCGTGACACGTCATACTGGGTCAAGCGACCACTCCTCAGAGCATCCTTGACGGAGAACTGTTTGCCACTTTTGCGATCCTGCAGGATTGTTGTGTCCCCGTCTGGACCGGTTGAAGTGATTTCCTCCCAGTCGCATTCCAACTCCGACAAACGAATGTAGTGGTTGCGATCAATTAGCCCCTGTGTGTAGGCCTCATAGGGAGACATGTCTTTACCGGTTTCTGGATCCAGGATGGTGATCTTGGTGGAAAGATTTGTCTCCCTGGTGTGAGTTTCAGAATGGTCCTCTTTCTTGACGTTGTTCTGCAGCTCCATGATGAGTGTATTCCTCTCGTGTGTATTTTGTCTTTTTCGTTGAGGATTTCTTTCTCCAGTCGTTGTATTTCAGAGGATGTCTTAAGACTCCTCTGCCGTACAATCTGGCTCATCTCACTCATCTGCTTGGACTTTTGCTGGAAGGTTATGCTGATTTCCTGTCTTTGAGACTCTAGCATTTTGAGCTGTCGGAGATTATCCTCCTTCTCTCTCTTTGCAGAGCATCTCTGTTGGCGACGAGAGAGGCCCCCTCCTGAGAAGACACAGACTTCGTTGTCTGCAAATGAGTAATTCTGATGTGGATGTTCTGAATCTTTTCCTCCTGGTCACGCCGGTGATTTCTCTCCTGCGTTAATAGCTCTCTTAGATGCTCCCTTTCAGCCTCAACTGCCGGGTCTTTCTCTACACGAACAACTTCTCTGTAAACCACCTTCTCAATTGACTTCTCCTTTTGCAGAATCTCCAACCTGACCTGTAGGTTGCTGATTTCTCTCTGTAGACGGCTAATATTGGTGCTTTCAGTCTCCAAGTCGACACGTATACCATCAGTAAGTTTTTCCAGCTTAGGATCCCTTTCCACTTTCAGGATCTCCTCAATGACTATCTTCTCCTCAACAGGTGGTGGAGAGCTTTCGAGGTCAATAATGCGAGATTTGATCTGCCTGAGCTCTGACTCTACTTGAATCTTCCTCTGACGATCGTCCGTCTGGGCCAGGGTATTCTCTTTGTCTTGAATCAGGACTCTGAGCTGTCGGACCTCCATTTCAATCTTTCTGCGGGTTTTCATTTCCTCGTCTAGGTTCTTGTTTAACTTTTCATGCTCCAGAACTTGCGTGGGGTCCCTCTGAAGACGTACCACTTCCTGCATGACAATCTTTTCCTCCGGCTTCTGCCTTTCCAGGATAATGTATTGGTTCTGCAGGTCGTAGAGACACTCCTCCAAACTGCGGCGTTGTTGAATCTCTTCTCTTACATTCCTCCGAAGTCTGTCTGCCTCTTTCTCAAGAAGAGGATCATTCTCATATTTGATGAGCTCTTTAGTAACTAGCTTGGTCTCCACTTTGGATTTTTCGGCTTTCAGCTCGTTTCTCTCTTTACGTAGGTGGGTGAGCAGCTCCAGGGTGGTGTCATAGTTGACTCGCAGATGGGAGACTTGGGTGTTCAGCCTATGCAATTCTCTAGTGACCTCAGGACTTTTCTCTTCTTTGATGATCTCTTGGGTCACCTCTTTGTACTCCACTTTGGGTTTCTGAGAGCGTAGGGTAGTCAGAGTCGTTGTGATTGTCTTGATTTCTTTCTCAACGTCTGTACTGTTACGGCTGGTATCCTGCAGCTCTTTCCTCAGACGTACTAGCTCGACTTCTGTGTCAGGATCAACTCTGTAGATCTCATTGACAATCTCCTTGACTTCGACTTTAGACCTGAGCTTGTCCACCTCACCATAACGTAGTTGTAAGGTGGTCAAGTCCTTCATCAAGATAACATTCTCATCTTTCTCCTCCTCCAAGGCAATTCGTAGTTTCCTTGACTCCTCCAGCATTTCCGGATCTTGCTGTACTTTCTTCACCACCTTGGTGACTATTTTGGGTTGAATGGTGGGAATGACCCTCTCCAGCGTGTTTATCTGGCTCCTTATGCTAAAAATGTGATCGTTGAGCAACTTGAATTGGGATTCCTCCTGGGCAATATCATTGTGGAACGTGAGAACAGCTTTCAGCATCTCGGGATCTTTTTCCAGCCTCACCACCTCTTTCTTAACAATCTTCTCCCTGATTTTTGGTTTCTGCTGAGACAGAACCGTGAGCTCAGTTTTCACATGAACTGACTCAGTATCTCTCGTTTGGAGCTCCAGTCGTATCCTCTGCATCTCATCTCTGATCTTGGCAGCTTCTTTGTCAAGCTGCGGGTCTCTCTCGTATTCATACAGTAGCTTGGTCACCAGTTTTGGTTCTACTGTGGTCAGCTGTCTTTCTATTATGATAATCTTCTCATTCATAATTTCTATCTCTGAAAGGATTCTTGACCTCTTCAATGTTTCATCCTGTATCCGACTTCTCAGGGACATTATATCCGCCTCCAGTTTTGGGTCACGGTAGTATTGCACAACCTCTTTCTCCTCCAACCTCTCTACTCCTCTCCTACTCTTCAAAGACACAAACCTCTTACGGTATGTTTCCAGATCTTTTTCAGCATGTAAGCGCCTCTCAATTTGCTCATTTAATTCCTTTTTCAGACTATCACTCTGCTCCAGGTTCTTCATCTGGCTCTGTTGCTGCAGCTGCTGGTTGACCACCACCTGACTGACTTGTTCTTCATTCTGCACAGGAAGAAAAGGATAAATAAGATGATCATTTTGAAGCAGGAAACACTAGGAATGACTCTACTATTACTTGGGTGTTGGGTGGGTTATTTTGATTCCATAATATCGTACCCTGGCCTTGATGTTCCTCGCTGTCCCCAACTGTCTGAGTAGCAGGTCATTTTCAGCAGACACTTCAGAGAAAAGGTTCAGTAGATCTTTCTCCTGTAGTAGAAGCAGAGGGCATAATGAGTTTAGAGACTGAAGACTACTGCAAAGCTTTTAAAGAAAAGGAAGAGAATTGTCATGAGTTCTTGGTTGTCTTTAGGCGGTTGTCTATAATAGGTTTTACCTTTCTCTGCACGGCCTGCGCCATAGTAGAAGTTTTACGTATCTTTAGGACTGGTTCATCATCGTTGTCGTCATCATCGTCATTGTCATCATACAGAGTGCTTCTGTAAGTTTTTGACTTATTGTCATACTCCTGAAAAGGAAATATTTCAATATTGAAATTGGAAGTGCATACCCAATCAACTGTAAATGAGAATAATCATATTTTATAAACTCACATTCAACACGCTCTGCAGATCACGGGAAAGATACTTGACTCGATCTAAATCATCTGATTTCTTCTTTATGTCCTCCACTACTCTCTAAAACAAGACATGAAACCCCAAAACCACACAGATTTGAGTTAGTTTGCATTTAGAAGCTAGAGACAGGTTAATGCGTGTCAAGAAATACTTGCACTCACTTTCTGAGAGTTCTGCTTGGCTTTCATCTCCGCCACATCATCAGTAGGTTTGATTGCATTATTGGGCAAATTGACCAAGAAGAAATCCAGTGACCTAACAGCATTCTGGAAATCTTGGTTTTTACTGGTTCCTTCCTTTATGAGAGAAGCCCTAAAGCGAAATATAAAAAAACATTTTTTTTCACTACAGAAATGTTTCCATTTTTAAGAGCACTTTTTGTGCTTTTTCATCTTTTCTGACCTACAAATGTTGTTATAATGATGTATTGTCATGTTAAATGACCAAATGTCAAATAATGAGGTAAATACATTTAGATGGGGGGGGGGGGGACATAGTATAATAGCTGCTCATTAAATAAAAACACATTTGTTGGGATATAAAAAAAAAAAAAAAAAACACAGATACAGTTACAATAATGCCTGAATCATGTTTCACGCACCTTTCCTGGAGCTGATTATTGACAGCCGTGTAACGGTTCTTCAGCAGTTTCACCTCGTCCTCCTGGCGGCGGATGTCAGGACAGTATTCATTGAAGCTCTGCTGCAAGGAGCGGCACGACTGCATCGTCGTCTCCAAGTCTCTGCCTAATTTAGTCAACTCATCCTTCTTTGAGGTGACATCCTGACGCAAAGCCTGTTTGGCATGAGGAGAAAAAACACAACAGTTTGGATCCTTTGCTCATATAAACCTATCCTGAAATTGGAAAAGCTTTACAATGTCTGTTGTTGTTTTTTAGGCTGTATCTGCATGAAGTCTCGACTTAAAACATTTTTATTCTTTGGCGATTATGATTCAGTTTAAGGACATTTGTATACAAGTGTTTTGTTTGTATGATGTTCATTGTGTCTATAATTTTATTGTCTTCCTTTGTTTTTATAACATAATATAACTTTGTACAGCACACTGTTCAGCCTGGGTTGGTTTTAAATGTGCTCTATAAATAAATTGACTTGACTTGACTTGAGTTGACATTGTCCCCCACATGTGTCAAGGCTCTGACAAAGCTTTCGTTTATAATTGCCAATGCAGCCAATACAGAGATGCTAATTTGAACAGGACTAATTTTATCACACAACCTCTGTGTTTGTTGAACTATGCCAGGTAATTTTCAGTGGATTCTTTACTTGACAAATTACTGAAAATTGCACAGGATTAAGATCACAGACGACTTGCGCAATTATTACAATTCACTAGGCAATCCCCAGGTAATAATAAGTCCTGTGCAAATACAGGTTTTGACTTGTTTTGATTGTATTATAAAGTACAACACCTGCAGCTGCTGGTTGCGACTCCGGGAGTTCTTTGGGTTGATCAAGAATGACGCCATCTTTAGCGAGCTTTTCCTCAAACCCAGAGACGATGTCTTCCACAGTTTGTTTCTGCTTCTCCAGGAACATGGAAGCTGTAGCTCTGGTTGAGAGAAACACAGAAGGTAATTATGAAAAAGAACTCTAAAGATAACTTAAAAAAACAACAACAAAAACATGCTACTTGTCTATATTAAAAGTCAGTTAAAAAAAACTTCCTACTTTTTATTATAAAGCTCGATGAGAGCGTTGATGTCATTAATCTTGTTGCTGGCAGTGCTGAGTTTGAGGGGCAGTGTAGAGGCGTTGGGTCCCAGGGGTTTCTTGGCCAGAATAGGCTCCATCTCTCTCTGGACTGCTGACTTCTCTGACTCCAGCTTTCTCACAGCCTGAGCGGATTTCTGGAGAGCAACGTCACACGGTGTTACTGATCACAACAAGATACACATGTTTGGCAGAGGTGCCCAAATTCTTTCATAGAAAGGGCCAAAAAAATGTATCTGGATGGAAGGCCACAGGCCAAAAATAATTGATGTAATGTGAAAATGCATTATATTTTATATAAAAATGTTTTATATTTTATATTTTATATACACTTTAAACTGCATATATCACCCACATTACATGTACTGTACATGTACAGTCATTTATCACTTGCAATATCAATTGGAGACACGAAGCCTGTCTTTGTTTTTCAAACGTCTTTTAACATTAGATTCAAGCTGACAATTTTCTTTTATCAGTGTGCCATTGCATCAATCGATCCATCTTGACTGGCAAACTCAAAGCCAGTGACGTAAGCCCGGCTCACAGCACGTGAGAGAGAGCAGGAGAAAGAATACTGGATTCTACGTAGATAAAACTACTACGTGACTTAATAGGAAAGTTTCACAGTACTGTGCTTTACATTGCCGTAAAACTCAGATTAAGTACTTTATAGCTACACAAAATGTATGTTTCAAGGTCATTAAGGTTAGGATTTTACAGCCCTTTTAAAATGAAAGGAGAATAAGCATGAGCATGTCAAATGCCATGATGGGCCAAAACAAAGGGAGCACGGGCAAAACTTGGCCCGCAGGCCCCAAACTAGGCGGATGAATAAAATAGGGAAAATGCAACCTATATTAAAGCGTAATGTTGCTCAAGTTCACCTCGTGCTCTTGCAGCCTCTTCGTCAGGTCCTGTGTGGGGTTGCGGTTGTCTAGCGGCGCTCTGAGTCGACTCAGGATCTCTTTTTCACTCCGCTCCAGGGCTTTGTTGATCTTGTCTAATTCACTGGCGAGCTCCGCAGCTCTGGGATTCTCTGGAGCGCTTTGAACAGCAACTGAGGAGGAGCAAAGACAATAACTCTACAATGAAAAGCTAGTTAGGCCCAAATCTTCCATCAAAGGCTCTTCTGCGGTCTTATAGCCAGAGAAGACAAAATAAGGGCGCCCTGTTAAGATGTCTTTCTTCTCACCTGCTTTCTGAGGGACAACCTCCACAGTGGGGTTCTTCAGGGAGGCCACTAGTGCAGATCTACGGGTCTTCAAGTCCGTCAGCGCTCTCTCCAGACTGAACACACAGACACCCAATGTTTCATTATTACACATCATCGGCTTTGTCTCCAGAGCCGCAAAGATTAATCAATTAATTGTCAGCTAATAAATTAATCGCAAACTATTTTGATTCATCAGTTTGAGTGAAAAATTCTCTGATTCCAGCTTCTTAAATGTGAATATTTTCTCTTCCCTGCTCTATAAATCCATCCAGATCATATATGAAAATTACGTTCACTAGGTACATTTCATCGTGTTGTATTTAGTATCATGATAATCCTTGAATATCAAAACATATGAGCAGACAACACCTATTCAAGATTGTGGTTGGTTCAGGAGATTTGAAGCAAAACACATAATTCAGTTATGGCGTGAAAGTAAAAATGGGTTGCGATGGCTCCCTTTCTGAAAATGTTCAGCACCCCAAACTGTACAAGTCCATTAAATTCCATGCTTTTATGAAAACGTGAACAAATCACCTCAAATGTGGCACATATCATCTATATTACAGTAAACTTATATCCTTGAATTGAAGTGAACAAAACAAGACATTTGAGGATGTCATCATGGGCTTAGAAAACACTGTTGCACCATTTTCTGACTTTTCATAGACCAAAAAACAAATTGATTAATCGTTAAAATATTCGACAGATTAATCAACAATAAAAATAGTGCTAAAGCTCTATTTGTCTCTGTTTGTAATCACATAACTAGTAAGGAAGACATACTGTAGGTGGTGAGTATGCACTCTGTACCTGTTTACTTTCTCCAGCGCCTCAGCGTCAGGAGGCGGGACCATGAAACATGCCCCGGGGAGGGTTCTGGTCTTCCCACTGCTCGTCTGAAGCTCCCACTTCATATTATCAGCGTTGGACTTTAGCTTTAACGTCTCACCACGCCTGACTGTGTCCTAAACCAGAGAAGATGATAAAGTAGAGATGATAACAGGAATAATCTCTCGTTTATTTTCAACAAAGTTTACCACCCGTAGGCTGGAATCAAATTCAGGATTATTTTTTTTCTCTAGTCTCTAGGGAAGTAACGATGCACTCAACTCACGATTCAACATGATTTTCTCAAGATTCGTTTAATAGAATGAGTTATTTATGACTGAAAAACATTCCTTTATTTTAATAAACTCAAAACGAAAAACAACAAATGTGTCCCGTTACCAAAAGTGCAACTGAAATTGTATTTTATCTTAAATAACAAAAGAAATGACAAAAAAGTTATGAATTAGAATTTTAAAACAAACCCCACATCAAAATAAGTAAATAAATTCCAAAAAGATATCTTCAAATAAATAAACTAAGATCACAAAGTAAAATCTAAAGAAGATTACGCCCTAGGGTTCTTTTTTTTTTTTCTCAACCGGTTGTAATGTTTACACATTTATATCAATTTTTAACTGATTCACAATGCATCAGTACATCCCTATTACTTTGTTATGCTTTGATTACTAGCTATAGTGTGTAGTTTCTGTCGCCCCCATGAGGAATTCTAAGTAATGACAACACCACTGTTGTTGCATCCACACGATACAAGTGCTCTGTAATCGCGCACCACCCCCACCCCTGCTCCACGCAGTTGCTAGTAACCAAGGAGGACACGGAGGATTAAAAAACCCTTTAAGCAGCTGTGGCCTAAAGATTAAAGAGGCGAGCTGGGAGATCCGGGAGGTCGTTGGTTCAATCCCCTGACCGACAGGATAAAACATGGTTGGTGAAAGTGAAAGAGCAGCGCTCGTCCCTCCCTCATTACCACCGCTGAGAGGCCCTTGAGCAAGGCCATGCTGAGAAATACAGAGAGAGTTGTGGAGCTGATTTGGCAACGGTTTGAATGTAACTGAAGTTCATTTATATTTATATATATATTTGATCCTTTCAACTGGTGCATCATGAACAGAGAGCCAGGTTATGACATGTTTTCTCATTAAATCCTGTAAACGACTGATCACAACTAGTTCTCCTCAACTGTACTCAACCCACCTCTCCATTGGCCCAGTCACACAGAGACACTGCAGACGTGGGTTTGCTGGGCGGGACCCGCCGTGACTTCAGAGGCACCACATTGCTGCTGAGCTCCCTGAGGGCGGCCAGGCGCTGCTCGTTCCTCTTTATTGCTGGTTCATCTCCCTTTGAATTATTACATAATGTTGAATTAAAACAGAAGCAACACAAATACACAAGTATAATTTGCTTTATCCCAAAAATGTAGCATTTCTTTCATTCTAAACGTTAGAGGTAGAAGTGATTCTGCTGAGCAGGTTAAAGCAGATTTAAAGCCAGTTTGATCTGCAAACAGTAAAAAATGAAAAGTATGAAACCTTCACCCGTACTTTTAGTTGCGGACTTACGTACTATAAACTATCAAATGTCTTACAGCTTACAGAGACTCCAGAGGTCCCCTAACCCCCTGAGTCATGTCTTGAAAATGATTGTAAAACAAGTTATAATTGGTCATGATAAATAATATGTTGTACTGTATGTGTAATGCAGAATAGGGATACTTTTAACCCCATTTGATTTAAATACACCTTAATTGTAATCTATGTATCAGGGGTGCAAACAACACAAATTAAGACAACACTGATATCGTTTGCAATCACTTTCCACACGTCTTCACTGACTGCACTTGCCAACATGAAACTTAACTATTATTCTATCAATATTTTGTCCTTATATATTGATCAATATGTAAACATCACATATAAAGGGGAGTGTTTAACCCTATCTTGAATGTTAATTGGTACTTATGAAGTTAAAATAAATCGTGGTTTGAAGAATAGCACATCACTAAGTAAAATGTGTTGAGTGAGTATGCCTGTAATTAATCCCATAATCCCTTGAGAGTTGCTTTTACAGGCTCCTCCTACACTTAGCTGTAAGTATGACACTTGATAAATTTATCTTGTTCTTCACATGCAGCTGTTCGTTAGCTGCATAGAAACTATGACATAGGGAACCCAGTTGTACCTCCAGAGCCATTAGGACCTGAGGGTTGCTCTTCTTGGCCAGAGACTTTGGGTCCATAGAGGAATTGAGCCTCTCCAGGGACTCGGACAACGTCTCTGCATCCAGCTGGAACTGCATTGGAGAGAAAAAAGTTCACAACAAGCTGTAGTGAACCAGTAGCCTGGAAGGAATTGGGTCTGGCACTGAGTAATGAAAATGGCCCAACTCGAGGGGCGGCACCAAGAGTGCATTTGAAAATCTCACTGCACGCAATTGGATAACACTACGACCAATCACAACAACACACAGGGTGACGTATCCAGAGCCTCATACGCTTAGCTACCAGCAGAGTTAACTGGTAGATGAAACTGTCACCTTTGGCCCGCCAATATCAGATAATCACGATGTGATTGGTGGAGCTCGGTTACAAGGGCATAGGTAATGAGCAGCATTACTGAATGCCAGAGTGACCCGCTGAGCAAATTCAATTTGTGTTCTCGCGAGTGCTCTGGATTTCCAGGGTGGTGAACCAGTCCATTTAGAAGAAGAAATCCTATCACAGTCAGTCACAGTGTTGTGTGGTCCGAAGATTGCTACCTTCTTGTAGTCATCAATGTTACCAAGGTGTTTTTCTTTTGCCAGACACAAGTTGAGGAACGACTGCCACTCAGACTGCACAGCATCTCTGTGTTCCTGACAAACAAAAACAATTTCATTCATTCAATTTATTCCACATACCACTGTGTCAGGTACTATACAGTTACCACACAGATATGTTCCTAATGTGTGAGATAGCAGAGAGATGTACCTCCATTGTTGAGCTGCCAGGGTGTTTCATTTCAATAAGACGACTGCCTTCCTGCTGCAGTTTGTTGATCTCACTCTCATGTGCTATGAGTCCGCTGTTTTTGAATTTCTGAATATAAGAAGAAACAACATAAAGTCAAAGTCAAAATGACATGATGTTACAAGTCTTCAAATTTCCCCAGCAGCTAATCAGTTACTATCGTACTGGTTACACCAGTTGGGTCACAATCGGCTCTTAGAGGATTATGCTCGAAGGCAAATTGATAAACAAAGTTTTAATATTCTTCTCTCCAAAATATCTCCGCCCTGCACCTCCCATTGATCACAAGACAACACAATAAACCTGGAAATTAAACGGTAATTTTGGTATTTTTCAAAAACTGGACCCTATTATAATTGGTACAGTATGGAGCGAGAACCCTGTAACCGGCAACTGTGCTGCAATGTAACCCTATAGGGCACACCCTGCACATATGCACACCCTGCACATATGCACACCCTGCACATATGCACACCCTGCACATATGCACACCCTGCACATATGCACACCCTGCACATATGCACACCCTGCACATATGCACACCCTGCACATATGCACACCCTGTCAGATTCCGTGTGTTTGCCACTTACAGGCTCAGCTTGTTATTTTAAGTGTCTGACAACATTAAGGAAAGGATTCATACAAAGATAGGCCTTTATGTAAAAGAGTAAGATCTTTTTGTTTAACATGAAAAAGCCCCAAAATCGCCATCGCCAAACTCACCAAACTCCATTTAAATATACAATTATTTTTAGCGTGTATAGAGTCAGCATGTTTTTACATGAAATGGGTGAATTAAGATATTTCAACCAAACCAGAGTGGTGACAGTGGAAAGACAAGACAAGACATTTTGATAGTTCAATTTTGTGTCTGTTGACTTTGTTTGAAGTGTCTTTTACAATGATTAAACTACTTTTCGTTTATTTCAATTTAGTCTGGTGGGTTTGGCCAAAGCGATTTTGGGGGCCATTTCATGTTAAACAAAAAGGATCTTGCTCTTTTCTTTTAAAGATTATTTTTTGGGCATTTTAGGCCTTTATTTGAATAGGACAGCTGAAGACGTGAAGGGGGAGACAGAGGGGGAATGACATGCAGCAAAGGGCCGCAGTTCACACAAGGGCGCGTGCTGTCCCCTCACCTCATACTCCATGCGGAGGCCTTGGGGGTCGACCATGCGATCACTCCAGTCTCTCTGGAGGATCCGCTCCTGCTGGCCGGACAGGTACACCAGCTCCTTATTGCAGCTGTGCAAGTACTCGTACAGAGAGGCCAGGTGGTTGCGTCTCTGTTGGGAGGCTTCCTGCAGAACACACATACAAGATGCACACATTACATCCCTCTGAACTTAAATCAATCCTTTCAAACAACACAAGTCACACATTGAAGCCTTTTCAGAGTCAGCAAGTACAAAAAAAAACAACTCACACAAAGTTTTGCATATTTGTCTTTGAAGGCGTCGTACTGCTCCTGCGGACAAAGACAAAGAAATGTACAGGTAAATAATTGTGGTGGAAGAAGTATTCAGATCCTTTACTTAAGTAAAAGTACTAATACCACACTGCAAAATACTATTTACAAGTTAAAGGCCTGCACTGAAAATGTATGTAAGTATCATCAGGAAAATGAACTTAAAGTATTAAAAGTGTGTGTAGCGTACTTTTCTGTATGTTGTCATCTGGACCAATGTTTTGCATTTTTATTTGGCTCTTTAAATAAAAAAGATTGTGATCACAAAAAAATGTTAAAATACTCAATGCAGCAACAGTTTCACATTTTTTGAAACTGGAAATTATATTTTCTAAACTACATGTGTTTTGTGTGCAAAAATCTTAATTTGTAAAGTAACTAAAGCTGCCAGATGAATGAAATGAAAGTTCAATATTTCTCTCTGAAACATTGCGGAGTAGAAGTAGAAAGTGGCATGAAAAGAAAAGACTCAAGTAAAGTAGAAGTACCTCAAATTTGTACCTCAAATGAAGTACTTCTGGAGAGTGGGTGTAATGTGTGTTTGGTGCTCTTACCTGGGAAGTGGTGTTGCTGGGCTCCAGCTGGGCTTTGTAGGCCTCGACCTGCTGGTGCAGAATGTTATGCGCTGCAATCTGCTTCTCTACGTCAGACAGGCTGGGGCCATATGCATCGGCCTTTAACTGTTTCTGTAAATCACAGCATCACGAAGCAGAAGATTGTTCAACCCGTGACACATAACCATGAAGATAAGTTAAGCTACTAAAACCCAAGATGGACTTGAACCAACCAGTTTTTCATCCAGCAGAGGACCCCAGTCGATCGTTTGTTTCGGATCCAAAGTTAGTCCCTGGGAATACACTTCCCTGTAGATGGAACAGTCCTTCACCCAGCGATCATGGAGGTTTATCACACTGGAAAAGGAAGAAGTGTTTCAGTCATGGGTAAGTAGAGGGGTGGGGAGCAGTGAGAGGGATTGTGGAAATGACACTTTCATGTTTCGATGGTATGCGACACATTTGGTTAAAGGTGTGTCTTTTGGCATGCATCGCCGGGTTTGTGACAGAATGAACTCACTCTTTCTCTATCTCGAGGGCCTGCGGGTGCTTCAGCTTCTTGGCCTTGTCCACGTCCATGAAGAGACTCTTCAGCAGGTTCTCAGCCTGCATCAGGTTGTTTGTGTTCTCTGTCTGGTGGATGAAGGGCTGTTTCTTCCCTTTACGCTCTGTGTCCTTTAGATGGGGAAAAAGAACATTGTGCTTGTCAAAAAAATGCCCCTGCTTCGACAAAGTGCAGACTTGCTGATTAATAAAAGACGTGGTAATAGTTCTGGTGGTTTTCCTTCCAAAGCTTGTATTAATACCATGGAGAGAACAACTCTCCATGTATGTACTGTACTGTATATTCACTGAAGACAAAGAAAAAAAAGCTTGAGCAAAAAATATTAACTCAAAACAAAAGAAAAAACATGTGGTCATACTCTGTTGCATGCTTCACCCTCACAAAGATGACATAGTGTCTATGTACGTTCTACTGGATCAAACTGAAGTCAGTGTCAATGTACTCAAGACATAAGTCTTCATTTTCATGGACTTCTTACCACAGTCAGCATATCCTCTGTTGCCAGGATATTCTTCTCTACTTGGTCTGCACTCTTCTGCATGCGATCGATCACCACAGCCAGGTCAGTGGCCTGACTCCTGGGTAAAAACACAGAGAGAAGATGGTCAGGACCCTTCCGACATCGCTCGGTGAGGTGATGTTTCTTGACTTCATTTAAAGACATGAGGATGCGCATGGTCGCACTGTCGAACCACGCTTGCTCTTGGGGGAATTCTTGGGACTTTATAAATTATAAAGTGTGGTTCAGACCTACTCTATCTGTAAAGTGTCTCGAGATAACTGTTATGATTTGATACTATAAATAAAATTGAATTGAGTTGGAACAAGTACTAGTAAAAAGTAAAATATGCTCCTGTAATTGTGATTAAAAAGCTTGTTTTTGGACTTACATACCTAAATCAGCTTATCTACTTTCATGCTTACAACTAGTTTATATTCTGTTGGGTGGTTCAGTCTATATAGGCTCCAGATTTTAGAAGTTAATCAGCTGTTCTGTTTGTATCATTTTTTATCTTTAAAGTAACTATTGCTGTCAAATAAATGTGGATTATTGAGTACAATATTTCCCTCTGAAATGTAATAGAGTAGCATGAAAAGTACCTCAGAATTGAACTTGTAATTGTAATGTAAAGTTGTGTTAAAAGAGCAACGTCAGTGTTACTTTTAATTAAGAATTAAAACAGACAAACAGACTTAGAAAAAAAGTTTTTATCCAAAAGCCATAACTGTAATTAACGGTACTCCGAGTACTAGTGAGGAATCGTACAGTAAATGTCTTGTATGTGTGGTATGTTGTAGTTTTTGTGTCTTTACATTATTTTTTACAAGCTTTGGTCTCTTTTTATATACTTTAGAGTGACTTTTAGAGTTTGGTGTTTGCATCCAATTTTGTTGTACATGTACAATGACAATAAAACTCTTCTATTTGGCTCTTCATGTAATGAAAAGGCACTGAAGTTAACACAATTCCTTCCTCCACTGGCACGTCTGTTAGAGCTCTGTTTGTTCTGTCATTCCTGCGCCGCTGTGATACGAAAGCCAACTATTTCTTCTGACACACCCAGATCAGGACCCAGGGGACACCTTTGTCCCCCGTCCCCTCCCATTGGCTGTCAGGAATGTTGTCTGTGTGTGGCAGACATACCTGCGGCCTTTTAGCCCTTATCAACTAAACAGCATCACTGATTTCCAGTAGTGCTTTGACAGTTGTAGTCAGACATTATGGCTCGTAGTAGGTGGAGTACGCAGGGGCGGATTACTTCCTGCAGTCTTTTTATTACTCCCAGTGGTGGAATGTTACTAAGTACATTTAGTCAGCTACTTTACTTTGGCACAAATTTGACTTGTACTTTAATTGAGTCTTTAATTCTTTTCATGCCACATCACACTTCTAATCCACTACACAGAAGGAGATAGAGAACTTTTTACTTCAACTTTATACACTCAACCATACAGCTTTCTTTTCTTATTGTTAAACAGTTTTTTCAAATATTTTTCATTATTAATTTTTAAACAAATACAGAAATCGTACAGTGTCTGCATAACGTAGAAAAGACAGATTTGATTTGATTGATTTATGCAAAACACATAAAACCCTCACAAAACATTATATACATATATATATATATATATATATATATATATATATATATATACTAACAATATGAACAAGTGGAGCTGAAGTCGATCAGTCGATTAATCGATGTGTCAACTGACAGAAATAAACTATTTTGATGATTGTTTAAGTAAAAATGCTAAACATTTTATTTCATTTGGTTCTAGTGTCTAAAATGTAAGGATTTGCTGTCATTCCTTTTAACTATTTAAAAAAAAAAATTTTAAATAACTTTGAGGTCTGGACTACTTTATAGACCAAAAACAAGCATTGTGTAGGTGGAACTTTGGGCTCTGGGTAACTGTGACGGGTGCTTCCCATGATTTTCTAAAGTTTTACAAACCAAACAATCAATCAATCAGGAGATTAAGCCATAATAAAAAATATTAAAAAAAAAAAAAAAAAATAATAATAAAATAAAATAAAATAAATACAATTAAAAAAAAAAATTAAAATATTAAAAATTAACAATTAAAAAATAAAAAATAATAATAATATTTGCTCTATTTTAACCAACTACAACAGTACAGTAACAATTATCAAAATAATTTCACTTATTTAAAAAGTGCTCTAAGCGATGTCACACATTTTTTTAGGCTACATTTTTTTGTCACATAAAGCAAACATCTCCTCACTATCCGCGAGCTGCCTGTCTCCTGAACACACTGTAAAAAAAAAAAAAAAAAGGAGGTCTCTGTAGACAACAAAAACAAAACTAAAACTACCTGCGCCAACCAGACCACCAAACATAACAAACAGCGTTCCAGCCTGTAACCAGCAAAAAGGAGTCGGTTGAACCATCACCAAAGCAGCGTTAGCACGTAGGCTACTTCCACCACGCTCGTCAGGACTCAACCAACTCCTTCTTGTCGTTATTGGCTGGTTTGTTATGCTTCGTGGTGCAGGTTGGCACAGGTTGTTTTTGTTGCCGTTTGTAGACCCTGGGCTGTCTACAGAGACCACTTTTTTTTTTTTTTTTTACAGTCAATGTTTGCTATATGTAATAAAAAATGTTGTAGTCTAAAAAAACGTGTGACATTGCTTGGAGCACCTATAATAATTGACAATTAATCGATAAACCGATTAATCTTAGGAATCTCTACGATTTATTAGTATAAAACTACAGGGCACGTCTTTATGCACCGAGTACTTAAAGTACATTTTTCTCTCTATACTTACGTACTTTTATTTAACCCTTGTATTGTCTTCACTTTCGGGACCCTCTCGTGTCCCTCGGGTCAAACTGACCCGGGACTTATTTGGGGTTTTAAAAACAATTCTGAAATAAAATTTTACTTCATAATCTATTAACAAATATTGTCTTTATCTCAATTTCCAACAGCTGAGATAACGTATATGTTTAGGGAATGCAGTCAGTCTCTACTAGGACACAATTAAAAATGGAAGTGTGATTTGTTTTTTGTCATAAGGTTTATAATTCATGTTAAAAATCCACTATGTGATCATTCTTATCTTGGAAAAAACATAAGTGGTCATATCCAGAATAACTTTCTGAATTGAGTCAGGAATACATGTTTATCACAGGAAATAAGGTAAGGCCATTGATTTCCAGGAAGATAAAATAACTTGTACCATTTTTCCAAATTTGAAATGGGTCAACTTGACCCGAATACCATACAAGGGTTAAGTAACATTTTCAGTGCAGGACTTTTACTTGTACTTTTGCACTTGTTACAATTTTTTTGTATTTGTAATTTTACTGAAGTACAGGATCTGAATACTTCCTCTTCCACTAATTCCTTCTTTGCTTAAACTGCCTCTTATGTCCGCAGCAGAGGTCCCACATGTGGGTGGCTTCATTCATGGCTGAGAGCTACGTCACAAACACACAGAGCTGTTTCTTGCAGTAATCATGAATACTCAAGTGTGCATATCAGACGAGGTATTCACCACATTGTAAACTCACTAACTGACTCACTCACTTCCCTTTAAACTCAAGTGTTACTGCCCTGCCACTCCTTCAGCCATTCCTGTTTCCATAAAAAACAATCTCGAGCCATTAGCTGCCTGGCACGCCCCGCAGGGATGGAGCGCTAATGTTCAACAGTATCTGCCCCCCCAGGTGACATGTTGCACCAAAAGGAGATAAAACCCCCTGCTTACTCAATATGCAAGGAGCAGGGTGGAGGTTGCGTAATTTCAAAGTCTCTCGATGTCCACACGTTTATTGCAAAGTGTAAATTCATAAAACATGATTAATCACTCCTCTATTTAAACAAGCACTTGTTCCACTGCATAGCAATGACAACAGTCTGCACACTGTTGACCTGTCGGCTTACCGAGTCACAACACCGGCCTATCAGGTGGCACCAGAAAAGAATTTAGTGAGTCAGTAAACTTTGGTGATACTCCCTTTAGGCAAAGATACAAGGTGTTGTGGTTAAGGGAATCACGTCAGGTGAGGTGACAGGAAGACAATCAATGAAGTATCCTCAATGTATGGTAGTAACGTAGTGGTACTGTCAAAGTAAATGGGGAACCACTGAGCCATTTTATGTCATTTTCTAAAGCTCCGTCCTCTTTAGTTTTCTTTTTAAGAATGAATGAAAGACAGATGTTAGTATCTAACGCAAATAATGTATATTAGAGGTCAGAGAGGTATTGTTTTCATATGGCATCTGACTCCTGTGGCACACTGTATTTTCCATGGTTAAAAAAAACACTGCAAACATAAACAGGATCATGGTACCAAAAAAAAGAAAGAAGCCTGCATGCAGAATTTCAGCTCAGCTCTTCAGAAAGAAAACACAAGAGTGAGGCAGCTAAAGAGAGGAGAAAAGGGACAGTCACGTAACACTAGGAAACCTGACACACACACACACACACACACACACATGAAGAGAGAGAGTGGAAAGTATTTAACTCACTTGCTGATCTTTGTAGGATTGGACATCTTGGGAGAGTTTTTGTTGTAATCTTAGTCCGACTGTGTTTCTTACAACTCCTCGCTCTCTCCTCTTTCCTCTCGCTCCTTAACTAAGTGAAGGAGCGTCCACCTGCCTCAGCTCCACCTGCCTCAGCTCCACCCAGGCCAGCAGGTGTGTCATCAGTAGAAGCAGCGGACCAGGCGGACCTGTTCCACACTCCTGCCGCTTCGCATTCCTCGCTTGACTTTATGTTCTTGGAGTTTTTTTGTTTTTTGTCATTCAGTGCATTCCAATAATTTTTCATTGGTCTGCTTTCTCAGAACTTTTTTTTTTGTTTTTAAGTGTGTGATTAGGAAATATATGTTGAACCCTAAACAGACATATTATTATCTTGACACCACCCTTTTAAAAATAATCTTTAATGAGTTGATCTTCAGGTTTTGAACACCTCTGTTTGTTTTTATCTTACAGAAATGGTCTCTGAACAGGATGCAGCTACTGCTCTCTCATCAGCTCCATGCAACACAAGACATGGCAGCCAGGGCATTATATATTATTACTCACTGTTTCCACATGTACGAATGTGGTTAAATGTACACAGCAGAACCAGATACTCAACAGCTGGATGTTTAGGATCATTATTAGCACTTGCTCTTATATTGCCATTAGATTTCAGATTCCTCCATTTCTGTTTTTAAATCTGGGTTAAAACCTTATTTTTACTCACTGGCCTTTTTAACCAAGTAAACCCTCAATCTTTCATCATGTTTATATATATACATTTTTTTTTTTCACACAAGACAAGGGACCAATCACAGGCCCAAGTTGAGGTCAGATCTCAATATAATTCCCTCCGCTGTAGATCCACGTGCTCCACAAATTAGTAACTTTGCGTCGAGGCTGACCGCTGTGATTGGTCAACTCGTCCTGTGTGTTGATAGTCCGCCCACTGTGGGGAGTAGCAACATGCTACTTCACTGCCTTAAGCTTTGCACATAAACTCAGACAATGACGGGGTTATACATTTGTAAAGTGTCTATATGTCAGTAACGTTTGGAAATGAGCCCACACAGTACTTTGTGGGCAGTTTAGATTAAATTTAATCTACTTTGCGGGCAGTTGTGCTAAAGTTTGCTTTCTAACATAACATAACATAAACTGGCTGGCAGACACCTCGCAAATAACCTCAGACTTATTTTTTGGTTACAGTAACTAGGTCAATGGATTTTACTGTGTATTTCTTGATGCTTTTTACAAAATCTAAACAAGAAAAGGCCAAACAAATGGAATTCATATTTTAGCATGACAGTCTATGGGGTTTGCCATTGCCATTTCCTTTCCATGAGTACCGACACAGGCGACACCCCTTAGCGTTTTGGCGGTGCGATGCAAAGCAACCTTGACCCAGAACTCCGCAAAGGTCACGACGCCATAGCTACGCCGCCACTCCCACGGCACCCTGACCCTTTCGGAGTTCTGTGGAGTGGACGCCGTAAAACAGCCTTAAAGGGGAGACTATGGAATTTTGCACAGCATCAGAAATTTAAGGTGCAGCAGTTTTTCAGGTTGTAACACTGGAAAGTTGACATAACAGTAAAAAGGTTTAACTTGTTTAACGCACCCTTAATTGTGTGTGTGTGAAATGGGCTGTAGAAATAAACTTGCTATGGCGATCAGCGTTTTGACTAATAAAGCAGAGCCCTAATTAATTCAGTAGTGGACTTATGATTATTCAGTAATCGCAAGGATTGGTACACCTGACGGGCCCAGAGTAAGCTACCGATGGTCATCAGACACACACCCAGTGAAATGGCCTCTGTGGTACACAAGTAAGCTGATAACAAAGGTATAGGTTATACAACTGCAGTGCATGCAAAGTATCTCATGTATGTCATGTCATCTCAGGTGTAATGCTTGTTATTGTTGGCACAAAACACATTTGCCGAGTGATGTGGGTGGGTGGGTGTTGGAGACACCTCTCATGGTACTAGAGTCAAACAATACGCCTTTACGCCTCGAGGGAAGCAAATGGCTCAGCATGCTGCTCCGTCTCATGCTTGCAGTGGGTGTGTCTGACGCACGCCCAGAGCAGTTACTACTCAAACCAACACACACATACCTGAGGGGGAGAGGAAGGCATTAATAACAAGGAACAGAAAGATAGGAATGAGTGAGTGAAAGGACAAAAGTGTGATGATCTTCATCTCTAGCAGTAAGCTATATTGTAAGTAGATATGATTATATATATTTTTTCTTTACAATCAAAATGTATTAAAAGACAGTGTGGAAGGGGTTATCTGTAACAAAGAAAAGAATTATTACCAAAATCTGAACCCCACCTCTGCTTTACAGAGCTTCATAGAGACTTTCAGCTCATTGTTTTGGTCATCAGGCTCTGCCCTCCTACCTACTTCTGCTCAATTTTCATTTTCCTTCAGTATCCTACATCTGGGTTTGCAGTATATTCTTGGGTTTTCTCAGGTCAAATTTTTACCGGACCAATCAGCGAACAGAGACAGTGTCTGAGAACGATGATGTTGAGGTTGTGGAAGCCATTCGGCCTTATCTCCACAAGTTAAAGCCGGAGCAAGAGTTTTGTCGGTGGCCAGCTGGTTCCGTTCAGTGGTGATGGATAAGGCGAACGATAGCGATGCTAAGTCAACGTCACGACCAAACGTTAGCGATTGGTCATGGCAGATCCAGAGTGGCTCTGGGCAGAGCCAATAGTTTTAAACTTCAGAGTCCAACTTCAGAACTACTTCAGAAAGGTGCAAGAGTCTAGTAGGACCAGTCTTGCAACTTTACTGTTTGGTTCCAACTCACCGTTCTCATTGTGCCATTTCCAGACCCTGTTGCGCTAAAACCTGCACATGGTTAGCCTCCAGGGATTAATGCCCCAAAAAGATTTATTTTGTACACAAAACACAATTTATTCATAAACTTCACCAATTAGTTTGTATTGCATAAACTTAAGATGTATGGCAGAAAACCTGCTGCACGCTACCTGCTCTGCACCAAAGGTCATCTAGTGAACATAGTGGAGCAGTTGGTAAGGACCAAAACAGAGCTAAAAGAAAAGTAAACCTGGTACTTACATTTGCAAGGTGGACACAAACAGACTCCAGATGAATGCTGTTGCTCCGTATTTGCCAGATGTGTAAATAAGCAACTGTTTGCTCACAATAGAATAATCATATAACTTAAAGGTGATTAAAGTTAATGTTACAACTTGTTTCCACTGTGCCCAAAGGGAAAAAAAATGATAGAAATCAGTTATTGCAGGTTTAATAATTAACTGACATTAAAATGTGTCAGCATGTATTGTTAGCCATACTTAATGTAACATGCATATTAAACCAGGACAAGTTCAGATATATTTAGCAGGTCCAGGCTTGGCCAGCCAAATCGAGATGTGGAGGGGTTGGACTCAAAAACCACAACAACATAAAGTTGGTATAAAACTTCTGTAATACCCTTTAGGCTTCACAGGGTTTTAAATCATACAGGTGTTCATGGTATTGTGTCCACCCCTGTACTTCCATCAGGCACGACCCTCAAGTTCCAATTCCATGTTGTGCAATCCATCTGAGATAAGCACCTTCACTTCCACGTGTTATCTTTCCATTTATTAAATCATGAATAACTTGTTTCCCTTTGGTTCATTTATTTCACAATGTAAAGTATGTAATAATAATAATTTATATACTTTATCCTTTTGATTGATCCCCAGTGGGGAAATTACACTGTACATACTGTTTATTAGCACACAGGCCTGAAATACAGACACACACGCACAAGTCATTTTTGTATGCTATTTCATGCTGAATGACTTATTTTCAAGAAATGTATGAGCACATCTCTGGTGAACAGAAGATTTAAAGTGGTGATTTTGCATGATTCGTTGTGGAGAAACTCAGTTTTAGAGATCCAGTCGATTAAAACGACTAATAATTTAGAGTATTAAATAATATATGTGTCAGTCTAGAGTAGACTGAGAATATCACTAGGACAGCCCTAGTACATACATATACAGTGGGTACGGAAAGTATTCAGACCCCTTTAAATTTTTCACTCTTTGTTTCATTGCAGCCTTTTTCCAAAAATCAAAAAAGTTCATTTTATTTCTCAGTAATGTACACTCAGCAACCCATCTTGACAGAAAAAAACAGAAATTTAGAAATTTTTGCATATTTATTAAAAAACAAAAACTGAAATATCACATGGTCATATGTATTCAGACCCTTTGCCGTGACCCTCATATGTAACTCAGGTGCTGTCTATTTCTTCTGATCATCCTTGAGATGGTTCTACACCTTCATTGGAGTCCAGCTGTGTTTGATTATACTGATTGGACTTGATTAGGAAAGCCACACACCTGTCTATATAAGACCTTACAGCTCACAGTGCATGTCAGAGCAAATGACAATCATGAGGTCAAAGGAACTGCCTGAAGAGCTCAGAGACAGAATTGTGGCAAGGCACAGATCTGGTCAAGGTTACAAAAAAAATTCTGCTGCACTTAAGGTTCCTAAGAGCACAGTGGCCTCCATAATCCTCAAATGGAAGACGTTTGGGACGACCAGAACCCTTCCTAGAGCTGGCCGTCCGGCCAAACTGAGCTATCGGGGGAGAAGAGCCTTGGTGAGAGAGGCAAAGAAGAACCCAATGGTCACTGTGGCTAAGCTCCAGAGATGCAGTCGGGAGATGGGAGAAAGTTGTAGTAAGTCAACCATCACTGCAGCAATCCACCAGTCGGGGCTTTATGGCAGAGTGGCCCGAAGGAAGCCTCTCCTCAGTGCAAGACACATGAAAGCCCGCATGGAGTTTGCTAAAAAACACCTGAAGGACTCCAAGATGGTGATAAATAAAATCCTCTGGTCTGATGAGACCAAGATAGAACTTTTTGGCCTTAATTCTAAGCGGTATGTGTGGAGAAAACCAGGCACTGCTCATCACCTGTCCAATACAGTCTCAACAGTGAAGCATGGTGGTGGCAGCATCATGCTGTGGGGGTGTTTTTCAGCTGCAGGGACAGGACGACTGGTTGCAATCGAGGGAAAGATGAATGCGGCCAAGTACAGGGATATCCTGGACGAAAACCTTTTCCAGAGTGCTCTGGACCTCAGACTGGGCCGAAGGTTTACCTTCCAACAAGACAATGACCCTAAGCACACCGCTAAAATAACGAAGGAGTGGCTTCACAACAACTCTGTGGCTGTTCTTGAATGGCCCAGCCAGAGCCCTGACTTAAACCCAATTGAGCATCTCTGGAGAGACCTGAAAATGACTGTCCACCAACGTTTACCATCCAACCTGACAGAACTGGAGAGGATCTGCAAGGAGGAATGGCAGAGGATACCCAAATCCAGATGTGAGAAACTTGTTGCATCTTTCCCAAAACGACTCATGGCTGTATTAGATCAAAAGGGTGCTTCTACTAAATACTGAACAAAGGGTCTGAATACTTATGACCATGTGATATTTCAGTTTTTGTTTTTTAATAAATATGCAAAAATTTCTAAATTTCTGTTTTTTTCTGTCAAGATGGGTTGCTGAGTGTACATTACTGAGAAATAAAATGAACTTTTTTGATTTTTGGAAAAAGGCTGCAATGAAACAAAGAGTGAAAAATTTAAAGGGGTCTGAATACTTTCCGTACCCACTGTATACTGGTACTAAGCACTTGCACATACATACATGCAAACATACTCCCATTTATACACCCTTACAGTCATTGTCATGTTTTGGATGACTGCATGAGTGTGCATGTAAATGCTTTTGTAACACTATATATAATCTATGTATGTGAAAGTTATCAATTTTGGCCTAGGCGGCTTCTTATACAAGTTTAACATGTTCTTGTATGAAACCGTGCTGTCAACAGCAGGGTGTGGATGGCTGCCACATATTTAGATAAAAAAAAAGCAATTGACTCATAAAACAGGACATAGTATTTACACAGCGAACGTTCCACACATTCTTCCGGGCCACAGCGTAGAAAAACCTATTTAAATCAGCCGCACCCACAGCACTCCCGAGCAACAGGTACTGAAAAAAAAAGATCTAATCAGTGTAATCGCAAGGGACCGACCTGTGACCAGGTTTCAGGTCTTTATCATAGACACGTTTCAGGTAGAGCAGCAGTTCTACTGTGAAACGTGAGCCTCTCAACCTATTATCCAAATTGATTGAAATGAACAAAAACACTTTGTATCAAATACACAACCACCATTGGCCCAGAGGTGTCAGTAAAACTATTTAAATGTTCCACAGCTTTAAAACTATAACCTGTATCCCTGGATTCACCCAGAGTGGTAACAAGCTTTTATATATAAAACATGTACATGTAATATAGTGTGCTCATATCAGAGCGACTCCTTGACACACTTCAGATCTAAAAATGTAATTTCATAAGGCTCTGGGGTGGGGTCTGTTAAGTTTAGATAAATATATAGCTTCATTGTTAAGTATTTTTATGTACAGCTAGTTAATTGCTTCTTAGATCTTTAAATATACGTAATACACCTAATAGTTTTAATGTGTTTTTTCAGATAAGGATTAGTCTATGTAGGTGTAAAAATAAAAAGCTACATACAAATTATTCCAAGGGACATATTTGATGTACCTGGCACTGTATATTTATCTTTTGATGAGTCCTTGGCTGAAAACAGACAAAACCGCTGTAGGCTTTAAAATTACAGCAAAGGTGTTACTGGAACGTGGTTTTAATTTAAAGAGCATTAGCGTCACCAAGACACTAACCTTACAAGTCATCTTTGCCATCATGTGGTAGGCACAAGACTGACAGGGAAAACTAGTTAACCCTCTCAGCTGTTAGTACAGTGTAGGTGTGAAGGGGTGAGAACATTTGTTACATTTCAACATTAAGCTTTGTACAGTATACGCACTACACCCCACAGCATTTTACTGCAGATTTCAATGTAGTACATAGGCTATACTGTACAGCCCAAGTACCTTCTGGTACAAGTAGTTAAAGCATTTTATTTGTGAAACATGACACCTGCTGGACAGAAAAAGGTAGTACCAGTGTGTATTTCTCTTGCAAAAACAGCATCCTAGTGATTACATTTTAAAATAAAAAGCAACAAGTTTCTTTTTATGTTTTATTTTGAAAGATCATGCAGTGCACTTCCAAGTTAGGAGCTTAACATCACTTTCAATGATACACATGAAAAACCAATACATTTGTAATTACCTAGTACAAAACATAACTAAACATTACTGAGGAATGTAACAAATTAAATAGTATAATAGGAAAACAAGTGTGCAACACAACTACTGCTGCACTGCAGATCTTAAAAGGCTTGATAGAGGTTAAAGTTGTTTTGTAACCCTGTTGTGTAAATACAAAAAAAAAAATCTGGTTTATGTGTAGAACTTAAAACGAGACAAAAGCAATTATTTACTTTTTCAAGTGTACGGTGCGTTTACTGAGAGAACTGAGGAGGCATGGGGTATGGCACCAGCGGTGGAGGATGCTGCTGCGGAGCCTGTGCCTGGGGGAAGGGGAATGGGGGGTGACTAGCGCCACTCTGTGCGCCACCCTTAGCAAGAGCAAACTGTTGAGCCTGGAAGTTCTGGCCTCCGAAGGCTCCAGGTTGGTTGTTAAAGTTGGACTGTCCATTACCATTGTAGCTGGCTCCGCTGAAGCCATTGCCACTGCTGTTATTACCCCCATAGCCTCCATTCTGTGAATTTGTGCCATACGTTTTACTTGGTCCGTTCTCAAACCCTCTACCATTATCCCGGTCCCTAAAACTGCCAAAATCACGCCTTCCAGAATACCTATCCCGACGGTCATCTCTGTAGTCACCACCTCTGCCTCCCCTTGAACGCCCTGGAAAGGAAAACATACTTCAGGACAAAGACACTGGTAGTTTTTTTTTTTTAAGTTGAAGCAAAAAAATGTTTGTGAAAGTTTAACAGTAAATTGTCTGAGATACAGAAGTTAATGATAACCCATCCCATTCTCAGAACAAATTTAAAAAAAGGAGGAGCAGAAAAAGAGTGGCTGCAGTTTACTGCGCAGTTTCTGTATCTCACCAATTGGATTTACCTCCTCTGTCTTCCGCCATTTGGAGGAGCTTGGGGTTGATTGCCTGGTTGGCCTCGCGGAGCACAGCGATGAGGTCACTGGCCTGCCTCATGTTGTTGGGAGTGAAGAAGGTGTAAGCTGTGCCTGTCTTTTGGCTACGAGCTGTTCTGCCAATGCGGTGGATATAGTCCTCAGAGTTGTTGGGGTAGTCAAAGTTGATGACAAATTTCACATCTTCCACATCTGTAAGATTGTGTTGCAGTGTGGCATAAAGGAAAAGGAAGGCAGCACACAAGACGTGCACCAGTGCCACCACAACAACCAGATCAAAAACAAAAAGTTAGTGCTGTCATGAGGTAGGAATGGCTAGAAAATCCACAAAGCTGCTAAAGACGTAACTAATAGTATTTACTCCCTGGGGAGACTACGGTGGGAAAAGACAAACAATGCACACTCCAATCCCAGTGGGATAAAATCCCCCACCCCCTCCCTTGAACCACTGCCAAACCACCCTCAGAAAGAATGGATCAGAAGTCTTACCATCTTTTGGAGTATGCATTCACTAGTCCATTCCCATTGCAGCACACGCCCCATATATTGTCAAGTGACCCACAGGTGTCGCTATACAGTAGGGCTGCTATGCCCTCTACTGCCTCCTAGTGTGCTTGAACTAGCACTTAACCAAGGTCCCTTTGTCATGCCCTCACGAGATGCTCGCTATAAAGCTCACACTGCAGTGTCTCTTGCCAAAACTGTAGATGTGAACCAATTTGCAGGATGCCTACAACAGTGCATCCCCACTCGCGACAGCAAGATTTTTCCAGACCCAGTGTTCACTTGATCATAATGTCTCTCGTTGGCAGGTCTCGACATGACTTTGAAACGCAGGCGAGGGAGGAGTGTGGGCTTGGATTTTGTCCAAGTGTGTCCAGCTAGCATGTCCCACTGTCACCAAAAGCGCCAGTAGCCATGTCATTACAGAGGTGAAGGTATGACCGATCAGACAGACTGCTCTTCCGACAGAAGTTTAGGAACTGCAATGTTAACATTAACGCCACCCATGCTTTACAACAAGTCTACGCAACAGAAAGCACCTTCCAAATGACTCAAACAGCTTGCAATGCAGTGCCCAAACATACATGCAAGACAATAGGAGGCAGTGTAGCTGGGCTTTGAGCTGGGACAGTTACAGAGCCTGGGTGTGTGAAGCAGTCCAAACCATTGCCAGAGAACAGACGAGCATATGGGGGAGGAACTGTGGCCAGCCCTCAACTCGCCCCCCATTTTTAGGCAGGCCAGCGCACTATGCTGCACTTGGTTGGGCCTGGTCACCTCTGTATATCTGCACGACTGGGAGACCCGTGCCTCGCCAGTCAGGACACCTCCAAGAATCCTCCTTCCCCCTCTGGAGACCTGGGCTTGTCATGCCAAGGCCCTGCCATATAGACTGCTCCTTCAGGTCAGGGGAGAAACTCAGAAAGAAGCAGAAGAGTTAAAGAAAGCAAATACACTTTCTTTTGTAAAATACATAGAGTACAATAAAGTTCAGCAAGGATACTGACCTAGACCTCTGGAAGCAACATCAGTTGCAATGAGAATTGGAGCTTTTCCATATTTGAACTCTGAAAAATAAATCAGACATGATTAAACATTTCCTGTAAGTTCTACAATGATTAACTAGTGATTTGCTGGTAATGCAAGCTTACCATTGAGAACCCAGTCTCTTTCCTGCTGGCTTTTATCTCCATGGATTCCCATACCTGGCCACCTAACAGGATTGAAGGTTTTAAATGTTAATCAGTGTTTGAATGTTCACACAAGTACTTGGGAACAGTAAGGTCAGTACAACTGAAGCAGCCAAACTGTAAGTCACTCACAAAACACTTACCCATCCCTTCTCATCCTCCTGGTGAGATCATCACATCGCCTCTTTGTCTCTACAAAGATGATGGTCTTATTCTCCTTTTCACTCATGATTTCTTCAAGTAGACGGATAAGCCTAAAAAAAAACTAAAATTGTAATTCTGTAAACAATGTATTATGTTCCATTAAACTGTTATGGCTTCAACACTAGCTGATTCTGCCATGGCACATCACTCACTTGTTTTCCTTCTCTGCATCATTGCACACATCCACAATTTGCAGGATGTTGTGGTTGGCACTGAGCTGGAGGGCCCCAATATTGATCTGCACGTACTCCTTCAGGAAGTCCTCTGCCAGCTGGCGAACCTCTTTGGGCCAAGTGGCACTCCACATCAGCGTCTGCCGGTCAGGCTGCAAAAAACAGAACAGTTCGTAACACATTCCCTTAAGGAATACACATGTAATGGACAAAAACTTCTGTATGCACTTAGAGCCCTCCAATCAAAAACATACCCTGATTTGGTCAACAATTTTTCGGATCTGTGGCTCAAAGCCCATGTCCAACATTCGGTCAGCCTCATCCAGGACAAGATAAGTGCACCGACGGAGGTTTGTCTTTCCAGCCTCAAGGAAGTCAATGAGCCTTCCTGGAGTGGCGATGCAGATCTCGACACCTTTAACAGAATTAAATAATTGGTCATTATGAGAACTAAACAATACAATAGAGTTTGTATGAAAAGGTTGTTTTGGAACAACATTTGCATAGATGCCATTTAAAAAAAAAAAGAGAAGTTTTACCTCTTTCCAGGTCACGTATCTGGGGTCCCTTGGGAGCTCCTCCATATATACAGGTAGTCTTCAGGCGAGACGCTCTGCCATATTCTGCAGCCACCTGTTGCACCTGCTGTGCAAGCTCACGGGTCGGGGCTAGCACCAAGCACTGTCAAAAGGAAAGTATGGCTTGTCACGTCATTCAGCATTAAAACAAAATGTCAAGAAAAACTATTTTCTGGCCATTTAAAAAAAAAAACTCATTACAGATCATATGCTCACTTATGAAAGTTCTAAGTTTTAATTTAGAAAGTATTAAAGATAAGATGAAAATGCATGTAAACTGGTGTGACTACTTACTATAGGGCCATCGCCACGCTCCAGGAAAGGCTGGTGGTTGATGTGCACAATTGCAGGCAACAAATACTGCAGAGAAAACATCCAACAGTCACTTACATGGTATAGGACAGAGTAACTCAGTATTAGTTCTAAGTCATAACTAATGTGGGCGAGAACATTTAACTTACAGAAAGCGTCTTGCCAGAACCAGTCTGTGCAATGCCGACCATATCCTGGCCACTGAGAGCCAGAGGCCAGCCTTGAGCTTGGATGGGTGTTGGTTCAGTCCAGTTCTGTTTGTTGATCACATCCATCACATAAGCTGCAGAAAAGAGGACCAAAGTTAATTATATGTACTAAACTCCCTTTGTAATACAGCTAACCAATTTAAATAAAAATAAATACTTACATGGGAAGCTGGCCTCATGGAACTTTGCAATTGGATTTGGGCAGCTTCTCCCTTTAACTGTAATTGTTTTGGTTCTTCTGTACATTTCAACTTCTTGCTGCAAGATGAAACAAGTTCAATGGTTATAATCGATTGCATAACTGCAACACGTGCGGAAAGGAACACATGTGAGCACCGTTACATAAGACTTCAAAGACCATGCTGTTACATACCGGAGACCTCCTAGTAACATCGGGATGTTCTTGGTAGAAGTTTTTCTCAAACTTTGGGAGCTCGTCCAGGTTCCATTGTTTCTTCCTCAGCCTTTCACCTGGATTGCCGAACTTTCCTCCACCTCCGCCGCCACCACCACGGTTGCCACCAAAGCGAGGAGGACCACCGCCATATCTGCAATCACATCAACAGTTACATTCAGTCGCGATTTAACAAGTGTGGCTGGGCCTGTCGAGTAATAACGATGGTATAAATAGCGACTAACAACGAACAAACCCTTATCTTAACTGCGTCATTCTATGAAATAAAGCTGCCATATACTTTCCAACCAGCAGAGGAACAATGGAAAAATAGCCGACATTTTGTATCCGCATTCATGCTGCCACATGGCGAAAAGCCGACTAGCCAGCTATAGCAATAACGGTACATGTGAGCGAGCGCCTATCGTGAACTAAAAGTATTGCGAGAATTAGTACATGTATAGCTAAGTTACATCGACAGACAATATTGCGGATAAGAGTTTCCTGCGGCGGTGAAATGTATCATCGAGTGAAGGCCTTAAACCTCATTGTTTCCTATGGCTGGCACCGTTATTCGACGCAGCGGAAGCGCGCTGAGCCCAAGCAGTTCAACCAGTGTTTGGGCTGGAAGGCCTATAAGCTAATGTCGAGCTAACATCGAGCTAACGTTAGCCCGAAGCTAACGAGAAGCCGCTGTGCCGGCAGGGACACGAGGCCAAACCAGGCCTGGTGCCAAGACAACGGGCCCCGTTCAGACCGGGCCTAGCGTAGCTAGATAAAACCAGCCAACTGCCGAATTTTCAAATTTGTAACGTTAGGTTTTTTGGTTAAAATGCGTAAATAAGGACGATTTCTTAACCCACATCCCTAGAATTTATCACAATTTAGTCAACGGTTAATCGGTTCAAGGCTGTCGGCCATTTCTAAGAATCACACAAACTCGTCTAAAGCATACTGAAACTTACCCTCTGTCTCTATCTCTGTCTCGGCCGCGGTCTCTGTCGGAATATCCAGGCATTTTGTAAACAACTTGTATAAATAAAAAAAGATAAATACCCTTCACTGTGGTTTTACCACCGACTAAAAAACCCGACCTGCAGTAGCGGTGAAATGCCGGTAATGTGGAATCTAGGCCCGGCTTATATGGCAAGAGGAAGTCCCCTTCCTATGTATTAATCCGCCCTTCAGTTTAACTTCAGCGTCTACCGACTGACAACATAGACCCAATGATGAACAGTGAAACTGGGTTTTAAAGTCACTATAACGCATAATGGAAACACTACATGATCTATATGTAGTATTTCAATTAACCTTCCACGGAATATATTTTATAAGGTAAGTTAGCCAAGCAGAATAACATAAATGAGGTTTTGTTTTTTAAAAATCGCACATAGACACCGTTTATGTAACGTTAGAGGCCGAATACAAAAATGACCCTATGTTTTGTATTTTCTCTTAGATTTATTTATATTTCCCGGCGTGTCCCTTTGATACAGTGTTAAATAATTCAAACAACTGTTGGCGGATTGATATGCACGAGTAAGAAACTGGTAGTCCGGCTATGACAACGCTTCCGATGTACGGTAAGTGACGTCATCAGGTCCAACCCAAAAATGAAAGAGACGAGTTTCTCTCTCTCTCTCTCTCTCATTTTTCATTTAGACACATGTAATTAATTTTCATTCAGCTTCTGTTGGAATATGTAGACCAGGAAATGTTATTACAATTTTCGGTACCAAACTGCTACACTGACGTTCATAGTTTGGGTGAGGTCAAGTAGGCTGCCTGTAAACTTAAAAGGTGGACCGAAAAAATACTGACTTGTTGTCTTAGATGATGCTCTATCCTGTCCCTCTTTCCCGGCCCCCCTCTGAGCCATCTGCCAGACATTTTTATCCAGAGTGATCAGAGTGGGACATCAGGGACATAAGACATTCAGATGTAAAGCGTGATCTTTTTCATCCCCTACATTTGACATTTATTCTCAGGCAATAGGATACTAACAGGCCCCTGATAAATTGATCTAATATAAATAATTGCCTTGCAAAAGGACCATTTAAGCAACTCCTTTGTTGTAAATAACATAACAATAATTCAGGTGAAAAGCTTTTATGACATTTGAAACAACCATTCAAACAGGAAGGACAGGACATATGTGTGTACAAGGCCTTACATTGTTAGACAAAGGCAAGTTTAATTAAAACTAATTACACACAAAAATAAAATACTCTTACAAAATGATAGTGTTAACATACATCAAATTGCATCAGTCAGCTATGAGAGATATAGTCCTGCTAGTGGATCATGCGATAAAAACAAAAAAAAAGAAAAAACAAAAGAGCGGCATCTCAACTTTGACTCGTTTCATAAAAAGTTCTTCAATGAGAGGCAGCTACAGGGCAACGCTGAGCGGTGTGGTGCAGGAACAGGCAGTAGGGCCATCAGCTTGTGCACTGGACTTAAAAGGCGAATGAATATCTGTTTGAGAAGTCACCATTAAATACACAAGGCAACCTCATTCTGTTTGTGTGCAATTCCTCTTTTCATTTCTCTACTTAAGTTAAAGATAAATTACAGGTCGTTTGATCCACATATATGAACAATATCTTATTACTGTACAAAGCACCATCTGAGGACACTTCACCTTGCATACACTTCTCCACTTAAAAGAATGAAGATTCATTTCAGTTCGGGGATTTTTGTAGTGTATGTAAGAACAGTCCACGGTCATAGAGATTACTAGACAGGCAGCATCTTTTGAAAACATTCAAGGATTTAATTTTTAATAGTAGAAACCCCCCCTTCCCCCCTCTCTAAATAAAAGCATCACTGACAGGACTGTGCATCAGGCTACAACAGGATTCATCTCATTCAGTTCCCTTTCAATGAAAAGCACATATGGACACATGCAACAATTGATGTATGTCAATGGTCTGCTGTGTGCAAAACAATTCAAACAAAGACTTTTTTTTAATCCCTTAAACATTCAGGAAATCAAGACAAATGGTCAGAATTAGTTTCTCTTCGGTCGTAAAATCAAGGAAGTTACAAATTACATACATCTCCTGAGACTGTGGCTAGCTAGAGCTCTTGATTACTTAATATTTTGTTGCCACAAACAGGTATGAGCATGAGTAGCAGTAACCTTAAGCAGTAGTATGTCAATGGGTAATGTTGCCAATACAAAGACATGTGGAGCTATTTAGCACCCCATGGCTAGCAGGTAGTAGAGGTTTATCAACAATATAGAGGCAGCTCAAATTAGAAAATGATGGACTTTGGACTCTTCTGAGCAGAATACCATTTGAAATGAATGCTAGGTGTCATGCCAGTGACCGTAATATAGCCGAGCAACAAATGACGGAAGTGTTAAAAACAGTAGTGAAACATCACACCACCATGTGTAGCGCCAGAATGAAATCAGTAGATTTTAAAGGGTCCGCTCAAGACTAGGCATGGGCCGGTATAAGATTCTGACGGTATGATCACCTAATTAACCCCCCCACACACACACACACACACACACACACACACACACACACTGCAAACTGGCAGGGAGATGGATTTCAAGACTGCACTTTCGGTCCTTGACAACTCATAAAAAACAGCTGATACCTTAGGAACGGTATGACGGAACATCTTAGTGGTGTTGAAACTGTAACCGGCCCATGTCTACTCAAGATTAGCAAAGATTCATTCATTCAAAAATGATTAATTGCACTCTGAGGACATTTGTGTGTTTTAGATTGGTTTTGCTCTGTAAGACATACCTCTCCTTGTACAGTGTGAGAGAGATTATGTCAAGAAATACACCAAAGCATTTTTAAGTGAAATTCACTCTAGCTTAATTCTGTTTTCACAAATTATCTTCCATAATTGAAACACTTAACATTTAGAGATCTTAGTTTTCTGAAAAAAATGGACAGGGGTTTCTGAAAGATATCAGCAATAAATTATATATATTATATAGAATTGTATTGTTTCTTCTTAATTTTCCCTGTTTTATAAAAAATAACACATTTCAAGCTATTCATTCACGTATTCATCTTCAAAGATAACTAGCTGTCAAACATGTGAAATATGTTTTGGGAATGCAGCGCTACTTCTTGGGCGGCGACTCAGGAGCAGAAGTCCCTGCTGCTGTCTTTGGAGAGGGTTGTAAACAGTCGGGTTCGGCCTAATTCAGTCTCTAGTCTTGCCTTCTCATCCCTGTTTTCCAGCCTTGGTATTACTGATAGCTCCGATGTGATCACACTGAGGCACCAAACAGCACGAGTCATGCACACTGCGTTCAAATTTAGTGTTTCCAAGTGGTTGTGGGAACCATTAATAACCCTGTGCTCTAGCAAACAAACCAGTCGTGTTAATGTCGTTTCAGAGTGGACTGACCTTGTGTTCTGCTTGGTAAGATGGAGCATTGCTACATTGAATACAGTCTTCTTTTTTTAATGCTAAAATGAACTTAGAGAAAAAAAAAAGGGAAGAGCCAGCAACTTTTGCGGTTCCACGAGTTAGTAAATAGTCTGAGTTATTAGCAGCTGAAGAGATCCTTTTCAATGATAAAAAAGACACAAAGGAAGGCTGCAGGGTCTTAAAAAACACCCAGAGTCAGATGACATTTTCTTGATCTTCTTAGTCCAGCCTATATTAGCTTGGCCACACGATCCCGGGAAGTATAGGCGGCCTTGGGCTTAGCAACCGTGGATGACCCCCGTGTTGAGTGGATTATGGCCAAAACCGTGTTATTTCTGGTTTTTGCGGAGCTCTGCCTGAATCAGTGACTCACTCCACAGCAAAGCCGCACGTCTCCTCAATGGCAGTGAGCAACTTGTCGTACAGTTTGTCATAGTGCTCGTAGGGAGGAATGTCAATCCGGTTAAAACTGGGAAAACACATGGGAAGAACAGATTTTAATATAAAATCACTACACTGCACAACTCCAGAGTAAAGTACACATAGCGGGATTTGATAAAAAAAAAAAAAAGTCTGGGTGCCAAATTCATTACTTTTCAGGCACCGACCAAATTGCCGCCTTAGTATCAAGTACGGAAAAATGCCTCGTCATTTAATACCCTATTTCCTACCTATTACCCTATTTACATAAGGAGCAAAGCTCGTCGGTAAGCCAATAAGCATGCACGTTAACATACCGGACACCTATTCAGCCCGTTGAAGTGTGTTAAATGTATGTTCTTAGTCTTGGATTTTGTTAAATAAATTTCAAAATAAATGCGACTTATAGTCCAGTGTGACTTATATATGTTTTTTATTACTCTTCATGACGCATTTTTTTACTGATGCGACTTATACTCCGGAGCGACTTATAGAAAATATGGTAAGTAATTTTTAGCCTTCATGGTTTAGTCTAGTTTTAGTTACTCAAAAACGTTTTAGTCGACGAAAAGTCATTGCATTTATAAATTATAACATTTCCAGTCCTGTCCAAAACCAATACTTTTGTCATTTTAGTCAAACTTATTTCACATATGGTTTGATTGTATCATTATCTGATGAAAAACACATTTTTAAAAAAATTTTAAACTACATTTTAGTCTCGCCTTTTTCCGCCAAAGATACCGAATGTTGATATTGTCACAGTAGGCGTTCATTGATGTCTCGTCGTTGTCTCAGTCATGGTTTTTTGTTAACAGTGGTCTCAAAGGCTGGCACAATGTCCAACAGTCTGAAAATGATACAAAGCTGACAGTTTCCTCACCAGGTGTGGGCTTTGGGCAGGTTGTTGGTGCTGGCATCAATCTGGTGGATGGTAAAGAGCCGCGGGCCAGCAGCACCTGTACAAACACAATACGTTTACCAAGACATTTGACATTTCCAGGTTCCAGACTCATAGTTACATACATACAAGTTGCTTAGATTGGTTGGTTATTTTGGGATCTAAAAAGTCAACTAAAACAAATGAAGATACTCAAACTAGATTGGTCAAATGCCCCAATTTCCCACTGCAGCCCATGTTAAGAGGAGACACTAGAGGTGAATGGGGAAAATATTTTTAACTAACAGATATCCCCATGAAACTTCCCCAGTTGATTTTATTTTTTACATTAACGCAATCTTTTTTGTATTACAAGATTTCAGAACTTTTATGTTTCATTTAGCAAATGAGTCATTATCTAACTAAATATGTGCTCATTAGGCTTTTTATATGTTGTAGGGGAGGCTTTTGGGAGTAATAAATATTTGTCAGATTTTCTGTTGCAATATGTGGGAGATTTACCCCTTTTTTCCCCCTCACAAGATGCCTTGTACCAGAACGCCGTGTTTTATAAGGTGTGTAAGGGCGTCGTCTGCCTATGGATCACGGTGTACTTGTCATGCCTGAGTGATCCGTCTCTGGGCAGCAACGTCTGCCAGGACGGACCCATTAAACCGCTGCACTACACGCAGCCTCAGGGTTTTATCTCGGGTCTGACAAACCCAGAGACACAGAGAAGATAAGTATCCCAAACACACAGCCTAGACTGTGTTGACAGGAGAAGGGGCACCGCGGAAGTGAAGGCAAAAACATTTTTCGTAGGAGAAACTGAATTACGTATTTCCTGTTGCTTCATTTCCGTCCCGACAGACCCAGATTGCCTGGAACCCCACAGAGGAGGTCTGCAGCCAGACCCTATTGGGTTGACAGAGCGTGTGAATGTAGAGCAATCTGTGTGCACGACAAAGGAACAGCAAGGACCGTCACACCTTGTGTACATCATGGATCTGACATCACATTAACATTCATTTTGTACCTCTGAGTGCTCACTCTGGTCTCCATCTCACAAAGAAGGCAATTCACACCAAGCTTCTCCAGGAGCGGTTTCATACGTAGGACTTTCTTGCATTTCTTGCATAACAATGCACCCATTTATATAGCACAGGGTTTCCCGTGCCACTGCAAGGTTTAGGTGCTGCACCCTGGTCGCTTTGGGCAGCACCTAAGCCGAATGAACATAACTACAGTAATAGACTTTTCCCAGATCTGATTGTTGTTGGAATTCTTTTAAAGTTTTGTCTTTAAGCTTTTGTTAGTTGATCGAGGCATATCTTTGATCACAAAGATATGGTAATATCAAACCAAATTATGTTAAAAAGAGACACCAAAACTACCACAAAGGGACACAAACCGACAACAAAGAGATGCAAAATACCACAAAGAGAGAAAACGTGTAGGAAAATGCCTTTTTTGTTGTTGTTTTTTTGTGGAAGGACGCCTAAACCCCTCGCCAAATACGTGCACCTAAGTCTTCCACAAACTGAGGTAAAACACTGCATAACATAACAATATGTATATATACTTACATGTCGTACTACTTTGTAATCTGCAAGTGCCTTTATCATTCATCAAGTGTTGTCAATTGAAAAAGAAGGTTATTCCTGTCTTCATCCTGGGTGTTTTTTTACCTTGGAGGGCCTTGAATCCTTGCAGGGGAACTCTGGAGGAGCCGGTGACAAACTGCAGCAGCCGGGCTCTGCGCTCCTCATCGAAGGACTCCACAGCTTTCCAGAACCATTTGACAATGTTGCTTTCTGGAGTGCAGTGTTTGAGCCGCGTGTTGGACTTCCAGTCGTTGATGTCAATTTTACCCAGGCCACATACAATCAGCTGCAGGAGGAAAACAGTAGTCAGGTTTTTATTTTTTTATTTTAATATTTTATATTTTAGGAGTGTCATGAACATGTTGAACTAAATGTGCTTGGAGGAAAAGCTAGATGTGTCAGTACAGTAATATGGGTTTTACAATTCTCCAGATCAACAATTGGATTCAATTTTAGATTTAATCCTTTATTTGTTAATAGGGACGGCAATGTCACAATAAAATGGCCCGATGGTACTTCGCCCCCCCAAAAGGATAATGGACATTTATAGAAATAACAGGAAAATGCATAGGTTTCGTCAATAAAAGGTAACACAGACTCATTGCCTTGACTGTATACCACCGCCCCCCCCACGCCCCAATTGGAAGCCAGGAAAACCCTGTTGTCTCCGTTATTTTTTCCTGACGTGCGCCAATATGCGGGTGGAGAGAGAGAAAAAGTACTGGAGGAATCGCCAATCCTGCTTTTGATTTAGATATTTGAAATCGAGAGTTCATTTTGAAAATTGTGACAATTCTAGTGTGTAAACAACAAAGTGATTATGGGAAATTAATTAAAGTACCTCTAGCTCCTTCTCATCGAAAGCCTTCAGCAGGTGTTGGGGGATGACCTCATTGAAGCCCTTCTGCAGAGCCAGGAACTGGGCCTCTATGCCTCGCAGAAAACGCCAGTTGACGTAAAGCCGCACGTACTCCTTCTTGGTGTCCTGGGTGACGGGGATGCTCTTACCGTTGGGCTTGAGCTCATGCTGGATGATCTCTCCATAAGCATTGTGTTCCACGCAGAAGGTGTGGTCCAGCACACCTGTGATGTCATTGTCCCTGAAGAGAGAGAAACATTGGAATGACGAATGATACAAGGTGCTTTTCATTGAAATTTAATCTGATGAGCTGCTTTTTGTTGAATGTGTGCCGATCGGTGAAACCAGCCGATGAGTTTAAAACCTACACATGGTCTGAAAACTTGTGCCTAGAAACCACTGATGATAGAAATACTCAAAAGCCCTGGGGCGCGCTGTCATCAAAGTACAGGAGACTGGTTTTGTTTTGGGCTAAATGACTCATCAGTTGGTAGAAAATACAATGTATTATCTTTGAGTTTTACACTAAAATTGCACATTTTCTTTTTGCAATTACAGGTAACTAATAAACTGAAACATGTTAGCTTCAGTAGCATCAATCAATCAAACTTTATTTATAGAGAACTTTAAAACACCCAATGTTGACCAACATGCTGTACAGAAGAATAAATAAAAGACCATGCTGTGTTATGATTTGTCTCCGATTTGGGTTTCCGCACACATCATTGCAGTTTGTATGAGAATGTTTTGAGATACAAAGAGATAGGCATGGGGAACTTTCCGTAAGATCATCTCTCAATGCAAATCAAACCAGCTATTAGGCTAACTGAAATAACACCATGCAGATCTCTATGTATGGTGAAGGGTATGTGATGATGGGGGGGCTATTTTAATTCCAAAGGCCAAGGGAACTTTATCAGGATGCATAGTATCCTGATCCATGAAATAACTGGCTTTTAATAATAAAAATCTGCCTGCCTCTATGGGAATTTATACTATACATACTTATGCCCTCTGTATTTTAAGGAAGAACATTTATTTATTTACATTATTTATTCACAATAAAATTGGTGTCCTTAACGGTTGGATTTTCCTAAATTTTTGGAATTAAGGCATTCAGATCAATTTCAAAAAGATGTTTTTTTTTTTATTCCTCTTTTTAAATCAACTTTAGCATGGGTGTGTAAACTTATGCAAGCAACTGTATAGAGGTTTACTCTTCGACGCAGCGGGCCCGGGTTCGACGCCGACCTTTCGCTGCACGTCAGCCCCCCTCTCTAAATGCATCTCCTTTATGCTCATATCAGATGTAGACTGTCCACAGGAATGCAGAGCGTAACATTGTGTTTGATGTGTTGAAATCTGGGATTCAGAAATCCTCTTTCACTTTTCATTTACACGGAAAGGTCAGTCTCGTTGTTGACTTCTATGAAACAGGGTTTTGTACGTACAGGATCCACACGAGACTGTTGTGCAGGTCAGGGTCAACAGACTCCATGTCGTCCAGAGTGATGGGTTTCCCCAGCAGCTGTTTGTAGAAGGGCAGAGTAAAGCCTCCGTCTATGTAGTGGCCGTGGAACACTGCCATCCCCATGATACGGCCCACAAAGTGAAAGTATGACAAGTGCTCCTGAGGGGAGACAAAACATCTTTAGTTTCCAAATGAAGAGACAGTGTTGAGTTACCAGAAGAACGGACTGTTCAAAGTACACTACCGGTCAAAAGTTACATTGGTGTTTTTCTTCTTTCTTTCTTTCAACAATGCTTATTTAAAACATAGATTTAAACAGTATCATTCAGACAGCACATTTATTATTTACATGTGAAATAGTTTTGGCCTCAAAAGAAGAAGAACTACACTACATGAGAAGAAGTTGTTTTTTTTGGGCCTTCTGATGAATTAACCCATTTAAAATAAAGATCTAATTGAAGTTTTTGCTAAAAAAAAAACCCCACCAGTCTCCATTGCTGTTAATAACTAATGTTACTGCTATGGCACGGGAGGCAAGTAAAGACATAAGCTATGTTTCCATCAACACGTTTTTATCCAAATTAAGTGATATCGAATGAAAAATACCTTATGGAAGCAGTAAAATTCAATGGAATTTCCTGAATATCGACTCAAAGGAAATACGTTTGAATCGGATATTCTCTTGATCGATATTCGGCTTATGCAATAAATGCTGATGGAAACGTTATTTGCCGAATAAATAATGAATTGTGATTATGTTTTAGGTCATTTTATGGTTCAAACCCGCCACAAAACAAAGAAGAAGAAGTTGTAGTTCATTTCCGCCCAGTATTTCCGCTGTTTGCACACATAGCGGGTGTCAACTAAGACAGAGGGAAGTGGACGGACAAGGAGACGAGAGACTTTATAAATTTAACTTATCAATAACTCGCAAAGGAAATGGCCGACAAAGGTTTCGACAAGTTGTGGGACGTCCTCCGGAGCAAATGGAAGGCGCTCAAACAGCGAGACATGTTTTAAAAAAAGAGTTTGCAGCGGTGCCGGAGGGACAATAAAAGCCAAGTTGCATCTGCATAGCAATGTGTTGATAGCTTGATGTGTCGCTATCAGCTGGCACATATGCACTACTACAACTTGTGCAATAATGATCATGTGATCATGCGATCCATTTTGTTTAGTAAAACTTTGTTCGCAAATGTTTGCTTGAATGTTGTGCGAAAATGAATGGAAACAACTTAAAATCTATTCCATATACCAATGTGATTGCAAAACAGTATGTGACGTCATTATGCACAGGTTTTTATTGGCTTTAAAGCCGTTGGATGGAAACATTTTCACCAGCTTTATTCGCATGACTTTTCTTTTTTACCGAACTTCAGATAATTTGATTGACAAGTGGATAGAAACTGAATGAAAATGCTCTTGAAGACGTTCCAAGACTTGTAGATGCCCTGTTGATCCAAAACTTCTTCTCTAAGAAGGTCATTTCTAGAGTCTGCATGTCAACGCTGTGAAAAGTAAAAAAAAAAACATGTGTTCCCCCCCCCCCCTTTTATGTATTGTCAATAATGACTGTGACTCACAGGGTTGACGGCAGAGTCTGGGTTTATCTGCAGTGTGTAGATGTCATCCCGGGAGTACTGGAACAGGCCGTAGTATGGGTTCAGCATCTCGTGGGACAGCAGGTAGAGCCACTCCCTGCACACAGTGCAACACAGACGCACAGAGGTCAGGCAGGAGGAAAAAAGACTCACAATACAGAGGCTGCAACTGGAACATCAGAGCTCAGAATCTGTCAATTTATTTCTTGATTAATCAATTAGTATTTTGGTCAAGAACAGCGATTTTCAACAGGGGCCCGGGGCTCCAAGGGGGTCCTCAGAGTCACTTTTTAAATTATTGTCAATTTTAGAAAGTTTTTAAAAAAAAATTAAAATGTCATGTGTCATATGTCATGACATAATAAAAACATATTATTACCAAATAAATCCCCATTGATGATAGGTTCATCCTAAAGATTCACTGGGCCACACTGCGTAACATTAAAAGATGATTTATAAAGTCATGTCAACAATTATTATTTTTAATAGCTTAGTATTCTATGCAAAAACAATTGTAAAATGTGTAAAGGCTTTAGGCTGCCTTGTGCGTTATTGCAGTTTAATATGCAACTTCATTTTATGCAACATATGTAGTAGGGGGTCCCTGCTTGGTCTCTTTTAGTTAAGGGGTCCTTGGCTTAAAAAACGTGGAAGACCCCTGGTCTATAAAATGTCAGAAAATGTTAAAACAATGTCCATCGGTGTTTCCCAAAGCCCAAGAGGACATCCTCAAATGTCTTGTTTGTCCACAACTGAAAATACATTCAGTTTAGTGTCACAGGCGAGAGAACAAACTAGAAGGTATTTACATTTAACAAGCTGGAATCAGAGAATTTTGACTTTTGTTTTTAACAGAATCAAAATAGTTGGCTATTTTAATAGGTGACAACTAATCGACTCGTCAATTCATCTTTGCAACTCTACATGCAAACTTCAAACTGATGAAGAAATGACTCCAAACCACACAAACAGTGGTGAAGTTCTGTGGATCCTCCACTAGGAGGCAGACTGCTGTGTAACAAAAGTCACAGTATTTACAGAACCAGAGGCTGGTGTTTCAATGTACCATGCTCTTCTGTTGCTACGGCTTCTTACCTGGCCACTCCTCCATAATCAAGCCCTTCCTCTCCTCTGAACTTCACCATTAGCCTTTTCCACAGGTCCTTCGGCCTCATCTTCATCACCTGGCGATACGACTCCTGCAACACAGATGCAAACACACACGCACGCCACGCGTCAAAGAGGGAAACAGCAGCAGTCAAGACAGCGGTTTCCTGTATGGTCCTCAAAGGAAAATTAGTTCAAGAGAAACCGTTCATCAGTTTAGAACATCACAGGTGAGGGGTCCTGCCTCTGGGGGAAATTGAACCGCCTGTAACAGGCATTAGGGAGCATCCTCCTCATCCTCCATCAGGACCAACCCCGGGCCCCGGAACCCCCTCCCCCCGAATGACAATGACTCTCAACCAAGGAAGCTAAGGCATGGAATGAGCTGTCCACTGAGCTAAAAACGATACAACCTGTAGTTGTATTGCTTTTGTACTACCTGTAGTCACAGACAGGAGTGTGGTGGCCTTTGTGTGTGTATGTATGTGTGTGTGTGTGTGTGTGTGTGTGTGCGTGTGTGGGGTGGGGGTGTGGTGGGTGTGCAGATGGACGTGCCTTGTATGTTTATGTTCCAAATGTATTTATAAATGTATTTTAATGTGGTAATATTTCATGTTTTTTGTTTATGACTTTAAAAAGCCCTTCTAGGGACGGGCATTGGGAATTAGCAATAGCTATACATGCTGTGATGCTGCACATTGGAGATGTATTTTTTTTGTTCAAATAACATGAAAAAAAAACATGAAACGTAATGGAAAAGAAATAATATACCTGTCCTCTGTACAGTCTGAAGCCTTTGCACATAACTGCCATTAGCACATCCTGCACTAATCCATATAGCCTTTTTTTCATTTCTTAATGTAAAATAGTTATATGCATGTGCTATTTGTTTCTGTATTTATTGTTGATTTCATATTAATGTTTAATATGTTTATGTAGGCACCAAGAAGCATGGGAAATTCCTCGTAAGTGCTACTTACAATAAATAAATCCTTTACGGAACTCTGATTCTGATGTTAAACATGGCGGCTGCTAGACCAAAATTTGAAATTGTTTTCTAAAACGGTGAAGTTCAAAGATAGAAAAACTAAGCAGTTGATCTACTGTAGCAGTTTTGTGAGTAATGAGAGAGATGCAAAGTGGCGTTACACGAGTCATTTCCATCCGGTTCTCTGTTGTGAGGCTCAACCAGTGTTCAGCGTCACGGGGAGGGTTCATTTAAAGTGGATTAGGGGCAGTTATAATAAACACAGACATAAGACTAACAACACAGCCGCAGGTTCTGCTGTGCCCCGCAGACACAGCAGACAACAGAGAGGTGCTGTGAGAGAAATGAGAATGTCTCATCTACGCCAAAGAAGTACACATCAAGACATGTCTGACAGCCCACCAGCTAACACTTGCCTGTTCAGTCATACTGTAATGCTTCAGCTGGTCTGGAGACGCTGTGCAGTTATGTCTTAAGCTCAAAACGTCGTCCCCCTCCCTCCCGCCTCTTACATTGAGATCAGCCAACAAAAATGTCTTCGTTCAGATTAACAGACGTGCCTGTTCCAGCACATTCCAGTGCTTATTTTATGAGGGTCATGCAGTCTGTTGCAGGTGTTGTTGCTCTGATAAAGGCCCCGTGCCTCCTACATGCAGGAAAATAAAGAAACTCCCCAGCTGAGAAAACGCACTTGACAGAATGCTCATCCACAAACAAGACGTCTGCTTTCGATTTTGAACAGACTGCCTTCACACATCATAGATAACAGTGTGTGTGTGAGTGTGTGTGTGTGTGTGTGTGTGTGTGTGTGAGAGAGAGAAATCATTCTCACAGCCAAACTGCTACGGCCAATGACCTTAATGGGAGTAGACAAGAAAAAAACCTTCAGGGAATGTTTAACATCGGTCTGTTGCTTCAATAAATAACTTGTAAGAATTACGCGCAGCTCTGCAGGTACAAAAGAACGAGACATTTGTGCAGTTTGCTTCTCTCAGAGGGCATGAAGTGCACAGGCATTGTTCTTAGATTGTGGGAGGAGACAGAACTGCTTTTGTTTGTTGCTTACCGGGCCAAATATAGCTTTGTTGGCTGGAGATTTAGGGGAAAATGAAGGCATGAGGTTGTGTGCAACGGAGCAAATATCAGATTAGTGTTTTCTACCACGTTGTTATGCATTCTAATTAGTTTCACGCGTGCTCTGGCTCAGGCCTCCCTTGTGAGCTTCAGACGATACGATGACAAGACTAAGCTTGTTTCTTTCCATCCTCACCTCAAAGATCTCCTCGCGGGACACCTCGATGCGGCAGTGGCCGGCCTGAGGCTGCTGCTGGGACAGTTCCTGGCGGAGGATCTTGAGCTTCTGGACAAGGTCCCTCTTGTACTTGGGCACCGTGAGGCACTCGGCCTCCTCCGGGAGCTGAGCAGGGGACACCAGAGCCTGCTGGGCCTGATCCTTCAACTGGTTCTGACGACTGGGGAGGCACAGAGGCAGAAAAGAGCAGCGTGGGAAAAAAGGTGAGAGGGAAGAGGAGAAGAGAGGGAGAAAGGGGCCAAGAGAAAAAGACAGAGGTAAGATTAAGGACAAAAAATACGACTGAGGGAAAGAACGTCCTGCAAATAGATCCTCTGTTGCTTTTGACTCATCAAAAGGCCACCTGGCACATTTTACAAGTCCCAATGTTTGTCTCAATAGGCGGAGAGAGAGAGAGAGAGAGAGAATAGTGGCACTGTGATGGATAGAAACTCACACCATGTACTACCCACCAAAAAAGTCTGCTCAAAATAGAGTATTTTTTTTTATTATTCAGTATTTGTTTATTTATTTTTCTAACTTTTTTTTTTAGATGTACATTTTTTTGGGCATCGCTGTGGCACCGGGTGGAGGGTGGAGAGTTGGGTGGCAGAGAAAGCTGAGCCTAATTGTATAATGAACTTTCATTTATGTATTTTTGTGAAACTCAATAAGAATATATAAAAAAAATCTGATTTCATCATGATCATCATCATCATCTGTTTCCCCATATATACAAATATGATGCTAGAGAAATGTATTCATATGAAGAATCATGTACATTCACAGTTTCTTTTCCTGTTCAAGTAAATTCTCATTACCATCTTCTTACTTTATTGGATAAAAAAATGAAGCCAAATGTGCTAAAAAGAAAGAAAAGCAGCATTTGATGAAGCATGCGGAAGCGGTTAACCACAGTATCAACAGTGTGGCTGTGAACATCATCTGCGGTTAATGATGACAGAGGTTTCCACTCTGCCGTTTGATTGAGAATGTTTTGAACCAGGCGCTGTGTTCGTGAAGACGGCCTCAGAAGGTGGCACAGTAGGGAGGAGCACAACACACACAGACACACACAGACACACACAGACACAAACACACAGAATCCAAAGAGCCGGCACTAAAGGATTATTTGCACAGTGGCCCTTTGCACTCCGGTGGGGGGTAGCAGGCATGATCGGCCCTGAGCAGGGTCATAAACACCAGACTCTAGAGCCGAGCACAGAGGGTGGTGGAAGCTGTACACGTCAGTCTGACTGCATGCGATACAGATATGTAGGCTATAAAACTCTGAGTGATGCCACAGTTTAAATAAATACATTCAATGGAGCAAACAAATTCAGGAGGGAGCTTAAAATGGTAATTTTTCAACCTGGACCCTGTTTTCCAATGCATTGGTGTCTAATGGCGCTTTTCCACTGCATGTATCTACTCGACTCACCTTGGCTCTACTTGCCTTTTTTGGTTTTCCATTACAAAAAAAAAAGTTCCTGGTACCTGCTAACAGGTACTTTTTGTAGTACTACCTCAGTCGAGGTTCCAAGTGAGCTGAGGCAATACCAAAAGGTGACGTGAAGACCTGCTGACTACTGATTGGTAGTAAACAGCCACATGCCGAGAATCAAAAGCAACACACCTTCGACGTTCTGTGTGTCGCGTTAGGTCCCGGCAGTTTCCTGCCATGACAACCAGCCACGCTCGCCTCACGCATGAGGCGGTACTAATCTGCAATGGACAAAGGAGGACGGGGCACTGCGGCCGAGTCGAGCAGATACCATTAATAAAGACAAACGCCATAAGTATTGAGGGAGAACCGGCAGCCGCAAACCTGGCTGCAATGCAACGCTGTGGGGCAAATTTCTTTTTTTTGGCAATTTCTATCCTCTAAAAGTTTTGTTTTTGCCTCTGACAGGCTCAGATTGTGATTCTAACTGTCTGGCAACATTATGGAAAGGATCCCTACAGTGGTAATCATTTTTATTAAAGAGTAAGATCTTTTTTGTTTAAACATGAAACAGCCCCGTAATTGCGATTGCCAAACCAGACTTTATTTCTATATTTCTAGATAATACTTAATGCGTGTGTACAGTAGAGCTATCTTATTTTTACATAAGAGGGTAAATTAAGGGTTTATTGTTGGTGATTGTTAGAACAGCGGAAAGACATTTGAGCACGTCAGATGCAAAACAGCACTTTTTGTGAACGCAACACTGGACCCGTTTTTTCAAAGATGGTTCTTTCCATCAGTCTCTTTGACCCTAAAACATGGAAAAATAGGATTTAGGTAAAAAAAAAAAACGGTCAGTTAGTTCACTCCATGACAGAATACAGTGAAAAGTGTCCGCCCTATGGCTTGCATTCTCCTCTACCACAATGACAGCTTCTCTTCAACAAAGTGACTGAGTTTGGTTTCTGGTGTCTGCCCAGCAGAATCCAGTTTGGCTTTTCAATCCCTTCCTGCTATCCCAGAAAGCCACAGGGCCCCATAGGACACTCGAGACCTCCTGTTGAATCCCTTTATTTCCTGCAGACTAGACTCTTTGGGAGGGAAGGTGTGGGAGGGAGAGGGGGGCAGGAAAGGGCACTCTTCCGACAGCACCCAAACAGACAACTCAGAGGGTGGGAGAGAAGCGAGGAGAAAGAAAGACAGTGATAGAGAGAGAGAGAGAAAACACGGAGCATCTCTTCCTGCACTTTCACTCATAAATCAAACATTCCCTCTCTCTCTCTGTTGCTCTTTCTGTCGTGTTGTGGGCCCCCAGAGTTCTCTCTTCTCTTTCCAAATCCTGACTGATGAGCACAACTCTGGTGCATGTTACCTGAAGACACTACTCACTGCAGGGACAAGTCGGGGTAATAAAAGCAATGCTTTGGCTAGGCAACAAATCAAAAGAGTCTGGGAAATGACACTGTTATTTCTCATGCAACTGTACAGAGGGCAGATCTCAAAATCAGACAAGGATTCAGTTACCTATTGAACAGGGACCTTGACTAGTCTGGGGGGGGGAGCTTGAATTCGGGAGAAGATTGCAATATCATAGGAAAAATATAACCAAAAATCCTGGTCTGAATGCTCTAGCAGTGTCTTCAGCAAATAAAAATGCCAATAAACGTAAATAAATATATATAACATTTTTGTGGGATGATGGCACGAGGGGTGAACATTTCTAAAATCCCTGACTTGATAAAAGGCAGATGGCTTGATCGAAATCCATGACGACTGATATGTTTTCCAGAGTTTTGTCACGAGTGTAGAAGTCGCTCCAGGGTCTATTCTATTAGCGGTAATAAAGCTGCTTCAGTTAGGACTGAAACTGTACCAAATAGATCCTCTATTACCGGGTTATGGCTATGGTTAATCCTTATTCATGCACAATTTATAACCAAGGGAAGGCCGAGATCCATGTGTCCTTACGTAACTAGGAGATGTACGGCACTCTAAATGTACAAAAGACACCTCTTATAGCTATAGAGACTCCTGTGATATATTACATTAAAAAAACACTACCTGGCTTTGATGTGAACTAATTATCTTCCCAGAATACATAGATTTTCACACATCTGGCCATAGTCATGCTTATGACCAAATTCCTACATTAAAAACAAATGTGGAGTGCCAGGCTCCATTTTTATAAGATGTTTCAGAGGGCCGTGGATGAAGAAAAAGCAAAGCGAACACAGAATCCTAAACACGTTCTTTGATCCGTCAGAACACGGAGAAAAAAAGAAGAAGGAAGAAACCTGATCTCTCCATCGATGCATTCCGTCTCTCTCTGCACGGAGGAGGAACGAGGTCAGGCGGCGGAGGCCCACCAAGGCACCCATACACTGCTCCACCTTTGTGGTGCAAGGACCTATGGGTAATTCTACGGCTATCGCAGCACAGTATGTGTTTGAACAGCTGCATAGGGGGAAGAAATTCAGAACACGTGCATGCATGCGCACAGGCATTTACCCCCCCCACACACACACACACACACACACACACACACACAGACACACTTACTTCATTCATCGACTTGGGAATCAAAAATAACGCGCTGTTTCCTGGATGTAAGACGCTCCTCAGCCACAGACACAGCAGCCTTGGTTTCCACTCAGCTATCTGATGTCTGGCCAAAGCCAGCTTTGTGACGGATTGTGTGCTAAAACGCCTTTATGATCAAAACCTCTGCAGGGCTGAGGAATTTGAATTTTTGTGTGGAAAGAAAGACTGTGGGGGGAGTGCACTGCGTACGTATATCTGTGTGTGAGTGAGTGAGTGTGTGTGTGTGTGCGCACATTAACGTCTGCTCAGCAGAAGGGCTACTCCGAGTGCTGAACCTCTACAGGTGGCGAACACACCTTGGCACAGGATCCCGCTGTAAAACATCGGCTGAGGGGGAGGCCAAGTGAGTGAGTCTGCGACTGTCTGAGAGAGAGTGTGTGTGCTTGTGTATGTTCCAGTCTACTGGCATGGAGCCCGAAACCTTACCTGACATTCTGACTTTCGATGCCTCCTCGAGAACCGTTGGGGCTTGGGCTTGGACTTGGACTGCAGACGTCAAACAAAAACAGAAAATGAATCTCTCTGCTTTTGCAGCCCGTTACCCGTCTTTTTATTTCACGGTTACATTTTGCTGGCTCAGGGGTACTGTGGGACTCACTTCAGGACTAGGTGCAGGTTGGCGGAGAGGCGCGGGTCTGTAAACTGCGTGGTTCGGTTGTTGTGGTCGACAAAGTAAACCCTCCCAGTGGCAGTGTTCCGTATCTCCCATCCCGGAGGCAGAGGACCCAGTTCCTCACAGTTCACATTGCTAAGATCTCTGAAACACAGCAGAAGAGCACACAATTAAGCATTAGGATGCAGGAATTCAAGAAAAATATCCATCCATCCATCCATCTTCATCCGCTTATCCGGAGTCGGGTCGCGGGGGCAGCAGCTCCAGTAGGGGACCCCAAACTTCCCTTTCCCGAGCCACATCAACCAGCTCCGACTGGGGGATCCCGAGGCGTTCCCAGGCCAGGTTGGAGATATAATCTCTCCACCTAGTCCTGGGTCTTCCCCGAGGCCTCCTCCCAGCTGGACGTGCCTGGAACACCTCCCTAGGGAGGCGCCCAGGAGGTATCCTTACCAGATGCCCGAACCACCTCAACTGGCTCCTTTCGACGCAAAGGAGCAGCGGCTCTACTCAGAGCTCCTCTCGGATGACTGAGCTTCTCACCCTATCTCTAAGGGAGACGCCAGCCACCCTCCTGAGGAAACCCATTTCGGCCGCTTGTACCCTGGATCTCGTTCTTTCGGTCAAGAAAAATAGAAGCAGCGAAAGGTGGGACAGGGGAAAAGAAAGACAAAACACACACGTACACACACACACACACACACACACCCACACACACACGTTTAAAACATACCAAAGCACTGACTAACTGGACTCAGGCGGACAGCAAGATTCCGAGATGTCTGAGAAATCACTTTTATTCTATTTTTCTTCTTCCTCCCATCTAAATTATTTACTGCTGCCCCTGCAACCCCTTTCAGCTGAACTCCTTGGAGACACAAAAAAAGGCTCAGAAATTACAGCAGGCTCGCTGCGCTGGCGCTGACTTTTTCGGTTTTGAGGGGTCGAAGCCAAAAGGGACCAGAGCCTCACGAGCGATGCAAGCTTGGCAGCTAAGCCATCTGCTAATGTTGGAGCTGTCTGAGGAGCACCTGGCGAGGTGTGGCGTGACCAATAGCCTCCTATCAAGAGCAATAAAAAGATCATCTATCACTCATATACCGGTAGAATGCAAGCAGTGGCCAGGTATTATAATATCAGTCATGTTTTATTGATAGTGTCTGGAGTGCAATGAAGCCCGTCTCTGCACACGCACAAGCAGATCTGTGTGCCTGTGCGTTTCTTTTTGGAATGCGGTAATCAATAGGACACACATGCCTGACTGAGTATTTGCCCAAGAGCCTCTGGTATGGCTAATTGAGACTGGTAACGCTATTGGCCATGTGGCCAAGAGTGAGGCCTTTCAGCACTCGTGCCAGAGGACCAAATCGCTCTCAGCCCCGTGACACGGGTCTTCTCACAGCATGTCAGGCTCATAATCAGCTGCAGGCTGTGCAGCAAACTACAAAGGGGACCAGGACTAAGAGACCATGACACAAGTTATGTGTAAAGCCAGTTATGTCAGTGCCGGTTGGTAAAATCAGGATGACTGAAAGAATTATGACAGATCCGAGCATCTGTGGACAGCTCAATTTCTCACCTATGCATTTTATTATTATTGTGTTTTATACATTGTACAGCTTATCCGGTGGATGGTGAAAAAGGAGCAAATTGAGACAAATCTGTCCATCTGTGGTGGACGTACCTTGGTACTCTGGGGTCGTGCCACGTGCTGACACCGGTCTGAGTGTGGAGGAAGTACACTTGGCCTTGCTGCGTGGTCCTCTGCTCTGTAAAAGGCACGTAAAAACAAAAAAACAACGAGATTAATCAATGCAAGATCTGGAGATCCTTGGTTATACAATGGGGTGAATCCAATTAAAGACAAAAGAGCGGCGACGTTTTGCCTAAACCTTGGCATCAAGTGTGAAATGTTTGAAAATATATGGAAAATAAAATTCAGTTTAATCATGTGGCGCGTGCAGAGAGAGTGTGTTTATAATCTGTCCGTGGAAGAGGAGAGAGAGAGAAAGAGAGAGAGAGAGAGATCACGCAGATGGAGATGAAAGGACTGTCTGAGTGAGCAGAGACTCCGAAAGACAGCCGGGGGGAGAGGCGGGGGATGGGGGAGGAGGTGAGAGACAGGGTGAAGAACATTGGAGAGGAAAGGAGCGGAGCTGTCTGACTTTTGAGTAGGTGAGCTCATTCATCAGCGCCCTGACGAGAGATATTTCCATGAGACGAGCATGCCAGAGAGCACTTCTCTGGCATGCCTTTGGACCTACCGCCCTGCTTTAACATATATATGTGCACATAAAAGCTCCACCCCCCCCCCACCCACCCCGTGCAACACCTAAGCTTTTTTGGGCACTACCAAAGCCAAATCAATGTAAAATCATTGTGAGCGTCAAAACCAATTAATTGCTTTTCTCAGATCTGATGATGTAGTTGGTCGGCAGTGGACTTCTTCAACAAGTTTTGTCTTTAAGCTTTTTGAGTGTATTATCTGCTCTAGCTTTTCCAACGTTTTAGACACGGATTGGATTAAATAATGGTCCAAAATGATGTGAAATTGCACATTTCTTCTGTTAAAAACTGAACATTTTCTTGAGGTAGGGCCCTTGAAACCTCCCGCCAAATACGTGCATCCAAGTTGTCCACAAACCTTGGGAAAACACTGTTTGCGTTCCGACACATGGGGAGACATATCTTGGCCGTTGTGCGCTCACATGAGAAGAATCAGAGGTGCCGACAGCTTTTACGGGCAGCTGTGGCTCAGCGGTAGAGTGGTTGCCTGCCAATCGGAAGGTTGGTGGTTCAACCTGGCCCTGCAGTCCCATGTCGAAGTGTCCTTGGGCAAGACACTGAACCCTGAGTTGCATCGTAGCGTTAATGTGTGTGAGTGTTTATCTGATGAGCAGGTGGCACCTTGTACGGCAGCCTCGGCTATGAATGTGTGTGAATGGTGAATGTATCCTGTATGATGTAAAAGCACTTTGAGTAGTCGTTAAGACTAGAAAAGCGCTATATAAATCCAGTCCATTTACATTTTATAGGAACTGCCCAAGAACGTAGAAAGTATGGAGTATGAAAGATGGAGCGGGTGAGACAGAAAGACTGAGAGCAAAGATGTGATATGCATCTATGGCTCTACAGAAGATAAACAAAACTCCTTTGGGCTTTGCGGGGGAACACTTGTGTGTTTGTGCGCATGTGTGCTTTTACATTAATGCATCCGATTGTGTGCACAAAGGAGAACAGAAAGGGGGAGAGGGAGGGAGGGGGGAGGCTTTAACAGCCAAATCAATTCAATTAGATCTCTGTCTAAAATGGAGCCAGTATTTCAGGCTCCTTGTGTGGAGCTGCAGTGTCATCACAGCAGCGCTGTACTGAATGAGGACACAGATGAGCTGGGTTACTGAGCCCAGTGTTGAGCAGGGTGGTGGTAGTGGTGGGGGGGGGATGCATTGAAGCAATTAACACAACACCATTACCATGATGACAGGATTCATAGTGGAAGCAGACATGGCTTTCATAGAGGATAAAATAAGCTAGCATACTTTACTGCAATCAGAATATTAAATATTTATCTGCCTCAATATAGGAAAGGGCAGACATCAAGTATTAAAAGCATAGTGACGTGGTTTCAAAAGCTTCTTTTTTTTTCCAGATGCACCCCCCCACGGCAACACAAAGAGCGTGGAAGGTGAGGGGACAAAAGCCTGACATCTGGCTTCATCCTGGAAATGTGCTTCCATTGTTCCAGACTACCATCAGATAAATTGTGTCCCTTCATCTGTACCACCACTACTACATGAACCATTGCAACTGTAATTATTTCAATGTGGGCGTAGCACACACACACACACACACACACTATAAGTCCACTCTGTGGTGCTGGATTCCCACTAACCATATCCCTCGGGGAGGTCCGGGGGCGTGTGCAGGTGGGTTCTGCTCATGTAATTGCGGTGCCTTTGGGAGCGGACCCGTCTCTCCTGGGCCCGCTGGTCACCGTCGATGGGCGGCAATACGGTGGTGGGCGTGGCCCCGTTGGTGCTGACGGGCGTGTTCTCATCCACAATGCAGCTGAGAGGCCGGCCAGGGCTGGAGTACTCTGATGCAGGCCTGGAGAGGGGCAAGGGGGAAGGAGAGAAGCACAGAGAAGACCGAGGAGAAATGGTAAGGGTGTTAGAAAGAAACGGGGAGCATGAGAAACCACAACGAAATGATTTCCCAAATTGTTTGGAATCTAATTCACAAAGTATCAATTGGATTACATTTTTAATTCAACATCAATTAGGTTAGGGAAATTTCAGTTACAAGCTTGGATAGAAAAAAAAATCTCAGAGAACTTCTGCTGTACAAGCACAAAGAAACACTCAAATATGTTTTGTAATGGTTAAAAACGTTAGTGGTGGGTTATTTAACTCTTATGACACAAATTTGACATTTTTGTCCCTTTTTCAGACTTTTTTTTTGTTTAGACTAGCACCACCTTACCACTAGTTTTACAGTACGTTTTGGAATTCATGGTCAATAATAGAATTATACCTAACATTTAAGTTAGTTAAAAAAGCAGAAATTATGAATTATTTTGACTAATAGTTAAGATCAGAGGAACGTACAGATGAGTTTAGTCAGGAATGAAAGTAATCAATTGTATTTGTAAACAGCGTTGTATGGAATCCAATCCATTTTTTGTGGTAATTTAGTTAAAAAAGAAACCCATATTTCAGATATAGACATTTTGTAAAGGGGTCAAATTTGACCCGAGGACAACAGGAGGAATAATTATGGTAAATTATGTAAATTCAAAAATCTATTCCAGGGTCACTCAAACATTTTAATTGGAGAGTCGATTATGCTAACCTAGTCGTCTCTACAAACACAAACAGCAGCAAATCAATAGGGTGCATTTAGGAAGTCTTTAGGAGCCAACTGGGAAATCCTAAAGGTAGTTAGACAGCCTGAGGTAAAGCTTGGTACTGAGTGATCAATAGAATAGAATAGAAAGCATTTATTGTCATTATACACAAGTGCAGTACCTGTGCAACGAGATTGAAGCAAACCCTTTACAGTGTCAACACAACAATAAAAAAAATGTGAAATGTGCTGCACAGTCGTGAGAGCAACTATATACATTTATAAAATAGTAAGAAAGATACATTATGCAAAAATATAGTGGTGTATCAAAAGTCCTGATTGTTAAATATTGCACAGTAATGAGATTAAGGGATTAAGTCTTAAATATTGCACTGTAATGAAATTAAATGGTTAAATATTGCACTGTATTAAAAATTGCACAGAATTCCAGTGTCTTTTTAGGTATTATATTTATATAAGCATTAGTAAATATAAGTAAATAGAAACATAAGTATTAAAGACGGAGACAGAGCGGTGGAAGAGATGCCTCTGTTCCCGCTCTTCTCAGCTCCATGACTTCCCTCTTCCACATCATTACACACCGCTGTCTGGAGCTGTTTGTCTGACACCCTTTTGATTTTTTATGTTTTTGGAGGAGACCACTCCAGTTTTGGGCAGACTGCTCGCCATTTTGGGAGCACTGAGGTCAGAGATGCTGCTGCTGTGTGATTTAAGAGATCTGAGTTGGAGTTTCTGTGGGCTGCAGAGTGTACTCACCTGGTAGGCCTCTCCCACTGCGTGGTGCGTGTGATGTGGTTCAAGTACTGGATCCGTCCAGACGCCGTCCTCCGCTCCTCCCAGCTGGCAGCAGAAACATACACAGACGCAGCAGTGAGCCGACATGGTTAGGCAGCCACAGAACCACCTCGTAGTGTTCTGTCTCGCCACATTGCTGTTATTATATTCCGTACATCGTTACGGTAACTGTGTCCATGTTTGGACACCGTTGCAAGGTTACTGGCTATATTCGGACACATCCGGTCTGATGCAGTTTCCAGTCTTTTTGCGGTGCAAATAGAAGTATTTAGTACACATCTTAGAATCTATGTGTGGATTTTTATACTGGTACATGGACATTTACATCTCTAATTAGTGCTTAAAAGTGACTTTGATGAGATAAAACAGCAAACTAAAGTGACAGAATAACTTTACATACAAAATGGAAATTAAAGAGCTTAATTTGGAGTTGTTTAAACAGATCGGTGATGGTGTTTTACCCTCGTTGTTCTCGGGGGAAAAACAAAACAAAATGCTCCATTTAAATGCTACATTGCTTGTAAGGAAATTGCGGGAGTAACGGGCGAACCAGCAACAGATTCTCTTTTCAGATAAGGATCCAATTCAAGCCGATGTAAGGAGTGGTTTAAGTGGATTTTGAATAGGAACTGAGTAATAGTCAAAGAAACTTTAAAGTGTTAATGATGGATTATTTTGAGAGAATGGAAGAATGAAGTGGTGCCTTCAATTCAAGAGCGGGCTGGTGAGACGGCTAGGGTGGCGGCGGTTGAAAAGATACCTACACTAGAAAAAGTGTAACTGTACATTCAAAGTGGAAATTAAGGAGCTTGCCATTTTATTGTTAAGAACAGAAGTACGGTCCCGGATGTGTTGACAGCATTGATATTAATTTGGGTGATTTTTTAAATACGGTTATTAGCCCTGAAAAACCAGCGTCGCCCAGTGAGTTTTTTCAGTGGGGAGGGTATGCCAAGGTAGCCTCAATTTTCAAACCAGCATTTTAGTGGCTTTTCCAATACTGGTATACCAAAAACATTACACAATCATTTATACTTGTGTTTAAAACTGATGTTCTGATAAAACGTTAGCCAAAAAGTGTCCAAGCATGGACACAATTACATTACCCCTGTACGTGAAGGCAGCATTTATTGTTCAGGTTTTCCAACAGCGTCTCAAAAAACTCTTTCCCACCCACCCAAACTCAACTCACCCATCTGGGAGATCATTGTCAAACAGCCGACTGCAGTCCACCACAGGGCCTCCTGAGCCTATCCGGTCCCTGGACTGCAGGCTCACTGCAGCAACACATGGCAGACAGATGCACGCACTATTACTAGACAGCAGATTACAGTGCAGGCGCAGATATTTTATCGAAGCACAAAATGGAGCTATATATCTTTATGAGTAACAGGAATGGGGTTACATTTTTATCAGTGGTATCCTGGAGGGTCTGGTTAAAAGGGAAGTTGCATTTTCATCTTTTCCTTCTGCAGGGAGGGTCTGGTAATATGAAATCTAATCCTACATTTTATATGAAGGCTGGGGAGGCTTTTTGCGCAACGAGAAAATCGGCAGGAGGAAGTGGGCAACATTTGGCAGACTACAGCTGAACACAGTCTAACACTCAGAGTATTTATTCATTCTGCAGCAACGCACTGCAGCGAGGAAACAGACGTGTGTGTTAACTACAGGTTATTGAACAGGTGACATGAACATAACGTCGGCAGCCGAGCCAGTTACAAATGGGCTTGGTAGGGAACAACACGCTAACGGGCTGACGGAGTCAGTGTTTTTAGCTGAGCTGGACAAGAGAATATTAAAACAGATCAGTGATGCTGTTTTACCCTCGTTGATCTCTGTGACGTTTGCTGGAATAGTGATGTTATGTAGTGTTTTGCGTGCTTTTAAAAAGACGTCATAGAAATGGTTTGCCAGATTGGATGTCTATAGTAGAAAATGGGGAAAGTACCTGAACTTTCTGGAGGGCTCCAAAAAAGCTTTGTGCTGGGGAGAGACGTGTACTATGTGCTTATGGCGTTATAACATATACATATGTTTATTTGGTTAACAGTCTATTGTCTATTTGGATATTTATGATATTTTCTTAAATGTTATGGGTGTTATGTCCTCTTTTCTTAAATTTGTATCTATGTGGGGCACCTCGTTAGCTCACCTGGTAGAGTGGGTGCCCATATATAGAGGTACAGTGTATGTTTTGTATGTTGTTTCAAAAAACTAAAAACGAATAAAAAGTGTCAATCATAAAAACAAGTGTTGGATTGAGAATGGAATTTCTCCTCCCCATCCCGGTCCGCCAGGCTAAAGCAGTCACTGCATAGACATACTGTATGTGTGTGTGGATGATCATTACAAGCTCCAGGATTACTACAAGAACTGTCAAAAAAGCTAATCAAAGATGACAAGATCATTTTAAAGAAAATATTGAAATGACTTTTAAATTGTCAACCTTGGCTTTAACCGAGTTTGCTTTTGCTGTAAATGGTGTCCATTAGTGGTTTAGTATACCACCTTCCTTGAACATTTAATACACAGTGAATTAAGGACAACATGCTGTACATCTGACCTCATGGTGAAGAAGACAGCCAGTGGTAATTAGCCAAGAAAGACCATTTTAGGTATTAGCTTCCATTTACTTCATTCCATTTTTTTCTCCAAATCTTAGGCATGCTTCCAAATGCAACCCTGTTTCCGTGTGTCCATCCGTACTCACCCACTATCTGGCCTCTGACTGTGTCACTGTCATTGGGACTCAACTTGTTCAAGTCTAGTCTCTGGTCTGTGGAGAGAAAGAGAGAGAGAAGAATAAGTGGAGCACCAAAGGAAAGAGGAAGAGAGACAAACAGGAAATGAGAATAAACATGAAAGAAAGAGGAGAAGAGAGAGGATTCATCAGTGTCAGGGATTTACATGCAAACCAGCATGTGTTTGGGAAGCTTTTTTTTCCCTCCCTCCTTTGGACGAGTCCCATTGCTCTGTATCATTTACATCACTCAGACTCGATTCCTCTCTCCCTCATTATCCTTCTCTCATTCTTCTGTCTATAGACCACAGCTTGGCTGTGCCCTGGAACAGATGGCCTGGTCTGTGGAACGGCCACGGGCTGTAAAAATCTCACCGAGCATCGCTACAGAGCCGGCTTCAGTTCAAATGCGGAGGTCAAACATTTGACAAATTTCAGTACAAAGCCGGCACTATTCCGCTTGGTCTTAGCATGGACATGAACCTCTGCCAAAGTCTGGAAAGTCTTTGTCTGAACTTCTCAAAGTCTGAGGAATTTGAGAGTGTGAGAGAGAGAGAGAGAGAGATCAGGCAGAAAAGGAAAGAAAAAGTTGTCCAAGTTGCCTGCAGACATAAGAAATGCCACTATCTTCTCTCTGTTGTCTGGGTGTCATGCAGATCAGTTCAGGATGTCTGTCTAGACTAAACAGGGACCAAAACAGGCAATGGTCAAACCGTTACAAGCCTGGCCGGAGGTCAGCAGCCACTGAGAGAAAACATACACACACACGCACACACAAAAATGTACGCAGAGAAGAGCACTCACTTTGCGATGCATACATTTAAATGCAGTCATACGGTGTACAAAAAGACGCAGACACTCTGCAATTATACATGAATGTTACAGTCAACCCCAAAACGCTCTACAATTATACACAAATGTTTTAGTCAAGTCGGTGCCCTCTCTAAGGCCTGTGGAGGGGACAAACTGCAACTGCTGGTAAATGCACACACAAAAAAACAAAAGAATGACAAATACTCTAAGGGGGAGAGCGACCGCAACAGAGAGAACACAACAAATCTACGCTTACACTTTAATAGCTCTACAATTATGCACGTCTGCTTGAAATGACCGGTTGTCTAGATCGGCAGACGGAGATAGTGGGAGGTTAGTCACAATGGCATTTGATGTGTGTGTGTGTGTGTGTGTGTGTGTGTGTGTGTACACATGTTGCCAGTCTATGGAGGCGACTGAAGGGGAAACTAAAGGGGTGAGGACGAGGCCAAGAAAGGAAGGAAATGCAGAGGCAAACCACTCACAGCTGTGGCACAAGGTTCAGGTTTCTTGTGTTGCTCCAGGAAAACAAGTGTCAGGGGCTTCTAGGAAAAGGCGCTGGGATCATTTCCCCTGTTCCTGCCTACGCGGCTGCCTACGCGGGCCCCGTCAAAGCAGGTACCAGCTCGCTAAGTCACTCCAGGCTCCAGCTTTGGTGGAGCTACAACTATCTGGCAACTGTTTTTAGTAGAAGCCATTTACTAAAGCCTCCATCTCATTTATCCAGTTAGCTTCTGACATGAGACATTTTGACTGTAATTGCAGGGTGATGTTGATTGGCTCTTCCTGTTCTGGCAGAGGGCAGAGTGTTGACCCCTCTCACACACACAGCTCTGGCCTCTGTCAGACCTAGTGAGGGGGGGCAGACTAAAAAAGGAGCTACACTATGTTCTGTCACTTAGGCCTGACAGCAGCACTGTGGTACTAACTTCTGCTTCTTATCACACTACAGGTATGAAGCCGGCTTGCTGGCTACGGCCTCATTTTACCATTAGGTCATGAATAACTGCAATTAATAATTCAACCCAGTACAAAAGAGGAATAATGAACTGAGACAAATAAATTGCTCACTCAAGTAAAACAAACAAGTCATGTGTAGTTTGGCAACATAATATGTGTGCTGCAAGTGAAGTACAATTTAATTTTCAGAACAAAACAAAAGACCATCTGGGGAGGGGGGAGGGAGGGGAGTCCTAGGCGTCAGCACTGCATTACAGCTGACTGCACTTAGAGTGATTTAATCATCACGCCAATATATATAACAATGCTGTAAAGCAACATCTCTGGAGTGAAACAGCACAGACAAATATGTTTTCAGCATTTTAACTGGCAAACCTTTCCATGCACAGATGTAGCTCTGCATAATTATTTCACAAAGACCTAACTCTTTATTACTGCTCTCGAATTGAATCAGCTGTTGGAGGTGGTCACCTTCCTACATCACAACAATGCTTTAAATTTCTCCCTTTGCTATCACCTATCATTTCAGGCAAAGACCCTCCACCCCCCCTTCCACCTCCAGTCGTCTACGCCAGCTGACCGGTCCGGAGCCCCCTCGGTCTGGTCTTCGGGCTCCTTCGTCACCACCACCGATGTCTAGATTCCATTGGGGGGTTATGATGGTTCTCTACCCCTATATACGAACTATGAGTAGAACGATGGAGTCTAATCTCCAAAGACTTTGTACATTTTATTATGCTGTACAATAAACCTTTTTGCATATTTGCAAACATGTCAAACATGAATCAGGCCTTTTAAGAATCCAGGAAGGAAGGAAGGTCACATCGTGGGACATAAACAGGGTGCAAAATTTACTTTTTGTCCACCAGCCAACTGGCTAGTGAATGTTCAAGTTTTACCAGCCACTCAGATTACAGTTGTGGTTTATGGCTGGCGAGTGAAATCTACCAGCCACTTGCATATTTTTCCAGCATTTGGCGGGTGGATGGTGCTAATTTTGTACCCTGGACATAAACTTTGAACAATGAATTCTCTATTCAAAAGTTAAAGGTGCCCTATGGAGTTTTCTCATGCACAAACTAAAAAGTATGTATATGTGTTAGTCTGCGGTGGTCTGTGTTACAGGTGTTAACGGTGTTTGGGCATTACATTTATCACCTACACCAGCCCAATTAGAACATGTTTGCGTAGCAGTGCCCACGTGAAAGTGTCAATCCGTACAGCAGCGTTGCATCACAGAGTGGCAGGAGTCCGGTTTCAGACCGGCGAAGGCCCTACGTATTGAAACTGAAGGAATTATTATTATTATTGTTTTTTAGGCAAATTAATCGCCTTTTTTGAGGGACCAAACATACTCAAAAACTCACCAAAATTGGCGGTTGCATCAAGTCTGGTGAAAATTTACATATTTTAAGGATTTCGGGAATAGGCGCAAATAAATGGCTCGCTAGAGCCCCCTACAAAGTTAAAAAAACTGAGCCCCTGAAGTACGTTTACCGTAGACTAATGAAACTTGGTACACATATGTAGCATGTCAAGACGTACAAAAAAGCTCACAGGAAGTCCGCCATTTTGGCCATTTCCTAAATATAGTATAGTAATATAGTAGGACCCCCTACTACATATGTTGCCCTAAATGAAGTTGCATATTAAACTGGGCCTGCAATAACGTGTAAGGCAGCCTAAAGCCTTTTTAAAGACATTTTACAATTGTTTTTGCATAGAATACTAAGCTATTAAAATAATAATTGTTGGCATGACTTTATAAATCATCTTTTAATGTCACACAGTGGCAGTGTGGCCCAGTGAATCTTTAGGATGAACTGTATCTGTGGATGGCTACCTTACAGACTACCTCACCTATAGGCCAGTAAACCCTCATCAGTGGGGATCTATTCGCTAATATGTTGAAATTATGATAAGATTTTTATTTTAAACTTTCAAAATTTGACAATAATTTGCAGGGACCTCCCTCCAGTGACTCTAAGGACCCCCTAGGGGTCCCGGACCCCTGTTGAAGATCTCTGGTATATGTTTTTATAGAGGTTATTGGTAGGACTGCCCGAAAAAAATAATTTTCATGATTATTTTGGTCAATAGTGGAATGACAATTTTTCAACACGATTACTCATTGACTTTTGGAAAGATGTTGAATTTATTGAACTTTAAAATCAGTGAGGAAGTTTTAACAAAACAGGGAAAACTGTGACATTTAAAACATCCCCTTAATACTTTTCCGGTTTGAAAAACGTAATGCGCAAAATAATAGCTTTCCCCAATAACTCCAAGTGATCGTTAGCAGCCGGAATCGTAAATGCGATCAATTCAATCAACTGCACAGCCTTCATTATCCGTGTGCTTTCGTGCCAGATTCACTCGCGACAAAAAAAGACCAAAAACTAGATTTTAAAACGTGGATTGGTAGCCGTTATTTCACCGCCCTCGTTGGTGCATTGCTGTCTTTCTTTGCATGTTACCGCCAGCAATCAGTGATGAGCGGATTAGCGTGAAACTGGTGGCAGGGTTGGGTGCAGGTCTGTCTTTGTCCTCCATCCAAACACAACGGGAACCCAGCTTGGAAATACATTGCTCTGCAGTGCTTCTACAGTGGTGGTCAACAACTCCACAGGGTACCTTTAATACGCAACATGGGTCTTCAACTAGTGAACAGTTTAATTATTTGAAATGTAATGAATATAATAAAAATGGGGTAATACTGACACTTACAGCCTGTGTCTTTAAGGCGGTTGATAGCGTTGGACAGAAGGCGGACACAGCCAAGGAACCCAGCCCCTTGCTTCTTGTGAATCTTCTTGTGATTCCACACGCTGATGGTGATAGAATCTGATTTCCCGATGTATCTGAGGGGAAAAGGGGAGGAGAAGGAAACATAGTTGATATTCAATAACGATAGGCTCATCATTGGCTACATCTACACTATGTTTTGAGTCAAAAACGATCTCCGTCCACACAAGAGTTGTAGCTGCAGTAGCAGAACTAATCTTTATCCATATTAACACGACTGACAACACATATCACATGACCATTCACATACACTGGGCATGGGAGCCGTTTTAAACAGGAAGCAGATTGTCTGGTTACTCTCAGGTTGAAAAACATGAATGTATAAGTTGAAAATACAGAAAATACTTTGAAGAAAGAACAACAATGGTGAAAAGTAAGAGCAGGGATGTAGCAGGTGGAACTGGAAGTGAAAGGTATGTAAGCCTACCTGACTGATAAGACTGACTAAATCAAATTTCTGAATTTAGGGGCTCGGATACATCGGAGTAATGTGGACCCAGTGCGTAAACGTAGCAAAAGATATTTATATTATTTATATTTATTATATTTATATTTATATTTATAAAGATATTATATAGAGAATCACGGCGTGACTATGTATGTAAAACATAACTGCTCATCTAATTAAATCTATTTGGAAACATGCTGGTAAATGTCAAAATGTAACAGCTAGTGTGTCGACACACAGGATGTCTCTAGCAATGCAGGGAGACACGTATCCCCCCACAGAGCCCGTCTCCTCGCCAAGGACACATTATGAGACACAGTCAGGACATGCAGGCGGAAGATGCCTGAGGGATTTTCCAGACCGTGCATTTCAACGTGTAAATCTGACCCTAAGCGTCGGAGGTATCATCCCTGCCCACATATCAGAAGGAGTGACAGAGAAGACTTACTATGGCTAGGCGATATGGAGAAAATTAAATAGATATGTAAGGTTGACAATTGGTCCTTTCACAAAATAAGTGGATATAATATATTAAGTGGGTAAAGGCAAATAATAGAACAGCTAAAACAGTCTGGAAATTTCAGAAAATTACATCACTTTACTGTAGTGCAGCCTTTAAAACCAGGAAAAGACAACATGTCAACTTTCATGTTAACTGTCTACTGTAAGTCTTAGGGCTGGGCAATATATCGATCGAACAATATCTAACATCTAAGCAAAATCTAAGTCTCATATCACGATTTTGATTTATATTGATATATAGCCCAGCCCTAAGACTTAGAGTAGACAGTTAACATGAAATTTGGCTACAGTGATGTGATGAGCAGCAACACAACTAACAACTAAACTAAAATTCAGCCAGACTATGGCAAGTGTCTACATTTGTCGAGCCCCTATTCGATTTGTGTTTATTAACATGACATCCTAAGAATAATGAAGGTAACTATTTCTCCGTAACACATGAAAATCATACGACCAGCCTGATAAAACAAACTTAATTGAAAATGTAATTGGGTGTAAACAGTCATTAATCATGCAGTCAAATGTGGAGGGTCGTAATATCAGTTACATCATTCAAGGATTGTTTGCCTTTGGAGAAAACAATTTTGAAGCAGTTTGTAGACTAAACTGTAAACATAAGAGATTCGCCCGAACGCACGTCTGCTGGAAAGTAGTATTTGCTACATGAGCCGACACTCTTAACTGAAGACGTTGTAGATAAGTTATAAGAATATACAACATCACATTGTAAGAGGTGGCCATTAATCAATAAGTAGAAGGCACTCACAACTAACAAAGTTAAAGGATAACTTCAGTTTCTTTTTAACCTGGACCCTATTTTCCTATGTTTTTGTGTCAAAGAGACTGATTGGAACAATAATCCTTGAAATTGGTTCGGTATTAAGCAAGCCCACTGCGGTCGACGGCAGCAAAACGAGCTGTAATGTTACATTAATGGGCAATTGCGCACCTTCAATTTACGTACAGTAGTTTTGACACCTACATGCTCAGATTATTAAAGGTGCACTAAATGATGTCACCCGTTTTGTAGGCTACAACATTTTTTGTCACATACAGCAAACATCTCCTCACTATCCAGAGTTTCAAGTCAGTTAATGTAAAGTCAAGAACACTGCAACCGCTTTCGCCGTTAATATCTATATATCTATATATATGTAGAGATATATATAGTTGGAATATTGTTGGAATATTGTCTTTTTCAGAATAAGAGCAAAAAACTGAATGTTATGTGCATGTAACACCAATGTAACACTGTTAAAGGAACCGTTTCCTTGCTGTTTAATTAAAGAACACAGGCAGGTAACTGTAGACAGCCAGCCAAAGACATGTAGAAAATAAGATGAGACAGACAGATTATTTCCTGACTGCCTGCGTTTGTCTCCTCTGTGCTCTCTTCTGCCCCTCGTGTTTCAGGCAAGGCCGAGAGTGTAGTGTGATAAAATCTCACCGTGTGAACCTGTTGTGGCACATCTGCTCGAGTGGGCTCCCTCATTTCAGTTGAAAACTAATCATCTGTACCGTTTCGCAGTACTGCATCGCACTGTAATTATCATGCTGCTTACCAAAAGGGATATGAAACAATGGGTCTGTGAGTAAGATGTCTGGACATTTTGAGTCAATGCCAAATGCCTGTCTGGGGTGCGATGGGAGAGAGCTGCAATGTCAGACAGACGTGACGGGAGGGAAGTATTATAACCAAACCCCAGTCATCTGGATCACCCTCCACGTAATAAAATTCATTAGTCTGGCTACGATTTTTAATACTGGTCATAGGCAATAACACACACACAGACACAGACACAGACACAGACACAGACACACACACACACACACACACACACACACATACACACGAGAGACAATGAAAAAATGTCAATAAAAAGGAAAAAGCAGCCGATTTAAACAGTCAGATGTGCTTTCTAAATACATCCCTTTTAAATACATCCCTTTATTTGGCAGACTGTATTCATACGAGAGGCATCTTTGGCACCGTTTTAATAGCTTTTACTCTAAAGTTACTGCCAAAAACATATGGTCAAAGGGAAAAAAAAAAAACATTTCATTACAGCAACACTTAAGTTACCAACTGAGATACAAACAGAACAAAAAGGGAAAGGCCTGATACGAACATTCACCACAAGGGACTGGAACCTGCTCATGTTCTCAAATTGATTGACAGATCTCTAGTCTATATCCACAACATTCAACTTCCAGGATTTCCGCTGTATGCATGTCTTTTTGGCCAATGTCTGTTGCCTTCTGCTTTCTTTGTGTTGCCGTTCTAAGCTCCGGTGGATAGTCTAGCTATCTGTCCAATCTGAGTTTTCTGTTGCACAACAACTTTTGAACGTACACATGTTCCACCAAAACAAGTTCCTTCCCGAGGCTATTTTGCAGAAGCACCGTTGTTCTGTGCTTAGCGCCGCCCATTTAGATTGTGTGCTATCCAGGAATGCTGTAGCCATCCTGACTAGCCAGACCCTCCTCCGCAGCGCTGTTGAGGAAGGTCTGGCAATGCGAGACTAACAAATCTTTTATGCTTCCTCTGCATTGTGGCACTGCATTTTTTTTCTCCTAATTATTCTACATAGTTAACACTAATGATCTAATAAAGCAATTAATGGGGGTGCCGTTTTACTGGGTGCTTCCATGGCAATTCAGCCTCGATGGTGGGAGGAAAATGGATGGATGAGTAAGCGTGAATAATTTGAGTCTAGACTGGGTACTTAACATTGCAGATGCATAATTTAATAATGCCATATTTGAAGAACTCCTAATTAACCAAATGGGATGAGTGAGAGCACACTGGAAGGAGACTCCAAAAATGCTTGAAAACACTTCATAACCAGCTGATGTGTGGTGAGCATCTGGCGTCGAAAGGCTGCCGGGCATCACCCAGGTGGGTGCTACACATTGGTGGTTTTAGAGAGTAGTCCTCCCCCCTGAAGCACTTTGAGTGTCTATGATAAATATTATGGAATTAAATTAACCCCACATCATCACAATCTCAACCTTCTCCATACATAGAGATAGGCATGGTTTTGTTTCAGTTAGCTTAATAGCTTCAATAGTTTCATTTGCATTGAGAGATGATCTTATGGAAAATTCCCCATACCTATCTCTAGGTATAGTGGTATGTGATGATGTGGGGGGGTATTTTAATTCCAAAGGCCAAGGGAACTTTATCAGGATGCATAGTATCCCGATCCATGAAATAACCGGCCTTTAAAAATAAAAATCTGCCAGCCTCTATGGGAATTTAACATGGGGTACATGTGTATACTTATGCCCCTGTATTTTAAGGAAGAACATTTATTTATTTACAATACATTATTCATTCACAAAGAAGACTGGTGTCCTTAAAAGGTTGGATTTCCCTAATTATTTTTGAATTAAGGCATTAAGATCAATTTCCAAAAGATGTTTTTTTATTCCTCTTTTTAATTAACTTTAGCAGGGGTGTGTAAACTTTCTCAAGCTACTGTATGTATTTTCTTTTTTTTTGGCGTCTTTGCAATTGCAGCTGGGAGAATGATGTAGCGGCACTTTACAGTCATTCCCCCGGCTGCAATTGCAGAGACGCCAAGAGCGCAGATGAGAAAGTCCAGGAAATGCTGACCAATCAGAGAAGAGGGAAGGGGGGAGCCCTTAAAGAGACTAAAACGGAGCGTTTCAGACAGAAGGTGAATAGGTATAATAGGTATATTCAGACAGACAGGATGAGAATTAACATTAAAGCATGTAAACATCCATCATTCTAGATAAATACTTTATTCATCCCAAAATACAAGTATGATGCTGATGAAATGCGCACAAAATGGGACCTTGAAATTTCAACCAGATCATGTTAGTGTCTGTTTTACACACTTGGTGCAGGGCAGAATGAGTGTGAGAGGCAGGCAGCCAGCTAGACTGTCTGCTATCCTTGGCATGCCGGCACCCATTCTGCAACAATGCTGAAGGGTCACAGTTCACGTGCCAGTTTGTCGGCTGTGACCAATAAAACCCTGGACACACACACACACACACACACACACACACACACACACACACACACACACACACACACACACACACACACACACACACACACACACACACACACACAGTATTTCTACACTCTCCAATGATCACATACGATCAAATGGAAAAAAAGATTCACTGCCAACAGCTCAAATGCACTCGGCTGTAGTCGGAACACCTGGTGTTGGAGGCCCTATTTTAATAAGTGTGAGCCAGCCAGACGGCTTTCTAGCCTGCTCAATTAAAACCACTCTCTTTCAACACGCCAACGGAGAGTCCTGCTGGTCATGAGGATAAACACTACAGAGAGTAAAAGGGGGTACACCGATGTTAAACTGGCCCAGAAACACCAGTAATTTGCACATAAATTCCAGACTGACACATCTGCAGACCCTTGGGACAAATAAGTGCAGAGAAGCTCCACTGAGCCTGTGTCTCCTCTCCATCAATCCATCTTTGAAAGACACACACACACACACACACACACACACACACACACACATCTTTTTCCCCTCTTGTCAAAAGTGACAGGAGCAGCTAATGTAGAGAGATTGTCCTGTATCCCCAGCAACCAAACAAACGGAGACATGTGCTTCCTCTTGCTGTTGGCTATGCATGAAGGTTGGATAAACACCCGGGCGAATACTGGAAACTTTCACTCTCACATTTTCACTCACGTGCTGTCTCTGTTGTTTTTTCTTCCCCCAGGTTACTTTCATAGGACAAACCATCTCTGGGAAAGGCAATCAGTGTACAACAAGACATACATGTGTTTCTGTCAACGGAAGAAAATACTACTGGAGAAGCCATCCATTTCAGTTTCTTTAAACAATGCTCTAAGAGGGACGTTTTCAGACTCTATACTGGTGCTGAAGGGTTATGTCATTACAGAGGATCTAGATAAGTGAGAACCCAGATGCGAGAGCTGTTTACATCTGTTATTGTTTAGGTTCTGTTAAAGACACAGCCCGACACTTCTCCGTGTTTCACTTATTGAGGTTAAATAAAGAAAGACATAAAAACTGTGAGGCACTGTAATGGACCAAGCTGGGCCTCAGACTGCTGTTTGTAATCAGATTAAGTCTCTAGGAAGGTGGGAGGTATTCAAATAAACCAAGAAGGAATCAGAATTTTTTTTTTTTTTTTTGCCGTTGAAAACAGATGTTCAGAAATTAGTGTGTTGACGTGTCTGGGACTCACAGATCATAGTGTTGATTCCACTTGGGGTCAAGTGTGTTCCTCACAGTGTCTGTAGAGTGGCATTGCCCTGAACCGTCCACAACAACCTTGGCAAAGGGATCAGGGAGGCCTGCGGGGGGGAGAAGAGAGAAAAACGCTCAGCCACATCCACCAAGGACAAATATCACTTAAACTATTTTAACAAGACACAAATGCCAACAATACACAGCGGTGTTAGCCTGCTCCATGGCAGATGGCGAGAAAAACAACGGACACAGATGCTGGCTGCGGTGTCTAACACTGGTATTCTGCTTCGAGACCAGACCAGTCACACAATACGCATTGTTTACTTCATTTCTTTTTTGCTTTTCTTTTTTTTATTTCAATATGAGAAGGTTAAGATGATTTTTTGGTCATTTCCGCCTTGAACTATGGAGAGAGGAGGAAGACGTGCAGGAAATCGTCCCAAGTCGGACTCAAACCCTGGACCTTCTGGGTCGAGGCATAAACCTTGAATGAGCGCCCGTTCTACCAACCGAGCTTTCCTGGTCACAAACAAATAGAATCTTTAACAAAAAGGTCCATCTGTGGAAGTATCCTTTACATAATATTGTCAGACACTTAGAATAATAATCTAAGACCTGTCTGGGGCAAAAACGGCACTTTAGTGGACAGAAATTGAAGATAAGCAATGCCAATTAACGTTACATTGCAGCTTGTTTCACCGCTGTTGCTTAATAATGGACCAATTTTTAAATAACCGTCATTCCCATCACTTAGACACACAAATATGGGAAAATAGGGTCCAGGTTAAAAACAAATACAGGTTATTAACCTTTAATACAATAAGCTGGTTAGGTGTGGAAATATACACCATGAGTTTTGCTGAATCTATTAGCAAATTAATGATTAGTCACACAAAAACCAATCAGTCCCAAGATTAGTGAGTAACTTATCAGGACAAAGTCTAAATTTTGCTTATGGTAACATACGGTAGGAGCTCCAGCTTTTATATATAGAGAATCATTCAGACATGTCAACATAATAACAGACACACACATAATGGATTTCTCACACACACACACACACACACACACACACACACACACACACACACTCACACACTCACACACACACACACACACACACAGCATTGGAATGGCAGGAATGGACACCACAGAAACCACCTGAGTGAGCAGATGACCTTTAAGTGCTCATTCACCATGACAGTCTGAGCCAAACACACCCAAACACTCACAACACTAAAGGCACCCACACACGAGGTATTAAGTCTTAGTGGAAAGAACATTTACTGGGTGTTGGTGACATTTTACAAAATGTAATCAGAGTTACAGTGCGTCAGGAATGACTTTCCTTGGTCTGCGTGTTGATGTTTAAAGTGATGGAGGCACTAAGTGAACAACACGGACAAGGACATAGATTGTAAACCACCCACATCTGTTGAAAAAGACACCAGTGTGCCGTTGAAGGCTGTTGGCACATAAAAAAACTTTATCGGCCCACGTTTCTCAATCTCAAAAGATCTTTTCAGTGAAGATATTATATACCCAGTTTATCTTTTACGGCTGTGATTGGCAGATACTTACGGAAAAAGTCCTTCTTCACCAGGTTTTTGGCGCAGAGGACTGAAAGAAAAGGTAGAGTCAAGGGTTAAATTAATGTAAACATTAAAATCACAAGCAGTAAATCAGGATTTTATTGTGTGTGTGTGTGTGTATCTATTTCAGGATTCAGATGAGAACAACTGCGCAGTCAACCTCGGTGCAAATGAAACCATCTGGTACAAAATCAGACAGCATTTCAACAGCACATAATGGATTATTTTTTGGGGCATTTTCGGCCTTTTATTTTCACAGGACAGATGAAGACATAAAAGGGGGGAGAGAGGGGGGGGGGGACATGCAGCAAAGGGCCGCAGGTTGGAGTTGAACCCGGGCTCGCTGCGTCGAGGAGCAAACCTCTATATATGGGCGCCCGTTCTACCAACTGAGCTAACCGGGTGCCCATGGACATTTTTCTTTCTCTGGCCTCGAGTAATGCTGCTCATTAACCATACCCTTGTATCCGAGCTGCACCAATCACGTCGGTGTATCTGATATAGGCGGGGCCAGAGGTGACAGTCTAATCTACCAGTTATATCCGCTGGTAGCTAAGCGTATAAGGCTCTGGATACGTCACCCCGTGTGTTGTTGTGATTGGTCGTAGTGTTCTCCAATTGCATGCAGTGAGATTTTCAAATGCACGCTTGGTGCCGCACCTCGAAGATGGGCGCCTTCCATTACTTGATGCCAGACCCTTAATCTTTCAGATTTCCAGACTACCAAGTACTTGCTCTTGGGGTGAATTGTTGGGTCTCTGTAAATTATCCAGTGGGGCCTAAACATACTCCATCTGTAAAGTGTTCCAAGATAACTTGTGTGCGAGTATTAAAACATCTCATCCGCAACAGCAGAGGAAGCAACTCCTTTGCTGAGGGTTTGAAGTTGAAGCGTTACAGTAGTTATTGTATCTTTAGATGTCACGCATTACAAAATTCAGCCTTGGCGCTAGAGGAGGGGATGTTTTGTCTCCGTCTCCGTCCCAAAGCAGCCTGTTGATGGGACCCTGCTGATCTACTGTGAGAGCCATGGAGGCGGTTGCCAAGGTGATGAGGCAGAGACGCTTACACCCTCCTCCTGTGTATGTGTGGACGGATGAGGAGGCTCAGCCACCACTTGGGAGTCTGGGATTGCAGTTCCAGACTTTGAGTCAGGCCCATGGGAACCCAGTTCGGGCTTGGCTTATTTCTGTGATAATGTTTATTTACAGACACTAATTGGTCTGGACATAAGAGGCTGATTCATTGGTTTGAATAGAGATGAGACTATAAGTCATTTGACTGAGATAAGACTGTATTTAAGATATAAAATTCAGCTGTTGCTCTTCAGCTGTACTAGGCTTTATGTTGTTTATGTCAAATGTTCAATAAAAAGGTGATCTAAAAAAATTAAAAAAATAAAATTCAGTTTGTAACTTCACAAAAAATACACGTTATGTATCAAATACATTATAGGAGTAGAGCAGGCGTTTATTACAGTCCAATTTGATGTCAAGTAGACCGGACCAGTAAACCCATTTCATAATATAAATATGATCATTCCGGTCAAGATGGAAAAGGGCAATGAGCCTGATAGTCTCTCTCTCTCTCTCTCTCTCTCTCTCTCTCTCTCTCTCTCTCTCTCTCTCTCACTGAGATGTGGAGTTGGGGATGTGGCTGCCTTTTTTGATAATCGAATAATCACTGAAATGTTGTTGGTTTTTTGACCATTTTCTAACAATTACACCAGACATTCAGACATTCATTGATTAAATCCAGAAAATAAAGTGTAGATTGATTGATGAATAAAAACAATCTGTAGTTGCAGCCCGATCCGGTTGCTGCTTTTGCTTTATTCTCTATGCCTGCCTGGCTCATGTGCAGGTGAGAGTGCTCAGACTTTACTCTGCTAACACAAATAGACAAAGACACACCCCATAGTGGCAGACTGCAGCTAAAGCCATTCAATCTACAGCCACTCCCCCTCCTCCCCTCCTCTCTCCATGCCTCACATACTCAGACACACACACCATGTCAAGTATCACCCTGAATCACTTTAGGACTGAGCTGAAACTATTTGGCCCACCAGGAAACAGAGAGGAGGGAGCAGGGTAACCCTTCTGGGTGCCTTGTCGACTAAATTAAAGTTGCAAATTACCAGCTTCACCACCAACATCTACATACACACACACACACACACACACACGAGAACATGCCCGACAGTTGAGGAAGAATTCCTTTCCAGCAAACATCCCTGGGAATGTGTTACGTTCCAGTGAAACCCACCTCATTTCTAAAACATCTGGCATGTATCCCTTTCGGTTGCGCTCTTCCTCAACACACAGACGAGCACGCACAACACACACACACACACACACACACACACACACACAGACGAACACACACACACACACACACACACACACACACACACACAGACGAACACACACACACACACACACACACACTCAGTGAAGCTCATTCTCCACTGATCTACTGTAATTAATATTAAGAGGCACAGAGGAATAAGTATGGAGGTGAAAAAGACGCATTAAGGTAATAGGGGACTGTTGTCATTTTGGGTTTCCACAATGCTCCTGCCCACACGCCACAGACAACATGCGCATAATGGGAAACCAAGCTAGTGGGTTATTTGATGGTGTTTTCAGAGGGGAAACATTGAGCACTATGTTCCCCAGTCTAGAAGTTACAATGCCATAAATCCGCAGGAAGTGAAGAGAAAGAACAGTGAACCACTGGGAAATACAAGGCAAGGTAAGGACGTGGCAACAAAACCCAGCACTGTTTTCTTCTTCTTTATGATCACATTTTTATTTTTTTTTATTTAACGAGCAAAATAAAAGTGCACAACAATGGTCCAGATGACAACAGATCCCCGCATTTCCAGACAGGAACAAAGAAGTCCCAATAAAGACAAATTGAGACCAACTGCAGAGTAAAGCAAGACATGACATGGTCCACACAACGGCCAGCTCAGCTTCAAGGAGTGGTTTGAATATTTGGAAGTGGGGTTGTATGAGGTACGTTTCTATAGTCAGTGTGTTCGCTACAGTAGGAGGCGGTCGGCACGACAACAGTTTGGAGAAGCAGGCAGGAGAACCGACATGGCAGCCAAGCAATGTGCTGCTGTGGGCGGCGGCAGCAGCTAAACGGATTTCAGACACCTACAAAAAAAATAAAAAATTATTTCTAACTTTATTTTATATTTTAAAATATTTACCTTGCTGCAAGACAGACCTTTCCCCATTCTCTCTCTCTCTCTCTCTCTCTCTCTCTGCAAAGTTATTCTTCTGTATACTCTATTGGCTCGTTGCTGTCATAATCACTCATTTTTATTTGCATTTTAGTATTTGCTTTGTTGTCTCTTCCATGAACTGCTGAGAGTCTAAGCCGACCAGCTGATCTGCAGCGTCATACTGTACAGTCGAGGAACAGTTGCAGTTCTGCGTAGGAATACGGCTGTTCTACAGTGGAAATATTATAAATATAACGTACACTTAACAGATTATAGTTTTTTTTTTTTTAGATGTCTAAAAGAGATTTTTGCTGCTGCCCCCATCCCCGTAGATTACTCTGTTTGGTCTGTTTCTCCAAACTGCGGGCGTGCCGAGTCATCTACTGTGGCTAATACACGGACTATGGATAAGCATGTCATCCAACCCCATTTCAAAATAACCAAAATATCCCTTAAAACCAAACTAAGCTGAGCAAAACCTGCGGACCCTCCTGTGAGTACATAAGCAGTCTCCGGCTAGCCACACAGCAGGATGGCAACACTACAATTATACCTATATAGGCTCCGTATGAAAACATACAAGGGGCCGGATTACAGCTGGAAACCGCTGGAATGGTGCACGCAGGGAGACAATGGTTGCAGGGAAGCTAATTAGGAGTCTGAGGCTGCAGAGCAAGAAGGAGAGCGCCAGGACAGCAATCAGGACACAGTGGAATCAAACAATACAGCTCTCATTACACACCCAGCTGTGTTCAATTGATTAAAAACCTCTGTTTTCATGTCATTTGTAGGCAAACAGAGATCAAAAATCGGGGTTGGCAAAGCTCTACTCTATCACCTCAGCCGGTTTAACCTTCTAAAGGTCAGATACGTAGAGCCAAATGTGCGTCTTTATACACCCACACAAAACTTTCCAGAGTAAAAGGTCTCTTACCACAGCAATGTGTGCCTCCTGAGACAGCATCATGCAGCAAAGAGCAATTTTTGGGCGTTTATACTTGAAGTAAGCGACGTACGTTGCCGCGACGTGTAGTTACATGTTCGAGAGGTGCATGTCAGGCTACAGCGTAGGGTCCATGCCTCGTACCTACGTACATAGCCACGGCGTAGATTTAACGCAGAAGCATGAACCACCCTTGAAATGCACTACTCCCATTCAAATTGAATGGAAAGGTGTTTTTGCCGGATTGCCTAAAACACTTCCATATATGAAGGATACAAGCCTACTTTTGCATTGAAGCTGATATTCTAATTTCACCATTTACTCAGTAGTGGCTTTCAGCTGTTTGTCATCTTTTTTCAATCAGCACAGTCTCTGTTGAGGACTCAAAGCATTCTCAGATCTGTGACATGAAGGGCAGGTTGGCTTCATGAAGGAGCCTCCGTGCCCCCCCCTCGGGAGGAAAGCTTGGCCTCATTTATGTATGAAGGAGCTTCTCTCTGGGTCTCTGCTCTCTCCTCTCTAGACAATCCTCATTGCCCTTTGTATGCATAAATCTGAATTTATATCACACCTCCAGTGTGTAAGTCTCTCTAATGATGCGGTTTTAATTCTAACTGCAATGCTCTAAATTGAGCATAAATGAAATAAACAAACCGAAGGAGGAGTAGCAAGGGGGATCCTAATGTAGGGCAAGCAGGGGGGGTGGGGGAGACGACACCAAGGTACTTTATTTTAAGTTTTGCGTTTACACTGAAGTCTGTAGGCCGTGCTAATGTTGAAAGGCCCAACATACATAAAGAGGGGCATTTCTTTTCCTTTCCCAAAGCAAAGGTTTTATATCATTAATAGAAGAGGCGGGGCCTCTTCACCCGCCCAGCAGCACAGAATTACCCCCACATTTCTGTCGTTATGGGAATTGGGGTCGAGATGACAGAAGCCTTCCCCAAGAAAAGGAAGTGGGCGAGCTTGCACCTACAGGGCAGCGTCGTAAATCTGTTGTTTTATTGGTCACCCTGGACCGCCTTTCTCATGCTCACTCACCGACAAACATAATTACATGCGCTCTCTCTCCCCGTGCTTTAAAATGGAAGAGACACACATACGTCAGCGCACACACACACACACACACACACACACACACACACACACACACACACACACACATGGATGCATACACGGACACATGCACATGGCCCCAAGATTAAACAAATGTTGGGAAAACTACAAACATTAAATGATCATTGCAGACGCCAGCTAGAACCACATCATTTCTGTTTGTCCGGCTACACAACGCTGTTCTCAGGGAGTGGCAACCAAATGATGGCGCGGGTTGCCAGAGTTAATATGAGGTGAGGGGTTAGACGGGACACGTTCAGAGCTTGAATCAGAACTGCAGAGCGAACCTTTCGAAAAGAGAGTGACAAAATTCATCATTATTTCATTAAAGTTGGGTGGTGATGATGGTGATATTACCCTGTCCTCAATATTAAACCACTTTAGCTCATTTTCCAAACTGTTTCACACATCATTAACATGGCACAGAAAAGGGGCAATATGCACCACAACCTTGGAAATGGGTTGCTAAGGAAACTAAATCTGATGAAATTTGGACAGTTGTGCTTTTATGGGAAATATAAAAGAAGTTTTAGCATCACCAGCTAAGGTGTTCTCACATGTTATCAATCATAGGGCTGTAACTCTGTAACTAGTAATCATTTTAATTAGTTGGTTAATTGTTTTGTCAATAGATTGCCAATGTCAATAATAAATAATTTACCAAAGTATAATGTGACGTCTTCAAAATCATTGTTTTATCAGTCAATCATCCAAAAAACAAAAGCAGCAAATCTTCACATATAAGAAGCTAAAACCAGTTGTGGCCGGGTTGGTTCAGTGGTAGAGCAGGCGCACATGTACTGAGAGGTTTGTACCTCGATGCAGAGTTCGAATCCGGCCTGTGGCGATTTCCCCCTCTTTCTCACCTAACTTGTCCTGTCAAAAATGAAAAAGCCCCAAAAATATGAAAAAAAGAAGCTAAAACCAGAGAGATGTCTGGCTTTATAGATTAATCGAATATCAAAATAATTCCTAGGTTTTCAGGCCCGCTTGCGCAATGTTTGATTATTGAAATGAAATGAGCTGGTTTGACCACGGAGATGCAAGAAATACACACTAGCCCAGAAAACAGGACCTTCTTTCTGTGTTTTTTTTTTAAAAAGGTTATTCTTTGGGGCTTTTCCCTTTATTTATGTTTTTAGTGACAGTGGATGGACATGAAAGGGGGAGCGAGATGGGGGGGATTACACGCACCAAAGGGCCGCAGCCAACATGGGGCGAACGCTCTTACTGGGTGAGCTAGAGCCCGCCCCCTTCTTCCTGTATTTACTTTCTTGCTCCCGCCCCCAGGACACACGTGACCAATAAGAAGACTGAACATTCTTGCGTGATTTGTGATGACGCATTTTGGTACGCTTGGATTTTTCCATGTGTGAAACCAAACCAAGGGGAACTAATCGACTGATTCGGACCAAAGCCATCAAGCTAAAGGTGTGAAAACGTCCCAAAAAAAGAAAAGAAATTGCCAAATCACAGAAAAATACCAATGCTACGAAATGTTGCTTTAATCAGAATGTATTTTATGCCTAAAGTAGAAGTTATAGGAGTGTTGTATCACAAGTAAGGTCTAATAATGGGGAGATGACTCCTTTGTAGGCTTCAAACTTTTCAAACCACACACTCCGGAAAAGCATGCCATAAACCCCTGCATCTCGGCCCATCTAAAAATCCTCTGTCGTCATAGCGACGGCGAGTATCGAGGCAAAGCTGAGAGAAGGGTTTCTCTGTGTCGCCTGTGTTTCTCATTCCGGTCGCACTGCCTCACACAGCCGGGGACTGCAGCGCCGAGCCGGGTATGGACATTTAAAATGAAAGACAATAAACAAAAGAACGCCGCATTAGAGGCCTCGTCCCCTTCCAGACATCTCTTAGACCTGAATGGACTCTGAGGTATCTGAATTTCTCACCAAGTAATACATTTAACTATTCCATAATGCAGCTACAATCAAAGTTTCTCTTTCTCTCATTGTCTCTTCCACACAACCATTGAGTGGAAACAGGGACCACATATCACACATATTCCCTTTATCTGATGAATGACCAAAACCTTTTAGGCTGAAGGCCCACTTCTCTCCTACTGAGTATTGTTAGTTTAAATCAGACCACAGAAGAAGGGTAAGGTAGGGTTTGAGGATGGCGGGCAGCTCACCCACACACAAAAAAAAGGCTAAAACACATTGAAAAATTGTAAAAACGTACAGCCAAAACTCAGACAAATGTGTCAGTGACTAAGTGGAAATGTAATCTGCAGAGGCTTACATAAGGACGTGCATGCTCTCGGTGGCTGCCCGGCTCACTGCAGCTTATTAGTCACATAATGGCTTTCCACATTTCCGCCCAAACAGGGCCGTTCCCCCGAGGCCAGCGGGGAAAGCTTAAACAAACACCCCACAACTGATTATCAGCTAGGATTTTGCCGGGCCCGTCTCTTAATGGAAATCAATTCCTCCGAGTGGCAACAGCAGCTCTGTGCAGGCAGACTGCAGAGACCTTTGGGGTGAAGTTAAAGTTCCACCTGTGGGGAGAGGACGGGCCCAGTTTCTCACAGACTGCCACACAAAGAGCCCTACTGTGCAGGCGAATCAATGAAGTCCACCAGACGCAAGCCAAACACCTGGGGAGGGAGAGGTCACGTGCTGTCTAGGGTGAGGGAGAGTAGGGGCCGTTGCTATGGCAGCAATCGCTGGCTGAGACGAGATGGAAGTGGGACTCTACTTTTGTCTGATGTAAAGTGACATATATGGCCCAGGGTTTGATGCATAGACTGTACAAGTGAAGCCGAGGCATCTGGATCGCCCCCTGGTGGTTGGCTGCAGTAGACGTCATAAGTCCCGCCCCCTCCATGTTAACGAATGGGATATGGTCCAAATTAAGAAATTAATGTACATGTCAAAATCTTGAGACGGTTTCTGTCATTTCAGGTAGTTCCGATCACGCTGATGTTTGTTCAATGATTCATTTTTTGTAATAAGTTTGGTTTTATTAGATATTTGATGCTATAAAAGGGGGGTGAAATGTCATGATTGACAGCTGTGATTAGAGCCCGACCGATATATCAGCGGGCCGATATTAGGCATTTCCCGATACATCGGTATCGGCATTTATAATGGCCGATTTTTTTTTTTTTTTTAAATATTCATTCATCAGAATCATCCATAATGACAAATAAATGATTCTGATAAATGAAAATCTAAAAAATAAAAACGGACTGTCAACCATGTTATCAGCGTTGGCAGATTCTTTTTTTTGTTGATGTGTTTTTGTTGAGAGGACTTTAAGTTTCATATCTTAAGTTTGTATTTTTATACATTTTATTTATCAGACCTTTAATATATTTTGATGTTCCTCTGTTCTGTTGTGACAGTAAAACATTATGTTAGTGAGAACTCATTAATAACTACAATTAACTAATGTTCTGGAAATCTGTTTGTTTTGTAACGCGTTTCTGGATTTTATTTTAAAAATATATCGGCATATCGTTTTTTAAATAACCAAATATTTGTATCGGTATCGGCCTCAACAACCCTTTATCGGTCGGACTCTAGGTGTGACTGACTCGCCATTAGCCGGGCGGGTGTGTCGGACTCCACCACCCGATTACTACGCCGCAGACTTCAGCTCCAAAATTACAAGATGTATTTCCTTATCCGCAATATTTAAGCCTTACTTTTGTACATTGGGAGGAAGTGGAGATGCACCGTCTTTCTTTCTATACAGTCTATGGTACAGCCGCTTTACACACACACACACACACACACACACACACACACACACACACACACACTAACACAACAAGGCATGGGAAAAAGAAAAGAGCACAGTGGGGGAAAAGAGGGTTCACAGTGACTAGAGTTGCTCTGCGGTTAACCATTACACTGGAGCCTATGAGGTGGAGGAAATGGGGGTGTGGGAACAGAGACAAGGGCCTAATATTCCACCATTACCATCCCAAGTCAAAGCTGTCTGGGAAACACAGCCTAGTAGGAAGGAGGGGGAGAGAAGGAGGCATTTCCGATATCAGCCGATCTTCTTGTTGCGTTAAATCATAACGCCGTGTGAACCTAAACAAATCTCTTTAGGCTCACTAGCTCAGACTGACCCCGTTCTGAAGCTCTCTTCCTGTCCACCTGGTTCCTCCAGTCCAGTGCACTGACCCAGTCCGCCAGACAGTCGGACACATCTTCAGGGGACAGTTACTCCCTCCCCAGCGCCTCCCGACTCGTCCAGGACCCAACCTTTCCTCTGCCTGTCTGCCCTGTTTTGACTCCAGGCCCAGGGCTCATACGCAGCATTGTTCTTCTATAAACAAAAGGCTTCCTTTTCCCCCGCTCCTCTCCTCCCTAACCTCGGTGGGACTTGAAAAAACGGAGCTCGTGACTGACAAGTGCTGATGGTTGTGCTGGTGAACCTGTTCTTTAACTGTCTCCTGCTAATCTCGGAGCCATCTCGTAATCAATCTCTTATGACAGTATGCTGGGTTATTATGTCTGGTCTGGAACGCTGCCTATTGTAGGCTCTGGGGCTGGAGCGGAGGGGGGGTTGGCTGATATTAGCTGGGCGCTAGAGCTCCCATGCATGGCAACCTCCCAGACAGGCAGGCATTCAGTCTGACACAGGAAGGAAATCCGGCACGGTTTCCAAATTCATTTTGACCTCAAACAACTCAGCAACTGACCAATAGCCTTTTTCAACCACAAAAAAAACCAGGAACTATCGAGCCTGATGAACAAAACCCTCACGTCCCTTTTGCGAATTCCTGTTTGTATCCCAACCGCATCTGAAGAACCGTGAGGATTAGACCAACAATTATCCGAACATCCGTAGTGCAGCACTCCGTGTTTTGTGAGTGAAGCTAGACACAAACTATAGTTTTCGCAGGATTTGTGCTTATGTATGTTATGTTGTATATTTAGTATGTGTATGTTGTGTGTGATGTCTGTAAGCTACTGGGACCTTCGGTATCAATAAAGTATCTATGATGTGATTGCAGTAGACATAAAATAAAAATAATATATATAAAATATATATAATATATAAAAAATATGAATACATTTTTGGAATTCTATGAATCAATTTTGAACCGGTAGAGATTTTTTAGCACACCCGCTAGTCAAAACGTTTTTACACAATTGAGGAGGTTTTAGCGAATTTTCCCGTTTTCATCCAACTTTTCTAATGCAATTCTTTAAACATTAAGAATGGAAATGCAAAAAAAACTAAAAATGATCAATTAGACTAAGAAGTTCCAATTGATTTGAAATCTACTTCCATATTCTGATATGATATTAACAAGTAGTAGTCCAAAAAACACCTTAAGAAGGTCCAATGTGTGGGAATGTCTCCCATCTAGCGTTGAGATCATATATTGCAAATCAACTCTCTCGCACCATGCAGTTCAAAGTACGTTTTACAGCTATGGTAGCCTTCATGCCTAACGTATTTCAAGATGGCACATGATTATGGAGCGTCTACACCAGTTCATGCAAATGCAAATGTATAATTTCCAGCCAATAGAAATACTTGGAATTGATGATGGTGGTCAATATTCCTGAAAAAGGACAAGTTTGTGAACGTGCAACACAGATTTTGATAATGAACAACTAAACACATTACACACTGGACCTTTAATTATCTATCAAAAGCTGATACCAGGCAACCTGGGGGGGGTTGGGGGGGGTGGGGGGTAGTCTAGTGCATTTGCCACAGAGGCAGACACACCACCCATTCACATTCAGCGCTTCCCTATTCATGACAATAGTGGGTTACTTTTCAAAGACCCGGCCACACCACTTAACTTCGGCCCTTAACTGCAGTCGGGCAGAATGGAGTGAGTAAGCAGGGTAGAATTTCACTCAGTCCAACTCCTCATGGGGTGCAGGCTAACTGTGGAAATGCGGTAAGGCAATTTGACTTGTAGACACTGGGCAATATCCCAGCTTTGGCAGGTTTCTTATATCTGAGCAAATCCACTTATGTAATATGCAAATCTGATAAGACTCCTTCTGGTCACATAAAACAGATATTAGAGTCACTAGTGGCAGAGTGATCATGGAACTACTAACGGCCAGGAAAGTCTTCTAATACCTTTACACAGACCTGCGTTTTCCAAGATTTATACCATTAGAAAGGAAAAAAAGAGTAACAAAATCTCCTTGTGCATCATTTTTATATTAAGAGGAAAACAGAAAGGAACACTTCAAAAAACAGGGGAAAAAATCTCAACCCCCTCTTTTTCCAAAAAGGTTGTTTTTTTTTAATTATAGGAGGCCTTGAAAAGACATGCTCCTTCTCATAGAGTGAGAGGAAGAACAAACTAGTCAACAATGGAGGAGTGGAGAGGAAACCAGCAGGGAAATGTATTAAGAAACTCATGGTCCCTGTGATGTGCATTAAATACCACAAAGCAAACAAAGTTTTTGATTCCCAGAACTCCTTCTCACACTCAGGGACATCTGTTGCACCAAATCACTGTGACCAGAAGCATACGAAAACAGTGGACTTAGAGGAAAGAAAAGACACATCCCCCTATAGCTTCTCTTCATAGGCGGCTAGAAGGCCATGACTAAGAGAAGCCACATATCATTATACATCACACTCAGCACCTGCCACTAAAAGTGATGAGAGATCTGGTGAAACACATCCAGAGGCTCAGGGGAAGCAGAGATCTGCGAGGTGGTGTGATTTATAAATGACGTGCTGCGGTTAGAGAATGAAGCAGCATCAAAGCCCAGTTGTTATCAGGCATTAATATCTGGGCAACCAGACAAGATAAATAAACTGTCAAGGAACTAACGTTTAGTTTCAGATTCATTTTTGGGTGCCATGTGGCAGCTGTAACCAACTGAGTTTTCAAACAATCGACATGTAATGCTGCTATGTGAAGGAGGACTACAGACAAACACTGATTAGATAGACAGCTGGGTCATGATCCAGTATGATCTGATGCAACGATTAGGCGATTAATTGATTAACGAAGAAAAAAAAAAAATTCTGACTTTTCTGTCATTCTTTATGAAAAATATCTGGTACCAGCTACTTCAATGTCAATCTTTGGTGAATTCCTAAATCGTGTAGGATTATAAACTGAATAGGTTCGGTTTCAGACTGATGGTTGAACAAAACTTGACATTTCAAGGCGTCACCTTGGGCTCTAGAAAATAACAGTTTCAATTTTGCAATTCATAATCAAGATAATGAAAATAATAATTTGTACCTGCAGCCCTGTGTGAATGGTCATGTGATATGTATGTCGGACGTGTTCAAATGGACGGAGATAAAACTCTTATGTGGACGCGACGGAGAACGTTTTTGTCTCGAAACGCTGCTTAAAAATGTTATATGTAACCTAAGGTAAAGTGATAAGCTTATCTTTCTTTGTAAACATCTGTCTAACTACATCAGGAAAGTTACCACACATTCACACATGAAAGGAAAAAGGCTGGCAACATTCTTAGAGCGAGAACATTTCATCCATCTCACGTCACCTTTTCCCTCCGTGATACAGTCCACTGTAATTGCATAATAGGGGAGTCCAACTCAACTATTTTGGGCTCCAAATATTAGGAAACCATGCCACAATGGCAATTTTTAGTGGCATTCCTGTTACCCCTGCATAGTACATCACCCTCTCTTTCCACTCTGTGTCATACAACGTTTCGAACAGAGAATCATCCAGGCGAGGAGTCTTCCACAGTACCTCCGCCCCTGCAGCTAAGTGAGAAGTCCAAACAGTGAGCAAATCAAAGCGCGGCACAGCTTAGGCTTCTGCAAGCTTGCACTACTGTTGGCCGGGACCCGAGTGGTTTTCAGTGGCTGCTCGGCTCGCCTAGCTTCTTGGCTCCTTTGCCCTCTCTGATGTAATGGAGGGGAGACGAGGAGAGGCCTGGACTGAGCTGCCCTGGAGAGGTTGGATAGTACCAACCTGTTAAACACAAGTTGAGGACCACCACACTACTCCGTTAAATGCCAGAAATGCTGCTTTACTTCTCCGCTTTGTTTTTTCCCCCTTCAAATCCCGGGGAGTTTTAGTTTCTAAGAATGATTTCACAACTTCATCTGGGAGCGGTGTTACATCATTACCACTAACAGGCCAGTCAAATATTTTACTTTTATGCCGTGTACATTGCCAACAAATGTGTTGAACTGAGATGACCCTCAGCCTTTTAAGAATCAGGACAGTAATACTGCACAGACATCTATTACCACGAGAACAGGAATGCAACACATATTTTCATTATAATTATCTGCAGATTCTATCTTTTAATTACACAAAACATTAAAGAAAATGTGGAAAAAATGCCCATCACAACTGCAGACCCTGAGGTGACGTCTTCAAATGTCTGGTTAAGTTCCACCAAAAGTCCAAACTCCAAAGATAAGGAGAAAATTACATTTTAGCTGAAATCAGAGAATGTTTGGCATTTGCGCTACATTTACATTTTTCAATTCCTTCCTGAGAGACTTGCCGCATCGGCAAAGACGGTTTAGAACAGAGACGCCCCAACTCTCACTACCGTATTTTCCGGACTATAAGTAGCTCCCCGAGTATAAATCACATCAGTCAAAAAATGTGTCACGAAGAGGAAAAAAACATAAGTCGCACTCTACACACAATACGGTACTTCCTGTACCATACCATCTGTGTCACATTGGCTCCGCCACAGCCACGCCTCTTTAGGAGACCAGCGGCAGGTCCTGAGTGCATGGATTCCAATGGGAGAAGTAAATGTGAACACAGATTATGACCCATTCTTTCGTCCCATAGTCACCAAACTAATCAAGCCACATATCTCCAGAACATTCTGTCACTAAAATGGCATTTTTCATCAGGAGAAAATTAATTTTGTTTGAGACCTGTTTCGGTCTCAGGACCAAACTCTCACGAGATCTGGCAACACAGATCTAACAACATCAAAACTGAACGTCCTAACAAAACTAATCTCCCTGATGCTAAATATGTCTTTTTTTTAGGTGTGTAAATATCTAATGTTAGCAAAAGATTTTTTTTTTTCCCCAAATGTAACTTTTCATCCATCCACACCACGTTCACTACAATTTTGAATGGGGCCACGCCCCTTTAAGAGACAGGAAATGTGGATGGTTTCATACCATTGGCACTCCTCTTTAGTATAGAGGATCTTTGGTAACGGTCAACCTGATCTAGCCCCGATGTTTGGCTGAGATAAAATGGTGCTCTGTTGATCAAAGACGTGACTGAATGCAGCTGTGTGCAGGTGCGTACCATTAACAGCTTTTACTACGTGCTGCAAGTCAAGTTTAAATTAGATGACACGCGTCTACCGACATGCGTCATGGTGTCTGACCCAAATTTAGCTAAGCTTCGATGAAATCATCTCCCAGAGCTCGGGTTGTCAAATGAAGCCGTATTTGAGGACTTCTGCTGAGGTTATTTTTAACATGGGGAATGGGTTAATGTTATAAACCCTTTGGAATTTATACAAACATGTAAAACCCTTTCAAAAATATGGACCTTAAATACAAGCATCCAGACTGAGTAAAAACATGGTTTTAAGTGTGGAGAATGCTACATGTGACAATCACAAGCCTGAATTTAGTTTCTCACTTGTAATTTATCCAAAACCCAAACAATTATTTCCTCCAGTCGTGGGAAAGCAAGCAGGAAGCAACATAAAACATACAAATTCATCATCACTAGAACCCTCTTGTAGCCTTAAGCGCTGGAAAGTAAATTAGTACATCAAGTGCAGCGCCTTTAATAATAAGCTTTGAGAGAGTAAATATTGGGCTCTCTCTGAACATGACTGTCTACAGCTTCTGTAGCATCTGTCTGAGAGCTGAATCATCAGCTTGGCACGCCCACTTTTGGATTTGAAGGTTAGTTTCAAATTGAATATTGTGGAAATCAAACGGCGACAGACGGTTACACATCAGAGACAACAGATAGGGACTTTTAGGATTATTTTAGAGCAAGAGCGTCAGGAAGCAAATGGAAATACATTTTGCCTCTCTGTGCATGTGCAGTCAGACTGTTTTTTGTTTTTTTCTTTTACTACGCAGGAATCCTGTGGTGTATTTGTCCAACTTTGGCAGAGGTGCCATTTGAAATGCGATCCGGTGTGAATATAAACATCTCTCTTCTGATCCGGACTCCTCAGAGGACTGAAGGGGCTCAAACGTAAGGCCGAGGCACGGACAGACGCCTGCAGTCAGCTGTTGGCGTCTTGCAGCTTTTACGGCAACCCCCCTCCTCCTCCTCCTCCTCCTCCCCTCCCTCCAGCCAGAGTACCACTGGATACTTGAGAACCCCCCCAATCTGCTTAAGGTTAGTCAGAGTTAATCGTATCAACCCGTGTCCATCCAGGTTTAAAGCAGAGCCAGCACGTTGTCGAATGACTCTCAGGTTACCCTGCTCCATCAGACAGCTGGCCAGAGCTGCTCTGGCCACCCTGCCTCCACCTCCGTTTATAGGGAAAATCAAACAACTGTTGCATGTGGTGGTATTTATCACAGCTAATGAGACTTCTGCAAACTTGCTGAGTGCTCTCACCTGGGCCTACTGCTGAGAAACGGTAATAATCACAGACATCCCTGCAAACAAATGAACGCGGTTAAAGCCAAAGCGTCGGTCACAGATCCAAAGGGGAATGTGACGGGGGAGACCGCTCCACCATAACCTTCCGGAGCAGTGTAAAAAGCCTAAACACGCTGCACGCTGGCGGGGCTGTACTTCACGAAAACAAAACACTGGTGTCATAACAGTCGCCCCTATCATTTCCTATGTACAACCCCAACACCGGCTAGGCGTGCGTCAACACTCGTGGCCCGCCCTTCGTGTCACTGTTCTATTTCCAGCATTTTATTTTCCACTCGCTCCTCGCTTGTTTATTCCGCGTCCCATATCAGCTATTCTGTCTAATGTCTACGTGTTGTCAAACAACTGCTGAGGAGAGACACGTCGTTGTCATGGATGTACAGTATGATGAGAAACATCCCGAGCTGGGGGACGATTTTTAATGTTTGTATTTACTAAAAATATAAATGTATGAAAATATACATTTATAGGAATCCAACATATTATTAGCAAAGGAAAATTGGACTATTTGTGAAAAATAGAAACATTTAATGTACACCCCATTGATGGTTACCATAGTAGCCTATGGTGGCCATCCACAGGATTCACTGTGCCTTCTGCATGTATGTTTAACATTAAAACAAGATGGATAAATAACATGTGAATATCCATCCATCCACCCAGTTTAATATGCAACTCGGTTTTATAAAATATATGTAGCAGGTCCCTGTTCCGTCTCTCTCTGTTTCAGCTATGGGGTCCTTGGCCTAAAAATCCTTTAAGACCCCTGGTCTGAACAATACACCAGCATCTATTCCTAAACACATGTTGGGTGAGAAATAGGCAATGCCACTGCTGAATCTTTTTTTCATTTTAAACTTAGTCACCTAGTTTAACAGCGTGGTCCCGGTTTCTTGAGCCCCTGAGGGGGGCCTCATATGCAATCAAGTTGCGGTCTAGTCAACTTCATGCAAAATGCAGACCGGCGAACACGCGCCGCAACCCCTCCAAACTATTTCCTGCTCTCCATAGGAGAGACAGCCTCTGTCGACGCCTCTGGTGCAAATGCCCCCTTAGTGTAGCAGCTTCAGTTGATCACAACAGACACGCTCGGCTGCGGCAGATGGAGAAATACCGAGAAAGAAAGACAATGTCTGATTACGAGTATATTCCATTTCAGGGCTCTGGCCTCACATTGGATATGCATAAAAAAAAAAAATAATAATTCCACCCTCAGGTGAAGTTTCTAACTTCAAAGGGAGCACTAGTTGGGGAAATAGGCAAGAAATAGGCTAGGGCAGTGCGGTGGACAGCATGGAGAACAGCCAGGCAAGAGTGATAGGAGAGGAGCCTGGGGCAAAGAAGCTGCTCCCCTCCCTCACACTCACTGCTAATCCACCACCGCCAGGTTCACAGAGCACGCCTTTGAAGGAGGTCTTTCCCGAACCACCCAGGAGGATTAGCATTCTCCGAGGCCACAGAGACACTCTCACTCTCTGCACTCTTTCCCTCCAACAGTCCTACTGGAGCCCAGTGCAAGCTGGGAAACGTGGCTCGAGCTGCAAAGATTAAGCAATGAATCGATTAGATGTCAACTATGAAATGAATCGCCAACTATTTGGATAATCGTTTAACCAATTTGAGGGAAAAAAAAAAAATTCCAGCTTCTTAACTGTGAATGAAGTTTATTCTCTCCTCTGTAACAGGAAACTGAATATCTTTGACGTTTTGGAAAAAACAAGAAATTTTAGGATGTCATCTTCGTCTTTTAGAAAAGTAATTGACATCTAATCACCTTTTTCTGACATTTTATAGACTAAACAACTAATTGAGAAAATAATCGACAGATTAATCAATTATGAAAATGACCTCTAGTTTCAGTCCTAAATGAACCACAGTGTATTGATTGTGTACTGAGATGTAAAGTCATATGACTCACCCTGGCTGAATGGACCATACTAATTTAAATTCTTTAGAAACTGTAATTAACGCCCTTGTATGGTGTACGGGAATAGCAGAGTCAAGAACTCATCGGGACCTACCCACATTTTAACAAACAGGTCGATATATTGGTAGAAAACTCATCATTTGTGCTACTGGTGTGATGATATGTGAAAAGGTATGGAGACGAGTTAGACCAATGTTCGCCCTGTGTATGTATTTTTTTTTTTAAATGTAAGTGATAAAAAAAAAAAAAAAAAAAAAAACTTAACAGTAATTAACCATGGCTTCCAGCGTACTGACTTCATGGATCATTCATTCACTTTCAGAGGGTGGAAAGGCACAGAATTATACGCTATGAGAGAAGTGCTGTGCATCTGAGAGTATTGAATAAGCCAGAGGATGAGTTTGGGCTGATATGGCTTGAGAATAGTGCTGCTCGACTGACAGGTTACAGTTATCAAAATAGTTACCTAGAAATTAGGTCAGCAAGTGGCAGAAGACGGGACGTTTCAAGCCTTTATTCATTTACCATTTATCATGTATTTGAACTATTCTATTATTTTTTCTGTAATTATTTGAGCTACAATCATTCCATATATCCCCGGGGGTAGACCTAGCTCTGGTTGGGAACCACTGCTGTGGGACACTCAAGTATAAACAAGAGAGCGTGTTGGGTCATTTGCTCTGTTCCTTCAGGCTCCAACTGAAACAGGATGCGTGGTTACAGGAAAATATTATCTGTTGTGAATGTTACAAAGCAGCCGTTTTGAAGTGTTGATGCTCTGCTCAGCAGGAAGAGCCAATCTCCCCAAACCGCACACCCGCCGCCCACTAATCAAACCCACGGCACGCTGTTATAATACAGCGACGGGACCGAGCTACGAGGCACCCGGAGCGATACAAGCCACACGCACAAGACGCCTTATAATGTCCTGCTGACTAATAGCTATTCTGTACTGTATTATTACAGGGTGAAACCTCAAAAGGGGTTGCTGGACTGTTCTGCTCCCCACCTGTCAGGGGTGACGTTTGGACAAGTGTTCTGGGTCTGGGGAGCACTTCCTCTCTGAGAAGACCCACCCCCCCCCAGCCCCCTTTGCTACATCTGGTGTCCTCGGGGCCGTTGCTGGCGGCGGTTGAGGGTAGAGCAACCGCAGAAAGCTTTGTCCTCATTGAAGAGCAGCTGAACCAACAGGAAAAGACAACCCCGGCCGCTCAATTAATGGATGCAACACTTTAAAATGATGGGAGGCGCTCGGCAGGGGGGAGGAAAATGTTTACAAAATGATGTGCTATAATTGCTCGTTACGTTCCAATTTTGATCCCCCCCCCCCCACACACACACTTCTTTTTTTCCTGGTATTTTTGCCGCCATTGTACTTCTTTTCTTTCACGTCTTGCTGAATGCAGAATGTGGAAATGTTTGCTCAAAATGCCGTGATGGGCCAGCAGAGCCAACAGTTCGCCACATCCAGCTAATCACTGTGTATTTACCGTGTATCCTGTCTGAACACCCAGATGAACCCAAATCACTTCCATACAGCCACTCAGTAAAAATCTTTTTTGTAAAAAATGGCTCTGACTGAGACCACATGAATGCACAGAGAGCCAGCACAGACCACATTAAAACCGTCTTGATCATCAGGTCCTGTGCCTCCACAGCCCCATCTGTGCCCAGCTGTGGGGTTTTGGGGGGAGGGGGGTGTTTTTCAATTATCCAACATCCAAAGACCCCCATCTGTAAACTACAGTCGGACCAAGCTGCATTGACAAGGCGAGCTGTCGCAATAGAAAGGAGAGACCTAAGCCTTTCACTCAAAGCCACACAGCGGGCCAGTATGAAGCCCCAAAGGCCTTTGTCCAATCTTCAAAATAAGTCTTAGTTTTATTCTCAAGCAGCATCTGTGTCCATTCAACTGCCAGTCATCTTTCAAGGGAAAGGAAAAGGGGGACAATTTACAGCTATTCAATCCAAAAAAATAATAGTGTAGTGCTGGACCTTCTGTTTGGTGCGCAGCAGCATCACATTTGCAACAGCAGCCGATTAACTGTAAAGAAAAAGACACACAGCCTACAGAGAGTGGCATCGGACAGAACAAGAACTGAGTGAGCACGGAGGAAGCTTAGTTAGTTACTGAGGGTGGGAGTGAAATCTGCTTTGGACTTTGTCGGGGGGGGGAGGCTTACAGTCGGAAAGAACAGGAGTGACTCAGAGAGGAAGAGGTGGGAATGTGAATGGAGAATTGTAGGGAATCCCACTGAGATAGCTCTCTTCGCTCGTCTGCCCTGCGCCAAAGAATTCAGATGAGCAAACCATATGCTTAACAAGTCGTGTGTAAACTCCGAGCTAAGACAGACTGGGCAATAAACGTCAAGAATCCGAAGCAGACCAACAAAATTCATCAAAAATCAGTTCGTTTATTCTCTCTGTTGCACGTCTTTCCGGGCAGATGTGTTCTAAAGAGCAGAGACAGAACGTGGATCCCTCTTACTGATTGTTATTACCGAGTCTGACTCCACTTCCATGTAACAGGCAGCTTGTGACTCAGACCAACTTGGAGGGATGCGTTCCGTTTTTTTTCCTCTGCAAAGTCTCAATCACATTGGAGGGAACTCTGTGATTGGCATTCGACTGTGTGTTGCATGGAAAGTGGTGCAAATTATACCAGGAGTTACGTCTGCACGACAGAAATGTAAGAATGATCAGACAACGCAATGGGCCATGTTGTAATGGTGCAATTTATGACCCAGTGGATCGTTATGCCATTAGCTGTGTTTGTATGTCACATAATTTGGGAGTGATCAGCTGTGGAGTATAATGGAAACCTGTCCTGTGTTGTCAGTGGGCAATTCTCACCCAAAGTGTTAGTTTTAGCAGCTTGCTTGCCATGTTTTTTTCCCCTCCGGTTTAATAGCTGGCAAACATCTGCAACATCTGGTTCAAATGGACAGGGGGGTTGTCAGCGAGGAGAGACGCCTACAGCACAAACAGCTACAGGCCTGTTCAAATGTAGCAACTCATCATTTACAACCTGCCTGGAAACAACTGCGTCTGCAGCTCGATGTGTCAAAAAATCAACTCCGGCTACATGCAGCCATGATGACACTCTCTAGGCCTATTACTCCCTATGCAGCAGTCTAATCAGCCTGGTATACACAGCTGTGCAGTGACAAACAAGGAAAGACACAATGAGTGTCTCTGCTAAGAGGGAGCACTGTGGCTTTACTGCCAGACGGCTGCCTTCCTTTAGACTAGAGCTGCAAAGATGAATCGATTACCTGTCAACAACTAAATGAATCGCCAACTAGTTTGATAAATCAAATAATCTGTTCAAGTTCAACCGAGAAAAGAAAAAAGGGGGCACCCGAGTTGCTCAGTTGGTAGAGCCCCTATATAGAGGTTGTACTCTGGCCTGGGTTTGACTCCGATCCCCTCCCCGTACAGATAGAGAACCATGCAAACCGAGCAATGATCCCGTTTCTTTAAGGGCGATGATATTTAGTCTGGAGGGTGCACTGTCCATCAGGATCAAGCCCAGAGGAGGTTTCCGAGGTCCTGCTCTCGCTATTTGTCAAATTGGACTCACATTCTCGGAATTCCACCACGATCCATCTCAAACGGCAGGGACAAGCTAAAAGACTTCTTATGCTGTATTAGAGCTGCGAGGACTAATCGATTAGCTGGCAACTCTTTTTTTGAGTCCCTTTTTAAAGATAAAGTAAAACTTCTTAAATGTGAATATCTTCTAGTTTCTTCACTCCTCTGTGACAGTAAACTGAATATCTTTGAGTTGTGGACAAAACGAGACACTTGAGGTCGTCTTCTTGGGCTTTGGGAAACACGGATCCACATTTTTTACCATTTTATGGGCAAAACAATTAATTGATTAATCAATACAAACATCAACAGATTAATCAAAAATGAAAATGACCCTGTAAGTTGCAGCCCTATACTGTACATACTCCTATATATTATGTCATTGTATAAACTGAATATATATCATATTGTCATTTTGAGCTATCCGTGTGTATGTCTACGCTGTATTATTCACTGGATTTTTTTGCCCCTTTCATACTATATTCCTCACTACGGTGTTTATCCACATGTTATCGCGAGGTAATGCAAGTCAATGGAGGCCAAACGGCGTTGATCAACACACTAAAAAACGAGTGTGCGTCTTGATAACACGCTAATAATGGCAGATGAGTTGCCGTGTCATTCATAGGCCATTTCATGAGATCAGTCTGGACCGCTGGGCCCCAAATCGTTCTCATTCTGTATTGAACTCTGAATGACTTCTAAACAATCGTGAAAAACTATGAAGAAACAAAGAAACTTGATGTCCTTGGCCAGTCTTGCACCTCCAGCTCTTAAATCCTTCTCATTAAGATCCCTCCTGGATGTTTTCACTTATTAACATCAGGAACAGCACCAGCTCAAATATTTCATTTGGCCCTTCCTGATAGGAATGACCGCCATGGAATTGGATTCAGGTCAGACCCTGGACTTACATCAGGACGGGGCAGCTGTCAGCCTCTTCTCGGGTAAACAGTTTTGCTGTTTGTGTTGAAACGGCACGAACCAAACAGCTGAGCGAGGGAGGAAGTATGAACCGCTCATTGGCTGAGGATGAACTGCTTTAGCAAAGCGATGCAGTTAGGCTGCGTTCAGACAGGGGTTGTACAGCTGTGGGAGTGTCAATCAAACGGCCCATTTGTGTGACCCCCCCCATGTAGCACAAGTAGACTTAAAAAAATAATCGTAAAAAAGAAATGCCGATACACCTGAGCATGTTTTTCTCCGAATCCAGGAATGCTGTGTGGCATATAGGCATATTTAAAAAGTGAATGCTCCCACTTATAAGTCAGAATTACTTCAAGACTCGTCTCTCTACACTGAGTCACAGTCATAAAATGCGTTGCACTGCCTTTTGCTAAACTTTATAATAGAGGACCACATTATTTTTTTTCTACTAAAACAATCTACCTGTTACGTAACTTACAATGATGGGAGACTTGTGCGCTTGAGGGCTTGACCACCGACGTCCTAGTAATCTCCTTTAACACTGACGGCTTCGCGTGGGGAACCAGGAAAAGACAACACTTATGCCATATTATGATATTACCATATCCAAAATCTAACACAATAGCTAGTCTCATATCATGATATCGATATAATATCAATATTGCCCAGCTCTAAATAAAAGTTACAGTGCAGTGTAAGAAATTAACAATTACATGATTGAACTAAAGGCACGTCACACAGAAAGAAAGTAGGGCTGCCTTCCTATCTTACGGTCTTATTCAATAAAGACTTCTTTAGTCCACTTTTCCAAGCTGATTGCTGAAGGACCTATTTCCGAGAAACTTAGGAGCACATCCCTGTTAAATACAAGATTTAACGCATGGTTCTCTGTGGAGAAACTCAGTTTTACAGATCTGTTGACTTAATCAACTAATCGATTATTCGACTAAGAATTTCTTTAGACAAAGACAGCCCTACAGAAAAGACTTCAGCTTTGATTTAAAAGAACTGAGAGGCCCAATCCCAAAGCGAGCCCTGAGGACTATGGACTAAAGACTCACAGACTTCATTGATCTAAGGGGCTGAGTGAGTGTGTGTGTGTGTGTGTGTGTGTGTGTGTGTGTGTGTGTGTAAGGCCACATGGGCTCAGATAAATGGGATTGGGACAGCACTTGCCGGTTTGGGTATTTTCATTTTAAGTTTGTTGCTTTCCACACGGCCAAGGCAACTCTTGTTTTACAAGCTGGACAACAGGCCCGGTCCGTTCCGTGGTCATTTTGTTGTTTACCTCTGTAAACGTCACAACGCTATGACCTGTGGGACCGCTATGAACCCTTTGGTGAAGTCTGCATCGATGCAGACTCACAGAAAGGGCTCGGTAAGTGTGTACTCAAACCCTCACGCCCTTTGAAATTTAACATTGGGACAACCCTAAGCCCTACAAATTTTGTGAGAACGTGCACTAAAAGTCCGTGATTCTGCGAGTCCGGACTTTGGGCCAGAGAACTGCAGTTTTCTGGGAGTTTGTTTCAATAATGTGGTGGATAAAAACTTAACAGTGCTTCTCCATGTTTAGAAAACCTGTACCTAGACGATCCGAAAGGTCTGGATGCTTCATAATGGAACAGCAGATCAGAAATAAACCATTCAACCAACAGTAGTATTTCTAAATCATTTCTTTGACAGACAAGAAGCCAGTGTAAAGACCTCAGAACTGGAGTGATGTGATCCACTTTCTTAGTCTCAGTGCGGACTCGAGCAGCAGTGCTCTGAATCAGCTGCAGCTGTGTAATTGATTTTTAGGGAGACTTGTAAGTAGTAGTAGGCAGTTATGGGACACTGCTCACTGTTCAGTGGCAGTTGCAGTCTCTTGTGACCTGTGGAGCTGCCTGTCATCTCTATTCCAGGCTTGTCCTGGCATAGAGACTTGATTATAGCTGTCTGGGTAGCCAACTTTATGCGAGCCTGTCTGTCAGCAGAACATATGATAGCAACAGCACAGCACTCTTACATTCCAGATAAATAAATCTATAGGTAAATCAAGCAATAGCCCTCTTAATGACAGCAGCACAATGATATTTTGCTAATTTTATTTTCCTAGGATGGCGAAAACCTGAGGAAAGCATGACCCGCCTTGCTCTCCCTCTGATTGGCTAGTACTCGTTGCCTGCTCTGGTTGGATTGGTTAGGTTTAGGCAAGGAAAGTAGGATTGGTTGGGAATAGGGTAAGAATGTCAGGGTGAGCCAATCAGAGGCAAATACGGCAGGTTAGGGCGGGACATGCCTTCGCTATCCTTGAAAAGGAATACTACTCGCCTCCGGGACCCGTGTTATGGCTGGTGGTGGTAACTGGCGACAATCACAGGGTTGAGACTATTTCCAAGAACAATAATATGCAAATTTAGTCATATCTACATGTTCAACCGGACAGTTCTCCAATATACGCCAACACTGTAAAAACAACTAAAATTGAAAATGCGTTGTAGCTGTTGACAAAATCGTGGAAATCACGGAAGAACCGGCGGTAAGCCAACTCCATGGCACATAGGACCCGTTCCCATCCAGCAAATACACGGATCCTTCCTAGCTAGTGTGTGGGGGAACATACTTGGGGATTTAAAAGCATTGCTAGCTACCTGTTAATCGCAGCTTCACAGGGCCATTCCGCCGGACTCCTTGGTTAGACATGTCCTCTTGGTCCCAGCCTTCACTGCACGTAATAATACAAAAACGTCTCGTTAACTGTTAACTAAAAAAATAACGTTTATCAACCTCTCCGCCAGTTTTAGACAATAATGGAGTCAAGGCATTGTGGCCCGGATGTGAAGTTAACTGCCATCGCGACCGTTCACAAACGCGAAAAAAATAAAAATAAAAACAAAAAACTGAAAATTGCAAATGACTTCTCTTTTGGTGAGACGTGAAAACGAGCTGCTGTAACGCGGTGTTTATCTTGCCTGTGCCCGGGCCGTGAGTCCTCCTCTCCGCTCGGCGAGAGTCGAACTGTTGAGCCCTCCGGTGCGGGTCCCCCTCCAGGAGGCTGCTGGTAGGACCTGGCCGGTGACGACAGCACGTTTTTGGGGGGGAGTGAAACATTTCACTTCAATTATTCAGAAAAGGCTTTATTGGCATGGGAAACAGACGTTTACATCACCAAAGCAAGTGTGTAATAAAAACTAAAATGGACATACTATAAGTCATGATCTAACGTTACTAGAATAAAGAGCTCTAATATTTCCACATTGTAATAAAATATTTAAGTAAAAATGGGTTTTCACAGATTTCCCTGGATTGTGGTGGCACCTCTGGACCATGGCTGCTGCCCTCTGCTATTAGTCAGTTTTATTTACAGTTACTATAATTGCCGCTGTTTATTAGGTCATAGAAATGTTTTTATTGTAAAAAGGTATTTCTCCCCCCAAAAAACTGAAGAAAATATCTTGTGATAAAACTATGAGTTGAGATTAAAACAAATCACTGCCTTAAAATCAAAAGGCATGGGGATGAGATACAATCCACAAAGTTGTTTGAGAAATACATAACGATATGGCAATAATCCTACCATTTGACAGCATGGTAAACTGTTGAATTAGGTCATTCATGTTAAAGAATCTACCCTGCGACCCAACCCCAGCTGATGATGTAATGCATTGCTGAATCCAGTGGAGCCTGACATCAGAAAAATGCTTATTTGCTGCAACCAGCAGCCAGTTAGCTTAGCATGAAACAGCTACCCTGGCTCTGTCTAAAGGTGACAGAATCACTTACACACCTCTAAGGCGCTCTCATTAACAGGTTATGTCTTATTTGTACAAAAATCTAAATTGTAACGTGTAGTTGGTTATATGACCGAATATTTCTTGGCTAGAAGCTGTATTTAAGTACATTTCTGCTAACAACATTTTTGTAGGACGACAATGTAGTGCTACAGTTGGTATGAACCACAGATGTACTCACTGAGAAGGGAAACGGGACCAAATGCAACATGGCACCTGCTGGATTACATTTAATGCATTATATGGCAGCTAGAAATTGGGCGAATCCTGATAGATCAGACAGACTCAACACAAAGTAAATACACTTGATGGTGAAAACATGATTTGAGAACTTTATTTACAGTTACATTTTTGTAATAAAACAGTATGTACAATACATACAAAAACAATTACATGAAGAAAAGGACAAACAGTAGCAAAGAGGGTACAGTACAGGTGAGCGAAGGGATTAGAAAGTTATCTAGAACTGGAAAGTGCTTTTGTTTTCACCGATTTGGAACGCATAGCCGTCATTAGTAGCTTCTGGGACAACACATTGCACCTCCTCCTCCTTTAAAAATAAAACACCAGTAAGACCACTCATGGACATTAAAAGTATTATTTGTTTTTATAATCCATTCAAACATTTCAAAGACACTTACCTCCCCGGAGAAGTATTTCTCAATCAGGTTGAGGGATGCTTTGTAGATCATCTCATTCTCATGAGACTGCAGAGCCTCAATCTTGTCCAGTCCGCCGCATTCTTCAATCATGAGACTCAGCTTGTCCGACTCCCCAATTTTGTCCCCGGCCTGGTAGGAAAAGGTACACCAGCAGAAGTATTTCACACCCATCTCGTCACATCCAATCATACATAAAAATCTGACTTATCAGATCAGGCAAAACTGATAACACATCTCCATGAAAATGCACTCACCATGAAGATATTGGTAATGGCATCCAAGATGACAAGGACAATTTTGCTGTCCTTTGAGGAGAGCAGATCCAGAAGAGGCTCAAGCACATTGGCTTGAACAAGGTAAACTACCTGCTGAACGTTGCCCCCACTGGTGAAGTTTGTAACAGCCCACACAATCTCCTTCTGAGTCTTGTAGTCACCCTGCAGAGAAAAGACATGATCAGCCAGCTAGTCCTGAACAGGTAAGAGAAATGAGTAATGTGGGAATCTGGGTTCGAGAGCAGTGTACAGGTCAAATTAACCTTCGCATGACTGAAATAAATCCAACCAGGGATGCAACTAACAATTCAATTTTGTCTCCATTAAACAATAATTGTTTAGCCTATAAAATATCAGAACCTATACTTTATTATTAATCCCGTAAGGTGAAATTACAATTTGTTAAAACACACTAAATGGAGAGATGTCAGAGTGAGGGGGCTGCCCATGGAAAGGTGCCGAGCAGTTGGGTAAACTGTCCAAAAGTTCACGGGGATGTCTTTAAATGTCTTGTTTTGTCCAGAACCCAAACGATATTCAAGTTAAATGACATACTACAAAAAAAAAAAAAAAAAAAAAAAGTATTCAGACTTTTGCATGAAAAGTGTATTCAAAATAGCTGGAAATTATTTTTGTAGTTAATAATCGCAGCTCTAAATTCAACCAAATTAAAAATAAAATACTTGCCTCCACAAGCGTATTGACCATGTATGGAACGAGGCCTGCGTTGATGACCTCCTGGATTTGGGTGTCCTTCCCTGCTGTGATGTTGGACAGAGTCCAGGCTGCCTCCTTTTGAATGTTGTTTCTTTTGTGGCGTAGCAGCTTTGTGAACATGGGCAGGGCGGCGGCATCCAGCACCGCCTGAGTCTGCTCATCTGTACCGGTCACAATGTTGCCGATGGCACGCAGCGCCGGGGTCTGAAGGAAGAAAGGGTGGAAATAAGAGGTCATTCTACAAGAACCAAACCATCACGCTCCTGATGTACACCAACAGAAAGAATAAAACAAAAAGATTATATACGTACAATGACAGGGAGCACTTCACTTCCAAGCAGCTCCACCAGACGAGGAACTAAGCCAGCCTGGACTATGACCTCGATGCGGTCATTAGAGCCATCCGTCAGGTATGAAACCGCCCAACAAGCGTCAGCCAACACTTCCTGGTCATCTGTGTGTAGTAGACGAACCAGAGTGGGTAGGATCTGTTGGATCGCACTCATCGGGGGGGAGGGGTTCTTGTTGCGGCAAAGGTTAGACACCGTCCATGTAACATTTCTCAGGTACGGGGTCTGCAAAGAAATAAAGTATGAGAAGGACAGGCATTAGTTTGATGTTAAGAAGCATTTGGTTGATCACAGCACCCTCTAGTGGGCAGTGAGGCGAATACCTTCAAACATTTCAAGAGCATTGCTTTCTGATGTTACATGATTAAAAAGCAGAAAAAAATAAAAATACAGGTGATATGAAACATGATTTTAAAAAAAATACTCACAGGTAATACAGACAGGTCAGGAGCTGCCAGGAGAGTGAGCAGAGGGGCCACAGCTCCATGCTTGATGACCTTGTCTCTAAGATGTGATCCATCACCTAAATAGCAAAAAAAAAAAGACTATTAAAAAAAAAAAAAAAAAAAAAAAAAAAAAAAAAAAAAAAAAGACTTATTCTAATCAAACAGTCACGACAAACAACTAAAAATCAATAAATTCTGCCAGTTACCAGCAATGTTTCCCAGGGCCCAGACTGCTTGCTCGCTGATGTGCTGGTGGGGGGACGGGACCAGGCTGATGAAGGCAGGAATGGCCCCGCCCTCAACAACTGCCGCCGTCTGATCGGACGTCCCAGAGGCGATGTTGGTCAGAGCCCAGGAAGCCTCGAACTGGATTGGAGGGCAGTCTGCCCGGCCCAGGAAGGTGACAAACTTGGGGATCAGGCCAGCGCTGATCATCTGGTTAATGGGAGGATTCTTGTCCCGAGACAGAAGTTTACTGCATTCAGGAAGAGCACAGTAAACATGAGTCACCATGGCAGCCAGTAGTCATCTTTATAAAAAGGTGCAATAAAGCTCAATTTACTGCAATATTTGATTAATTGTTATTACCGTGCAGCCTGCGTAGCCTGGAGCTGAGTGTCAGCATCACCGCTGTTCAGTCCTGTGACAATCTCTTCAACTGTCCACTGTCTGAAGGCCTGCCAATGGTCACAAGATGGAGCAATTATACATTAAAAAAAATAAGAAATACGGGTGATATATGAAGGGATTTACATTACATGCAAACAAATGCATAATTTCTGCTACTCTATGAATGTTTGATACAACTAGACAGTAATGAGTTGGTTTTACTGTAGTAAATCGAAGGTGGGGTTTATGGTTCCTTTTAGGGCTGCAACTAAGGATTATTTCTCTCTAGATTATTTTCTTGATTAGTTATTTGGTAAAATGTCAGTAAACCTGGAAAAATGTTGATTGGTGTTTCCTAAAGCCCAAGATGACGTCCTCAAATTATATTTAATTTACAGTCAAAAGGAGTGAAGAAACTACAAACTAATTCATTTTTGCACCATTCAACATGATCTGATCTACCTTTACTGTAAGAGGCACACTACTGATATCTTCTTCCTTAGTATTTTTGTACTTTGTATGTCATACATCTGTGTGCCTACGTGTACACCTTAATTTCCTTCTGGATAAATAAAGTATCTCTAAGAAGCAGGAATCAAGAAGTTATACTTAGAAAAAAAAAATCCAAATGTTAAAATATCTTTGCTGCTCCAAAAATGTGGTAGGGTATCAATGTGGGAACACATATTTTAATTCAGTAACACCAACAGTCAAAGATCACAACAGAGGCGAGTAAAGAGCTTTCTCTTTGGCTGTTTTTGTGAGAGTCTGAGGTATGTTAACATTAACACACTATGGTTGTAGTTGGTTGTTGAGGAAGTTATTTGGAACTGGGGTTTGGTTCACCCCCTGGATGTAAATACCATTGCATTCTTCCAAAAACAGAGTAAACATTATTATTATTATTATTTAAATAGGCCTACCTGACAGTTCTGGGTTCTTTCCTGAAGAGGAGAAGTCGCGTCGTCGGGAAACGCAGCCACATTTCTCCTTTTGAACATCTGATCATCCTTCTTCGCCTTGCGGAGCTCGACGTTCACCTCCACCCTCCTGCGTCGAAGTTCCTGCGTTCATTTGACATTAAGTCAGACTTTTATTTTTAATTATTATTATTTTTTTCCAAAACAAAACTCGTTGACAACGACGCTGATAGGAGGCCAAAGTCATTCTTGTTCGAGTAAACTCACATTGGCGTCTTTGCCTTTGTTCTTGAACTTGTTCAGACGTTCGCCGTTCTCAGACATTTTCAGGTGACAAGGAGGCGTAGCAGCAGTTTAAAATCAAGTCCGGTGGTGCTAACCCTGCACAAAATGTCAGAAGTTATTTTGGAGGGGCCTCGTGAGGCGAATGACCAACATGGTTAGCTAGCTAGCTAGCTAAGCAGACCGTCGGTTTGACAGTTAAATATAAAAATAGGCCTACTGACAGGTGGCTAAAATTAGAAATAGTTAGCAAAACACATAAACACATGCAAAAATGTATCTTTTGTGAATTACAAAACGATATTCTTTTAAATAAACTACATATGCAGTTGACACGAGCTTACCTGATACGAGCGCAAAGGTTCTGGTACCCAGAAAGTGCCGCACAGACCTTTAAATTCCTGCAACAACGCCTCCTGATTGGCCCGTTCGAGCGAAAGCATCCAACCGCCTCCGCTCATTGGATCGTTTCAAAAAATCACAGGGCTCACGGGAAATGTCGTCACTGCGTAGTAGCATCGCGATAGCTCCGTGTGATTTAAATTATATGGTTAAATCCGACTCTGGTTCGGTTGTCTGCCGTCTTTATATGTTTTCAGTGGACGTTAGCGAGGGACAAACTGTTCCCAGATCGGCGCATTTTTTAGTGTCATGATACTCTTACAGGGAAATGATTTAAACGGTCCCAAAAAACCCTAACTAATGTAAATAAGTAAATGGTTTTTGGTAAATCAGACGTCTTAACTTACACTGGCTATTTTTAAAATATTAGATTTTGGGCAAATAAATGTTTTCTGAACACATGGTTTTATTTGATTTCATACTATGAAACAATACAGATGTCAAGAATGTTTCCAATTTCTATTGTTTTATGCATACTTTAAGACACTGCCAGCGATTGTGAAGACATGTAGACCTATTTAGCGTGTAGTCAGTTCTTTATTATGTAATAATGTCTCCTTTATCTTTAATTCTAATGAATTTAATCTGTCTCCTTGCTTTATATCGCAATTCTCGAGCTGCTGCTATGTATATGCAAATATTTCCAAGTATGAAATGCCATTTTATTCAATTTTAAACACATACTTTTCATACATAAGCCTATTTATATGTAAATATAAATATTTTTCAATACATTAATGGGGCAGGGTCCGATTCCAATGCACAGACTTTTGCTGCATGTCATACCATCTCTCTCTACTTTCCTGTCTTCAGCTGTCCTTTCCAAAAAAAGCACAAAAAAGGTTTTTATTTTAAAATAGACCTTTTTCAAATGACTTATTTCAGGGGACTTTGAGCCCTTTAAAAAATATCCTCTGGAACAAAAAACAACTACTTATTTAATGAACTGACTATATTATATATGTATTGCCTCATTTAATTATTCCAAGATGTATTATTTAGGCGTATTTATTCATTTACAGTATGTATTTAATGTTGAATAATATGGCATTTCATACCCATGTGTCACTGTCTGCCACAAACACATGAAGAAATCAGTCTTTTCCATTTTATTAAGTTCCATATACATCAATATTTCTTCATGTAATGTAATACAAAAAAATACAAAAAAAAAAAAAAAAAAGAAATCAAGTGAAAATCAGATTTTTTTTTTATACAAACGGCCTCAAATACAAGTTCATAATTCCCGGTCAGTCACTACTGCAGAGCCATCCATCTACAATATCTCAGAACTGTACTTTCAGTAGGTTATAGAAGTTTATTACTGATGTCCAGTTGTTTAGTTAAACTGTCTTTCATGCCACTTCAGACTAAACAATGAGGAAATGGGAGAGAAAACATTGTTTAACATATCTGAATTTCAACACAAAATTCAATTTCTTATTTCTCATTGGACATGATGACCACAACAATGGCCTGAGGGGAATTTCAACAAAAAAAAAAACAAAAAAAAAAACAAATGGAAATATGAGAGCTCCTTAAGAGTCTTTTCTCCGAGGTAAACTTTCTTCTGCAATGCCTCAGTCGCTCACGCTTCCTCAGTACAGTCCCACTGATTAAGACAGGTCCAGAAAACGGTCCCGTTAGAGCTGAAACGGGCAGAAGGCAGCTCTGCCTGAACAGTTCTGTGAAAGCAGCAGTGCTAGTTGCACCGTCAGTCAAAAGGAGCAGATCCCAAACACAGCGTGAGGCAGTCTATCAGTTACAGTTCAGAAAAGCCATATTCTTGGCAAGTGCATTTTGTTTGACCAATGTGCGACGCTCTCTAAGAGGCTGACGAACACTGTAGCTTGTTGTTATGAGACCTACAGAATGCAGAGAGAGGGGAAAGTTGAGAGCCCTTTCGCTTTTTTGTTGGTTTATTGTTTTGCGACTTCTTAAAAAAGAAAGAAAAAGACACACTGGATGCAAATGAGTCGGTAGAGGATCCTGCAGCCATGTTGGGTGTAATTTATTGGGAATGCCTTTATTACTTGAAGAAACTTTCCACAACTACAAAACTGAGGTTACTTCGTGAAGTTAGGAACAGGACAAACTCAAATGAGTCACTCTGTGTTGTACATTTTAGTCTTATAAAATAATACTATCTAAAATTATTTGTTTCATAATTATTTAAAACATTCAAAGTGTTAGATATATCTTACAACCTCTGTACATGATAAAAAGTATGTACATTCAAGACAACCACCTTAACAACCAGCTCAATCAAACTCAACAGGGATGTAACGTACAAAGCATCTCATAAATATCTCTGTAATAAAATATGCAGCTTTATATATATATTTTATATCCAAAAAGGTCAAGACATTATCCAATCCAACTCAGCTGTAGGACAGAAAATAAATACAAGTTAGGAACTAAAATGCATTTAAAATCCATCTGAAATCACCCATTAGCTACTGTGATGAACTGAAAAAAAAAAGGCCAGATTGAAAGAAGTGATGAGAAGAAAGCATGTCCCTGGATTACATGATAAACGCATGTCAACATGGCTGCCGGTCTGAAGTCAAACTGAATATTCTCATGGTTACCCAACATGTTAAATTGGTGGTGTTTACTTGAAATCACATTTTTCACACAGTTTCACAGACGGCGTGCATGTTTTTTCATCGTTAATGTGTTTTCTTTTGCGGCTCTGGAAACAGAAAGTCATTATTACTAAAGACCCCAGCATCCAGTCCAGACTCCAGCTAGACTGGCCCACTTAAGAATCTGACAATCTGTAAGAAAGAAGAAAATGGGATGGCATAAATCAAAGGCATGCAGCAAAGGTGAACAGACACAAATGCAAGATGGCACACAGATACAGAAGTCACACGGCACTAAAAATATGTTAAGACAGCGGACGACTTGTCTAAATGTCTGTCAGCTCGGTTGGTCGCAGTACGGCCAAGCAACGGCGACAGTTTAGAGCCAACTACAAGTAAGCACGTTCTACTGCAAAATAACACGTACTACACATGTCGGTGATATGAACAAAAAGTGAATGATAGGCATAAATCAAAAAAAGACTGACATGACAGCCGGTGAGGCCAGAGTCAGCGCTTTACAACACACGAACATAAGCATGGGAAAAGGAAGAGAGAAACTTGGGAAACCTCCAGTCTGCAGCAGTAAGAGCACCTGGCCTTACCTGCTCGCTTTGAAACCTTTAAGCTTCTGTACAAAGAAGGCTTCAAGCACCTCGGCACACTGAAAGAAGGGCGTGTCGTTGGGGTTGTAATAGCGACAGTTGTCAAAGATTTTGGTCACGTCGGCCACAAACTCTGTGAGCTTTTGGTAATGTCGCTTCTGCAGACGAGTTTCCATCGTGGAGAAGTCTACGAGGGACAGAGACACACGGGACTTATTTACAGAACGCACATTACATTTTTGCCGCAGCCTGGTTAAAAATCCAAATTTCCACTTTAAAAAATGATACACAGCCCATATTACTTTACACAGACTATGAAGTCTGCATTTAAACACCGGGAAAATTGTGCGCACCCCGACCCGATTCAAGAAATTCCAGCCCGGCCTGGTTTGAATTGGGTCCAATCGAGTTTGGGTGAAGAGAATCAAAGCTCTGGTCTTCCCACCTTTCACAGACAGACATTGGACATTTGCCAGGATTACAGATTTGTTCTCACCCATTGGCTCCTTGATCACCCGATAATAATCAGGAGCGTCGTGGGGATCCACCGGTTCAAGGAACGGCCATGCCATTTTATGAGACTGTGGAATGAAACAAGAAATGATTACACAACACATTATTAAAATGAGTACACATGATACCAAAACCCACAACGACTATAGATTATTTGCCGAATTTCTCGCAATATAATTGGATGTTTAAGTTTTTCTGGTTTTAAAGCAAGAGTGAGAGTGAAGCAATACCCTTCAAGTTAATATAAAATCTCTAATTTATTCTAAATATTTCCTCAAGATCTTTGAGAATACAGTTCCAGGCATTTTGAAAACAATAAAACCTTATAATATTTATCTGTGTTACAAAGATCATTATGGGGTTGAATAGAGGCCAATCTATTTTTGTTTAATTTCAGCCATTCTCAACTTAAGTTTCCACCACCAATGGTTTGAAGAACTGAAATATAATAATGACATGTTGTATACTGCAGGAATTAAGAATACAGGTGGTTTGGGTGTACCAGACATGTTCCATGTAGGGTTGTGCCGACGGACGATATCACCACGATGGAGCCACCATTGTGATGCCACGCCCCGTCGGTCTTAAACGCGCTTTGTGCTGCGGGTGCGAGATGGGGCACCTCAAGTGGAAACTACTTTGTTTTCTTCCCCTTACCGTATCAGCATGCTCTGCGCCTCGGCTCGGACACAGTGGTCTCGGGCGAGAGAGAAAAGGCGTTAACGCGGAACGCTTGTGGACTCTACTGTGTGCGTGGATCTCTAAGAAAGTCTGATGTCCTGGGTACGGGACGCGGCAGCATAGCCATGTCATACTGTCTATTTACAGAGGGCATTTAAAGGTGCTCTAATCGATGTCACGCGTGTTTTAGGCTTCATTTGTTATTGCATACATCCACAAGCTGCCTGTCCGTTGTCACACTGTAAAAAAAAAAAAAAAAAAGGGTCTCTGTAGACAGCCCAGGGTCTACAAACTGTGCAAAGCATACACAAACAGTGTTCCAGCGTTCCAGCCAATAACCAACAAGAAGGCTTTGGGGGTGGGGGAGAGGACGGGATGAGGAGGTGGGAGGGGCAAGCTATTCTCGTTTTGTTTTATAATAATTCAAACGTCACCAAGAAGTAACGTCACCCAACATTGCTTAGAGCACCTTTTAAATGTATGTCTGATCGTTTCTATGTTACTGTTAGGCCATGGTAGTAGAAAGAGATATAGCAAAATACAAAGTGCTTTCTTCCTTGTTAAGCACGTTTTATCTTGCTTTTACATTTGATGTTATAAATATTACATAGGTTAACGACAGCCTGACAAACGTGGGTTTTCCATACCTGTAACGAGCGTAATATTCTTTTCAACCCCTCATAGTCTTTGTCAGTGAGCGGCGTGAGGACTGTCATGGCATCTTCTGTCGACTGACACTGCGGGCAGACGTACAGATCGATGTGAGTGGCCTCGCTCTGCAGGATGCCGACGCAGCGCCCGTGGTACCAGTTCTGGCAGCGGTCGCAGCCAATGTAAAATCTGTGTGTGGGGGGGGGGAGAGAGACATGGCAGTTAGCGCCAACCAATGAAAAGCTTCCATATGTACAAAGCTGACGACAGTTGTGTTATGTAGGAGGAGCCATACTGGGACTCGTCGTACTGGCGTCCGGCAGATGCAGTACAACTCCTCGTTGCTCCCTCCCTCCTGACCACGTTTACAGTCGTTGCACACAAAGTCCTCCAGCTTCTTGGCCTCTTTCTCTGTGATGCCGACGCACGCGCCGTGAAACCAGTTGGAGCACAGGTCGCACCCTATGTAAAACCTAAAGAGGAGGAAAGATTGTTCATTTTTGTCTCACTTAAATTGTCATGACGACGTCACGAGTGCGTTGCAGTGAAAAGACAAAGTTCTTCCCCTTCCGGTTGACCACTACGGGACCCTTAATTAGGAAACAATTTGTACGGCAGTGAATGGGAAAAGACAATTCTTTTTCTTTTTTAATCCCATTTTGAATTAAGCTATGACAGTTTAAAAGACAATTTGGCAAGTCAAGAAAGTTTGTCGTGAAACTGTGTTGTATGCAACAGCAAGTATAAGACCGTGAAAATACGCAAATAAAAAGACTCACCCAGCTGCCACATAAGTGACGTCTCTCTGAATGTGTTTTGTACCGCGATGTAAAGTAACACGAGCAACGGATCTTGTTCGTTTTTCTGCTTCTCGGCTGATTAAACTTTGCTGAATAAAAACACATCAGCTAAGATTACGTTACACGTGTTGTGGAACCTTGCTGAGCACATACACTGTGGGAGACGAGAGATGTAGTTCATTGAGCGGTTAAACAGAAAACTAAGTGCTGCTACAACAAACTCACTTTATTCAGTTGCAAAGTTAATTTTCAAATTCACAAACACCATATGTGTAATTCATGGCTCCATTTTCCCATTCACTACCATACATATTTTTTTCCCGAAATAAGGTCCCACAAGGTCCACCGGATGAGAGGGACTCCCCCCCCCCACCCCCCCAGCTTACTTTGACTCGTCGTAGGCCGTTTTGCAGATACAGTACAATTTGGTGTCCTTCTTGTGATCCTTTGAGGTAGAAGAGAGCTTCTTCTTCTTTTTGTGTTTTAATGAGCTGGAATCTCCGTCCTTGTCTCTGTCCCTGTCCTTGTCCTTGTCTCTGTCCCGATGTCTGTCCCGCTCTCTGTCTCTCTCCTTCTCTCGATCCCCGTCTCTGTCTTTGTCTCGGCATTTGTCTCTGTCCTTGTCCTTATCCCGTTTCTTCTCGTGATGCCTGTCCCGGTCTTTGCTTCGGTCTTTGTCTCTGTCTTTGTCTCTCTCCTCTTCCCGCTTACGTTTATGGGACGAGGAGGGCGAGGTCGCTGTGTGGGTGCTTTGAGAGGAATGTGTAGAGTGGGAGAGATGGGAGGAGTGGGACGAGGCCGCCTTGACCGTTGCTGCAGCAGCCTGGACGATGGCAGCTCTGGCTTTCTCCTGTTCTTTTTGTAGCCTGGCTATGTCCCGCCTCAGCTCCTCCTGCGAAGGAGACATGAGAAGGAGTTAGTATCTCCTCTCTGAATTTTATGCCTTATAAAAATGATTCCTGGAGAGGTTATACACTCTATACATAGTCTCACATTGCCAGACCTATTGCCACAGCACTGTGGAGTAAGGTCTGGCTACACCACAGATACATCCTGGGATAGGACACACACAAAAAAACAACAACCCCGCTTTGGGTTTTTTGCATTTCTTTATACCAATCACAATCAATGGTGGCTCTGCAGAACTGTCTGGGGTAGGAACTGTTTTCTCTGACACATTTGCAGCCCGCAAAGAAACCATCAAATATTAAATTAAGTTAACTAACAATACAGAAACATGAGCTTCATTTTGATTATACCAGTGTTATCGGCATGTGTACGTCATCCGTAGCAATTCTGCCAATTTGTCCCAAAACCTCCCAGTCATCATTTTATTTCTCATGAAGGCAGACTGTGTGCTAACCTGTACTTGCAGCTGCAGCTCCTTGTCCAGCAGTGCCCTCTTCTTCAGGATCTCCGCCTTCAGCTGTTCCTTGTGCTTGTACAGCAGTGCAGTCAGCTTGGACGCATTCTGTTTGGAGCGCTTCTGCTCAACCACCTCCTCCTTCTTTCTCTTCTTAGCTGCCTGCTTCTCGTCCTTCTCAATCTTGTCGAGGATGAACTTCATCACCTGGTTGCACACGATTATTCTGTAAACAGAAGACAGCGGGGCGCTAGAGTCATTCTTGTTCAGTTGGTGGTGCAGTTATGGGGAAGGAACTCATTAAGCTTTTATATTAGGATACATTGAGGGAAAAGCAGTCAATACCATGGACACACTTTTAGTTTATGCATGAAAGCTTATAAAAAAACATGTTAAAGGTCTATTTCACCACTTAGTTAATTCATTGTTTGATGTAATTTTCTGTTTTATTTTAAGTCTGTTTGTTCTTTTATGAGAAACTTTTAATGCTGCTCTCTTGGCCCAGACTTAACGGGAATATTTCTGGTAAAATAAGAACATAAATACTACGGTCATCCACAGGACATATGCACTTATTTTATAAGGTGCCACATTTCTGTGATTATTAAGTCCCAAACCTCTGGTTCTCCTCTCGCTCAGCTGCAGCCAGGCTCTTCCTCTGTTTTAGCTGTTCGGCTGTTGCATTCTGCTTCACTACCACCTGACAACAAATACACTTTCTGTTAATATGAAAGGTTTCTAGATGCTGTAAGAAAGGAATCATTGTGAATTGCTTCTTTTTTTTGAGTCACACCTGTTTTGGCATGCCATCCCCGGGGCTAACGGCCTGCAGAATCTGCTCTTTCTGTTCCCTTTTAGCCTCGTGGTGTTTCTTTTTCTTTGGTTTTTGTTGTTGCTGTTGTTGTTGTTGTTGTTGTTGCTGCTGCTGTTGTTGTTGTTGTTGTTGTTGTTGTTGCTGCTGCTGTTGCTGCTGTATCCTTTGGAGCTGCTCCTGGACGCTCGCTGGTGCCTGTATTGTCACCATGTTCTGGATCTGGTGGGCCTGAATTTGCCCCCCTGTCTGCTGGATCTGGATAGGCAGCTGCAGTTTGATCTGCTGGGGAACTGTGCCGCCCTGCTGCTGTGCCTGTGCCTGGATTTGGGCTTGGATCTGGGCAGCAACGTGGGGCGGCAGAGCTGAAAGAAGCTGGACAGGCTGTTGGAGGCCCGGAACGGTGATGAGCTGATGCCTGATTGGAGACTGGACTTGAAGCTGAGGCTGCGCTTGAACTTGCGGTTGGTTCTGAGGCTGGAACTGGACCTGGAGCTTAGCTTGGACTTGAGGTTGGGCTTGGACCTGAAGCTGTTGCTGGACCTGGGTTTTTGCGGCGACTGGACTTGAAACTGGTGTTGCGTTTGGATCTGGGGTTGCTGCAGGGCCAGAGGTTGTGCGTGAATGTGGCTCTGTTGCTGGAACTGGACCTGAACCTGGGGATGGAGTTGGGTATGGATCTGGTTCTGTAGCGGAGTTTGGGCCTGAGACTGAACCTGGGGTGGAGATTGGACTTGAGGCTGTTGGTGAGCCTGTGGTTGGGTCTGAGCCGATGTTTGAAATGAAGCCTGTACCTGCGGGTGGTACTGAGGCTGGACCCTTGATTGGAGCTGGGCTTGGGCCTGGGCCTGGGGCAAGGTTTGGTTGGGGGTTTGGGACTGAAACTGCACCTGAGGTTGATTTTGAGCAGGGGGTTGTAGTTGAGTTTGGGATGGCTGCTGAGTTTGTGGCTGAAACTGAACCCGGACCTGGGGGTGGTTTTGAGCTTGTGCTTGAATGTGTGGCATTTGTTGGACTTGGCCAAAGGGCTGGACCTGAATCTGGGCACGGATTTGGGGTTGAAGATGGGGTTGAAGTTGAGAATGGGCTTGGGGCTGGAGGTGAGGCTGCGTAGGTCTGACAGTAGAAACAACAGAAGAGACCGGCAATCCCATATGAACCTGCACAGCTGAGACTGGGATTTGAGTAACCTGCTGCACAGACACAACGGTGGGGGGCTGGACGTGTCCTTGAGGAGGAAGAGACGCTTGAGGCAGAGAGGAAACGGGTGAATGTATAGAGACTGATGCAGGTGTCTGAGCTGGCTGAACTGGAGTCTGAGCTTGAGATGAAGCCGGAGTCCAAACCTGGGGCTGAGTTGCCCTCAGCTCTGTCAGAGCTACAACAGAACGAGTACAGAAGTAAAGAGAAGCAATAAATAAATAAAAAAAGTCAACTTCCTATGTAGACAAATACAGTATGCTGTTGATTTGCATAGGGTTGAGTACCGAAACCTTTCCTAAATGACTGCTATCTACCGGAGAAAATGACAATGCACATTTTAGTGCCTCATTTCGGTGTTACTTAAATTGTTGCGTTGTTCTCTGGTGCTCTGAAATAAATGTTACAGTGAACAGAAGCATCACTGCATGTGGTGCTAGTTAACAATTCCTTCGCCACAGGTAACGTTAGCCTACCATTAGCTAGTAGGTGGCTGAAACAATTAAAATACTGACATCTAAAACGGTCTAATGCTAGCTAAAGACACGGAAGACACTAGCTGCACTTTGAGACACCAGAGACCGAGAAACAAGTGTGCATCTCGAGAAACTTCAAGCTAGTGATTGCCAAATGAAGCTTTGTGTACCAGTGTCTTTTTTTTCTGAGCCCACTCGATGGCGCTCTCTGTTCAACAGTTGGTTGAGAATACACTGAATTGTAATGTAAGGCCTTTCTCTAAAAAACCAAGAACGCCATCTAGTGGGCTCAGAAAATACAGACACTGGTTCATGAAGCTTCATTTGATGCCATCAATACTTCAAGCTGTTGTAAAGTACGCTTCTGCCATCTAGTGGTCCTTTTTTTGTCATTTAACAGCAACTGGCTGGTGAAATAAGTTAGGGTTAATATGTTTTAAATCATTTAAATTTGACCATATGGCTTTGGCACGTCACTGTTGTTTTGTGCTCTTCTTTTTTTAAAGTATTGGTTAGGGCACCATTTAGGCCCGGCACCGTTTTACAAGTATAATTTAGCACCGGTACTGGAAAGAACCCAAAATGCTACCCAACCCTAGATTGACACATCAATGTGGGAATTGAGGTGGGTTTCTTACCTGGCACTGAAGGTGTTGTAGAGGTGGCTGTGACTGGTGTGACAATAGCATTGGCCACAGCAGCATGAAGGGGAAACGGGGCTGTAGCCTGGATTTGGGTTAGAGCTTTGGCAGGGGAGGGGACAGCAATTTGGGTGGATACGACAGCTATGACAGGAGCAGAGACGGGTGCTAGGGCAGGGGTTGGAACTTGGACAGGGGAGGGAAGAGAGGCAGAAGCAGGCATTTGGGCCGAGTTAGTAGCGGCTACTGTTGCAGCAACTTGGGCAGCCGCCTTAACTGAGACAGGGGCTAAAGCAGGGGCGGGCTGAAGGTGTGTGTCTGGACCTGGGCTTGAGGTGCAACTTGTCCCAGGACAGGAATCGACACTGCAGTTTGGGTTTGTGTAGGAAATGAGCCAGGGGTAGGGGTGGAGACTTGGGTTGGTACAACGGCTGGGACTTGGTTTTGTGCAGGGGTTGAGGCTGTGGCAAAGACTTGTGTCTGAGACATAGGTGGGCCTGCATTTTCTGCTGGGGAAGGGACAGATCTTGCCACCTGGGGTTGTGCGGGGACAGAGGCTGGTGTGGAGGATAAAACCTGTGTGGAGGCCTGGGCTGCAACGTGTGGCAGGGCAGGAACAGGAGTGGATACTTGAGATTGTGCAGGTACTGATAACGGGGTTGCGGCTGGAACTTGGGTTTGCACAGGAACTGTGGGGGCCAAACTTGGCATTTGTGTAGGGGCAGGTACAGGGGCTGTCATTATGGTTTGGCCTGAGGCTGAGGGGGTCGTCTGGACTTGCGCAGGGGCTCTGGCTTGAGTTGGAGTTGACATTTGGGTTTGAGGGGTCTGAGGGGCTGCTGACGTTGGAGCCGATGAGGATGGGGGCATGGGAGTGAAGAGGAAGCGCTGGACCTGGCCGTTGGGCATGGCTGCCTGCATTAGCTGCTGACCAGGACCAGGGATGACTGTTACACCCTGTGGGATGATTTGCAGCTGTCCCTGGGTCTGACCCTGACCCTGGATCACCACCGTCAGACCTGGGTTTCCACCCTGCAGCATTGTCGACAAAAAAGTCTTCAGCTAACAGTGATAGAATTCTCTCTTTATACATCACCATTCAAAACAAAATTATGAGGTACTTTACAAAGGCAAGTAAACACTAAAACATTTTAAAGACTTTCTCTGCAGGAGAAAAGAAAAGAAATGTGCACTCACCTGAGCACCCTGTGTTAGCTGCATGAGCTGTGCCATAGTGAGTTTAACTTGACCCTGCTGTGGCCTGGTGGTCTGGGAAGAAGCAGGTGACTGTCCAGGTGCTGCGGAGGTTGCATGAGGCGATGGCGCAGCACCTGCTGCTCTCTGAGCTGCAGTCGTCTGTACAGGCGTAGAACCAGGACCCATCTGTGTCACAGTCGGCTTAGGTTGGCCTGGCGGCGACAAGGAAGGAGTAGGAATGTTTTATTCTTATTTGTAAAACCCCGTTCAGACCAAAGATTCAGCACACGCCTGGTTGAAACTTGCAACTAGTTGCCACACGCTGGTCTGCAACATTATAAAACCCGCCATTTCACACTAGTGCAACAAGACGGTGTATCATCTAACGTTACAGTTAGAGATACCTGCTACAGTTGCATTTCTAGTGACGAATCGGAGGTTTTAGTTATGTGATCCATGCTTTGTTCTATCCTGCTCTCTCTCTTCAGCACCGCCTAGCTCGTTCGACCACATTACCGTGTCTGTCGTTGAGCCTCCGTCTCAAACTCTGCCATTTCGACCAGTTGACAGTTTGTATAGAAAATTAAATATACTATTTATCTTTTTATTTCAATAGTTTGTAGCTGACTTTACAAGCGGACTTCGCTATTGGCTGTTGAAACAGGTGACGTCCCTTGCGTTCTAAAACCAGCCTCTGGCGACTTGACAAGCTGAGTCGCAGGTGACACCATCAGCCGGCTTGAGTCGAGCGGAGACGGGCCGGTTCAGGAGACTACAACTTTTCCGTGAACCTTTTCCATTTGTTTCATCTTGAATCTTGGTCTGAACTGGGCTTAAAACGTGAGCCACAAAAGCTGAAGACATTTATTTATGTAAAGAAATGAAGAGTTAGACGGACACCTTGTTGAGCCACTGCTGGACTTCTGCCTGCTGCTGTGCCCACAGAGGTCGACAGGGTCGATGACTGGCTCGTCGTTGTGCCAGGCTGTATTTTGCCTCCCGCTGTGATGGCCTGTAACACAAACCCAAAAGTAAAATCCTCAATCAATGTGCTTAATAATTTACAAGCTTCAAGTTAACACTGAAAAGGACAGGGTGAAGGACAAAAGACCTGTTGCTGGGTAACTGTTGAGGAGGTGGTGGCTCGGAGGTTGATGTTGCCAGTCGTAGGATGTAGCGTGCTGTATGTCCTAAGGTTTGCAGGGGGCCCAGAGGGAAAAATGCCCACGACTTTCTGCTGGACTATACCTGTTGACAAGCACAATTACGTGAGGAAAGAAGCAAATATGCATTGGGTGCATGCAGCAATACAGGTCAAGGGTGCACAGCAGCGGCGAGACATGCACTGTGTGTGGGGAAGATCCATAAAGCAATTTGAAAGGCTTCAGTTCATGGGATCACTTTAACTCAACTCAGAGAAAAGCTCAGAAAAAACGGCATTCTTTTGGCCACAAAAGCTAAAAACAAAAATAAAAATAAAAACATCTGGTTGCATCATCCATGCTCAGTGCTAACAGATTTCTCCGGTCACAGGACACTCTTCCATCCATTTAGGCAACTGTACGCATAAACCAGCGGAAATGGATGACACTCGTGCTCCCTACCTCCTTGAGCGGTGGGCATGTTGAGCGTGACAATCTTGCTGTTAGCGGGGAGCGGGAGTTTGGCGGCGAGGACCTGGCCAGCCACAGTCACTGGGCTGCCAGCGATCTGGAAGGTTTGCTCTGAGGTGGCGATACTGCTAGCCACGGTGGCCACCGAGCCAATGGAGGCTGCAAGACACACCATGCACCACCTGCAGTCACGCATACCCACAAGGGCCACCGCGATAGCCAGTCTACCACTGTGGTGTCCACTGGAAGGTTTGAGTCAACAATAATGGGGCTGACATTTTTTGGATGAATGCTTTAACCATTAGCCGTTTTTTTTTTTTTTTTTTTTTTAACTTATTTAATTTTCAGTTACTATTACACCGAACAAAATCCACAACAAAACGCGGCAGAAGAGCCGGTAGCTAACAGCTGCGGCTAATTCAAGTTCATGTTTATGTAACTAGCTAGCGCCTTGAATCACAGTGTGTCATCTCAAAGGCCATTCATGGAAAACAGGACAGTAATTATCATATAGCCTCCGCTATATAACAGCATCAGCGTGAAATGAATGACTAATACTAGTACAGGTTACTGTGCATATGCTTGAGCTCGTCTGATGAGAGAGGCTGGACAGAGAGGGTAGAGGGAGAGCTGCAGGAAGAAGAGGTCTCACTCTACTTCAAATTCTTTTGCATTCTGCTTCCCCCAGCTTTAAGGGTGGTTGATGAGTCAAAAAGCAGTAACTCTACCATCATCCAAGTTCAACATGTCCTTTAAAAAAATACAGTGATCAATACAAGGCCAAAATGCAAAACGCATTCTGCCTTGCCATGTGTTTAAATTCTGCTGATAAACAGGCTATCCTGTATCCCTTTAGGATATTAAAGGACTCAAATTGAAAATACAGTTTTAACAGGATAGAAAGTGGACACCACAAGCTACAAAGGCAATCACATGTACCACTGTGAAAAATTGACAACAAAAAATAAACTGGAAATTTATGCCAATGATTGCCTTCTGAAAACTGTCAAAGAAGGATAAAAAAAAGGGGAAACGAAAAACGGTATCTTCTGACAAAGATGTTTTGTCTGCCTGCTGCTAACAGAAGATGATGGATGAGAAGGTGCACCATTCTACATAAGAGAATACGTGTTTTTCGACCTGGCTTACCTGAGCTGTTGTTGGTCTGACCCTGCTTGACCCAAGAAGCAAAAGACTGATGAAAGTTTTTGTCCTGCTGGAAGGGAGCAGGAGAGCCCAGTTTGGAGGCCAGGACCATCTTAGCTCCAGATGTGACCTGACCTGTCCTCTGGCCCATGGACGTTGGGGTGCTGGGAGAACTGGGATTGCTGGCCGAGGTGGTGGTGGTGGTGGTTGTTGTGGGAGTGGTGGCAGGGGTACCCGGTCTCTGCTCCAGACGTTTCTGTAACAATAATAATAATACAACATTTTCAGACTCCAAATACTACTGGCTAAGGTATAAAAAGAAAAGGAAAATAAAAGAAAATAAAAAAAATGTAATAAATGTGCAATAGAAGTGCAAGAAATAGAAATTAAAGTAAAGTAAGATTAAGTTAAATGTTGCCAAACAATAGATTATACAAATGCTTCTGGAGTACAGTGTAAACATAAATTAAAAAAATTTTAAACCAGAAAAAATATAACACCTGTGAATGTGTGTGTGTGTGCGCATTTAGTGTTTCCCACCTGCTGAGCAGCCAGTCTGGCCTGTTTAAGCTGACTCTCTAAATGGGCCTTGACATCCTCGGCCGTCTTAAGACTACTGCCAGTCTTGGAGGAATCGATACCCTGGGACTTCTCCCTCTCCACTCTGTAATATCCAGAAAAAAAGTGACATTCAGGTGAATCAGTGCTCTAACAGAATAATTCAGTGCTCCCAGAAACAATCATTTTTGGGGACACAGGCCAGAGGAGGCTAGCTGTGCATTTCTCACCGTTCTGCAAAAGCCCTGATCTCCCACAGCTCTAGGTCCTCCTCAGGCACCCATGTCTCCACAGCAACAGGCCCAGTCAGCTTGGCTGGCTCATGCTTCTTGGGCCTCAAGGCGCTTGAGCGCAGGCCTTTCCTCTGTGGAGTAGGGGTTTCTACTCAGAAAGAGAAAGAAATTTATTAAAAAGTTGCCAAAACTCTTCCAGCAATAAACCTTGGTCATTCTTTTTAGTTGCTATTTCTATTTTGTGTGTGTGTGTGTGTGTGTGTTTCTGCGGTTTAGCTTTTACCTTTGGGAGCGTCTCTGTTTCCGAGGGGACAGATGATCTTCCTGATGCAGTATTCTGAGCGGATGCCGTAAGGCCCCACGTCTCTTCGTTTTATGATCTCTGTTGTGATGATGTCTGTGTCCGTGGTTTCTGTGGCAAGAAGAAAACATATCAGCACATTATTTAAAATGGAAACCATTTAATTGTTCTAACAATACATGCATTCCATTGGAAGGTGTTGTTGGCAGATACAGAAGAGAGAACATCAGTAGTGCTGCAACTAACAATTATTTTTATTGTCGACTAACCTGCCCATTATTTTCTCGATTAATTGAATAGCTGGTATATAAAAAGTAAATGGTGAAACATTTCGATCATTGTTTCCCAAAGCCCAAGATAATGTTCTCAAAAGTCTTGTTTTTTCTTTGTCCACAACTCAAAGATATTCAGTTTACTGTCACAGAGGAGTGAAGAAACTGCAACATATTCACATTTAAGCAGCTGGAATCAGAATTTTTATTGATTGTCAAAATAGTTGCTGATTAATTTAAAAGTTGACAACTAATTGATTAATTGAAGTTGAACTAAAATAGAAACAAATGTAAAAGGCGTCCTCTAAGGAACAAAGAAGGAACACTAAGAAGAAGGAGGTAAAAAACGATCCGTGAAGGCAAAGAAGTCAGTGTGCAGCCTGTTCTCACCTTTCCGTGTAGTTCCTACAGCGGCAGAGGGCTTCACAGCCATGTCATCCCACCTCAGGCAGGCCCACAGCAGCCTGAGCATCAGGCTGACCCCAGCCAGCGACCGCACAGTCTGGAGACGGTACCTGGAAAAAACAAAAACAAAACATGAGCCATAAAAAAAACCTAAAAAAAACATGAGTTACTAATTCTAACAACAGAAAGTATGTTTACATACACACTTAAGTTCACAGTATTTTTATTTTTTTTACATCTTGGGGACGTAATTTTGTGCTCATTACACAAATAAAAAGGTCTTTGTGTCCGATTAACTGGCACGTCAATTTATGTTGTCAAACCGTTGTTTTTGTCATGAGTACTTTCAAACAGAACGTGAATATTATGCCCGTTGTTTTTGGTTGTTTTTCTGAACTTTTACACCGCATAAAAAGACACCAACCAATCACATTGTGTTGTTTACTTAGGTTGCTGTCTGACTGAATAGACGGCATACTTAAGACAACAAAATGGGAAGAGATTGTCATTTTCATATCATAGCATTGTTCAAAATAATTAAAAAGATTTTTTTCCCCCTGACTATTATAAATGTGTACTACATGTGCTAGTTCTAAATGTATTTTTTATGTATCCCAAACAATGTGCAAAAAGATTTCAATGTAACCAACCTCCACGTGATCCCAAAAGTGGGCCGAGGTGAAGGGTAGGGCCATATATCCAGGGCGGGCTTGGCGTTGTAGTTGAAGATGGGCACCTCTCGGATGCCTGCTCTCCTCGCCATTCTCTTCAGGTCATCATTTGGCAGGATAAAGATGCTCTTCTTGCTGCTCTTGGTGACAAACTTGCGGTAGGATGGCAGGGCTGTCCCTGAGCGGGCCTTCTTGGATTTGAGGAACCTGAGGAGGCTGACTCGGTCTTTGGTGGAATACTCTTTGCTTATGGTCATGGAGCTGGTTGAAGTGCACGTCTTGGTGTCGGTGACTGGAAGTTTAGTCTTCTGAGGGACAACTGCCCTGGAGCTGGGCTGAGCGGGGTCGGTGGTGGTGGTGGAAACAGAGGAGACTGTACTACCTGCTGCTTGAGACGTCACATTTAACTTACTGATGTTGTTGGGCAGGTCAGCTGTCGGGGCGTTTTGAGGCTCTGTGGTGGTGGCGGGGTTAGTGGTGATGAAGGCCTTCAAACCTTCGCTACTGCCGTCATTATTGGTACTATTACTATTCAGGAAAGAAGGGCTAGAGGATGGAAGCTTGGCTGGTCCGGTCCCTTCAGTGGCCGCGGCCACATCCACGTTCTTATTGAGAGAATCTCCTTTCTCTGCTACGTGGTTCTCTAATTTCGGGACTTTTAGGGGAGGGGGGTGACACATGTCAGACACATCATTCTGCGAGAGGTTTCCATTCATCAGAGACTTGACAGGCTCTTTCTGAGGCTCTTTTATATCGCCTTGGACTTGACTGGCCAGGTCTGAGTTGCTATTTGAGTCTGCAGGGTTTTCCCCAGCTCTCCCATTCACCTGCACTGGACTGGTCTTGCTTTGGTCTACCTCCATGCTTTGTCCAGTGTCTTGCTCAATTTCCTCATACCCCCGTTTCTTACCATTCTCTCCCACTCGAGCCACCTCTGGCTTCTGTGGTTTTTCTTTGCCTTCCATTGCATCGGATATACAATTGTTTTTACTGTTGGGTTCAGTGCTTGATAAGGGTTCTCCATTCACTTCTTTGTGAGCCAAGTCCTCCAAGCAGCTCCCCTGCACAGCATTTCCCTCCGTCTGTTTGCTGTGGTTAGGTGCTGCGGCATCTGATTTGGCATCCATGTCTGCCTTTATCTCCATCTGCTCCTGCCCAAAGTCAAGCTTTTTAACTACGCGGTCCCTTCACCTCCTCTTTCTCTTCTTTTACACACAGGTTCGCAGGAGGCTGCTGTTTGCCTAACGTGGATCCTTCAGTCTTAACTCCAGCTGTAGGCTTTGTGGCAGCCATTTTGGACACCAGTGCCGCCTGTCTCATTCGCTCTAGCCTCTGCTTCTCCTCCAAGGTGAACTGTTTTACCCGTCGCTCCAAAAGTCCATCCAGTTTGGAAGGCTTTACCTTCTTCTTATAAGCTGTCCGCAGCTGGAAACCCTCGCTGACGTTCACAACATCATAGTAGGGCTTTGATGCAGTGGTCTCCTCCTTCTTGGGTTGTTCTACTTTCTGAATTGGTTCTTCCCTCGCAGGCTGCACAGAAGGCAAGACAGAGCCTTTGTTTTCAGATTGATCTATAACAAAGAGTCAGAGAGGTTAGTAGATGGGAAAAAATTGTCCTCAAATAGCACCAAGGGAACTCCAGTAGGTAATTAATAATACAATTACAATAAATTAAAATAAAACAGTTACCTGTCTCTCCACTTGAAGCAGCAGTTTCTAAGGAGGGGTCAACCTCCATTTTTTCCTCTTCGCTCTTCTCTTCTGCCTTCTTTTCCTGCTCATCCTCTGTAGGTTTTTCTTCCACTTTGGAGGTCTGAGGTTTGCGGTCCTCCTCAGATGAAGCGGTGATGGATGCTTGTTCATTGTCCTTGTTCAATGTGTTCTGAGCTGTCTGCTTCTCAGTTTCCATCAACTTTTTCTGCTTTTTAGTGCAAGCTGTTGCATTTTCCTTCTTCATTTTAGCTACGAAAACAGCATACAAAAATCATAATATGAGCCAAAATTGCCAGCAGCTGGAGAATATATTGAAGAAATATTGCCAGTTTGGACCTTACCCTCCAGTTCTTTGCGGTAGTTTACGTTGGTGTTCCCTGGTAGCTTTGGGACAAACCGCGGCACATGAGTCTTACTGACCCAGCTCCAGCCACCATACCCTGTCACTCTGTACTCCTCCCCCTTCTGCTTCCACACCTTGACAGAAAAACACACAAGAACCACAATAATTTCAGAGAATGTAGCAATAATAAGATATTTCCAACCAGAACTACTTTTTCAGTTGCCAGGGGTTACATGGAGAGATTGCAGATTAGCTTAACTAAGTGTGTGTGAAAACTAGTTTTCAAACAGAGCGGTTTAAATGCTGAAAGTAATGATTAAACAGCTGAAACAGTTAGCTAAAAGTAATGGCTAAGTGGTTGAAATGGTTAGCTTAAAGTGCTGGATAGTTAATCTGACAGGGATGTGGGGGTACGTCTGACAAACAAAGGGGCCGAGAAGCACTGCTCTAGATCAGTATACATGATGTTAAACCTCCTCTATGGCCACAGGAGGAGCTAAGACGCTGTTGTTTTACCTGGTGCTTGATGGGGATGGTGTACTTGACCCAAGTGGCCTGTTGCAGTGTCTCCTCATCCTCCAGTTTTTTCTCACGCTTCTTCACCTTCTCTTTATCCTCCCGCTCCATTGAGGTCATGCGATGTAGCCTGAAGCAACAAGGTACAGTTTTTAACCAAGATGTAGAGGTGCATGGGCAGTATGGAAAGAAAAAAAGTTATTATTGAGCCTGCTGCTTGTTTGGTCAACAACAGTGTACTCCAAACAGGTTGAAGAAATCCCTGGTGTAGAGACACAGATGAGGAGTTGCTTGAGTCCTGTTAGGCTTTTGGAAAGTACACTACATGTTAATGTGCTTTCAGTGTGTGTGTGTGTGTGTGTGTGTGTGTGTGTGTGTGTGTGTGTGTAGCCAACAGTTGTTTACCTTGTGTGTCCAAGAGAATCTTTCCATACAGGCAGCATGACCACTGGTTTGATGGCACACTCCAGTATGGCCAATGCCAATGCAAACTCCCTGGCCTTGCTGCACATCTGCACTGCTTTGTTCCAGTTTGTCCTAGAAGAAAGAAAAAAAAAAAAAGAGAAAAACTGTATAAAGCAAAAAGATAGCACAGCACAAATGACTATTCCTTTAACCACCCCACGGCTAGAGGAACTTCATGCCAGATCATTGGTGGCTAAATCAATATGGATCTCCCACAACACCGGGACAGAAAGCTGTTCTGATACCAATCAGAAATGGCTCAGATACAGCCTAAAATACCCAAGCTCAGGTATCAAAATCAATATCAGAAAGAAAAAACTATCAGACATCTCTAATAAATGTGAAAATATAATTTTGTATGCATTTATTAACACTTGGTAAGTCACCAAGACCTTTGTATCAATCCCTGCCTACTAGCTAAAAGGGTGAAACATCAGTGACTTTCCCTAAAGGCTTAACATCAACTGGATCAGAGTTGTACCTGTGCGACGCCCAGTTAGGATGCATAAATGGTCCAGGGACATTGGTCTCCAACTGGATGATGGTGAGACGCAGGGTGGAGACAGTCAGGCTCCGCGAACCGTAGATAGATCCGTTCCATTTGAACTCTGACGCGGTGGTCAGGCTGAACTTGTGGGAGAGGTGGCGCCTCTTGTCATGGTCTTCCCGGTGCTGATGTTTGTTCAGGGCCAGGACATTGGTGCTGTACTGGTTGTGGTAGACCCTGTATTTACCCTCCTGACCCAGTTTGAACAAGTTGTTCAAATTCACCATCAGGTCCCTTTTCAAGAAGCTAAGACGCGATGATTCACCATCAGAGCGTACGGGAGACGACTGAAACATGAGAGATAACATTACTTTCAACTACCAGACATAAAAATAGAAGCTGCTTTTTCAAGGTGTGCAACTTGTGGCTTTAAAACTTGAGATTGCAAAGATTTTTTTCTTTTCAGTACATACTGTACACGGGGAGAACATTTCTTTACAAAGCCTGTTTTCTTGATTTTATCAATAACTAGTTGTAGTCAATGCAGTGTTTATGCTAATAAACTTTATTAACTAAATAAAATACAGGATCCTTGATGCTAGATACAACTTAGTAGGTACTGAGTTTTTTAACCAAAGTCCTATCTTTTTTTCCATTTAAAACAGATTTCCTTATGATTTCTTAAGGATCAAAATAACTTTTGTGATAGGAAAAACCCAGCCTCACCTCTTTGCTGCCTCTTGACGACTGGTTTTTTTGATTCCTGTCCTGTTGGTCTCCCGCTATCGGCCTTGGCCTTGTTGTTGTACTCGTCTGTCATTCAGAAAGCAGATGACACAGAGTCAGCATTGATTCCAAACAGACACACCGAGAGACAATTAAACACTGGCTTTGGAATCGGTTGTGTTAATCTACTTTTCGAGACCTAACGAGCCCCAGTCTCGTTTACCTGTCCCATCCTGGCTGGTAAAAGAGGACCGAGAGGAGCGATCCGCCAGGTCAGGCTGCTCGGGTTTCCTGAGTCCAGAAACCTGGCTGCTACCACCGCCCGCCTCCGGTTGAGAGGACTGCTGCTGGGGCTGATCTTGGGAGTCGTCAGGGTGCTTGTCATCACTGCTAGAATCGTTTTTCACATCCTTATCTACAAAGTAAAAAATTTCAGACAAGCGTAAAGCAAGTATTAGGGATGCATGGAGAAAATCTAAATGACATTAATTACAAGCAACGTGCTTTTAACAAAGACGGCAGCGGCGTCAACAATTAAAAATTACACTGGTAGTGGCAAAAATTCAACCTCTCGAATCGGGGGGAATTTTCAATACAGCGCGGCCAGATCTTGCTCATTGTAGTCTTTGCCAGACCTTCCTCCACAGCGCTGGGGAGGTCGATATTTATACCAGACCACACAGTATTCCAGGATGGGAGAACAAAGTGCTCTGGTTTATTGGCTTTTCTTTAAACCAATCGTCTTTGGACAGTCGCCAGACAGAGCAACAGTGCCGCTTACTAGTTCAATGTAACACCAGGTCTCAAGACCTGACGTTTTGACCAACTTCACAAAAAAAAGTCTTTAGTGAAACCATTAAGTGCTCTGTTTTTTTGGGAAGTTGGTTGGTCAAATGCAAAACTTTGTTGACGAGGTAGCAGGTGCGGCTTCCAGGCAGAGGGCCTTTTGTCTGATCAAAAGGAACCTACACAAATGCCCAGAAATTGGAACGAGAATAAGGAGCCGGTTGTGACAGACGTGGCATGCTAGCTGCTGCCAGGGATGCTGTCTACCACGTTGCCAAAAGCGTGCTTTCCAAGACGGTGGCACAACACAAGACAAGAAATGAATGCACAGAAAAATAAATACATTTAGCTAACGAAGCAGCTGCAAAAGCTTTAGTTTCATGTTTAAGAGTAGGTAGGTCAAGACAAGACGAATGGCAGAAAACGGCCCGCACCGGCTTGGAGGTCTCTCAGGAACGATTAAATAAAAAGGAGAAAATATCTTCCTTGCGATCTAATTTCATGTTTTCTGAAGATAAGGAAGAGATGCTGTGAAGGTGAATCTAAAAAAGTATCAGGCTATTTATCGTTACTAAAGTGTCACATGTGTGGTGAGTTCTCCTCATAGAAAGAAAGACTTTTTGGCCAACACAGCTATGAGTCTTTTGTCTGAAATGTTATTTTTGTCTAGGTTAAAGCACAGAGACCCACAAAGTTTTTCAGTGCATGCCATTCATGGAGGCTGAAGCCATCAGATATTCAGCTGAGGAAACAATTCTCTGCTAGAGACTATGTAACACAAGATGGAAACACACTGTAGCTTGTTTTAAAGCCATGTTAAACAGCCAAAGCAGCCAGCCAACGCAATAAACAAACTGTCTGAACAAAAGCAAACAGAGACCAGTAATACAGACTTTGTGACAGGCATAGCAAAATGTGATGCTAAAACTCCCCAGGGGAACGGCCACGCTAGTTTGTCAGGCAGAATGTTGGACAGATCTCTAAACCTTGCAGATATGACAGAGGTATGAGGAAAGGAAAACAAACCGTTCAAGTTCAATGCACTGGAACACCTACAATCACCTCAATATAATGCCATGTTTGCAAGAGATGGTGTACACTGCATTCATTACAGGCTCCTCAAATGATTCATCATAATTCATCCAAAAACACATCTTGGAATGACTCATCAAGTCCAGTTAGAAAAAAACAATGCCTGAAAAACTGTCTTGACACAATTTAGTTTTCTGCCCCAACTATAAAATTATAAATGCTGAAAGCTGGACTCAAACAACGGGGTCCATATTTGACTTCAAGAAGTTACCTGTTTATTTTGCTTTCCTGCTTATTTTAATTGCCAAAGCCCATGGGGGACTCCCCACTCTCGGGCTGGATGTGCGGCCCGCAGAGTGAGCAGGCTGTGTTTCCTTGTTAGGGTCGAGGGAGTCCGTTTTAGGCGCCCCAGGGCTTGAGCAGGCTCCTGTTAGGGTCGGGGAGTAGAGCCGGCGTTGGGGTCAGACTCGCAGCTCTCCTCTGCAGCAGGGGGAGCACCAGCAGAGACATTACATTATTTAGGACAAAGTCAGGTACAAGTAAAGCTCTTGATGATATATTTATTGAAGGTGTGTTTAAACTTTTGGCCTGTACTGCATATATATGAATAAATTTTTGGAATTCTATGAATCGATTTTGAATCGGTAGAGCTTGAATTGAGATATTTTTGCACACCCCTAATGACCTTATTGTGATATTCAACATTATTCATATCCCATATTTTCCTGATATTGTGCAGCCCTACTGTATAAGAAGTTGACTTGTACCTTGGGAACCAGCGTTTTCCTTGGCCTCTATGTGCTCTCCGTTGTCGAGCTGCGAGGGGAGCTCGGCGGTGTCCTCCGTTGTCTTAACAGAGCCGGTTTCTGCTTCCTGCTTCACGTCTTCTTCCTGCCTTTTTGCTTCCTGTGCCTCCCGCTTCACCTTCACACGCTCCGTGATCACATCTAAAAGCCACAGGAAACATTCATTTGTCTAAAAAGTAAAAAAGCCAGTAGTAATTGACCATCCGTGTGTTCATGTAAAATGTCAACAAATGTTTATGCTCTGTTTGGAACAACTACTTTCTCCCAAGTTAGGATGAGATCACAAATAAATAAATCCAGTCCATAGTCATAACTTCTCGGTGCAAAAACATTAAAATATTGTAAATTACAAAAAAAAAACTCCTCATTCCCTACATTTGCATATCATGATCATTTGCTCATTTGCTGAATTAAATCATTAAGGCTGCAGCTAAAACATTAAATAATTTTGTCTATAAAATGGTAAAAAATTGTTTCAAATTGTCTGTTATAATTTCCCAGAACCCAATGCAACTTCTTCAAATACCGTGTTTTACCATCAGTCCAAACCCATAGATGTTGAGTTTACTACTACAGGTTTAAAAAGGCAGCAAATCCTCACATTTGAGAAGCTTTTGATGGTGCTTCTTTGTATTTTTTATTTTAAAATGACTGCAGTAATAAACAATAATGAACAATAGCAGCTTAATTGTCTGTGATTTGACTAATCATTTCAGCTCTACAAACAATACTTTGAAAGGAGTGCTCTCAACAGCAACTGGAGCACAAAATACTCCAGTGATAAAAATCAATGTTGCTCTTCAGTTCCAGGTGACTTTTGACTGGTTGTATGAAGCAATATAAGAACATATAAATACAATGAACTTGTTCTTAGACACTAGTAATTTTAAATTCTGTAACTCAGTTGACCCGGCAAAACACTGATTTCCATCAACACAGATCCAGACGGGGCAGATTTTCTTTCCTGAAAAGGCCAAGATCTCTACATCTAATCTCCTGTATGCATGTTTCATAACTACAGTATTTTTTATTTTTTTACTAGGACAGGAAGAGCTGTTTCCCCAACCATCCCAGATGAAGAAATGCAAGACGCAGGCAGCACTGTGCTGCTGCAGCAGCGGGTTTTTAACGGATGAAAAATACCAGCAACACCCATAAATCACTTATGATGGGGGGGGAAAAAGCACAGCAACGGTTTTACAAAAAACATCTCTATTCCATTTAGGGCTGTAGAATACCTATTCCTACTTCTAGCTTTTGACAGGATGCCAGAGGCACTTCCCCAATAAAATATAGTACCACACAATGTCTTTTTGAGAGCTGAAATTCAGGCAGTTTGGTGACAGAGACAGGAACACTGCGACGAAAACAGATATGGCAGCCTGTCACACACAAACGGTAACTGCTGGCATGGTAATCAAAAGCTTTCTCACCACTCTGTCTCCATGGAGGGAGGCAGAGGAGGAAAACGGTTGCTTGTTGTCTGAGAGAGCATGAAGCAGAAATAGAAGGCAGCGCCTAACATTTGTACTGTAGCACAGCACTACTGCCTGAGAGGAGGAACTATATAATCTGAAGCTTTGATACAATGGTTTTAAGAATGCAAGTCTGCAGGAAACAAACGTTTTTTAAAAACTAATTCTTTTCCCCAGAATTGATATTTATACCAATGATTCACCAAAACTATTTCTGTTCATACGGTACGCCTGAAGCCGACTACATCATATCCGTTTCCAACAGAGCGAAAGCAGAAAATGTGTATTGTACTTCTTTACAAATGAAATAAATGTCAGACTGACTGACAGGTGATGTGCATTCTTTTTTAAAAGCAATTTAGAAATGTCTCATGATACATTGTCTCTAGCAGTGTATTATATAACTTATTTTTGTTAAAGAAGGAAAAGAAAATACTCTATAAATACTATAAAAAAAAAATCGCAATATTTCTAGATTTGCAATAAAGGACAATCGCAATACAAATTGAAACCTGTGTCGGGACAGAAGCGTTTGGTCCTAGCCATAATACTCACATGTGCCCGACTAAGGTTACACTATTACAAGGTCCAAGTGTATCTCTATTTTGGGAGGATGAAGACAATATCAGATCCGTACCGTTGACAGCAGTGAGGTAGGCTTTATTGTTTCCACGGGCTTTGTTGGTGAGGTCCTCTGTGATGTCCATGTGGGCTTCCACTTCTTCCTTCATCTCCTCCAGGGTGGCATGGAGGTCCATCTCCCAGTACTGCGCATCCAGGCACTCCATGAGCTCCGACAGCTGCGCCTTGGTGCTGTAGTACCAGATCTTTTTCTTCTCGTGCTCCCCGTCCTCCTCGCTGGAGAGTTAGAGCAGGACAGGTTCTTAGATAAATTGTTAAATATCCAAACAAACCACATGACTTGCTCAATCACTTTGCTGCAAGGTATCCTTACAATGACATTTAACCGAGACAACCTAAACTTAAGATTAGTGTGACTTTTAACTTTAGTTAAAGAAACATTACCTTCTATCCTTTGGGGTTATTCTGGGTTGGATTAAATCAAATCTGCACTCTATTGATATACCGTTGTAAAAAAAAAAAAAAAAAAAAAAAAGGTTAGGGAGAACCATGTACAACTAAGCTGCAAAAAAAAGAATTTTAATACAAGAATTCAAAGGCAGTAGCAAGAATGACACCAGCTGTCTGAAGAAGTTAAGATAACGTGGTCCCAGATAAAACCAGTGTCAAGGACAGGTTACATGGGACTCTGAAAGACTGCTAATATTCTTCTTGGCGCACAAGAGCTGAACTAAAACATCAAGGGCCTTTTTTATTACCCAAATTTAAAAAAACATTTACAGGTCCCGCCCGCTGATATTTGTCCCGGTGTGTACGGGCCTTCAGATACTTTCTCACAGTAAGATGAATTCAGCCTCTTATTTATAAAGTCTAACATAAGCTTAGAGTGAGGGGGAGGCAACCAGGAAACCCATCACTAAAGATAAAAGGACTTGGATTGCATGTCTCTTTTGTAATCCCTATTCACACTGATGACTGAATTCATGGAAACACGTTGCATCCTACGTGCCAAGTCAGTTTCAGTCTCTAGCTGCTTGGCTTAGGAAACTGAATAAATGTGCATTTTGTTTCAAAAAGCTATTTTTGAATATTTACGTGGGTCACGGTTGACTACAGTTTACAGTGGCTACTTTTTCCTTCATGACTATGATGACAAGCGTTATATGGATGCTTAGATCTTTACACGGTTCCCACAGTGCATTGCGGTATATAACTACTAATATATAGGGCTTTACAATGAATCCAATTTTGATCGCAATATCGGCTGACAAAAACAATGTAATCAAGAATCAATCACATGTTCTGAAGGGCTTTCCAATTAATTGCACAGCCCTACTTGTAAAAGATTGTAACAAGCTATCGTGTTAAGTTACCAGCTGGACAATACTGTTTTGGTTTTTATTTTCTTTGTTTTTCTCCCTTTTTGTTTTGAATATATTTGGTAATAAAAATCTGTTAAGTTTAACACTGTTGGCACAGAAAGGTAATTCTAGTGGAGCGGAAAGGCATGAGGATCTTAACTTACACAATAATCCTTCTGTTTAGGAACCAGTATTTCCTCTGGTGGCGGTCATAACCGATGGGCTCCTGGCGGATGTAGGGCCTGTTCTTCTGCGCCTCGGCCACACAGTCTGTGACACCCGGCACCTTGTGTGCCACGCAAATCTCGCACTGCCACTCGTCCTCTGGGACCTCCGTCAGTGGTGGTTTCACACACTCCAGGTGGTAGACCGCTGTGCAGGTCTCGCAGCACAGCAGGTCGCCCAGGCGGTGACAAACGCGGCAATGGTCGTCGTACTGCATGCTGCCGTCAGACATCAGCTCCTCGCGGGCGATATTGGTAGTGAGAAACTGGTCCACTAAAAACTGCAACACCTTGATCTTACTTTTGAGTGGACCATAGGGATACTCATCCACTTCCTGATACGGCAGGACGTGATGGTACTCCCGGTCGCTCTCGCAGTACGCCCGCAACACCTCAGGCCATGTCATGCCGTCTATAAAGTACAGAGTGGAGTTGACGCTGTCCTTTAGGTCAGCGGGGCCAAAGGTAGTGTTGGATGTGTCCTCCTCACGTAGAATGACTTTCAAAAGGGAATTATGGGTCTCTGCTATTAAAGTGCACTGCTCCTGGCCTACCAGAGCCGCACAGAAGTCCTCAAAGCGGAAGGGGGACAGACGCAGCACCATGCTGAAGTTCCGTAGCACTTCATAGATGGAGGTGGCATTAAGCAGCTCCTCGTTAGGCACCAGGAGATCCTCAGAGGAGTCAGGAAGCTGTAGAGCAGGAATCTCCTTTTCTTCGAGGATGGGAGTGCGAGGTCGGGGAGCCCGTACTTTCTTCTTCCCTGTGGGATACAAAAATGATATCAGTAAACCATAATTAGAAAGTTTTGCTTCATAGCTTACAGCAGAGGTAAGAAAACATCTAAAATGTTTTTATTCTTTTTATAGTTGAGTTATACATTTATCTTAATATGCACATGTAATTCAGAATTTTTAAAATTGCTGTTCTGAATATGGTATGTACTGTACAGGAAAAAAAATGTACTTGTTATTTTCGTTTTGTTTGTTTATTATTGTGCACTGGTGACTGCAAAGCCAGTTTCACATTTGGGATTATATTGTGACTGAACTGAACTATATATTGAGATATATTAGTTAAAATATTGTGAGGTTTGATCCTAACATTACCCACAATATCTCAAACATGCAGTTGGAGATATTGTTTATTATTTCTAAATGTTGAATATATTTAAATTCTCAAACCTACAAGTGCAGTTAGTTTGCCATAATCCCTTAAATAGACAGAATAATCTGGTTTAAAGTTGGTAGCAAACTTTTAAGTGTGCTACTTTGGCTGAGCTGACTATTAGCTTAATGAGGCTGTATCTAGGAAAACATTAGCCGTCCAGCTGGCTAATCACGTAAATGTTAGTCAGACCACACATTATAACCCTTCTTTCTTTGTGTTGCACCGTAAGAGACATCAGCTGTCGTGTTTTAAATGAGTTTGTGAGTGATGAGTTGTAGGGTTAACAAAGTTGAAAGCTGCTAAAGTGTCAAAATGCCAAGCATGCTAGCCACGCTAAGTTAGCTAGCTGGCTATTTTAGTTTCTTTTTATCAACTTTAATCAGAAACTACAATATCTGAGTCACTTACAACTATAAAGAAGTACGTGTTGAATGAAACTATAGTGGCCTAAATAAAGTCACCGTTATCTAACGTTAACTATCAGACTTATGTATAACAGTAGGCAGCTAATTTCAACATGCTAACGTTAGCACGCTAGCAGCTAAGTTTCTAACCTAAATGCAATTGTACTTTTTCGAATTAGATGCATTCGCAGATATTCTTTAAAAAATGTGTGAATTATATAAAATGGCGTGCTTTAAGATGTGATGACAGTGGTGGTACGCTAGTTATACAGCACCTGCAGCAGCAGTAATGAGCTGACTGCGGCCTGTGTTCATACAGTGTGCATTCTCCATTTTGAACAATAACCTTACTGCTTCCTGCACCGACCACAAACAACAATCAGCAGCATTTACTGGATGCATTCCCCAACTTCTGCAGTGCACACTGAGACTCTGCAGCCACTGCCTGACCATAGTGTTTATTTACCCGGAGTGCTGGCGTGTGTGCTCTGACTCCGAAAGCTACTCTCTGTGCAGTAGCTGGCATTATCCTCCTCCTCCTCCTCCACCGCCTCTTCGTCCAGCACATCATCTTCAAGGCAATCAGACTCCTCTCCGAGGGCCTCGTCCTCTTCGGACTGAGGTTCCTCCTCAACAAACTCTTCCTCCTCCGATCTTAGACTAACAGCATCGTCGTCCTCGTCACTCTCGTGGTCGTCGTACACTACTGTTTTGCAGACAGCCGTGCGCTTTCCTCCACGGCCCCCTCTGCCTCCTCTTCCACCGCCGCCGCCTCTACCTCGTCCCCTGCCCCGCGTTGACGTGACTGACCCCGCTTTCCTCTTCTTGGCCGACTTGGCGGTCTCCCTTGTGGGGCTCTCGACGTCCTCGTCCCCGCTATCCCTCAACCTGGGCTTGAGATTCCTCCTGGGTCGCAAGCCTCGGGCCGTGACTGCGGGCGAGTCCTCGGCTGGTAGCGGTTTGGGCGGCCTGCCTCTTTTCCCTCTCATGATAGGCGAAATCTATTATTTTAATATCCCAATGTTTGCGTTTATTTAGCCTACTCGAACGCAAGCGAAAGCGGCACCCCTGCAACGACGGACCGGTGGGGATTCAGACGGTGCAGTAACCCCGTGGAGCCCCTGTGTCTTTCGTGGTGAGAAAGCTCAAAACGTTAGCCCGGCGTCCCGTTTGGGTTCGCCTAGAGCCGCCATTTTTCTTCTCCTCTGCCTCGCTGAACAAACAGCAGGCTCTCGCTACAGGAGTCACGTGGTGGCACTGCTTCCAGCTCAGTGGCAACAATGCCCGAAATGACAATTAGGCTTACTCGCAATTAGTTGCATATTTTAAGTTTTAGTTATGTTTTTGATAGGGACAGAGCACGTTGATAAACATCATTAAGATGTTATCATGCCGGGGTTAAAAAATAATGCTATTTTTTGTTCCTAGGCAGGTAACAAAAAAGGGAAAATTACAAGTAGCAGAATCCGAAAAGGGTTCATTGTCAAACTAAGTTACACATACGAGGAATTTGCATTGGTGGTGTTGGATACATATACAAACAAACATACTGAACATCAATATGAAATAAACAATAAATACGGAAACAAATGTATACAAAATTGGTGTTTAAAATAAGACAAAATGTGCAAAAAATATAGGCCTATAGTATTTGTGCAATGGGCAGTTGTATAGTCCAGATGCAGTTTGATGCGAAGTGTAATGACCAAATGATAATAAATCACAATTAGTTTCATATTTTTATTTATTTTAGGTACGTATGTACTTATTTGATAAGGATAGAGCACGTTAATGAACATCAGGATAAAATACAATAAGTAATCATGTAAGAAAATGTAATAATGCTACTTTACATACGTAGTCCCTAGGAGGAGGGTCTGGCAAAGAGAGAAGGTAGGTAACAGAGAAGAAAGAACATGTACAAGTAGCCTAACAATATATACATACATATAGTAAATAATACATGTCAAGTAAAAAGTGATCACAAATCTGGTTTGCCTTGTTGGGTCACACCATTGATTTATTATAGGCCTATGTTTGTGTGCAGTTTCCCTTTTAATCAATCAATCAATCAGACTTTATTTGAATAGCATTTTTCATACCTATAAAATGTAACACAAAGTGCTTCACAGAAGTGTCAGTGTTTGTACAAAACTGACACTAAATAAAAGCAATCACAAACAGGTGTTGAGGAAACTTGAGGAAAGGAAATAGATAGAAAAAACTCCAACTTGGTATATATCTACATGCACCAAGACGTAAAAAAGGCTAACATGCATAGATAAATAAAATCCAGACTTAAAAGGTAGTTATCATAATGATAATGCAAAAAATAATAATTAGATTGCACAAAACTGTACAGCTATCTGATTCTAAAACAATTATATTACATGTTTGTTGTATTATTTTTCATGGTATCTTTTCATGTTTTGACTGTAATTTTTTCTATTTTCTACAGAGGTTCTGGACTGGGTTCATATACTGTACGTTCTTTTTTGATATAATAATAAAGAAATACGTCTGAAATGATGCTCCAAAAATTAAATATAACTTACTTTATGTAAACTGAGGCGAGTTGGTCGTGTTGTAGTTTTCCCTCCCCAACATACTGTTTTTATGAATAAATTGATGATGATTATTATTATTGCTTGCTCATTTTACTGTTATTGGGTCTTATTTTAATATTCTTTTCTCTAGTGAAGCACTTTGGGACTTTGTCTGAAAAAGCTGCTATATTAGATAAACATTATAAACATTATATTATGGATTTTACTTTATCTCAAATTCATCATATTGATGTGTGAATAAATTGATTCTTTATACTGTTTCGAACGTGAGTTGTCGTGGCCGAGTGGTTAAGGCGATGGACTAGAAATCCATTGGGGTCTCCCCGCGCAGGTTCGAATCCTGCCGACAACGTAATTTTTAATTTGGCGTAGTTTTACATAAAAAATGCTTTTTATTCGTTACGCTAAACGTATTATGTCAGGAAAGCCGTGCATTCACACTGAACAATAACATACGCAGGCGAAATGTGTTCACGTTAACAAAGCAATACCTAGAAGTGGCTGCAGTCATCACTGTAATGGTTAAAGGAAGGAAACAGCGCCCCCACACATTGCTAGTTCTTTTCAGGTAGTGTGGCGATCAGCCAGTAGGTGGGAGTAATATACCATAAGTAACTGAATAGACAGCGTGCACTGGTGTCAATATATAAAGTCAGCTTGAAGTGAATATCTGAACCTAAATGCACAAAAAAGTACAAAGCAGAGCAGCTGCTCGCCTTTTAACTAAAACAAAAAAACGTGAACACATAACGCCGGTCTTGGCCTCCCTCCACTGGCTACCTGTCCGTTACAGGATAGATTTTAAGAATTTATTGTTTGTTTTTAAGGCCTTAAATGGTTTGGCGCCATCTTACCTGGCTGATCTCTTATTCCATCATTCTCCAGTCAGAACGCTGAAGTCGACAAATCAGCTGCTCTTGGACGTCCCGAGATCAAAGCTAAAAAATAAGGGCGATGGAGCCTTTGCAGTGGGCGCCCCCACCCTAGGGAACAACCTCCCCATGCAGTGGGCGCCCCCACCCTAGGGAACAACCTCCCCATGCAGTGGGCGCCCCCACCCTAGGGAACAACCTCCCCATGCATATCAAAGCTGCACAGACCTTACAAACGTTTAAATCACTGCTTAAGACGCACCTGTTTGCTGTAGCTTTTAACCCTCGTTAACCTGGATTCCGATGTTTTAAAGTGTTGTTGTTTGTCTCCCTGTGATGTACTTTGGTCGTAGTAATCTTCACACTTGTTATTTATGTATTTGACATCGACTCTGTTCAGCACTTTGGTCAACTGTTGTTGTTTTTAAATGTGCTATAGAAATAAAATTGACATTGACATTGACAGAGAGCTCTGTTCTGTTTGACCTGTTGCCCTCACCTGTTGCCCTCAGGAAGGCGCATCAGAACAAGGACTAACAGACTCAAGAACAGTTTCTTCCCAAAAGCCAAAACCACTCTGAACTCACACATGCACTGACTCCACTTCACAGCCTACCCACGATTACAGTGCAATATTTAATACTCAATCACTTAATCTCATTACTGTGCAATGTTTAATACTCAGGACTTTTGATACAGAAAATTGTATTTTTGCATAATGTGTGTACAAAACTATTTTATATATGTACAGTATAGTTACTCTCAGGACTGTGCACCAGCCCCCCCCCCCTCTTATTTTCTGCCTATACTTTATAGTTTTATATTTTATATTTCGTGTCGACACTGTAAACAGGTTGCTTCAATCTCGTTGCACAGGTACTGTGCTTGTGTATAATGACAATAAATGCTTTCTATTCTAGTCTATTCTATTCTAAAGAAGACTGTTTGCAATACACAGGCTTTTGAATAGTGTTTTAAAAAAAAACTTATATTTACTCATTAAAATGTTCTGACACAATTTGATGGATAAATCTGGAGGCAAAGGAAAATATCTTGAATGCAACATTTGAATATCACATTGCCATCTAATGTGACCCTGAAAGCAACACGGGGCAGGAGTGTGTCTCGTTCATCTACTGGTGTTTGCCCCTGGGGAGGCAGTGGAAAGTATCAACCTTTGCATGCCAGATAAATGCACCCGCTCATAAAGTTAAAACTGTTGCTCTGATAACTCTATCACATATCAGACACCTACACAGGGACACAAATTGTTTCCGTGAGTTCATAATTTAATATATTACAAGGGACCCAGTGAGGCTTAAACGTGTGCCAACCCAGGTGACATCAGTACCAATAAACATGGGCAGAAATAGACGCTTAAGAGCTCAAGATGACGGAAACAGTCCGATCTTAAGGTTTAGAAACTTTTGAATGGGGGTCCAGATTGATGCACAGTTTTAAAGAAGGTTCTGTATATTAATAAAAGTTATTGTTTAAGCATGAGTGCCAAATACACAACTTTACATGTTTTAATATGAAATATCAATAAATTGCTGCTATTTGTAACTGCAACCATTAACATTATGAGACAACATTACAGACATAAAGGACCCCCCCCCCCCATTTGTAACTGCAACCATTAACATTACAAAACACAACATTCAGACCATGTGCAAGGTTTTTTTTTTTTTGTGGTTGTTTTGGATCTCTTTGGGGTTGTTTTGAATCTCTTTGTGGTTGTTTTGCATCTCTTTGTGGTTGTTTTGGATCTGTTTGTAGTTGTTTTGCATCTCTTTGTGGTTGTTTTGCATCTCTTTGTGGTTGTTTTGCATCTCTTTGTGGTTGTTTTGGATCTCTTTGTGGTTGTTTTGCATCTCTTTGTGGTTGTTTTGCATCTCTTTGTGGTTGTTTTGCATCTCTTTGTGGTTGTTTTTGCATCTCTTTGTGGTTGTTTTGCATCTCTTTGTGGTTGTTTTGGATCTCTTTGTGGTTGTTTTGGATCTCTTTGTAGTTGTTTTGCATCTCTTTGTGTTTTTTCTGCATCTCTTTGTGGTTGTTTTCATCTCTCTGTGGTTGTTTTCATCTCTCTGTGGTTGTTTTGCATCTCTCTGTGGTTGTTTTATCTCTTTGTGGTTGTTTTGAGTCTCTGTTGTTTTTTTGGATCTCTTTGTGGTTGTTTTGCATCTCTTTGTGGTTGTTTTGCATCTCTTTGTGGTTGTTTTGGATCTCTCTGTGGTTGTTTTCATCTCTCTGTGGTTGTTTTATCTCGTTGTGGTTGTTTTCATCTCTCTGTGGTTGTTTTGCATCTCTCTGTTGTTTTTTTGTATATCTTTGTGGTTGTTTTGGATCTCTCTGTGGTTGTTTTATCTTTGTGTTTTTGTGTGCGTCTCTTCATAGTTGTCTGATTGACTTTCCACCTTTAAACAGTCATCTCATACAGAGGCTTCGGCCCGCGGGCTGCTGGGCCTATCCCCGGCTGGTCGCCCTGTTCAGTAACCCATCCATGACACTCCCATGATACAGGAAACAACAAAGCCTTGATTTTTTATTCTAATGCCCACATCCTACTGCAGATGTTTTTTCCAAAACTGATTTTATTTTGCACCAAATCTAGACCTCTCATTGTATTTACCGCAAATACTCTCTATGAACAACCATGTCAATGCATGTACTGTAAGTATCTAGACGGAATTGAATATATCAGTGATTATAATGATACTGGTGGGAGACTGCACAATCAGGTCACTACTTCACACGCTGATAATAATCTTCTCAACTCTGCACGAGATGTCCTACTCACTTGCAAATCCTCATATCATCTTTAAAATGTCCAAACAAGTGGAGAGCAGTGGGCTTTTAATGCTGGCGCGGCTGTTATAGCAGCACCATATGGCAAACAGCATCGCCAAGCTGGAGAGGCAACCCCCCCCGGGGAAGAGCTTGAGTTTAGGCCTTACACTTTAGAAGATTTATTATTTATATAGTTTTATATACATAGTGCACATCATCTTCATATTAATTTGATTTAAATAACTGCCAGAGCCACCAGTGGTCAATGGAGACCAGTGTAGTAATTAAATGAAGTACTACTACTTTACTGTATTTGCAAGAAGTGTTTCCATACGTTGGAGTGAAAGACTCTTCCTTTAGTTCATGTTGTTTCTCTTTGTTAAAGTCAGACTTTGAATGATGTGTGGAAAGACAAAGCCCCAACAGTTATTTTACTTTCACTTCTAATAATTAAACACATTTAATATCAGAAAATTACTTTTGATACTTAAGTACAGGAAATATGAGACACTCTAAGACTTTTTTCTAAAAGGTAAGGTTAGGTACAAGTCTATGGTTTGAAGTACTTTATACAAGACTGACAGGGACCACAGAGTAAATGTCTCACTGGGTTACATTACTGGTAAATCTCATAGAGATGAATAGAAGCACTGGAGCAGCCTGATATCTTTCATAACTAACATAAATTCCAGATGAGAGGGCTAGAAAGAGGAAAGCAACACTGATGGAACAGAGTCTGCTTAAGGCAGCTGGTGACAAAAATGAAAGCGGAGAGGAGCCAGATTGAAGAGAAGAGCGAAAGCGTTGCTCTGAGTGCTGAAAGTCCAAATGTGGAGCAGACAGTGCACCAGACCGTGGCTAATGTGATGTTAAAGATGTCTCCAGGCTGCAGCAGAGCGCTGCATGCAGAGCACCCCCGGGCTTCTCTTCAAGAAATGAAATCACCAGCTTCCTCTTCGCTGCTTCTGCAGATCAACTGACACATGCACGTCATCTGCACCTCAAGAGGAACAGAGACACGTTGGATGCGTTTCAGTGAAATGTGGTCTCATGCACTGAGTTGGCGTTTAGCTAAACTTACTGTATGACTCACTGCAATTGCTGTGTAGCCTGAAAGAGTACTACTTCTGCAGTAGGGAGATTTCCTGTGCTTTTGATGAAATATAAAGATGATTTAACGTGACACCAGAGTAACAGCATATATTATTAAACTTGAGTCTCGATGGGCAAGATCATCTAATGATAGGATGTCAAAAATAGACTGATCCCTAGTACATCCTGCATTTCTTAGCCCATTTATCACAAGTCCAATAATCTTACTGAACTGTTTCAAGCTCGGTTCTTTTTAATTGCAAGGTCTGATATCAAATTGGAGCTAAGAACGCAGCTCTCAAACCCTGGTTTTCTGACATTGCTTCAAAACTGAAAAAACTCACAAAAAAACAATCTGCCAAGCTTGCCTGATGGTCGCTCTGCATTCCTCATCACAGGCAAGTCTGCTGCAAGCTGATTATCATACTGCACGGCCATGTGTAGAAACCACAGGCTGCCTACCAGGAAGGGAAGAGGCATCATCTAATCTACACCTTTGGGGGGGGGATGGTCGATAGTAATATTAACCCTCCTGTTGTCTTCGGGTCTAATTTGACCCCTTTTCAAAAGGTTTCTGTGTCAGAAATTTGGGTTTCTTTCAAACAAATTGTTCAAAAAAGTAACATGGATGGTTCCCAACAACGCTCCTTACAAGTTAAATAAATAATCAGTTCACTACTTTCATTGAATTTGGGTGTTTTTTTGACAATTTTATAGCATTTGGAGAAAAAAACAATTGGTAAAAGAACTTTTAAAAAGTGTAAAAAATAAAATAAAAAAGTCAAATAAAGTGAATTTATTTTTGAAAAAAGTAACAAAAATGTCAAAAAAGTGACAAATTTAAATAAAAAGGTTTAAAAATGTGGGGAAAAACCCACGAAAATTTCAAAAGGCTCAGAAAAAGTGGACAAATGTTGAAAAAGTGACAAAAACATGGGGGGAATGACACAAAAAGGTTCGAAAAAGACGACCATAACCTCGATAAAAGGTTTTTCATTTTAAATTTCCAGGTCGGCGGGAAGACAACGCGAGGGTTAAAGCTAGACTATGTAACATTTGAAAGAAGAAAAAAACCCTATTTCCTTCTGTAAATAAAAGTTGAATTCATAAGCAAAAAAAAGCAGCATTGGCCATTCTAATCTTATCAAAGTTTCGATATAATGTACATATTGCTGTGTAACTTTAGTCTTTCTGTTGACAATATGACTCCTATCTGTTCTTGCTACCATTGCAATATATTTTAGCATATCACAGACAGACATTACTATGTTGACACAGTAAAAGTCAACAGTAAAATGAGAAATTGACTCAAAACTGGCACACATTAAACCATTCTGACAATGACTGAACAGCTCCCCCTAATGGGGGAGAATCTGTAGCTTGCTAGTCTCTCATTGCCAGACCCTCCTCCACAGCGCTGCGGAGGAGGGTCTGGCTAGTCCACACAGCATCCCGGGATGGGAGACAAACGTGCTCTGGTTTATTTGTGTTTCTTTAAACCAATCACAATCGCCTTGGGCGGGGCTAAGGGCAGGACGCAATGACAGAAGCTGCATCTCATGTTGCTAAAATTGCCTCAAGTCCTCCAGCTGTCTCGCATTAGTCCCTTAGTCCCTCCCAACGAGGAGACACGGAGAGACGCAAGGAAATCGCTGGAGGAGACAGGCAACGAGTAAATGTTTTTAGAGGGATGAGAGAAACTCCTTCAGTTGCACGGCTTCCAGGAAGGCTGACCTTGTGTATCCTCGCCTATAGCTCCTCGATGATCCCTCCTCAGGTAACCATAGTCCTCAGATTGGACAGATAGTCTAGCTAGCTGTCTGGATTTACCCTGCAGAGATCTGAGGACCAGGTAACCATAGTCCTCAGATTGGACAGATAGTCTAGCTAGCTGTCTGGATTTACCTTCAGTCTGAGGACCAGGTAACCATAGTCCTCAGATTGACAGATAGTCTAGCTAGCTGTCTGGATTTACCTCTGCAGAGATCTGAGGACCAGGTAACCATAGTCCTCAGATTGGACAGATAGTCTAGCTAGCTGTCTGGATTTACCTCTGGGATCTGAGGACCAGGTAACCATAGTCCTCAGATTGGACAGATAGTCTAGCTAGCTGTCTGGATTTACCCTGCAGAGATCTGAGGACTAGGTAACCATAGTCCTCAGATTGGACAGATAGTCTAGCTAGCTGTCTGGATTTACCTCCTGCAGAGATCTGAGGACCAGGTAACTGTCCTCAGATTGGACAGATAGTCTAGCTAGCTGTCTGGATTTACCCTAGAGATCTGAGGACCAGGTAACCATAGTCCTCAGATTGGACAGATAGTCTAGCTAGCTGTCTGGATTTATTTTACCTGCAGAGATCTGAGGACCAGGTAACCATAGTCCTCAGATTGGACAGATAGTTGTTTTGGATTTGTTTTTGAGGACCAGGTAACCATAGTCCTCAGATTGGACAGATAAGCTAGCTGTCTGGATTCAGAGACCTGGGACCAGGTAACCATAGTCCTCAGATTGGACAGATAGTCTAGCTAGCTGTCTGGATTTACCCTGCAGAGATCTGAGGACTAGGTAACCATAGTCCTCAGATTGGACAGATAGTCTAGCTAGCTGTCTGGATTTACCCTGCAGAGATCTGAGGACCAGGTAACCATGGTCCTCAGAAATCAGCCGCAGGTTAGAGCGCCAACACAAAGGAAGTGGAAGGGGACAGCTATGCGGCCGAATTTCTGGCGGCAGCTGAACATCGTCGATGTAGACTAGCAGCCTGCTGAACGGGAGACGTATTGTTGATGCCTGTATGTACTGGTGCGTGCAGATTGGGACGTAATACTTCTTCATAACATTGCACCTTATACTTTGACCCTCTGCACAAAGGATTGTGGGTCACAATAACCAGAAAAGCAGATTGTGGCTATGGGGACACAGGGACAGCGGTAAGCCGAGCAAAAGAGCGCCATGTGGCGACGACCAGGCAAGTTCAGGAAAACCATCGTGGTTTGGATTGAAACACGTCCGAGAACTCGTTTCCTGGGTGAAAGTATCACCTAGGAAACAAGTTTTCGTGTGCCCCCTTTTAGCCACAACCAGAAAAGCATACTGGCTCGCCAACTGCAAAATCCAAATGGATGCAGTAGTACATCCTGGTATTTTTGACATATTAAATATTAGGATGGTAGTATGGGTATTGCAACGCGGGGAGCGTGTTTCAGAATTTATGAATGTCCCCTCAGGTCCATGAGGTTTGCCTCGTCCAAAATAAATAAAAAAAATCAGAGACCACCAAAAAATAGATTCTCCTTTTTTTTTTATTTAATAATTGCATTTTATTAATTGAAAAAAAAACAACAACAAAAACAAATGCAAAAAAAAAAAAAAAAAAAAAAGCAAAAACAAACGGTATCATTAGGTAAGACAAGGCGAGAGACACTTAAATAAGAAGAGTTCCATGTTGGTGAGGATAAAAGGTGAAAGCAGGTTGATGTGGGGGGGGGGGATGGGACAGGTTGGATTATATACACCGTTTCTCACTGCAGGACTGGCAGGCCCCGTAAAGGGGAAGGGGGGACGGGGGTGGGGGGGCTCAAAGTAGCAGGCCGGAGACACTGAAACACCAGAGAGAAAGGCACTATCCAGAGAGAACAAGAAAACAGAAACACACACAAACACAGGACCAGAAATCAAAATGTTTGACAAAGTGCTTGACAACACGCCACATTGGACAAAAAAAAAACAAAACAACAACTTTTACATCATTGAAGCTGATCTCTCAACTTTTAGCATAAAAGACAATCTCTCAGTTTTCTGAACTGTGCCAGCTTCGGATCAGCACTGGTGATTACACAATCTGATTATCCCAAACTCCGCCTCTTTGCTACGTGCAGGTATAACAAGGAGGTGAGCGTCTGCGTATGCATGCATGTAATGAATGTTTGTGAATATGCACGTGAACTACCTGTACATATCCTCACACACAACTTGCCTGAATGAATATCGACATCATCGCTGTCTCAGCATGTTAATTGCTTGCATGGTTTGTGTAGTTCAGGTCTCCGACCTGGCTTCCCTCATGGTAATGTCTGTGGACTTAAGTCAGCTACATTCACTGCCCAAGTAAAATGGCTGCAATAAATACATTGGCTTTGAAAAGGTGTCTGACCTTTCACACAGGGCTTTGTAATACAACAGCTGCTCGCAGCATTCATGGCTCTACTTGCTGGTCGACATTAGCTTCCTGTCAGGGTTAGTTTCTCCTCAGAGAACTAACGTTATTTTCCTCGCGTTATAGACGAGAGAAACCTTTTCAAATGGAATTTATGACCCCTTAAATATCACGCTGTGTTATCTGAGAGCCCTCAGATAGATTCAGAAAAAAACAAAACTGACAATTTAGCACATCCTAAAACTACTAGGTCTTATCCAGACTAACGAAAGATTGAACATAATTTACAAATGGAAAAAAAAAAAAAATACAATTTGTGATGAGAGGTAAAACAGACAAACACATACAAATATATAATATATATATTCTTAAAAAATGGATTCTCTCTATAGTCGATTTATTTATACAGCCGATGGCTGATGTACAATGCTCAGGTGCCAATGATCTCAGACGTGGAAACTTGCTCTACTGTAGATTGCATTTTTTCCCCTCTCTCTCTTCTTTTTTGTACATTTTTTTAAAAACCATTTCTTCTTTTTTTTAAAATATTTTTAAGCTTTTTTTTTTACTTCTTTAAAACAGAGTTAGGATTTATAGGTAAGCATTTCACTTTAGGTGATTAAAACAACATGCGGCAAAGAAAAGGAAACAAACGTAAAAGGAAGGCAGAATGTTAAGAAGTTAAGGGGAAGACAGAAGCAGCGGTGGGAGCGATAGAATCATTTGATGGTGCACTACTCTTTAGTTTCTCTGCGTTTAGATTTCCCTCAAAGATAGTTCAGTCCTCGCCGAGGCGTTCACTGGGGAGGTGAACTTTCTGCACGAGTTTCTCAGCTGCCACCCACTCAGCGACGCCTACGGCAGCACTACTCCTGTTTTAGCTCTCTCTTTTTCAGTTGTTTGCAATCGTCCTGTCTGCTCCTGTTATTGTGGGATGGCAAAGAGGGGTGGAGGGGTGGTGGGGGGGTTGGATGGGGGCTGATGAGATCGAGAACAATGATGATGATGGTGGTGGTGGTGGTGTTGATAGGTTGCTGTTGTGGCTGTTGTTGTTTACATGGTCTGACTGTTTTACATGTTCCGATTGACAGGCGTGACGTAGTTGCGGGGGAACATGCCCGTTTGACCGTGGCAGCCTCCTTTCCACCAGTTGGGGTCAGAGTTGTCCAGGACCTGGATGAAGTCTCCGCGCCGGAAACCCAGCTCTCCTTCCTCCTGGGGGTCAAAGTCAAAGAGTGCCTGCACATATGTGGGATGCTGTGAGACCAAAAGAAGGAAAGAGAGTGTTAGCAAGGGTGTGATGAGATGAAAAAATACTCAAAAACTTAACTTTTACACCGATTCCTGAGTTAATGCTGGTATGTTTTGCAATATTCTCAATATTCAATGTTCTCCACCGCAAATACCCCAGAGTAAGACACTGGGTATATACGGTTTAAAACATAGCAGGGATAATACCCAACAAAGTTAGCACCCCATGATTGTAATTGATAATGTGCAGGAAAAAAAACCTGCGGCGGAATTTAAAACGTGACAAAGCAAAAATATCAACGGTTGATCATCCTCTACCTAACAACAGCATCCTAACACACAATCTCTACACCACCTCTGTGCCCCTTCCTGCCATCTATCACAGACCCGTCTCACTCACGTCTCAGACTGTCTTACATCTTCTCATCACCTCCTCCTTTGTGGTTTTGGTCACACTTCCTCTCTTCTTCCCCCTGTGGCTGTCCCTCAGAGCCGCAGCGTCACCGTAGCTAACTTCCTCTGCCTACTGACAACTACACTAGTTTGGAATGAAAACTGCATGAATTTCACAGAGAAGCAATTATGACTTTTTTCTTCTTTTTTTTTTTTTATATAGGTTACACAAACACAACTAGCGCCAAGCTCTTTAGCCAAGCCTCACTGTTGCTATCTTTACCTACAGTTTAATACTGACGGCAAACACCTGTGTGTCAGGTGTTACCAAAAGCTTAGCCACACTTGCCAACCAATCAGAGAGTGTTTTCCATGCCAGTGATGAATGAGGAGCCTCCACAGTTCTTCCAAACTACTGAATTCAGAAGACTAAGGCTGAGCCGAATGTTTCCAGGCTTCAACTATTGCCATAATAATCAACTTCCAAATCAATAATCGAATGCTTCTTTGCTGTTTTTTTTAAAGGTGCGTAGTGGCGCTGTTGTGTGTGCTGAAACACAGCGGAGATCGGGAGAGACAGACATAACATGGCCCTTAGTTCGGTTTCTTGCCTGCTTTCTTTGTTGGGTTGATAAGTTCCAAAATATTTTGGCCCTGCTACATTCTTAAGCGAGTTAAACGGGGACAGTTTCACTGCAGCCTAGTACATGATGAACTTGCCCCTCCATGCTGTCATAGCTCCTCGCTCCCCCACCTAGCCATCATTACATCCATTTTATGGGGTGCTTACAAAACACAACTAGCGTCCCTGTGTGTGATAAAAGACAGATTTATTTTGTTTGCATGTGGTTAGGCTGATAACCAACATGTTCTTTCTCTTCCTGGTTCTGCAGTCCTGAGGGCTAAGCGTGCCCACAAGTGACCTAGATCAGAGAAAGGGCCAAGCATGACGGTACGTTCCTACGAGTCAAAACTCCGCAACAGTTCAATCATGTTGCTGGCGTTACCACATAACGTTACTTCTTTTCATCCCCTATGGGACACCAGGCTGAGAGAGATCTCTCCATCGCATTTATTCCTTGGCAACATGCCGCGCATGTCCCTGTGACGGCTGCATCTGGTCTGGCCGCTCCTCTAACTGTTAGAAACACCGGCTAGCAGGGACGTTTGGAGCTTTTTGAGGGTCTGAAGGACAGCACGCTTGTTGCTGACTTGGCCTTTTGTTTGTGGTGTGACAGATTCGCTTCTAGTCTCTGATCTTTTCAGAGGAACTTAAATTAAAAAGGTTGATGATTGCTCATATACATTTTCAAAACATTCAAAACTGTTACTGTGTTCTCTTTCAAAAGACAGCAATACAAAACATTTTGAATGTTTTATTTTATACTTTAGTAGTGAACTAAATGAATGCATAATAAATCATGATAAACAACTAAATCTATTATCGCTGCATCCCTATTCACCGTTAAATAGTTTATATACTACAACATTCTGTAAAAAAAAGTTAAGGACATCAGGGCTGCAAGGAACGATCATTTTCATTGTGGATTGATCTGTTGATTATTTTCTCAGTTGGAAAATAATCAACAACTATTGGTCTATAAAATGACAGAAAATGATGAAGTCCACAACTTCAAGATAGTTCAGTTAACGGTCACAGAGGAGTGAAGAAACTAGAAAACATTCACATTTAAGAAGCTGGAATCAAAGACTTTTGCCTTTTTTGTTTGTTTCCATAACAAGTGTCTCCGAAACCGATGAATCTCGGCAGCTCTGAAAGCAACGTTTTAGCGATTTTAGTTTTAGAGTCCAGCGAGGACGCCAGAGTGTGCTCACTCTTAGCTATGTAGATTCTTACCTGGGGGACCTGCTCTATGTCCCGCAGAAAGATCTGTTGATTGCGAGAGACTGAGGTGGAGCGGTGGTAGTCCACCAGCTCGTTGAGGGAGTTAAACTTCACCACCCATAGGAAATACTTTCCAGCCCCGTCACGAAGAACCTTGAAGTGCTGGACGTCATTTCCAAACCTGCATGAGGGCACAGAAATGAAAACTATGAGGAGGGGGAGGGGGGGGGGGAGGGGGTCTTCAGCAAAAAGGTACAGTTTCTGCCGAGAGCCGGCGAGGCACCGGTAATACACATGTAATGCATTTGATAAGCAAGATTAATGTCCCTGTGACAGACTGGTAATAGTGATATTAGTCAAATGAATCAGTCGGCATGGTAAAGTGGAATGAGGGCAGTGCAGAGTAATTAAGATCCATATCTTAGCCTCAGTTTACATGTCACCTGCTGTGAACTGCTGTATCTTCTGGGAAGGAAAGACTGGATAGAGACGGACAAAAAGGCAAGCAGCTCTGTCTGTCCGTCCGTGTCAGCTAAGACTGTAAGATCTTACAGGGCAGACGTCCAACACACACAATACAAATCCTAACTGGTGCACATTGGTCACCAGAGGGCAGCGCGGAGACTGCACAAGAATAAGGAAGAGGCTGTGCTGATGACTCAGACATACCAAGTATGGAAACACATGAACATGATCACTTGTGAGGAAACGGTACATTGATGTAAAGAGGACAATGTGTGGAACTGTATTAATAGAAAATGGTGTTGAGTGTGACTCGTGATCCTCCTGTACATCAGCGCGGCGCTACTTACTTCACAGAGAGGGAGAAGTCCCCTGGTGCACTCTCGCTCTCTCTGATGAGGAAGGCCCCGTCGTGCCTCTGTTTGTTTAGCATCTCTTCGGCTTTGGCCCGGGGAATCTTCCCGAAGAACCACCTGGAGGAGGCAGGAAAGAGGCACAAGTAAGCCCGGGCTGCAACTGACAATTATTTTCTCCAATAATATGATATGAAAAAAATAGTACCAGAGGAATAACTCTACTGATGAATGTTTTTTAAGGATTTTTTAAAAAACATTTTGCTACTTTTTTTCCCCCTCGCAATTCTTGCTGCTTTTTTTGGACGTTAAGTGCTAATGGTAACAGGAAGCGTCAAGCCCATCATGCATTGAGCAAGGCATGGGGTACACCTTTGAATCAGTCAGTCTATCCCAGAGCTAACGCACACAGACACACACACACTTTTTTTTTTTTTTTAAAGGATACTTTTTGGCTATTTTAGGCCTTTAGTTATATAGGTGACATAACCGCAAATGACAAGCAGCAAAGGGCCGCTGGGCGGAGTCAAACCTGCGGCCGCTTACAAAGAGTGAACCTCTATATATGGGCTGTTCTACTAGGTGAGCTACCTAGCGCCCACACTTACATTCCCACCTATGAGCAATCCAGCCTAACTTCAAGTCTGTGGACTGAGGGAGAAAACGGCCAGAACATGCAAACATTGCACAAACATCACACCTCCTGACAACCGTGGGGAGAGGGTGCTAACTGGGGGCGACAGTCAATGAGCTAAATTAAACACAACTACAGACCACATACCATACAGGGAGACCCCTCCACCACCACCAAAAGCAACAAAACTATGTTCACACCAGGAAGAAAGAAAAAAAAAAAAATTTTTTGTGTCACAATTCTAATGCGCACTTGCAAACATCGGTTTTTCAAAGTCTCTAAATCCAGAAGCAGTTAAAATTACAGAAAAGTCCGAAAGTTTTTTTTTTTAAAGTGGCCTACATCTATGTTTAGTAGCATATGTGCTACAAATATATAAATGGGAGAAAACCTTGACATAGAGAGGTGAAGACAAATGGGAGGCTAAGCCAGTGAAAGCTCTTTACTCGTGTAAATAATTAAAAAGTACAATCAGCCAAAAGATGAGATCTTGGCTCCTTTACACGTAGGTGGAAATCAATAATGAAATGGCCAACTCTTGATCTGCTTTGCATCGGTGCTGGCAGCAAAAGCAAGCACACACACAAGAGTCTTTTTCCGTGTTTGATAAAAGTGATAGCAGAGCAATTAATGGGGCCAAGGAAACTATCAGCACGCCCACGCCGCCCCCATGCTCCAACATATTCCTCTACCACTTTAATTCTAGGGCTAAGACTCACGATTATTTTCATGTTTTTCACACTTTCCTCGCACTCCTAAAGTTAGTTTAAATATGAAGAAAGTTGGTCAGTTTAAAAAGGTTTTAAAACATATTCAACTCTGTATCCACACGAACGTCTAGGGCTGAAAGGACTTGGACTTGCAGCAGAGCCATACTCTATTGTGCGCTGCTGTGTAGCACGGCTGTGTGTGCATGTGTGGGTGCCTGGTGCTTTCGGGTGCCACTCAGTCACCACAATGGGAGGCAAAGGCAAACTCCAGACACTTTATCACTGTCACCACCATTTCTAGTCCATTACTGTACTGGGGTAGTTTTCATCAACCAAAAGGTTTACAGTAAATAATATTATATTCTACCCACAAACAAAGTGATTTCACTAAAATATAGTTCCCACAGGTTGCACTATATTGCGAGAGTGTAGTGCATCATATTCTTCGGCTGCACCAAGACAGGTCTGGCTCAATTTATATTAAAAAATATGTATATGTTTTTTAAACCGGCTGACTTGATGGCATCCTAGGATGCGGAAACACTTTAAAGCCCATTAACATGAGACATCACTGCAGTCTGTCATTTGTGGCTCTTCTGGGATCTAACCTTATTACAAGTTTGGCCCGCTGGCTATTTCACAATAAAAACGGCACAGAATGAAGTGTTGAGCTACCATCACAGACTGCATATAAAGGTGGGCGACGGATCTCCACTGCCTCCCACTGTACAAACGTGAAGCCAAAATCTGCCGCATACGGGCGCCACTATCGTGTAATTTCGGAGCCAGAGTCTGCGCGGTAGTGATGAGGAGGGGGAGGCCAATTGCGAGCAGGGTTAGGTACCAAAACCCGGTGCCAACCGGACCGAATGGCAGATTATAGTGCCTCATTAAGGTGCCACTTAAATGTCTGTACTCCGATGCTTCAAAACGGCCGTTACAGGCAACAGAAGCATCACTGCATTTGTTCGTCACTGTCCTTTTATGCTCTTTATTTGTTTTAAGTACGGGTTCAGGCACCAGTATCGGAAAACAAATGATACTCAACCCTAATCGCGAATCAATCACAGATGTCAAATATGACGTTTCCCGTTTTTTAGAGCATCAAATAACTAATAAAAATCAAATTTAAGAAAAATTAAGACTTGAGCAAACATCAGCGTGATCAGAACTACCTAAATGACGCAGCTTTTCCTGCCTTCTTTGATGTGTTTGGGATGCGTGGCAGGCAGTAAAATGAATCCTGAACTCCTGATGAGAAGGTATCAATAAAGTCACAATCAATTTGAATGGTGAAATTTACCTCGCCAGTGGAACAGGCAGTGATAACTGCTGAGCAAAGCTCTCATGGAGTCTGATGACAATATTGGTTGGGAAATGCTAATATATGTTGCATAAAATATTGCAACATCGTCATGTCATCGAAATCCACGTCTTCAAATTCTACAACTTTAACAGAAGGCTTCACATTCAACAGATAATGACAATCTACATACAGCGCCAAGTTTAACACAATTTTGTATCGACATGTGGACAAAAATAATACAGACTGTATAAAAAAAAGCAGTTTGTTTTCATAATGACAATTTTTTTTTTTTTTTTTTACCAGTTGGTTTCAGCCAAACAATCCAAATAATTGTTTTGCTACAAGCTATGCAAAGTTTTAATGGTATGTCCTACTTTTCTGTATGTAGGTCAATTTATACTGGAAACATTGCACTCAGTAGGATTATACTGAGTAGGAGAGTAGGAGAGGATCAGCGTTAGATGTATGAAGTGCTGCTAACTATTGATTATCCATAACATATTAAAGATTGCAAACACTTGAGGATTGTTGTTAAAATGGCACAAAGGGCAGAAAAAACACAAGAGCAATAAAGAAGCGAACAAGAATAGGTGGGGAACTAGTGTATGGCTGGATGGTGTATGGTCATTGGGCTAACTTGTGGTCAGATTTGTTACAGGTATAGTCAGTGGAGGACACGCAAATGTCTGCGCTGTCCTCTGGTGCCGAAAAACGGTCGTTATAGGCCAAAGAATCATCACTGCATGTTACGCTAGGTAACATTATACTCGGCAGCAGGTACTGCGTTGTTACAGGGATCAGCGGTGGGGTCTATCATGTCAAATCCTGGCTAATTAATTAGAAAAAGTAACATTGGTTCTTAAAGTGTGCTAAAGTAGCACATCATATGTGGTTAAGATTCATATGACACAAATAATTGAGGCCAGCTTCTATTGAATGAATACAGCACTGTAATCATGCTATTTTCGAGTGCTGGGCAGTATGAAGAGGTTTATGTCACTGTGTTTTTCAAGATTCTGGCAGTTTCACTGTATTTTCTGTCTTTTGCCTGACTAGGTGTTTATATAGGTTTATAATGGCATATTTTACTGTCAGTATTCAGTACTGTAAGAATATAAAAAGAAACATTTCAATGTCATGTTTACTAAGAGCTTTGATTACTAAAGGGTTTGCTTGGCTTCACATTATACAACAACATATGAAGGAGAATGCATGAAACAGTTACAGAATCTAAACTATTTTTATTGTGCAATATATTAAGCAGTAAAATAAACTTAAATTAAATAAATACACATACCAACAACTTTAACATGCTTCCATTTCAAAACAAAATAGCAGTAAGATCGCTGTTTAAACACTACCTCGGCCACAGGTAAGTGAGGCTGTAGAAAGGTGGGCGACTGAACGAAGCTCTGCTGTCAGCCTCCTTCGCGGTTTGAATAATGTTAGTAAGTTGGCGTAAGTACTTTGGCGAGGCAAGACATCTTAAATCCAGCGTTGCTCTGAACCTGTCTTTCTCGACGGTGGATTGTTTTTGTGTTGCTCCACTGCATGCTTGAGGTGATAGCAACGTTAGCATGGCAGCGCGACGACTACAGTCAGCACGACAGGTAACAACAGACTCGACTCCTCTTTTTGGCACAAGTTCTTCTGTGTCATCATGTTCTACTAGTTCTGCAGCTTTGATTTGGGAACTTACAATGTTTATCCTATGTTCACTCTGTCTATGGCGCTGTGTGACACCTGAGCAATACTGTTGTTTACCCTCACCCACAGTCAGTTAAAGAAATGGACCAACAGAGAGAAGTCTATTAGAAGCACTTTTCCGGTGATGGCTGAGCGTTACTGCGCAGTTGCAAACTGAGCTTGACGACGTAGATGTGACATGAGCAACCTGTCTGAAACTTGTACTTCTTCTGGTAGCTGTGCCAAGAGAAATCTCAATCATTCTGAAACTGGCAGAGAGCGTAGGTAAATGTTAGGAAAAAACATAGGCACAGGCTAATTATTGGTGATAAGCAAGGTTAAGAAAAACTGCCATTATTAGCCGTTAAAATATTTATGTAAAATAAATAAACTAGATTGGATTCAACTTTATTGTCACTGCAATGTCGCAAGTACATAGCAGCGAAATGTAGTTAATGTCTAGTGCTTAAGCAGTGATTAACTAACTACACGTTAGTATTGAAAATTAGACCGATTCAGTATAATTTTCTAACCATAATTTTCACTTGGCAATTTAGCATCAAGGTACTGGGTGAAAAAAAAAAAAAAAAAAAAAAAAGTTCAAATAATGGGGTTTGTTACTTTTAATAGTAACTGATGATGAGGTAAACTAACCGTCCTCCTATGGCCAACAGAAGATGCCGCTGGCTCTGGAGTGTGTGTCTGTTGAACATCCAACTTGTCAGTAACTATACCCCGGTGCGGCGGTGCTGCTGGCTGGACCACAGCCGGTGCTGCTGTTACGCTGTGATGCTCTATCTCACCTGTCTGTGCGCTGTGACATCTTTTCAGCCCACAACTTTATCAGATATATATTTGTTATGCACGTGGTATTTCGAGGCACCCGCCTCCAAATACCGAGAAAGATTAAACACATTGACATCCCCCATTCTGCTCACACCCCAGCAATGATGCAATAACGTCAATATTCAATTAAGCGTTAGAGGCCTGGAGCACATTAATAAAGAGAGAGCTAATCTGGCACGGAGCGCAGGTTCAAAGGTAATGTCCTCTAAGGATTCTGCCAGGCGTTCTCTGAAGTAGTTTCACACACAAACATGACCGATGCATTACATACAATCAAGTCTCATGTACGTGAACAGGACGAGTGTGGTTCAGACATGCAAAACCTCAGCAACTGATAGTCAACATCCATTTATCTTTCATGGGATCGCAGCAGACATACAACACAAAAAAAAAAAAATAAATATGAATCGATTTTGAATCAGTAGAGCCTGAATTGCGATTCAAATACCAATTGATTTTTTTTTTTCACACCCCTAATACACAATCAAAAACTGACATAAGAGGAATTGGGATGTGTAATACTTACGGATGGGCTTTCATCTCTATGTAATTCTTGGGAATGAAGCCATCTTTTCCATTTAGCTCTGCCTTGTACCAGTTCTGATCACACTCTTCATTTAATACCTGGTGTTGACGAAAAGAAAGACAGAAAGAAAGAGTTGTTCAGGTTAGGGCCACAAACAGATGTCAACAATGGACAGCAATCACCCTTCTAAATTTAGCTTTAAGCCATTTCCCTTCATTTCCTGTGACTTCAGAAGCTGCATGAACCGAATGTTAGGACAACTGCTTGGTAAATATTAGGATTGGGAAACTACAAAACTAACAGCAGGGAGATCAGCGGGCAAATATACCCTAACAAATACACTTTAAAACCTTTGAAAAGATAGATTCTAATTAAAAAAGACCAATAATGTGTCTGTATGTGACCTGCACTTTTAGCTATAGAGACTCATTCAGCAGAGGCCTGCAGTTGTGGGGGGGGGGGATCACCAGACGCCTCCCGATACGATATAATCACGATACTTATGCCACCATACAATATTGCAATTTATAAACTTTTTGCCAACTTTGATTTTTACCCCAATTTCAAATAATGTCCCTAAAGGAAACTTTCTCAACATCTGTTTTATCTAAAAAGAAACATTTCTCTTTGTTCATCTCACTTCAATTTTATTGCTGCAAAGCGGGATTGTCAAGCAGACAAACTGACCAACACATGCATAATAAAGAATTAAGGGCATTTAGATCTGACTACAGCGCAGGTGTGCTGGGCTAGTGGTGCATCAGGGTGTATGTCCAAGTTAATGCATGAATGCCACTTTATCTATGTGTGCCTATGAGGGAAAAATTAAAATTAACCTTCACGCTGCAGCAGATAATGTATCCAGGAAGGAGAATTAACGCCTTGCGGTTGTATCCGCCAACCAGTCAAGTTGCAGTTTACATCCATTTCTGTCCAGATGCATGTATTACATGTACTGACGACTTTGAAGCAATTAAAAAAAAAAAAAAAAAAAAAAAAAAAAAGGTATTACCATCCACGATTGGTATTTTTGGGCCAATCGTGGACACACACACACATCTTCAACCAGAAAATCTATACATGCACTACAGTTTTAAGACGCACACCCAGGATTATTGTCACTAATTCAGTATCCGACCCCTTATGTTCCTGAGTTTTTGTACAAAATACGGATTTAAAGAAGAAATAAAAGAAGAGAAAATATAGTAAGTATATTAGTAAGTAAAAGTAGTGGTATAAGATTGAATCCCGGGAAACGTGATTCTGGGAAATCTGATCAAATCTGATCTAATTTTCTGGAAAAATTTAAACCCTATTGCCCAATATTCTTTACACTGTGTGAAATATTTACTGCATTTAAGGAACATCTAGATATGAACACAATTCAGTGGAAAACTAAGCAACAGCACTGAGTCACGCAGCCTTCGTCTGAATGTTGCAAAAAAAACAGTCAAAGCCTGTTTGGCAATCTCAGCCAAACGTACGGCCACCAAATACCAGCAGGGTATTTGGTGTCACTTTATAAAGTATAAAGTGACAGAAAAGTAAAGAGTGCGATGCATGTGTCGGGCAACCAAGTCGTCACCTGTTCGATTCTTTGAGCAGCTTGAAGTAAAACCCAACTAGCATTCATCTCATCACTTTCATCCAGTCAGACAGAACAATGTACCGTAGAATAACTCCGTTTGACTCAGAAGAATTACATTATTGCATCACGTTTGTTAAAAGTCATTTCTTTCACCGTCTTTGATGACAACTCATCTGCACAATTCAAAGAAGAGAAGGGGGTCAAGTCTTATACTAAACATTAAACTGGTGCATTATGAAAAAATATGTGAGATTTGCTTCTTGCCTATATAATTTACAGCACACTAAGAATCTTTTTTATTCCAGCGCAAAATTGGTAATGTTGTAATAAAATTGGAGGATTCCTCTAACGTAATTGGTATCGAATCAAACATGTAATCAAATCTGGACCTTGGGAATCAGAATCAATCAGCCCCTATTGGCTAAGGCAACATCAGTGGAGTTTTCTGCCAAAAGAAAACCACACACAGAAAACAGACACAAAAAGACAATCCTCAATGCATTTTTTCTTCTTCCTCTCCAATTAAATTCATACTTTCCCCCCTAACCCGGGCCGAGACAGCTGTCCAATTGGCCCGTGTAGTGTGAGTGGCTGTATTTGCTAGTGAGCCTGCAGAATGCCAGCTGTCACTGGCCTTCCCCAGCTGCTTGCCCTGCACAAGACCAGCATTACTGGTTTAGGGAGTGCCCTGTATAGATTTTGTCTATAGGTGCATGTGTAACACAGTGGACTTATAAATTTTAAAGTACATATATGATACAGAGAGATGGAAGGGAGCCACATTGTGGTTTTAATTTTTTGTGTTTTGTCTTGCAACATTGTTGATTGTTCGAGATAAATAAATGAAATGAAATGAAAGGAGTGTGTTTATGCTAGTCGATGTGGCACTGTCTGAGCCAAGACTCACACAAAGGGCCGTAGCCTCTGGGATGTATGTTGACACATTAAACCGACCTTTAAGAACTAGTGCATAAAAAGGCCGACCGATCCAACAATGTCTGGCCTTGTGGCCAGCTGACTGCTGACATGCAGTTTTCTGCTCACATCGGCAGCTCGTGGTCAACTGCTCATGAAGAATGACAAGACTGTACAGCCATTAGGGCTGACTGATTAAGGGGGAAAAAATACAATATTTTGGTCAATATTGAAGTCATTTTTTTTACTCATCGACTTTAAATCCTAACTGTTCCCAGACAACGGAAGTTGCTCTCCCCTTCTACTCTCGTCACCAGATACCACAAACGGGAGCTTGAGAACTATTGGCTGAGTGAGTTTAACCTTCGGGAGGGGTGAAAGTGCGCGTTATTCAGAACACAAGACAAAATAAGTGGGAAATAATAGTGTCTCGATTACATTGTGTTTGTGATCGTTAGGAGCTGAAAGAGCTAAATGCAAACATCTGCATGGCTACATGCTAGCACGTTGATTTTAAGCTGGTCTAATGGTCATAATCTGAGTTTAGCATGCTAACATTCACTAATTAGCACTAAACAAAGTACAGCTGAGGCAGATGGGAATTTCATTGGTTTTGCAGGTATTTGGTCATAACTCTAAGTGTCAAATTAAAACTTTGACCTGATGATGGCGCTAATTGAAGAGTCAGGGGATCCCTACAGTCGGTAGGATTCATTGTCTGGGGACCACGGATGTCTGTAGCAAATTTCCTGGCAATCCATTCAAAAGTCCTTAAAATGTATCACTCATATTTCATACAAGCCATTGAGTCCTCTTGCTTGCCCCGATGGCCGCTATGGACATTCAACATGCTCAAACAGCTGATCTGCAGTCAGTAGAATCACGCCAACATGCCAAGAACCATGCACTGCAAAAACTGTGTGTCACTATTAGCCACAGACACCTAATGGCCGGCGGCCCAACAGCTGGATGTTGGCGTGGTGTGTCAGTGCCTTAACGCGTCTTATAGATTCTGTGAACTCCAAATAACTCCCTTACTTCCTGCCAACAACACACACATACACTCCATGGAAATGCAGAAACAAACATACACAAACAAAACTGTACCACTTCCATTGGAGCTGAGACACTTAATAGCAAACAAGAAATCCGCCTCACATCCTTGGTGCAATGGGACACTGGCTCACGTTAGGGAGGGACACTACATTTGGATTTCTTTTCTTTCTTGACAGATAGCTGAACTCTTTTTCTGAACGACAAACAGGCATCTGGGTCCCAGTTCCCCCGTCCGGGAGGCTAAGACAGAGTTTCCACATTTAGCGTCCGCAGAATATTTTAACATAGAGCCCGACCGATATATCGGCGGGCAATATTAGGCGTTTTCCAAACTATTGGTATCGATATTTATAACAGCCGATAAATTTATAATTAGATTTGTTTAATTTTTTTATAATGACAAATTATTCTGATAAATTAATATTTAAAAAATAAAATCGGACAAAACACCCTTCAACCATGTTACGAGTGTTGGTGTTGCATAGTTTGTCCACCAGAGGGCGCTTTACAGCGTCCCTGTTGGCAACACTTATTTTAATTTTTTTTATGGTGTTATCTTGAGTTTGTATTTTTATAGATTTTATTTATCAGAACATATATAACATGATATGATATAACATATTTTGATGTTCCCGCTTACTTATGTTTGATGAAGCCGCTTACTCGCCGCTGTTGCCTTGCTGAGCGGCTTGCATTTTTTTTGCAGAACACCCTCAATACCTCGAGTTGAAAAACTTCAACTAGGAACGGAAATAATGCCCAACGTCATTTAAATTCACAGCAAAATAGCAGCATTAAACAAATAAGAAAGAAAAGCACAACTGCCGGACCGATACATTACTGTATCTGGTTTGTGGTTTCCCCATTCCCAGCCTTTTTTTTTTTTTGTATTTCCCAAAATAAGTTGAATACGTCTGAATAGACATCTTAAACGACACTAAAACCTGGCACATATACAATAAGTGTCTATCCCAACTGTTGCAGCCAACTTGAAAAGTAATTTTTTTTTTTTTTAAGTCAAATTGTTCAACACATTTAAGAAAAGACCTGGTTATTAGAAGAGTTTGATTGTCAAAGCCCAGTGAAAATACTTTTCTTAGACATGTCTTTGGAGTTACATTTGAACTTGAATGCTTACTGCTATCTGGTGGTTCTAAAAACCAAAAGACCCATGAGGAAAAAGCAGAAATAAAATAATTTGCTTGTCTGGCAGTTTTCTTTAACCATACAGAGAGCAGACAACCACAGCATTGTGTGTGACTGAGCTCTGTGTCTGCGTTCCAAGCCGAGCCAGCATTGTGCTATTGCACTTCCGTGGAAGATATGCATTCCCTCCCTCTCTCATTCTCTTACTGAAGATTTTTTTTGTCTCTTTAATCTGATTGAGCCACAATAGTTGAAGGAGTTTCTATTTGACAGGCTAAGGTCCAGGCCAGGGATTATCTTGTCCACAGCTGCCACTGTAGACGCCATCCTCCCCCCGCCATCCTCTCTTGCACACACTAAAATATTATAGCACTTCCACCAACAAATCCATGTGTGACGCTTTAAATGGGTAGTTTTCATTTACAAGAGAACCAAGTCCACAACTACAAATTCAGTAGGTCACTGCATAAAAATGAAAATATAAAATATCTTGTGTAAATCCATCTGATAAACAGGATTGCCGACTGTCATAGTCATTAATCATCTTCATTAATCACATGCTATTTTGTCTTTACACTAGTAGAGATTTAACTAAGCCAATGTGGAGAAACTGGTGCAACATAATGGGATTTCTCTTCTTCTGTCATCGAATAAAAACAACGCACAAACTCACATTTTATAATTAGCGTCGAGAACCAATTCCTACTTGGAATCGGTTAAAAAAAAGAAATTACAATTCCAGTGGAATCATTTCTTTATTGGAAATACTTTTGGAAGATTTGGTTTCAAATCTGATCATGGATTGCAAAGTTTTGGTTTCCAGGCGCTTGGTGTGTTGCAGCCTCTGAGCACAGTAAGCGGCTCTACTGTGGCTTTACTTCACGTTGAAAACGCCCTGTAAAACTGCAAGCCAGGGGAGAGCGATGGACGTACTCAGAGTGACGGCTGGGTCAGCCGAGTTACACACGTCGTGTACATATGAAATGTCTGTATCGTCACTGCACTGCATTTTTATGAACTATGATATTCTGCCAATGGGTCACATCTCTCGCCCAGGTCCAGCAGCTCCGTCTCACACACTGTTACTCAATGGACTGAAGTTAGTTGCATTCAATAACTTCTTCTGAGTTTTTCGCCGTGTCGGCCGTGATAGCAGAGTTACTAGCGGAAACACTGGTACAAATACAGGTTCGCCTCTCATGCTTAACAATAGAAAGCTGTGTTAATAACAATTAAAACTGTGGACATATGTTAGAAGTGTCGACTGCCGCTGTGTTGCTCCGTGTTGCGTGTTGTTAGTTAGAAACTAAGCTGCTCGGTGCAGGGAACAACTCTGACGGCACATGATCAGACGGTGGTTTTTTGGAGCGGTAGATGGGCTCTGCAAAAAAAAAAAAAGGGCGTTCTATGAACAGAATGACGTATTTAAAATATCACTTGATTACGCAAATTTGATCGCGGGAAGCCAAAATCGTGATTAAAATTCGATAAATTGTGCAGCCTTAGTAAGTGACCTTGAGAAGATTAGATTTAAATCCTTACTTTTCCCTTCCTGGCCACCTAAAGATGAACATCACAAAGAAAATCCTTTGTATAACACCAAGTATGTGGATAAAAGAAATAACCATGCTCAAGAGGGCCTTGATTGCATAAGGTGCACGTAAGACAGACTTATACAAAGCTTTGCCTAGCACGAGAGGGAGAAGGAAATTATGGTACATGACGGTGAGGCCAAAAATAAATAAATAACAGGAACCAAATAAACCACGTCTGCACAGTCCACATGGGATTGCAATAAATCAGGAGCAGGGATTACTCCGGGGTGTGAGTTAATCTGAGTGTGCGGCAGGTCAGACCGATTGAAAAATAGACAAGATAAAGCTTCATGAGAAGCTCAGAGGCCAACGCCCGTGGGGTATGGCACCAAGTTTCATGAAACTGAAAGAGTCCGTTTTGTTGTCTATTTGCACACCAGACGGCACCAATGACAACATCAGCCACTGCTTAGTTATCCAATCAGACCACAGACAATTATCAGTTACAGTGCACCTGGTAATATGCAAAGTCACCCAGCCACCGGTAAGAGCCAGAGGACCAGAGCTGAGTGGAAAAACATTTTAATGAAACCACACAGCACACGCTACAATATCAGTCATATTTCTACAGAAACAGAAAGAGCAGATACAGGAACTGTTTTTTTTTTTAGGTTTAGGGCTGCAACTCATCATTATTTTATATTTTCGATTAATCTGTTGATTATTTTCTCGATGAATAGATCAGTTGTTTGGTGTATAAAATGACAGAAATGGGGGAAAGCCCAAAATGACGTTCTAAAATGTCTCGTTTTGTCCCCAAATCAAAGATATTCAGTTTATTGTCACATAGGAGAGAAGAAACTCAAAAATATATTCACATTAAAGAAGCTAGAATAATTGGAAAATCAAAAAAAAAAGACTAATCGAATCAATTAATTGAATATCAAAGTAGTTGGCAAATACATTAAATAACTAATTGATTAATATTTATTTTTAAATACATTTATTCATTTTATTAAAATTCTAGTTCTCTTTAACTCAATAAAAAGGTAAGAGTAATGTGCAGGCGTTTGCAAGAAAATCAGTTCAGGTGCAGACACTGGCAGAGAATGATGACAAACTATCTTACTATAAAAATCTGCTCAAATTTAACAAATCAAGCAATTTCATGACCATACAAACCAACTTCTGGTTCAATCCAGAAATGTCTAAACTTGTAGATTACAAACCTTCAAACAAGGTTGCTGTGGGGAAAGACTTCAAAGCCTTTCTGGAGGCGGTGGTCATGTTAGTCATAAACATTTATTTCTAGCAGACAATATCGAGCCATCAGGTGGACCTGGCACATATACGACACCCAAAAAAACCCCAACAGTGAAGAAAAGCCAGGGAGAAGAGAAGGCCTGTGATGGCACAAGTACAAGACGTGTGTGTGTGTGTGTGTGTGTGTGTGTGTGTGTGTGTGTGTGTGTGTGTGTGTGTGTGTGTGTGTGTGTGTGTGTGTGTGTGTGTGTGTGTGTGTGTGTGTGTGTGTGTGTGTGTGTGTGTGTGTGTGTGTGTGTGTGTGTGCGTGTGTGTGTGTGTGTGTGTGTGTGTCAGGGCCAATCATGAGGATGTCCTGCAGGAATGGAATCTGAGGCCTGGCATTTTGACACACTGGCAGCAGAAGTGACCCCTGCTGTGGCACCGGATCTTAAAACGGGGGACAAACTGTGATTACCCCCCCCTTAAACCGTACAGTATCTAGGACAGTATGCATGGACTGATAGAGTGATCAAGTCCTCAAAAAATAAGGTAGGTTATGTATTGGTGTAATCATTTTAAATACCCCGAATGCGTTTTTCCACAGATGAATAACTGCGCCCCTCTAGACTGATGGATACGGAGAGGAAGACAGACTTTAAATCACAGTAGGTTTGGGGGTGTGATGGGGTTGGGTCCACTTTTTGCTTTGTTTAACAAAACAGCTGCAGAAAAAAAACAAAAGCCATCAAAATGGGTTTGACCTCTTTCCCTCCCAGCAGGGAGGCTGCAGACTCTGATCATAGAGTGCCACCCCGACGCAGAAAGAGAGAAAAAGATCACATTGGATTCCAGTAAATTAAAGCTTCTAACACTCTTGTAATTAAAATAATGCTTGAGGCCATAACCACATGGGGAGTCTCCCTTATAAAAGCAGAGATTGTAGCTTCAAACACACATTACACCTCCAATCCAGGGGATTAACTAAATGTTGGACACCCTACAGAAGAGGCAGACGGTGGCTTTAGTGTGAAATGCAAGTCCACTAACTCTCATGCAGACGTGTTGTAGGTGTAAACACACTGAATACTACATTAAAAACTGCACGCATTTGTCAAAATAGCCACAGCTAAGTGAGTATTTGCATTTAAAATGAGGGGAAAGAAGGGAAAGTTGAAAAGATGCAAGTGTATCAAAAGTAATCAAGTAAAACAAAATGAGACAAGGCTTTGTATGAAGTCTTTACCATCTTTTGGACGTATCCAGGATACAGTCAGGGGTGTGGGAGATAGACAAAAGGCAATCCAACAGTTATACTGTAGTAAAAAAAAAAAAGACCATCTCATTACTACCGAACAATAAGTTGTAGCCCAATGCCTGAAAAGATGATGAACCCACCAGCTAAACCAGATGGGTGTAAACAGTCATTACCAGCCTAAGTGTGATAACTGATATGGAACGATAATTTTGCGTTAGCACCACTCCCTCACTCCTGTCTCCTCTCTAAATCAATTTGACCTCAGCAGCTCGAGGGAGGATCCTCTTTAACATCATGATGTTGTTTGTCACAGCTTGAAACCTCAGTGCACTTCATTTTGACAATACACTCTAATGACTCGAGCTTAAAAAAGGGACAAAAAAAAACAGCTTAGGCAAGTGTGTGCATTTAAAAACAACTGTTTCAGTTATACAGAGTTAAGAATGGGCTTGCTGCTGTCTGATGCTAATGCAAGACTTCACCAGCTGTTGTTGAAGAGATTAACCAGCCATACACGAGTAGGATCCAATCTTTAGATGCATATATTATTCCATGTTCTGCCCTTATTCCGAATAAGACAATATTCCGACTAAGCCGTTTAAATGGCTTATAAAAATGAATATAGCCGGGCGGCGATCTCTGGCTCATCCAGTAACAGCATGCGCCCGGGTTTGAATCCGATTAGTGTCCCTTTGCTGCGGGTCATGCCCCATCTCACTTCCACCTTTCATGTCTATCCACTGTCACTCATAAATAAAGGGGAATTAATCCTGACCAAATCTCCAACTCCATTTGCAGAAATGCAGCTCAAACTTGCATGGAACCATGCTTCACTGTTGCCTGCAGACACACTTCATTATTGTAGCACTCTCCTGGCCTTCGGCGAACAAACTGCCTTCTGCTATAGCCAAATATTTCAAATTTTGACTCATCAGTCCAGAGCACCTGCTGCCATTTTTCTGCACCCCAGTTCCTATGTTTTCATGCATAGTTGAGTTGCTTGGCCTTGTTTCCATGTCGGAGGTATGGCTTTTTGGCTGCAACTCTCCCATGAAGACCACTAGGCCAGGCTAGTCCGGACAATAGATGGCTGTGCCTGGGTCCCACTGGTTTCTGCCAGCTCTGAGCGGATGTCAGTGCTGGACATCTTCCAGTTTCAAAAGAGAAATAATAATTAATGTGTTTTTCCTCTGCACACACACAGCAAGTTTCCTGGGCCGACCAGTGCGTCTACGATCCTCAGTGTTGCCCGACTTTTTACATGTGTGCCAATAAGAATTGATGCTGGTTTGAAGGGTAGTAACACCAAATACTGATGGGATTTAGAGTTTTCTTTTGTTTGCATTTTGTAAATTGATAAAAAATAAACAATTTATACTTTTAAAAGCATTTTTAGTTTACAGCTTTTTTTTCACACCTTGCCTAAGACATTTGCACAGTACTGTATGTATTCGCAATGTATTCAACAAAAACCATATGTACAGAAAATGTACATATGGTCATTAGGTTTGAGTAAAGTGGCAAACGTTTTGAAGTTAATCAACTCACAGAGTTGTGGGGACATCCTATTAACAATAAAAATATGAACCCACACTTCCTTCGGCTCGAGGTGTTCCTGCATAGGTACTAACCAGCAGTTAGTACGGAGCCGATCCGCAGCTGTTACGCATCATGTGGAAATTGGGGGTTAGCCTCCTTGTGCGAGTTTCTTTAATGTACTTTCAAATTAGTGGTAGTTTTGCCTTCAATAAGGCACTTGCTTTAATCTGCCACGTAAATTATTATTATCAAATAGGACGCTTTTTTTTAGACTTTCGGTATCGCCACAACGCGATGGACTATGCTGTATTCAATTTGCCATGGTTCCCAGTTGGAAACTGTATTTATGTCTATGGTCGGAAATGTCAACTCTGAAAGATCTAACGTTATTTGCTCTATGAAAGACATCCTTTAAGCACCTTCTTGAAAAAGGTCGGCGTTGCAATGTTTGTGCATATCCAAAAAACATTTGACATTGATATTTATAATGTTTAAAAGTAGCTGTGTTTCTCCTTCTGACCAGAGATTGGTCATTTCTTTTGAACATGCATCTCTACTGCTAAACTGTTGCAAACTGCAGTAAATACAGTGAGTAAGACGCAGATTCCGAATGCGATGTGTCCTAAAACCCAAATAATACTGACATATCCCGCATGTCTTAATCACAAAATTTGGAATAAGGCCTAATTCAAAATATTCAAGTAGAATATGCTATTTACATGGCCCGTATCAAAGTCTGAATATTGTCATATTTGGAATGATAGTGGAATATTAGTATGCATGTAAACATACTCCGTCAGCCAAAAGATGACGATCAATCACCTTCAAATATGTCAAAAAATATGTCACTGTGGCCCTATCAGTCATGTATTTATGATGTATTGAACATTGGTTAATCTGTCCCTGAACTATTTTTCACTCATATGCGGTGGAGATTGGGAACTAAAGATGAGTAGAGAAAAAAAAGAGAGAATGATACCTTTTGGTTTAAATACAGCCATCTGTGACTTTTTGGGATGTGGAGATGAGAAGGAGTGATATCTAATTACAGCTCTGTGACTCAAAGAGGAAGAGCAGTGAGAAAAGACGCAGAGGGAGCAAGAGCAAAAATCCAGGCACAAAGTGAGGACTGAGCGTGTGTGTGTGCGTGTGTGCGTGTGTGCGTGTGTGAGTGAGTGTGAGAGAGAGAGAGAGAGTGAGAGAGAGTGAGAGAGAGAGAGAGAGAGAGAGAACCACTTTAAAGAATCACACTCCTTGTGATCATCTTAGGAAAACTCCTCAGGGGGAAATTACATAAAATGGGGACATCTCTTTTTCAAAGCAGCCAAGCTAGCTATTATGTGGACTGCACTGTCCTCCATCTGTGGTAGCTGGCTAGCTAAGTGCCTTTTTGTGACAGCACATCAATCCCATGCTGTTTTTTTTAATTGCTCATTTTTATTTATATATAACTTAAGTTTTGGTCATATTTGCCGAAACTGACACTTTATCCTAACCCTGGTACATGAGAGATTATCTGGGGGAAAAAACATGTTCCTCCGACTCCTCTTAGTGCTCCTAATGGCGTTTGCAACTTTCCACTGCACCCAAGGGAAAACAACCAATCAGAGCCTCTAATGCGGTGTCAATAACTGCTCGTGAACTCTGATCAAATTGCCAAAGTAGGCAGCGCTGATTTAAATATGAATCAAGATTTTTACTGCACAGTCTATTTCTCATCTCAAATGTTTTCAGTAATACATTTACTGATTTTAATACCGTCGAGATATAGTGAGTTTTAGCAAAGGTGTAAAATCTTATTTTATTAAAAACAAATACCGAAAATGTTGTTGGCAACACTACGAGAAAATAATTGTCTGTGACATTGACTATTATTTCTTAGAATTGGTAAAAGGTTAATCTGTGTCTTGGGAGTGGTTTTTGGTTTTATGTGTCAAAGAGACACTTGGATAGGACATGGAGTTAGTCTGGGTGACATCTTCTGTGATGTTGATGTCCAGGGGTGGTGATCAAGAAGACAAGAGACGTCCGTATTCCTGCATTAAAATGGTTTGTTTAGGTCTTAAAAAGTTGAAAAAATTAAGAGAACTGTGTACTGATACAGAACTGCATGCATCACCCCTTTGACCAATTAGTCAACAGGAAATGTCTTACTTTCTACTAGGTTAACCAAATGTAACGCTAGTGTCTCCTTTTCACAGGTTCAGTACAGCTTTATGTGCCATGGCGTACTGAAACCACACTACTCCTAGTCCTCAACCCACATTGTCAACCCTAAGTAAAACTAAGAAGTCCTTATTTAGAAATTTCCATTAGTATAGGAAATTGCAAACTGAATTTTATTATGCCTATCTATGAATAATATATAAGAAATTAAGAGGGGGTAAGACCAGACTTCTTCCTAGCCCTTCTAAACATAAACAATATTATATTTTGTGAACAAAAGTTATCCCATCCATGCCCAAACTCTGAGTATAAGATGTATGAACTAAAAACAATATGTGCATAACCGTTTGCTAACAATCCCACAATGCAACGAATCACGTTAGATAAAAACTGAAAAGTAGTCATAAATAAATCATTAATGACACAAAATTATGATTAAGTGAAAATGTATGCAAAGGTCAATTCACTGCTCATAATAGAGGAAACTATCTGGAGACTATTATGAAGGCAGTAGTGAATGAGAGAATGACTACTTTCTGTCAAACCAGCTGTCCCTGAGCAGGATGTACCGCTCAAACAAGCTGTGAGCAAGCAAAGCCAGAAATAGAGAAAGAGAGGGAGAGGGACAATTCAAGAGCGGGGTTTTCAACCTCACCATCAGGCATGAGTGCCGATGTATTGCACCATGCCCAGTTGGGCAGCTATTAGGCCAGAGTGGGAAGTCGCTGGGACAAATAAGTGTCAGCCTGCTAGACCTGCTGCCGTATGTTGACCTGGAGCCTTAAAAACACAGATGCACAAAAAAATAGCGAAAAGGGGGAAAGGCAGGAAAAGGTTCACGCAAACACACCTTAGTCCATTACTAAGCTAAGGCAATATTTGCAGTTTCCACATTTCCTTCCATTAACCTTGTGAATCGCAGCATGCTGGAAGTGGTGCCACTAAGCACACTGCATGCTTTCCCCTCTCTTAGCTCTCATCTTTTTACTTTACTCATAAAAATCCTTTACAAAATACAGGCCGTGTAGGTAATAAAAGCAGCACCTGTACTGGGGTGTTGCAGGGATATTGCATTGGATGACAGATACATCCACACTACTACGTCTTCATTTCACATCAGACATGAGCTCCGTCTTCAGGAGCATTTCAGCACAAGTTCAGAATTTCTCTTTGTCCCTTCCAATACGCCTAAAAAAAAACAACACACATCCCGACCATTCACGTACACTGGGCATGCGCGTGCCGGCGGGAAAACGGTGAAAGGCCGATAAGGCCGCTGCACACTGGAATTGCTGCAAATCGCTTGAATAGTAGCTTGCCTCCTCTGCATGTAGGCAGTAGTAGCATTATAAAATGTAACTGCAACAGCTGCTAGCATTGACAACAAGGTCCAAAACGGTATTAATTTGTTATCCATGTTGAACTAACCACCGGTTGGCAAGGCTGCTGTTTGTTTTATTTCAGGACAGGGTCGCTTGACAAATCAGGGAAAGACCCAATCAGGAAGCAGATGTGGGAATCTGCATTATTGTTTTTCCAGACTAAAATGCAACCCCTGAAATTAAGTTTTTAAACTTACACCTGGTCATTTAAAGGGTAATGGAGTATTGTGGATGCTAGGCTTGAATGTTTAAAAAGTTATGCATTTTCAAATGAAAAAGTATTAGTCAGAATAAAGTAGTAAAGCATTTCAGGCTACATCTATACAAACTAATGTATTTGTGTTATTTGTGTGTTTTTGTGTGAAAGATTTTCCTTAAATACCCACATTCCTTATGGACCGTCTGTCCTGTGGGTATAGTTCATAGCGAAGCCTTTAAAAAAAGTTTTTCTTACATTAGCAAGGTCACATAGCTTGAATTAGCCAAATGAAATAAGGGTGAGATAAAAAACAGAGTCAGAGAAATGTACTTCTCTTCGCTTTCTCTCTAGAGAGTCAGCACTTTAATTAAAAAACAGTCTTCTCTGTGAACTGAACACACACAGTCTCTTGGACTCGAGTGAGATCCTCCAAGGCCTCTGGCAGTGGAAGTAGGGTGAATCTCAGCTGTAACAAAAACTGCACAATGAGCAACATAGCAGCGATTTATTGACCCTTCACATCCACATAGGCAATGGCACTGCTGCTTAAAACAGGCGGCCAAGAAATCTGCAGAAACTGGCTGACTGAGTGTTTAGAAAGGAAAAGGAAAAAATCAAATGGTGGGATTTGGATCTGGGTCGGGAGCTCAGACTCTAATAACGGCTTATGAGTCTTTCAAGTGAGGTTTGGATCTTCAAGACATGCAAGGCATCACAAGGCAGCGCTGATATAACTCTTTCGTCTCTTCTGGTCAAGTGGACGAGGAGGAGAAATCAATACCCTAAGCACTAACAGGCGGTGAGGGAACCATTAATCAGGGGAGGGGTGGGGTGCATTAGGAGAAAGTGTTGAAGCAACTGGCTAAAAGCTCCATTTTGCTCTACATTGCAAACAAAAGAGGGACAGCAAGATGTCTGTCACAGAGTCACTTGAGACAGTTCTCGCTGTGGCCACATCGTTTGACTGCAATTCTATTGCAAGCACTGCGGCAACTAAATTCTAACTGTGTGCCACAAAGGACCGGGCGTGTGTTTTCTGTGTAAATTCAGTGCTGTAGTGTGGTAGGTGCACACTGTAGAGTTGCTGGAGTTTGCTGTGGAGATACAGGAAGCTGCTGGGGGTTGGAAGACACATCAAACAGGATGTGAAAACAGCTAAGCTGTGGCATTAATGTAAGCACATGCAGACACAAGGACACACTTATGTTGGGTCAGACTAGACCACTTTTCCACAGATTCTAAGCCCGACTTGACTCTGGGCTCCAAAAGGTTTGGGTGGTGGTGGTGGTGGTGGTTGTTACAATCCTGTCTTTAACAACTAAAAATACTCTTCTTTTTGTGACATTCAGATGAAACAAAAGATAGGTCCATTTTTTTTCTGCCACCAGCCTTTGCTAATGAATGTTTAAATTTGACCAGCCACTTTTTTTAGGGTAAGTGAAGCTACCAGCCAATTAGCTTCACTAACACATAGCTTATTTCATTAGCATTTCCCTTTTTTCTATATTTCCCGACCCCAAATAGCACCTTCAAACAGTTGACTGAACTTTCTGAGCACCCTGAACTTTTGTCTTCCCTGGAGAATAGCTGAATTGGGAAATCTAATTGATACTGGCCTGATGAGCCAAAAATCTGAAAATGTGAATAAGTCTGTACTTTGTACTATTCTGCAGGACTCCAGATGTATTTCCAAGACCGTGCAAACTTGTGCATCACGTTTCATCATTTTATTTAGTTTTTTGTGTGTGTGCAATTTATCTCAATACTTATTTACTTCCTCAGTGTAATACTACTTTAGATTTTTTCTTTTGTGAGCCGACATTTGCCTCCTTTAATAACCAGTGAGTGTCTTACCACAAAGGCCTCTGGGCTCTACTGGCAAGATCATTCAATTCCTGGGGTGACTTTAAAATCTGAGTTTTATGGCATTTTAATATAAGACTGATATATAAACAAACAAATAACACATGATCTGCATCTGTAGACTGCAGTTGAAAGAAGAAGCAAGGTGACAAGGCGGATCTCCCATCATGCTACATGGGCACAGTTCAAAGATCTGTTGATAGGAGTTAATTCTATCGGCTAGCAGGGCTGTTAATCTTTATTTATTTAAGGAGGAAATGAGAACAAATGTACAGTGCTTAGGGCCTCAACCTGCTGCTTTGCCTCTAGATTTATTTTCCCGACACAGAAAACGAGCAGAATAATACTCGGCCGTGCCTTTCAAACAGATGATTTAATTATAAAAACTGGTAAAACATTGATTTTTTTTTAATCATTAATTTTACAGCATCATACTGCTTTGTTCAAATGCTACAGTAACAGGTCATATAAATAAGGTTCTCATACACTTGAAAACTTTTAGTAAATCATCAAATCATCCCCAGTACAGATCTCCTAAGGCCAAATATTACTAGTAAGTATGTCAACGTGATCAAGAGCACACTTGGTAACTCAAAGTATGTTAAATTGGTAATGTTAAAAGTGTGCGTGTACACCTCAATGTTCAATGTCAACTTCTGAAGTTGCACAGAGTAATTAAGACAAAGCCCATGAGTTAAAAAAAAAAGGCACAAAAAAGTTAGTACTTTTTGTGCCTTTTGGCCTCTTTCAATATATCACCAGTTGCAATTTCCCCTTTTTTGTCTATGCATGAAGGAAGATCACAATGTGAAACTGAGTTGGAGTCTGTGCTATGCAAATTTGTCATGGGCCCACTCCCTGCACATTTGTGCTGTAAGATTTTACATATAAGCCCACGCTTAAATGCTTCCAAAATATTTGCATTTGGTATCTAAAACTTGAACAAATCCAGCTCTGTGTTCAGATCATGTAAAAACAGTTTAACCACTTAAAAGTCTGTAAAGATAAAACAGGAAGGTAGCTGAAACTATGTGTGCTATTTACTGATAAGAGCCAAAAGCAGTTTGTAGAGTACACACACACACACAATTGGGTCTCTCGTGTTGCAGCAGTTGATCTGAATATCATCCTCATATTTTCTTCGAAATGTGTCGATTATTTATAACACATGGTTTAAATGTGTGTCCCTGGCCCTGCAGTCCCATATCGAAGTGTCCTTAGGCAAGACAATCCACCCCGAGTTGCCCCCGATGTGTAAATATGTGCGAGTGTGTATCTGATGAGCAGGTGGCACCTTGTACGGCAGCCTCGGCCACAGCGTGTGAAGGTTAATGGCTTCTGTACTATGTAAAAGCGCTTTGAGTAGTAGTTAAGACTAGAAAAGCGCTATATAAATACAGTCCATTTACATTTAAATGATAGAGTAAGGTCTTCTTTATCACATAAACACAGACATTGAAAAACATGTGCTTGATTTTAGCATGTTCTCAAAGAAATTTACTTCTACAAGAACTATTGGCCAGAAAACTAAAAATTTAAAAAAAAATAAGCATACCCTTCCCTTGTTTTCCCTTCGTCATCACTGCGCCACTAGTTTGAGAAGTACCTTCTCTTTTTCGCCCTCAACAGTTTGTACAATCACAGCTACTGCTGAGTCCGAGACAGGCCTCTTAACACCGGGGATATGTACACAAAACCACTCCACCCGCCAATGTGGCTGGTATACAAGGAAAAGTCACACGCCACATTGAAAACGCCAATGGCGGGTGCTAATTTCCCAAATTGTTTGGGACACTCTCATAGTTCCACCCTGTTGAGCTAAATTCCAAAGAAAGTTGGGCTGAGGCCTAGCCTCAATGTTCACCTCCATACAACAGCATCTCAGCATGTCCGTTCAGAGTCTGGGACTTGTTCACACTGGAATCTGTCATTGGCCACATTTAAAAAAAAAAAAATAATGTGAATAACCACAATTGGATCTGAGAAACAACTCTGGAGTGACCACTAAGGCTTGCAGTGTGAGCGCAGCCTTAGCTCAGTTTGCCACCCTGTGAGGTCTATAAGACAATATGAACCGGTCCACCAAGGATCATTATTTTAGTGCCTGAGATTGGCAAATATTGTTTTCCTAATAGTTAAACATGCAACTCTTCTTAAACAAAATCAGGGCTCAACAGTAACGGTTGCCCTTGGCAACCAGAGTGAGTCAATTGGCAACCATTTCGTGGCCTCTTGCTGCCCCCGTTGGCAACCACCTGTTCAATTTTTGTGGTTTTTCTATAAAAACAACTAAGTAACTTGGTGAGGAGTTGGAGCCTCTGTTAAAAAGAGAGTTTGCTCTACTCCTCGTGAACGGGCAAATGAGAGAAGTAAACGTTGGTGTATGACTCAAGGCTGCAAATTAGAGGGGAGCCTGGTCTGGTCAGCTAGCTGCATGAGTCACGGTGACACAGAGCTAGCTAACCGGCTGACAGTTAAATACTTATGACCATGTGACAAAAATTTCAAATTTCTGTTTTTTCTGAGCTCAAGATGGGTTGCTAACCTGAGAAATAAAATGAACTTTTTGATTTTTGGAAAAAGGCTGCAATGAAACAAAGTGAAAAATGTAAAAGGGGTCTGAATTTTCCGTATTCTTTTTTATTCTTCCCTCCATGTAATTAATGCCTTTTATGTTTTAATACAGTAATGTTACGAATGAAAGCAGGAATATCTTCTAGTATAGCTTACATGTGTAAGAAAAAAAAAAATATTAATCATAGTCAGTCAAAATAAAAGACCCCTATAGTCCTATAACTGTACAGGCCCGGCAGTTACTTACTGCCAAAAATTATGCAGAATATGCATCGGTTTTACTCTGCAGCATCGCACTGCCAACGTAACATTCTAGACTTAGGATCAACACACAAACCTTTCCTCCAAGAAAAGCTGGTTTTAAGGAAATTCTTATGACATGTCCATGTTTAATACTTGATGCTAGATAAACTGGCATGTCCTATTTGTAATCTCTCCTCTTAAATGGGTATTTTGACAAGTGATGAAGGGCAGTATGCACATTTCGGGATGATTAAATGGTTCGACACAACTGGTTTTCGTGTCCTCAAAACAACCTTTTGATCCCCTCAGTGGAAGACCATTAGATAAATGCTTCTATGAAAGGCCTAATATAGAAGCTGGAGGAGGAAGCTGATGTGTGGCGTACTCCTAGAGCTGCCTTTGAGTTTTAGTGAGTTACTTATTATTTAACATGATTACTCATTGACTTTTGGTAAGATGCATTTATTGTACTTTTTCCGATTCAGATCATGAGACAAAACAAGAGTTTACTTGCAAAACAATGTGCAAAAAAATAGTTTTTCCTCAATCACATTGTTTTATATGACCGTTGAAATCGTAATGAAGAGCCTACTAGATGTCTACAGTACCACAGCGGCTTCTTTTCATCTTTGTCTTCTGAATCCAACTGCCTATTTTCTTATCTACTACAATTTACCAGTGCGTGTGGTAAAAAGTCGCGAATGAAAGCAGGAGTAGATGAACAAAGTGAAAAACCGATCTTCCTGTATGCCAACGTGAGGGTTAGAGATAGCGACACCGCTACGATCCCGGCAATCTGAAACTGAAAATGATGAGAAGGTAAAGGATACTAAAGGATACAACATTCAAGCAAAGCCTTAACACGGGCTCTCTCTCTCTCATGAGAGGGACCCTTTGTACTAGAAGAGCGGAGCTGTTTAGTATTAGTATCAGCAGACAGATAGCACTGGGGATGGGAGCAAAGGAGCCACTATGAACACACTCCACCTCTGGAAAGTTCTTTTAGATGTAGGCTACTACTCCAAATGTGTGTGAATACTGTGCTGCACAGCATCAGGTAAAGCACCATGTCACTCAACTGTTAGGCTGTTGTACAAGCGTTTTTTCTCTTTCTAGGAGAAGTTCTTTTACTCAGGGTAATGGCAATTGAAAAGAATTTAGTTTAGCATTATTGACAGCGGTTTCATAGTCAATTTATTTAAAAAGAAGAGTGCAAAGAGACAAGACCAAACTGATGTAGGTTTACTCAATACTTACATCGTTGACGTAATCATTACAGAGAAATTTGCAGAGCAAAGTGTTTAGTACCACAAATGGCACTGGTAGGTTCCATTGCACAAGCTAATCTCGTCTAACATTATCTTAACCCTCCTGTTGTCCTCGGGTCTCCTTGACCCATTTTCAAAAAGTTCCTATATCAAAAATGTCAACTTTTAACTAAATTGTCAAACAAAATAGCATGGACAGTTCCATAAAACTTTTTACAAGTGAAATAATTGATCAGTTCACTACTTTTGATTTATTTGGGGTGTTTTATTCAATTTTATAGCATATGAATTTTTGTTTTATAAAATAAAGTTGAAAAAGCTTCAAAAGCCCAGGAAAAAGTGACTAAAACATCGGGGGGAAACGACGAAAGTGTCAAAAAAGACGACCAAAACGGAGAAAAAAAAACGTTTTAATTTGAGATTTTTACCAAGAAAACCAAAAGGGTTGCATGGTCGGCAGAAAGACAACACAAGGGTTAAGAAATGTTGCTGCAAATTTGGATTTTGTGCCTCAATATGTATGAAAAGCTAAGTGATATCATGTTGGGACATGCAAGGTAGTTTGAATAATACTGTTGGGATCAATCAATCAAATTAATCAAAATCATCGTCTATCACTGTTGCTAGATCAGCAAAATGATGTACGAGTGTGTTTCAGTGAGCGATAAGAGCTTGTTCCATCTCGTTTCTCATGAGTTACCTCGGGGGGGAAGATTTAGACTCATGTATGAGTACTGTGAGGAGGAACAAAAACAGGATGAAAGAAATGGAGAGGGGGATGGTATCTGACAAACGTTGGGCCAAGTCACACCGTCTCTAACAGTGAACTGGTCCTATGAGCAAAGCAGCCAACAACTGATTCAAATGAAATGTGGACAGAGTTAGAGGGAACATTCAGGCAGGCCTTTCTTCCCCATTACAGATTTAGTATCTGTCCAGAAATGACCTGTGAAGCAGTTTCTGGAGCTCTTAAGGTTGTCCACTTACAGTATGTCACGCACCAGCTGGGTCAAATATAGGGCTGGGCGATATAGAGAAAATCAAATATCACAATAGTCTTGACCAAATACCTTGATGTCGATGCTACGATATTGTATGGTTGACTATTGGTGTTTTAACTAAATGTTATTTACACAATGAGATTTCTGATAAATATTCTCCAGAAATAATTTAATGAGTTAGAGGGTAAAGGTAAATAATAGAAGAGCTAGAACAGTCTGGTAAGTTCAGATAATGACATCACGTTACTGTAATGCAGCCTTTTAAAACCAAATATCGAAAATCTAACACAATATCTAGTCTCATATCGCGATATCAATACATATATATTGCTCAGTCCCAGTCAATTATGCAAGGCCAGGATATGTGAATCTCTTTTCATTTTAAAGCCATTGAGTGTCGCTCTGGCGGGCAACAGTCAGGCATTTTTCCAACTTTACACATAGTAGCACTAACTGTATCTCTTTTTATAGCATGTCAGGTGGGACTGGCTATGTGTTAATATTGTGATACAGCAAAGATTTAAAAAAAAAAAAAAAAAAAAAAGGTTGTATGCTTTGTGCTTTGTCACATGGGTCAGTGTAGTGTTTGTTGAACCTTCGGCGGTTTAGTGTCAAAGTACAAGGGATAAGACTGAATCTGAAGAATTATGTTTTAGCGATTAGATTTAAGCTGTTACTGTTAAATGGCTGTAATTTCTGGGAGACAAATTCTGTAAATGGGCTTAAAATATATATATATATATATATATATAGCCTTGAAAGGATCTTGCAAGAAAGGAAACAAATCAGGAATTGAGAGCAATGACATGATCGCCATATAGGGAACCAAGAAGTAAAGTTTGGGTGTTAAATCTTTTTAAAAATTGGATTTTTAGCTGTTTTAATTTTAAAACAATAAGCAGAACATTAGGTAGTATAAAACAGGGAAGATCTGTGGTATTTACCATTAACATCTTGGCTGGACCCAGCTGCTGAATTAGAGGAAATGTTCAGTGCTTTCTCTTCGAATACGTGAATTTCATAAGATTTAGCTCAGTGTTTCCAGAGCTGACTCTCTCTCTCCTCTCTCTCCTCTCTTTCTCTCTGAGAAAAAACTCCTCCCTTAAATCTCTTATTAATGGGGGGAAGAAATATCGTCACATGCAAACTGCTGTAAAGTAGTCACACTACCGAGTCATTAACACAGTTAGGGGCCGAAAAGCAGGACTACGAGAGCAAAGCTATTTGGAGGAAGGGATGCAACGATACACTCAACTCACAATTTCATTCTCGATTTTGAAGTTCACGATACGATTTTATTATTTTAACAGAATGAGCTGCAGACAAATGACTGAAAAATATTTCTTATTTATATAAACTGCCAAAACAACAGGTGTCCTCTCAAAAAGTGCAACTGATATTGTATTTTTTATCTATCTGAATAACTAAAATAGGACAAAAAATCTTCAAATAAATAAACTAAGAAAACAGACGTCTGAAGTCAAAACACATTGAAATCAAAAGTAGATTACGACCTATGCTGACCGGTCATTTTTACACATTTATATTGATTTTTAAGCGACTAACGATGCATCGTAGTATCCCCATTTGTAGGGGTTTTATTTACTGGTCACTCCTGATGCCTTCATTCTAGTTTTAGTTGTGGCCCGGAGGCTTCATGGAGCAAAATAAAACTGATAATATGATGATACTGGGTACATTTATAAGAGGCAAGTGTGGCAAAAAATATGTCACCCATGAAAAAAACAATGCACGTTATAACCAAACCAAGATGCCAGGTTACACAAAGCTTTGGGGTCCTTTAGAAAGGTATCTTTTACAAAGGGGCCATTTACCGTGGGTGGTGACAGCCAAAAGCTTAAGAGCAGCGTTTCAGGGAAACATAGGTAAGTCAAATAAGAACTGACCTTTATGCCAAGGGAGAGAAAAGGGAATTCTTAAAAAAAGAGATCATGCAATATCAAAAGGATGTCTTCAACTGAGTGTTTAGCAACACACATTTCTGTAGAAAATATATCTAATTTTTCCACACTGTTGCCTCTTCGTCATGTCATCACTAAGGAGAATCATTGTGGGGGGGGGATTGCAGTATGTACGTTCCAACATGCTGGCTATCCCATCAAGGTCAGAGAAACGCTTTTCAGGCGACCAGAAAGCATGAGGCTTTGAATAAGCCTCTCATGAGGATCTGGACAAGCCTGGGGTTTCACAGAGAGCACTTTAGATAGTTCATAATAGAACAAAAAACTAAGCAGCCTTTGGCTTTTTAATGCAGCGTAACACAAGCATTGCTCCTTTAGAATACTTTACTATCACACATGGGCCAAGGTAGGACTGGGCAATATATCGATGTATCGATATACAGCGATATGAGACTAGATATTGTCTTAGATTTTGGATGTATTGTAATATGGTAAGAGTTGTCTTTACCTGGTTTTAAAGGCTGCATTACAGTAAAGGGATGTCATTTTCTGAACTTACCAGACTGTTTTAGCTGTTCTATTATTTACCTTTACCCTCTAAGTCATTAAATCATTTCTGGAGAATATTTATCAAAAATCTCATTGTGTAAATAGCATTTAGTTAAAGCACCAACAGTCAACCATACAATATTTTGGCAATATTTCACATCAGGGTATTCGTTTAAGAATATCGTGATATTAGATTTTCTATAGATCGCCCAGCCCGAGGCCGCGGCATCTAGGCCTAAAATGTCGTAGTTTTGTTACCACATGTAACACAGTAGTGTTTTGGGCTATACCTCAAGGCTACTAATCTTTTTTTTAAATGTGGGTTTACGTTTTTTAATGAAAAAGAACATATTGATCACAGTGTAAGACACAGGCGCAACACTGTAGTGTTATTTTTTAGATCTTTGGGTAATGACTTTAATCCCACAGATATCATAAAGATAACATCAGTGCCTGAAACTCTTTTTATACTGTTGATGGCACTTTGATTCAACATGGATATGACTGATATGATTGATTAACCAACTACACAGGAAAGACAACCTACAGCAAGAAAATAGTTGCCAGGATTTCATAATGAGCAATACAGACAAGTCTTAACATTAAATGATCAAATAGTTCTCTCTTACCTTGAGGACTTCGCCACGCTTGAAACTAAGCTCATCATCAGCAGTGGCGTTGAAATCGTATTTGGCTATGGCCTCCATGGTTGTTGTTGCGCGCTGGAAAACGACTTGGTTGTTGTCGTGTTTCAGGGGCTGAATAAAAAATAAAAACACGTATCCAGGCTTCTGTGGCCAGATGCTTTTGCTCCGAGTCTCTCCTCCCGTCTATGACCCGCTCCTTTAGGGCTTGGACCTCACATAAAGGTTACAGGAATGTTCCTGCAAACAAGAGTCACACAATACTCAACATGGGCAAAATGTAGTGTAGACAGTAACAACTGCACAGGGCAGGATGATCTTTTTAGAAATTTTCAAAATTCGATTTGATCTGAAGCTTAAGAATATATGGAAAATATGAACATGATGCTTCCTTAATGTTGCAAGTTTGTACTTATTTGACTGCTTCTTGGTTACGCTCATAAAATGTTTTTATAATTGCTTCCTTGTGATCCTGGGTAAATTATATTGTGGTCTAGACATCACACTCTTTGTTCTATTGAGATCTTACACAATTCAAAATATAGCACACACATATTAATGGCAAACTTGTGTGAAAAGGGGTTAAGGCCTGTGTGTTCTTGCTGCTGTTACTCTGGGTACATTTATAAGAGGATAAGAAGATATTGATGCCAAATTCACTACAATCAATGGCAATTAGTACAGACTTTCCTGACAGCCAATCACCTGGCTCGACCAGATTTAAGTCAGTAGCCTACTTAAGCAGAGCTGACAGTGATACACTGGCTAAACCTACAGTTGCTGAGTTAAATGGATAAAGCTACATTATCTCATTAAGTTGTTTGCTGATATATATCACACCGTGCAGCTCTGATGGGTTCACTCCTTAAAGCCCTGAATCGAAAGAGGCCATTTAAATCACAGGCCGACAGACGGATGACAAAAGAAGAGACACAAACCTATGGCAAGTTATCGGCAAACAAGCTCTCAGATTGAATTGCTTTTTTCACAACAACAAACAATCCATGTTATCTCGTCATGGATAATCACTTTATTGGTTAGCTACACAGTACAGAAGACACTTTTCTAGAAATCCGCAGGACCATCTCCGTCATTAAGGCCCCTTACCACCCCTCCCACTACATCTTCTCCTTCCTGCCATCTGGGAGGAGGTACAGGAGTTTAGCTGTAGGGACCAGCAGGATGCTAAACAGCTTCTTCCCACAACCAATAAAAATGAACGGCCTGTGACGCACACACAGACACACACACACACAGTAGTAGAACGGCGAACGGATGGATGGACAGGCGGAGGAGAGGAGGGCTGCCGCTGCCTTCAGGTGCTACAGGAAATGTCGGAATAATAAAAGGTTTGACAACCCAGTAAACATTTTGAGCTGCAGTAAAAACTGAAGCTCACGTACAACAGCCTCTGTTCTCTGTGTCACTTTCTCTCACACAGACACACACACACACACACACACACACAGGTTATAGACTGATGTTCTGTCTGAATGTTCTATTTTAGATATGGGAAATTTTAACTTGCAAGTAGTTCTAGCTTTTTATTAATTACACTGTGACAAACTCATGAGTGTATACTGGAACTCAGCTAAATGACAAACAGAGTGAATACTGAAATATAATTTGACTGTAAGGGTAGGACCAAAAAAGCAATTTACATTAATACTCTCAACAAAACTCGAATAGTTTGAAACCCAGTGGGGACTTGATTAAACTAGTTCTCCATTCTGAATTCCCTTTACATTGTAGGGTACTGTGATTTCTACTTGCCCAATGTCTATATTTGTTGTATCTTTTTAACCAATGTTAGACTGATGGAATAAATATCGTGGGACGATTTGTAGTCAGTGTAGTTATCCTTACAGGCTTCCGTAGGTTAAAATGTTACTGTAGGTTTAAATCTAGACAATGTGTTAGTATTTATAATATATGCTTAATATCTGCTCAATGACTGGGCCCGTGTACACAAACTTCAGATAGTTTACCACGGTGTCACACTCCCCCGCCTTCATTATTTCTTATGATTGTATTTTTACTTGTTTTGTAAATACGGGTAAACTAAAAACTCAACCCATGGCCACGGTAATGCTACTTAATACACAAACCAGTGTCAGAACTAGCTAACATCAGACAAGACAAAGTGCTTGAAAGGGGAAACTGAAGTCTAACGAAATGAGGGCAGCCAGCAATAATCCCCTAGAATTACAACCTTCTCATCTTTATTTACTGTATAAAAAAGGGTAAATTTCTATGTGTGTTTCTAAATGTATCATTTTGAGCTTTAAATCGCATTTGATCGTTTTCACACCAGTTCGATTGGATCGATTTCGATCCCGATCCAGCAGCAGCGCCCAGCCTTCTAGAACGCTAGAGCTAGCATGCCGGCTAACGGTCGGATAACAATAACTACGATGCCGTGCGATTACTAAACTTAACCCTATTCGTTTACCACAACGGGCAAATTAACAGTGACATTACTCAGAACATGTGTCGAGCTTAAAATAAGCATGTGCTGTTTACTAAAGCCCGAGGCCTGCAAGCTAGCTTCACGTTGGCAAATATAAAAAGGAAGAAAACATCTTTTTTTTCATAGCGCAAGCTGTTGTTGCTAGCTTAGTGGCACAGTTAGCTAACTAGCCCCAGCAGCTAACGTTACTGAACTTGACTAGCCTGCGTCGCGAAAGGAAACACTACACAACTTTTATGTAAAGAGAAAGCACACGGGGGAACTCACCACTCGAGATATTCCGTGTCGATGCTACCCCCGTAACAAACTCAAACCATATAGTGTAATTTATCCAAACGCTCCTTCCTCTTGAGAGGCAACAAACGATGTAACGTTACGCCTGCCGTCGCTTCCACCCCGTCCGAGGGATCGCTACTAGCATAAGGCTTGCGACGTTTCCGCTTCCTTCCACCCAGTGCTGGGAGGGTCTGCCTCACAGACTACGGTCTATGGTCTGCCTGCTGTTGTGACTGGAGCTCCTCCCTGTCAGTCTTCCACTTGTCTTCCAAACCCACCCCGTAAAATAACTTCACTGCCTTTAATTACCCCCTGCGGTTATTGTAAGTAACGTTGACCTAAAACTGATTACCGCAACGAAATAGAAGCCTATGACATCTATCTATCTATCTATCTATCTATCTATCTGTCTGTATGTATGTATGTATGTATGTATGTATGTATGTATGTATGTATGTATCTATCTGTCTGTCTGTCTGTCTGTGTATGTATGTATGTATGTATGTATCTGTATGTATGTATCTATCTGTCTGTATGTATCAATCAATCTATCTATCTATCTATCTATCTATCTATCTAAATACTGTATATAGCCTATCTATCCATTTTTTGTTAGTTTCAGTGATGCAAATTAAAGGGTTAGACAGACCACATAAATTAATCAAAATCAGATTAAATATTGAATTAGGGTGACATAGAGCAAGGTAGACCTATGTGGAACATCAGCTCAAATAGGCAAGATGAAGTATGCATTAAGATTTTAAAACAAGCTAAAAATGTTGCCACGATAGTGACATTTGACATTATTTTAGTGAGTCCGGTGACACAAACTGTATGCTGAGTGTTCTGCTATCTGCTGCTAACTTTAAAGGTTGTTGAGATGTCTTTGATGGCTTCTATCAGAAAGAAGCTGTGTGTGATTGTAAACCACCAGCTTGCAGCAGACATAGCAGCAGACTGCTGGTTCTTCTTATTAAAAATTACAAAACTTTTAAAAAAATAAATAAATCTTGAATTAAAAATTCAAGATTTATACTTGGTTATGTGGACACACACATTGCACAGATGATGTTCTGGACAATTTAGGCCTAGGCTACTTGAAGAAGTAAATACTACTACATAACTCTAGTCTTCATCTTACGTGTTGGCGGGGAGTGTGTTAGCTGTTATCCCACTGCATAACCCATCATTTGGCAAATATTTGGTTGTATTTGTCTTTGTTTTCGTTTCTTGGACATCTGCTTTTAATTCTGATCTGAGGTGACAACAGAGACATTTAAATACTTTGACAATGCTGACACCTAGTGGAGAAGTTCATCCTCATGATATATGATAGGCTATTTATAATAGGGGAGACAATGAGAGAGAAATATCTCTCTCTGTCTCTCTCTCTCTCTCTCTCTCCCTCTCTCTCTCATAGAGTAAGCAGTACTGTTGCATGCACCAGTGATGAAGTGTTTTGGATAACAGAGAACACATCTGAGAACGCGTCTGACATCTTCTGTCAAATCCATTTAGTATTTCAAAAATAAAATAAATTAGGCTGCTATTCTTTTTGTTCCTTGTGTATAATTGGACTTTATTTCGACCGAAAACTGTTATGTTAAGTTGTTATTTTTATTAAGACTACACAAAGCTATCTGGGATGGACTTTTCCTACATTTCAAATTCATCTTCTTCACCCTTCACTTTGCCCGAGATAGAAGAAGGTAGGCTGTTTCTTCCCCCTTTTTAAAAGAAGAAGTGTAATACTTCTTGGATTTAACTGAAAACACACAGTAACTGTAATGCTATATCACAAATGTATTTTATTTAAATTATTGTCCAAGAATTAAAACTGATTAGGTGGTCTACAGCTGGGGGGTTGCTCATTAATATTAGTTATTTTTTCTTGAACTTTAAAGGATCTGAACACAGGTTTTCTCCCCAGGATTGTGTATGGGTTCAAACTGATTAATTGACATCTTTCAGTCTCCTGTGTTGCACCTGTTAGAGGAGGAGAAATGACACCTTTATCATTGTTACTGGGAGAAAAGATTTGTGACCTAATACATTTCCATCAACGCTCTGGTCCACCTTGAACCTGAGAAGAGGTCTAATCAGTCAGAATAACTGAAATGCCTTCAGAGGCTTTAACTGAAACAAATATTATGGGGGGGGGAATGAACAGGATTCAGTGCTTGGTATAGGTGTCTGACAAAGAGTATTCTGTTTGTATCCTCAGAACATGAGCAGTACAACAAAGTGCTCATGCCCAGCATTTTTGGTGTCATCTGTTTCTTTGGGATCTTTGGAAACTGTGTTGTAATCTACACCATCGTGAAGAAAACCAAGTTGTGCTCCCAGCACACAGTGCCGGACATATTTATCTTCAGCTTGTCCATCGCAGACCTGCTCTTCCTCCTCGGCATGCCTTTCCTCATTCACCAGCTTGTGGGCAACGGCTCCTGGTGCTTTGGTGGCACCATGTGCACAGTCATCACGGCGCTGGACTCAAACAGCCAGATTGTCAGTACTTACATCCTGACAGTAATGACTCTGGATCGCTACCTGGCAACTGTCCATCCCATCCGCTTCAAACATGTTCGAACCCCCTTTGTGGCCAGGGCAGCGGTGGCTTTGGTGTGGCTGTTTTCTCTGGTCTCCATCACCCCAGTGTGGATGTACACGGACTCATGCGTCTGAAGGACGGCTCGGTAGGCTGCGCCCTCCTGCTGCCCAACCCAGCCACGGATACATACTGGTTCACCCTCTACCAGTTCTTCTTGGCCTTTGCTCTGCCTTGGGTGGTCATCTGTTCGGTCTTCTTCAAGATTCTCCAAAACATGTCAGCTACAGTTGCTCCACTGCCCCAGCGCAGCCTCAGGGTGCGGACGAGAAAGGTGACTCGCATGGCCGTGGCTATATGCGTGGCCTTCTTCATTTGCTGGGCCCCCTACTACATCTTGCAGCTGGCCCACCTCGGGGTCCAGCGGCCCAGTTTTGCTTTCCTGTACGCCTACAACATTGCTATCAGCATGGGCTACGCCAACAGCTGCATCAACCCGTTTATCTACATTGTATTGAGCAAAACGTTCAAGAGGCAGTTCATTGTAGCCATTCGCCCGTTGCCCAGGGGTTTCAGAGTTGCCCCGGCTCTGGCCGATGGCAGTTTGAGTCTGAGGATGGCACCTGACTGCTCTCAACCATCGCAGTCAGCAAGGGAACTACTTCCAAACATGCTGCCTGTCACTGTGCACTGAGATGGACATTTAACCATAGCCAGCGGTCACGGCCAACAAATGGCCACCTGCCACTTCTGACTGCTGGGCTTTACACGGAGACATAATGGCTGCTTCGCGAGTCCTATATTTTATATTTCCTTTCTCTGCTATCGACCCAAAAATCATTCTGGCCCTCTTTAGTAAAGGCTGTTTCAAAGCTCTCATTCCTGCACAGAGGAGCGAGGATTGAGGATGGAGGATGGAGGATGGAGAATGGAGGAGGGAGATCTCTGATGAGCTATGGCGGCTGGGTCGCAGGTCCTCAAATCGCATTCACGTTTCCTTCACTTGCATCCCTTTCTAGGCCAACACACCAACCCGATGGCCGACCTTCGGCAGAAAAGGCAGTCGGACTGACTGTCTCCCCAAGTTGGTCAAAAAAGTGCCTCGGAACACACCGAACCGGCAGCTGATTGGATGATCGCATCACGTGGGTCTCACTTCTCCGGAATTTCAAAGCCAGAGAGTCATGGCGGCTCGTTCAAAATACAATCTCGTCTTTTAAAAAAATTGTTCACAAAACGTGTTTCTGAAAACATTTAGTTGCTGAATATGTCTTAATTTCAGACTGATAAAGTTCAGTTTAAAATATTTTTGTCAGATGATGAGAGGCGTTAGTCACGCTCATCACTGTCAGTCACTGACCTCGCTAGATTGTCCTACCGCCAATGATTGGGTTGGTGTGTCTTTAGTCTGTCCCACTGAGAAAGCATGGGAGAGACGTGAGGAAAGACGCCGCTCCTTGGTCTTCGGCTGAACCGGAAGTTGTTCTGTCCCTCCTTTTGAAGGCCGTCTCCAAGCTCTTATTTCTGCCATGAGGAGCGAGGAGCGAGCATTGAGGAGCGATCACGAGGAGCGAGGATACGAGAGAGCAGCCTTCCTGGAACCGTGCAGCTGAAGGAGTTGCTAACTACGCCCATACAGCTGACAAATCCATGGAAAGGACTGCTCATCCCTCTTAAACACATGTCATCGTTTCCTCCCTCCTCCCATGATTTCCTCGCATCTCTCCTGTGCTTCCTCAGTGGGACGGACTAGGGACAAGACGAGAGGAAGGGAAGCAAGTGAAAGAAACGTGGATGCAATTTAAAAAACTGGGAATTACCTATTGTCTGTTCTAAATGTGACTATTATGCTCACAGTGCCCACAGTTATGTGCAAAACGATGATATACAGTGGGTACGGAAAGTATTCAGACCCCTTTAAATTTTTCACTCTTTGTTTCATTGCAGCCTTTTTCCAAAAATCAAAAAAGTTCATTTTATTTCTCAGTAATGTACACTCAGCAACCCATCTTGACAGAAAAAAACAGAAATTTAGAAATTTTTGCATATTTATTAAAAAACAAAAACTGAAATATCACATGGTCATAAGTATTCAGACCCTTTGTTCAGTATTTAGTAGAAGCACCCTTTTGATCTAATACAGCCATGAGTCGTTTTGGGAAAGATGCAACAAGTTTCTCACATCTGGATTTGGGTATCCTCTGCCATTCCTCCTTGCAGATCCTCTCCAGTTCTGTCAGGTTGGATGGTAAACGTTGGTGGACAGTCATTTTCAGGTCTCTCCAGAGATGCTCAATTGGGTTTAAGTCAGGGCTCTGGCTGGGCCATTCAAGAACAGCCACAGAGTTGTTGTGAAGCCACTCCTTCGTTATTTTAGCGGTGTGCTTAGGGTCATTGTCTTGTTGGAAGGTAAACCTTCGGCCCAGTCTGAGGTCCAGAGCACTCTGGAAAAGGTTTTCGTCCAGGATATCCCTGTGGGCCATTCATCTTTCCCTCGATTGCAACCAGTCGTCCTGTCCCTGCAGCTGAAAAACACCCCCACAGCATGATGCTGCCACCACCATGCTTCACTGTTGAGACTGTATTGGACAGGTGATGAGCAGTGCCTGGTTTTCTCCACACATACCGCTTAGAATTAAGGCCAAAAAGTTCTATCTTGGTCTCATCAGACCAGAGGATTTTATTTATCACCATCTTGGAGTCCTTCAGGTGTTTTTTAGCAAACTCCATGCGGGCTTTCATGTGTCTTGCACTGAGGAGAGGCTTCCTTGGGCCACTCTGCCATAAAGCCCCGACTGGTGGATTGCTGCAGTGATGGTTGACTTACTACAACTTTCTCCCATCTCCCGACTGCATCTCTGGAGCTTAGCCACAGTGACCATTGGGTTCTTCTTTGCCTCTCTCACCAAGGCTCTTCTCCCCCGATAGCTCAGTTTGGCCGGACGGCCAGCTCTAGGAAGGGTTCTGGTCGTCCCAAACGTCTTCCATTTGAGGATTATGGAGGCCACTGTGCTCTTAGGAACCTTAAGTGCAGCAGAAATTTTTTTGTAACCTTGACCAGATCTGTGCCTTGCCACAATTCTGTCTCTGAGCTCTTCAGGCAGTTCCTTTGACCTCATGATTGTCATTTGCTCTGACATGCACTGTGAGCTGTAAGGTCTTATATAGACAGGTGTGTGGCTTTCCTAATCAAGTCCAATCAGTATAATCAAACACAGCTGGACTCCAATGAAGGTGTAGAACCATCTCAAGGATGATCAGAAGAAATAGACAGCACCTGAGTTACATATGAGGGTCACGGCAAAGGGTCTGAATACATATGACCATGTGATATTTCAGTTTTTGTTTTTTAATAAATATGCAAAAATTTCTAAATTTCTGTTTTTTTCTGTCAAGATGGGTTGCTGAGTGTACATTACTGAGAAATAAAATGAACATTTTTGATTTTTGGAAAAGGGCTGCAATGAAACAAAGAGTGAAAAATTTAAAGGGGTCTGAATACTTTCCGTACCCACTGTAATCTGTGAGATTTCCAAGCCATGTTTACTGTGAGTATTCATTTGCCTATATATAGTCACCCTTTTATCCAAATGAGAATAAAGGAACGAAATATGAAATCATTAAAATCAGAAAGGTACAGAAAACTAAGTCAACCATTCAGCAATGGAAAACAAGTTACACAGGCTGATTTGTAAGAGAGGCCCATGTGTGACTGAAAGCCTCCTAATGTTGGTTAACAACATGACACCATTGTCTTTAATGCATTTAGATTTAAAATGGCTAACATTAGGTCAATCATTTACAAATTGAGCTAAAAAGTGACTTTTTTGCATCAAATATAACAAAACTAAGTGCTACAAACTTGAATGATACAATATCATTTATCTTACTCCAGTAATAATAATTTCAAAAGAAAACGTATAAAGAAAACAGCACATACTGTAGCAACTCACAACCAAGCCTTCTGCAGCCTCCAGCAACATTATTTAAATTAAAATTAATGGAGGAACAAATGAGTAGCAAATCATTATTTTTAATAATACATTAAAAGATAATTAAATGTGCACCATGTTATTTTCCCCAAGTGAATTAAAACACATGGTAAAAGTATTTCATTGTGTTAAATCAACCTTACACCAAATGACTTCAAGTGATTCCCCTGTCAGACAAATTTCCAATATGGGAATGAAATCATGAGAGTCTTGCTAGAAATTGGGGCATTTTACCTTCGTCTCAATCGTTTGGTTTAAGGCGTTCATAAATCTCATTCCGAGTTTGTATGTTCTCCACGTTAGCGTGGGTTGTGATGTTGTCATCTCACATTGTACAGTAAGTAAAGGTGACAACGTTTTTTTTTGGGTTAAAGTTTTCTATGTATTAGCTTCTTTATGTGGCAATCTGCAATCAGTATTTAGTGTGCATGTCATTATGTTGTGTGTAGTGTGTGACTTTGACCCAGACAGCCACAACTAGCTGCTCATCCTCCGAACAGAAAACACTTTGGGTCCCATCTTGCACCCGGGGCAGCGCGGCACGGCGCAAAGTGTCTTTGCTCTTTTAAGACCAACGCAATTTTAATCTACCGTCCAGCACCCATGTCGTTTAAATATCAATAAATATTTAAATATCCATCTGTGCGCCCATGGGCGTGCTGGTCTTACAGGGAGGTGTGTTCAGGGGAATTCTGGGCGTATTGCTATCTTGCAGCAGCAGAAAATCATCGCACTGTTGACTAAAAAAAACCTGGTCCAAAGTCAATAACGCAGCATTTCATTGTAATTTTAATAGCTAATTAGTAAAATGTGCCTAGGCTTGTGCACAGCATGCACTCACTATGCCTGTTACACACACACACACACACACACACACACACACACACACACACACACACACACACACACACAGGGACGCGCAGCAGCACACACATATGCAAAAGATTAAAAATAAAAATATTATGGTGCAAATCCACCATTATAATAACAATGCGCCAAGGTACAAATATGCCTGTCTTTTAAAGGTCCCATGGTATGAAAATGTCACTTTATGAGGTTTTTTAACATTAATATGCGAGCCCCCAGCCTGATTATGGTCCCCCAGTGGCTAGAAATGGTAGAAATGAAAGCTCAGATGGGTCGATCTAGAATGTTGCTCCTTATGAAGTCATAAGGGGAAAGTTACCTCCCCTTTTTCTAGAGAATTTGGCCCACCCACGAGAAAGAGACATCATGGCTTTCAAACAAGCAAAGTGGCAGTTGGTCAAGGCCACACCCCCAGCCTCCACCTTGCCCCCCCCCTCCTCCTCAAAAGCTAAAGACTCAGAAATGGCACATACTAAGGAAAGCTCATTGTGGGACTGGCTCTAGAGGCTGGAATTCTGCACCAAGGCTGAATTTGAGGAAAGAGACTTCAGATACAGTATTAGGAGACCACTAAGGTCTATATAAAAGAGACTTCAGATACAGTATTAGGGGACCACTAAGGTCTATATAAAAGAGACTTCAGATACAGTATTAGGGACCACTAAGGTCTATATAAAAGAGACTTCAGATACAGTATTAGGGGACCACTAAGGTCTATATAAAAGAGACTTCAGATACAGTATTAGGGGGACCACTAAGGTCTATATAAAAGAGACTTCAGATACAGTATTAGGGACCACTAAGGTCTATATAAAAGAGACTTCAGATACAGTATTAGGGGGACCACTAAGGTCTATATAAAAGAGACTTCAGATACAGTATTAGGGACCACTAAGGTCTATATAAAAGAGACTTCAGATACAGATACCACTAAGGTCTATATAAAAGAGACCAGATACAGTATTAGGGACCACTAAGGTCTGTATAAAAGAGACTTCAGATACAGTATTAGGGGACCACTAAGGTCTGTATAAAAGAGACTTCAGATACAGTATTAGGGGACCACTAAGGTCTATATAAAAGAGACTTCAGATACAGTATTAGGGGGACCACTAAGGTCTATATAAAAGAGACTTACAGTATTAGGGAACACTAAGGTCTGTATAAAAGAGACTTTAGATACAGGGGACCACTAAGGTCTATATAAAAGAGACTTCAGATACAGTATTAGGGACCACTAAGGTCTATATAAAAGAGACTTCAGATACAGTATTAGGGACCACTAAGGTCTATATAAAAGAGACTTCAGATACAGTATTAGGGGACCACTAAGGTCTATATAAAAGAGACTTCAGATACAGTAATAGGGGACCACTAAGGTCTATATAAAAGAGACTTCAGATACAGTATTAGGGAACCACTAAGGTCTCTATAAAAGAGACTTTAGATACAGTATTAGGGGACCACTAAGGTCTATATAAAAGAGACTTCAGATACAGTATTAGGGACCACTAAGGTCTATATAAAAAGAGACTTCAGATACAGTATTATGGACCACTAAGGTCTATATAAAAAGAGACTTCAGATACAGTATTAGGGACCACTAAGGTCTATATAAAAGAGACTTTAGATACAGTATTAAGGGGACCACTAAGGTCTATATAAAAAAGAGACTTCAGATACAGTATTAGGGACCACTAAGGTCTATATAAAAGAGACTTCAGATACAGTATTAGGGACCACTAAGGTCTATATAAAAGAGACTTCAGATACAGTATTAGGGACCACTAAGGTCTATATAAAAGAGACTTCAGATACAGTATTAGGGACCACTAAGGCCTATATAAAAGAGACTTCAGATACAGTATTAGGGACCACTAAGGTCTGTATAAAAAGAGACTTTAGATACAGTATTAGGGACCACTAAGGTCTATATAAAAGAGACTTCAGATACAGTATTAGGGGACCACTAAGGTCTATATAAAAAGGACTTCAGATACAGTATTAGGGACCACTAAGGTCTATATAAAAGAGACTTCAGATACAGGGGACCACTATATAAAAGGACTTCAGATACAGTATTAGGGACCACTATATAAAAAGAGACTTCAGATACAGTATTAGGGGACCACTAAGGTCTATATAAAAGAGACTTCAGATACAGTATTAGGGACCACTAAGGTCTATATAAAAGAGACTTCAGATACAGTATTAGGGACCACTAAGGTCTATATAAAAGAGACTTCAGATACAGTATTAGGGGACCACTAAGGTCTATATAAAAGAGACTTCAGATACAGTATTAGGGACCACTAAGGTCTATATAAAAGGACCAGATACAGTATTAGGGGACCACTCTATATAAAAGAGACTTCAGATACAGTATTAGGGGACCACTAAGGTCTATATAAAAGAGACTTCAGATACAGTATTAGGGGACCACTAAGGTCTATATAAAAGAGACTTCAGATACAGTATTAGGGGACCACTAAGGTCTATATAATTCAAAGAGCACCATGTCATGGGACCTTTAAAGGGAATGGGAGATGACACTCGGTAAGGATTAATGAAGACACTAAGTACAACCTTTTTGAACCATGCGCCCATCGCACTGACCCTTTTTTCCGCCGTCAAACTACCAAAAGTGGATTTGGACACGCCCTACACGCATCTGTGCCGGGTGCTTCACACCGTTAAATAGGGCCCATTATCTATCTATGTGACTCTTGTTTTTCATAGAAATCACGGAATCCATACTGATAGTGATGCTCCAGCTGCAGCTTGTCACTTTTTAAACGTCTGTAATGTTGTCTGTATTGTGGCTGTGTCTGTGCCGTGTCACTGAGTCTATATCAAACATGTCTGAAATGTCAAACCATTTGTATTCAACAGTGCAACACCATTCAAACTGGAACAAACAGCTGCAGGGGTTAATCAGACAATGTGTAAAAGCCCAGCTGGTGGATCTTAGAAGATGTTCATTTCCTCCACTGGTTCTACTGTTGAATGATGATGCTTTATTGAGAGAATAAGAAGAGAGAACTGCTGGCATAACAGCCACAAAAGACGAGATCATTCTCTACATTCTGTCATATATTGTGTTGTACCGTGAAGAAAGAAAAGGTGTGAATTACGGTTTCACTGGCTTTATCTCTGTGGCTGTTCAGCTAATGATCCTGCGATGCAGTTATGTGTGTGTGTGTGTCTAACTGGCCATCTTTGATGTGAAATATACACTTTGCCATGTCTATTATAGCCTGCTGTGTGTTTTAATTGTTCCACTCCAGGAGATAAAAAAAAAAAATGGGGCACCTGTATAGCTCACCATGTCCAGAGGCTCAGTCCTCGCTGCAGCGACTGCACGTTCAATTCCAACCTGTGACCCTTTGTTGCATGTCGTTCCCCCCTTCATGTTGAAGCTGTCCTATCAAATAAAGGCTTAAAGTGCCCCAAAACATGATCTTTACCATATGAAATGACCTTAAAAAGGACATTGATTGATTTTGCAACTTTCTTGTAAAGAAAAGTGCCGATAAAGTGTTGAATTAAACACTGCCAATAGAAACCTTTTTCCATACATACACCAAGATTTGGAATGACATTCTGCATCACATCAGAAGTCTATCATCCATCACATATTTCAAAAAGGCATACAAACAGCTCCTTCTTAACAGTTACACTTGCACGCATTAATTGTTGTAATGTTTTGTATTGTCCAAGCTTTGTTTGCATTGTCTGTATTTGTCTAGCCCAGCTGATGTCTTGTATAAATGTCTTTGTCCTTATGTAAACTGTATTGTTATTTTAGTTGTCTAAATTTGTCTAGTCCTCATCGATGTACTGTACAAATGTCTGTCTCGACGTGCTGTAGCTAGGTTTTGTGTTTCTGCAGAACAGGAACCTGCTGAAAACCAGTTCTTGAACTGAGTCAGGCCCGTTTGCATTGTAATGTAATGTTACTTTTTTGACTTTCCTGTATAATAAATATGAAATGAAATGAAATTAAACAGTATATCAAGGTCACATAAGTTGGAAACAGTTAAAAACAGATGCATCCGTGGTGACGTTCTCAAACTTAAAGAGAGTGAAAGGAGCACCGTTTCTTTAAAAAAAAAAAAGATTCTTCAGCTTTTCACAGTGGGAAGACGCACAAGACATCTGCGCTTCTCCAAATGTGATGGCAGGAATCACAGTAGGCTATCACCCATTATCTTGAAAAGAACAGAGGGGTGGAATAAAGCCAGGGTAACATGGCTTTGAATGACTATTCCCTATTCATGGAGACAGTCAACCTAACCTAAAACAGAGAAACAGCTAGGCAATTATTTCACTGTAAACCCTGGCGCGAGATCCACTTTGTGATGGAGGTAATAGAAGTCTGCATGACGCTGATAACAGCGCCGGCGTTGCTGTGTCCCTGCCGAGTCCCAGTGGGGATGTGTCAGTCACAGTCGCTCACCTTTTGTTCTGCCAGTGGACCTATTGTGTGAAATGGGTTCTTATGAAATGAAATAGGCCTAATGATCGGGTTGACAGAGTTGAAATTGAGTTGAAAGATATTTAGATCATTGGAAAAGTTCTTGTGTAAAAACAGATAAAAGCCATTCGAAAAAAAAAAATCAACTTACACTAGTTTTATATTCCATTGGCTGCACAAAAAAAAACATAATTTATGAAAATAAACACAAAAACCTGGAGATATCTGTTGGAGGAAACAGAAGCAGAACATGTAATGTCCTTCCAACGTTTACATATATTGTTAGTCTGCGGTGCATACATAGTTATTTTTTTTATAATACCCTGTGGTGAAGAATAATCCATGAAATTAGATTTCAAATCTTCCCCAGCAGTCTGTAATAAAAATGCATGGTTCTGACAGAGCTGCAGATAAATAGGCGACCGGTGGCCGTTGCTGCCCAAAGCGCTTTGATTTCTGGCTTTCAAAGCTTGTTTTCAGCCGTTTTCTCTCAGTGTCCACCAAACTGGGAATGTTTGTGTCGGTGTGGAAACCACAGAAAGCAGCAAGTCCGGAGAAATCCCTGAGCTAGCCTTTCATGTTCCTGGCACACGAAAAGTCCTGATAAAAGTGTAAGAGATAGCACGAAGGCTACTGTAGAGGCGTACCCATGGATGGATTATACAAAGACACACAAAACAGCCCCAAAAGATGCAAGACTCCAAGGAGATACAAAGTGATGACAAAGAGATGCAAAACAAGACACAAAATGACCACAAAGAGATACAAAAGGACTACAAAAGGACACAAAGAGACCAAAAAGAGACACAGTGAGAAGCAAACCACACAGGAGATGCAAAAAGAGCATAAAGAGATTCAAAACTACTACAAAGAGACGCAAAAAAGCCACAAAGAAACCAAAAAACAACCATAAACCAATCCATCATTAGACCAACACCAGTTTGACTGAAATTCCCAGTGCACAATAAAAAAAAGAGTTATGAGTTATGAGAAAAAGACATATCAAAACAGCCCAACATCAGTGTTGATCTACAGGAGAATACATATTTGAAAGCAATACAGAATGTGTAAGAGCTTTACTGGATTATATTCCCTTATATTTATATTTTTAAATGGTCACTTTTGCCTTTACATAGCCTAAATAAAGACAATTAACCATAAAAGGATGCAGAAAAAGGCAGAAAAGTTTTTTCTGCGGGAGGAACCCCACTTTTATTAAAGTTTTATTATTACAGTCAGTACCTGCATTGGACCAAAAAGATGCCAGTACCCTAATTTAACAATTCCATGACATGATCATCGCATGTTTCTTGGATATATTTGTAAGTAAGGAAGTAAAATGTGTCTATATAAGCGCTTTTCACAGATACAAATCTCAAAGTGCCACAACTACATAAAACACACGAGATGATACATATAAAAAGATACAAGTAATATCTTAAAAACATCACATATTAAAAAATGTAAGTGTAGACAGGTCAACCAAAAGCCTGTTTAAAACTGTAAAACAATTCAAAATAATGACAGACAGCACCCACCTGGAAGAGCGTGCGCCCCATGTCGGCTGTCCAGTCCTTGTCAGCGGTCAGGGTTCAAATCCGACCTTTGCCGTGTGTCATCCACTTTATTCTCCCCCCATTTCCTGTCTGTGCATCACTACCTAATACAAAATAATAATTAAAATGCCCCAAAAATGATCCTAAGGGGGGTGGGGGGTCCTCAGAGTTGCTGCAGGGGAGCCCCCAAATTATTGTTCAATGGTTTAAAATAGTGTTTAAATGAAAATATACATTGATATGAACCCAACATATTATTAGTAGAGATATTTTTTTTTTTTAAGATACACAACAGTGATGATCGGCTTTCTGGCCTACAGCTGAGGTAGCCATGCACATAGGCTACAGTTAAGCTTAAGGATTCACTGTGCCACATTTTAACATTAAAACATGACTTATACATATGTGAATATGCATAAAAAATATATTTTAAGCTTAGCCTTATATGCACCATAAAAAAGGAATAGGTACAGACTCAGGGCCACCCTTCACATTAATGTAGACCCAGTTTAATATGCAACTAAATTGTACACCGTATATGCAGTAGGGGGTCTCTTTTTCAGCTAAAAGGTCCTTGGCCTAAAAAACATTGAAGACAGCTGCTCTACAAGATAGTTGGTGTGCAAGCGGGACTTAATATGACAGTGACATCTATTCCTCGAACAATGAATGATTCATCCTGGAATTGTTCAACAAATTGCCACTGGACGATTTGCTAATTTATCCTGATGGTGGTGCCGTTTAGTTTGACCTTTCTGTAAGTGATGTAGCCTACTTCTGTGAAGTTTGATTAGTGGAGCGTAAAATCAAAGTTTAAGGATCACGCTCACACTGGAATCACAGCTCCCTTTAATGTGTTTTTATTATGCCCAACGCCGCCATGTTTAAGGGGAATTTGCCTTCATTAGCGCTGACATTCTGGCTGATAAATTGCTTGACTCTGGCAGAGAATCCAATTTACACCTGTCTTGAATGTATATATGTAGATATACATTCATATATTTACATATATATATACTGTATGTATAAGTATATTATTTTTGAGGGTCTTCTGCATGCTGTCTCAGCTAGTTGTTAGCCAAATTAGCTGTTAGCTAAACTAACATTAACTTTCCGGTAGCAACAGCGCTGCTGTGTGACAGATCGTGCATTGTCATAAATCCTCGGACATCAGGATAATCATCTGCACATGTGCAGGACAAATCGTGTACCGACAGCAACTATGCTCGAACCAGCGCTGGTTGGACAAATCTGATTGTCAGGGCGGGGTTTATACGATGATGGACAGATGATCAACAGTAACGTAATCAACCATGTCACCAAAGAGCGCTTGGGTTGAATGTCTTACAAAGAGCAAAGAGCATTGTATGGAACCATCCCTGTTACTTTGTGTCAGTTTGGTTGAAAGAAACCCAAATTTCTGATACAGAAACTTTGAAAACAGGTTCTAATCGGGGGGTTAGACTTACCAGCTGTTTTATTTTCTGCCTTTGCCTACTTGGTCATTATCTCCACATTACTGACGATTATTCATCTAAAATCTCAATTGAGAAAATATTTTGTGAAAGCATCAATTGTCAGCCCTAAAATATCGCCATCAATGTACAGTATTTGGTCCAGAATATTGAATATCGCCCGGCTCTACCTTGAATCCTATAAAGACCACTGCTGCATGATGGGAATGAGGTGATGCACAGGCTGACACTCTGGCCATGAATCATTCAGCTACACTCTATTCATTTGTGAGAAAAGCTGTGTTTAATTTGCAATCCATAAAACTTGCAGTACATTGAGCAGATATTATAAGACAGTCCAGTACAAGTACAAGTCTGTGTCTTGTGTCCTATTCAACCCTGCTTACATAATGTCTTTTATTAATCAGACTGTATACAGTAACCTGAAACATACAAGTTTGAATCTGGTCCTTAAATTACATAATTACAGGTACAAAATGTAGACTTTTAAAAAAGTTAATACACAAAATATATTCTAGCTATATTTCCCAAATACTGTCTGAGAAACATCCTTCATTTTGGTTTGTTAAACAGTGATGTTAAACCACACAGCATGAGAACGTGAACACAGTTACAGTGAAACAACTTTCTGGACTCTCACTTCTACATTCCTCAATAATCCCCAGTGACAAATGGGACTATGACTGATGACTGTGAACTAAATATACAGGAGCATGAGCTGCTGCGGTGGCTACTTCATTAAACTTTATGTGGACGTGACAATGCATGATTGCCCTTAAGGGCACATTACATCCCTGTGTGTCTGCAGGGAAGAAGAAGAATTGCGTGTGCACAAAGTGTGAATCCTATCTTTCATCCCAAAACAGAAAAACTGAGCTTTGCATTTGAACCCGGTCCCATCAACGTTAGATTTTTTTTTTTTTTTTGTTAGAAATAATTCAAATCGAACTTCAGTGAAAGAGACAGGAATTCACATTATCGCTCAGCAGAGGTGGAAACACACAAAAAAAATCCCCTTTCACTTTTGAGGTGGTTAATAGGTGCGTTTCCTTTTAAGTGTTAACAATCCCACTCCTGCTGTTTTATGACATCGCCAAAACCCTTCATCCATCCACGGAACAAACCCCGAAGAAAAACCACAGGAAGAAGTCATTTCAAATGGTTCCACACATTAAAGGGTTGCCACCTTTTTTTTTTAACCTGGACCCGACTTTCCTATGTCTTTGTGTCTGAGTGACTGACGGGAACAATATTAGACATTGGTCCAGTATTAAGCGAGATCGTTGCAGTCGGCAGCGGCAAAACAAGCTACAATGTAAGTTACTGTAATAAGGCACTTTTCTTTACCTTCACAATAGTGCTTGTTTTGCTACTGACAGGCTCAGATTATTATTAATTATAATTATTAAGTGTCTGACAACAAAATGATCCCTACTGAGCCTTTTTAAAACCTCTTTGTTTGACCAGCTTTGAAGTCACTAGCACTAAACCCACCAGACTCCATTTAAAACGGCAATACTTTTAGCGTGTATAAAGTCAACATATTTTCACATGGGTTTATTTCAAAAAAACTAGAGTGGTAACATTTTTGAATGAAGTGTGTTTTACGATGCTAAAATGACTGTTTATTTAACAGAAAGGTCGACCTTTCCATAATGTTGTCCCACACAGAATATTAATCTGAGTCTGTCAGCGGCAAAACGAGCACTTTTGTAAATACAAGGTAGTTGCCATATTAACTAACATTGTAGCTTGTTTTTATGCTGCCGACTGCAGCGATCTCACTTAATAACTGGAACAACGTCAAAGATTGTATTTCCCATCAGTCACTCAAACACAAAAACATAGGAAAATAGGGTCCAGGTGGAAAATACGGTAGTTACCCTTTAATTTTAAAATGTAGGGTAGGGTTGGGTTAAAATAATCAATTCTCCAATAAAAATGGATCTTGGTTTGAGTGATCTGATAACGACCTTTTAACATATATAGCCCTATAGCCAATAAAGTTGGTTAATTAAAAAGAGCGCTACCTTAGCTCCACTACAGCTGTGTCTCTCCCTCTGCTCCGGTTTCACTCCCACCAGTAGTTACAGATTATATTGAAATGGACGTTTACTATTGTTAAATTGTAAAAAAAAATTTTTTGTTTATTACAATAACGATTTTTGAATGCAAGACATACTTGTATCAGAGTATTTTTACACTGTGGCATTGCTACTTGTGTTATCAACCTACCGAATCTTAATTTTGATAACAATTTTTTTTGAACTTGTTAAGCTATGTTATAGGGTTTGTCCTTTATTTAGAACAGAACAACAGGAGGAGGGAGCGAGAGGGGGGTGACATGCAGCAAAGGACCTCGGGTTGGACTCGAACCCTGGTGCATTATAAAAAATATTTGAGTGTTGCTTCTTGCTTGAACAATTCCCAGCAGAAGTTCTCTGAGAATCTCTTTTATATCCAAGCTAAACCAGTATTGTAACTGAAATTTCCCTAACCTAATTCACATTGAATCAAAGATGTAATCAGATCAGGACCTTATGGGAATAGGAATCAAATCGATTTGGGGGAATCATTGGTGGCACCCAGCCAGAATCATTTAGGAGTTTCCTTTACACATCTCTATCGGTGATTGGATGCAAGTTCTGGATTCATTGTTTTATTAATCATTATCTAAAACACAGAAAAACACTAAGTTTTGCCAATTCTGCTGTAGTGTAGTCTCACAATGCCAGACCCTCAACCACAGTACTGCGGAGGAGGGTCTGGCTGGTCCACGCAGCATTCAGGGATGGGAGAAAATGGGGGCTCTGGTTTATTGTCTTTGGCGGTGCTAAGTGCCGGACGGAGCCACGGTGCCGCTGCAAAATAGTCTGGGGAAGGAACTTGTTTTGGTGGAACATGTGCACGTTCAAAAGTTGTTTTAGTCGTGCAACAGAGTCCTCAGATTGGACAGATAGTCTAGCTAGCTGTCTGGATTTACCCTGCAGAGATCTGAGGACCAGGTAACCATAGTCCTCAGAAATCCACCGGAGGTTAGAACACAGACACAAAGGAAGTGGAGGGGGACGGACATCCGGCAGAATTTCCGGCGGCAACAGAGCAATCCCATAAGTGGAACGTCGTGGATATAGTCTAGGTGCAGCGTAATTGTTCCTTCATTAGCAATGTCACTTAGATCTGGTTATGTACCAAAATATGGATTTAAAAAAAATAAAGACAGAAAGTGCGTCAGTAATTTAACATGAAAGTGATAAGAGTAAATGACAAAGCAAATGATGCATTTTCTTAAAGCAGCCAATATACAGTGCATGTGTTAGTTGTGTTTGCAGTGTTTAACAGTTTTACATGTGACGTGACCATGTGACAGAAGATGAGTGTTATGGTCTAAAAAAAACAAACAAACATGCAAATCACCAAATCACCCTTTGCTTATCAAAATATTCATCATAAACTCCAAAAGAAAAACTTATTAACAGTAGACTGCTTTTGTAAAATTTAAAGAAGGAAAACAAAAATCCCATTACAGCAGTATTTCTCCTCAGTAAATTCAACTCTGCATAGATGTAGTTTTTAAGACACACACAGGTAAGAACTTAGAAACAGTACTATGGGGGGGAGGGGGGGAGGTGGGGAGGAGAAGAAGATGAACTGTTGTTTCCAGCGACGCCTCCTGCTGGGAGCACCTATGGGTGCCGAGCGTAGGAATCAGCAGAGAGGTCCTAGGGGTCATTCTGCGCTGTCACAGAGGCACTTCAAAAAAGAAAATAATACAAAGTCATCAGTCGCAGATTTTCTGCAGGTTTCCAAAGGTCAAATGTAAGATTCTTACATTAATTTTTTAAACCTTTATCACAACATCACCTAAAATGGGGTTTCCATCAACGTACAGTATTTTAATTCATATTTTGAAGTATCGCATTAGAAACTGTTGATGGAAACAACAAAATTAGAAAAAACGTCCACAAATTTGCAAAAAAGTCTTCATGCTCGCTTGAGGTGTTTTTTTTGCCTTTTTTGAAAAAGACATTGCACAAAGTGGGAGACGGAAACAGCTTTGCTGAATAACTTGTGACGTAGCGATCATGTAAGCTGCTAGCGTGGCAAGCCCTCATACTCTGCTTCTGACTGGCTAGTAGTCCTTACCTAGGTACTGTCAGGGCCCTCATACTCTGCTTCTGACTGGCTAGTAGTCCTTACCTAGGTACTGTCAGGGCCCTCATCTCTGCTTCTGACTGGCTGTAGTCCTTACCTGACTGGGGCCCTCATACTCTGTTCTGACTGGCTAGTAGTCCTTACCTAGGTACTCAAGGCCCTCATACTCTGCTTCTGACTGGCTAGTAGTCCTTACCTAGGTACTGTCAGGGCCCTCATACTCTGCTGACTGGCTGACCTGGGTGCTAGGGCCCTAGTCCTCCTGACTGGCTAGGTCCTTACCTAGTCAGGGCCCTCATACTCTGCTTCTGACTGGCTAGTAGTCCTTACCTAGGTACTGTCAGGGCCCTCATACTCTGCTTCTGACTGGCTAGTAGTCCTTACCTAGGTACTGTCAGGGCCCTCATACTCTGCTTCTGACTGGCTAGTAGTCCTTACCTAGGTACTGTCAGGGCCCTCATACTCTGCTTCTGACTGGCTACCTGGCTGTCAGTCATACTCTGCTTCTGACTGGCTAGTAGTCCTTACCTAGCTACTGAGCATGTGCGAATCCCAACAAAAGATTGAACAGAGATGCCTCACTCTGTAGCTAAAACGGAGAGCTCAACACAAAGGGTGAAAAGAAGAGCTGCAGCAATGTGCAGCACAAAAAAATATGGTGTTTTTTGAAAATGAAACCATGTGAACTTATTCTGGTATCACCTCAAAATACAATTGTATACTGGAAATTGAGCATGATATGAGCACTTTAAAAGCTGCTTACAAGGTTATTATTTCTTTGTTTACCAATGTTTGACACTACGGGCCCTATCTTGCACCCAGTTGTCAATTTCCTGTCCAGTGTCCACGTCTTTTAAATAGCAAATGCACCTGTGCCCATGGGCGTGCTGGTCTTACAGGGAGGTGTGTTCAGGGGAATTATTGGCGTATTGCTATCTGGAGGCAGCGGAAAGTGATGGCGCCATTGACCAACAAAAACCTGGTCTAAAGTCACTAACACAGCATTTCATTGTTATTTTAAGGCCTTTTGGTGCATAGTGCTCGTGCCACATATGATCAGCTTGCGCACTTTTACTACACGCACAAGCAGATCAGTTTCTTCTACTAAAAATCTGTTCTTCCTGCTTAGCAAATCTGCCATCATATTAGCAATTTGTACACGCCCTAAACGCACATACGCCAGGTGCTTCACGCCGTGCGCTGAGATCGTAGAATAGGGCCCTAAGCTTATGCGCTAAACTTGCTGACACCTGAAGCAAAACTATAACCCTGTGCTGTAATTTCTTCCTTTTGTGCTTGACAACATCCAAACAGATGTACAATTACATTCTCAACAATTCCGTATCGTAGTAACCAAGCTTAAAAACAGGATTCAGGGACAGGTGTGTGCCTACCCAGGGAGGTGGTGCTGTATCGTGTCCGCTGCAGAGTGGCGTAGCCGGGCTTGTCTGACAGCAGGATGCGCTGGGCCGGATGGGCCGCAACTTCGCCGTTCCTCTGCAGCGACGCACACCTGCGAAATGTCAAATCCAGCCTCGTCTGGATGTTACTGGAGCTGTGAGCGCGCTTAATGTCTACAGGGTGGTGAATCCCGGCTTTTCCGTTCATGAGCGGCACTTTGCAGTTGTTATGGGCGTCGCGGCTCGGGAGGACGTTGGCAACGGCCCTCCTCTCGTCTGGTGCCGCTGTGGTCAGCGTTCCATTGGAGAGGGACAGTTTAGATACGTTATTGTTTGCCAGCTTTCCCAGTTGTCCGTGGCTGTTCAAACGCTGGACTTGCCCCTTGATTGGTGACCCGGGAGGGTCTTTCTTCATGAAACCAGGTTTGAAAAAAGACAAGAGGCTGTCATGGCTGCGACCCTCCTGACCCCTCTGCCCCCTCCTGTCCTCAGGTTGAACATTGGCCATCTGTAACAAGTCTTTTTGCGCCCTGGCCGTCGCTCCAGTCTGGACCTTGGTCCTTCTCAGTGTGGAATCTCTGCTTGGAGGTGCACTGTGGCTGATGTGACCCACTAGAACGGCCCCTCTGTTAAGATGAAGCTGGAGGTCCAGGGTCCGGCCGTGGTCCTGCTTTGCTCTCTTAGACGACCGTTGCCTCAGAGAACCATCCTCCCTGGCTTTCAAATTGCTGCTATTACCAACTCCCTGGCTCATGTTCCTCTCCGCACATGCTCTGCTCTGTCCCTCGGGTAATTTGGGGGAGTAACAAGAGTCCAAGCTGGGTCTGTCAGTATAACTAAGACTGCTTCCGCTTGGCGAGCTGCAGTCCTGTCCCACTTCAAAGGCTCTTCCCTGGGCGTTTAGTTGTGGCGGGGTGGCCACCAGTGTTACGATAGGCTCTTTGGTACATCGTGGACGGCGCCCAGACTCCAGGTATTCCACCAGCTCTCCAGACTGGGTCTGGGATGGGTGTCTAATGCGGTCCTTGGAGCCAAAAGACCAGCGCAGTGGCAGAACTTTGCTCAGACTCTCCTTGGGCTTAGTTGGTGATCTCATGCTTAAACTCCGACCCTGGCTCCCACGGACAAACGGCTTGGCTTCAAACCCATCTAGAGGAAAAGACATTACACTTTACTACTGCTACAGTTTACTTATAGTAAGTCTACTTTACCTTCAAAGGGTTTAAATGATGAGACACATGGTGGCTTTAATTGTGAAGCACTTTTTTGAAGTCTACCTCGAGTAATCAGCACCACTCTTGGTGCGTTATCATTTAACTGTGAAGCAGTCATAGGAAACATTAGGTGTTTGTCCTAGAGTTTAATCCTTGCTGTTACCACTAGTAACCAAAGATGTTGCCAAATCAACCAGGACTGAAATCATTATAACTTCAAAATACTTGTTTTACCTTTTAAAAACAATTCTAAGTGGTTTCTATATGCAGCGGTGTCAACAAGAGGGGGTCTAGAGGGGGGAGGGGTGTCCTGGGGTGGGACCCTGAAGTATGATTTGCTCACTGTAGAGCACTTGTTGCTGTAAGAAATAAATTGTGTATTGCACTTTATTTCTGTTCTGTTTTCTATTATCTGAAAACTGTATACAGCAAGATTTTCTTTTTACCTAGTTTATTGTAAGTGTATTGCACTCTCTTTTTAAATGTTTCTGTGAAAAAACCTTCCCAGCCCTTGTCACATGACCAATTAATGTTTCCATGACGACTATCCACATTTCTGTCTTAAGAGCCCATAGAAAATGTGTGTTGTATTTGGATAAACAATTTGTTGCAAAATTGTGATGTGTTTTATTTAGCAAAAATTACCCAATCCAATATATCTGAGCAGATTTTCTATACTGTATTCTGATAAAATCCCATGGGCCCCCCCTGACTGATTTTTGGTCCCCACTGTGCTACCCCACTTAAATAAATCCTGGAATCGCTCCTGAGTGTCAAGATAATTAAAAAAACATACTACGCATGCGGTACCTACTCGTGTCAGCTGTTTTGGGAGGTTCATCTCCAAACACTGGCAGCTCAGGAGACTCTGGGGCTTGTGTGGGCCCCGGAGGTCCAGGGATGGCTCCTCCTGACACCAGGCTGCCCCTCTTACTGCCCGCCCCCAGCCGGACCAGCCAATGGTCAGAGGTGGATGAGCTGGTGGAACCTGTAGAAAGGAGAAAAGGAGACAGTTTGTGTTTTTTTTTGCATTTCAATTTATTCAATTTATTTATTCTTGGGCTATAGCCGCGGGTCTATTTTTCTTTTTTTACTGCTAAAATATTTAATATAATAATAAGTGCATAAAAAAGCATCAAAATAGCTTCTTCCACTTTTTGAATTTAACGCAACCCGGCATCACCCTGCGGTGGCCAATCATGTAACAGGCCGTCAGTCTGTTTAAGGCGGCGCAAGAGTCCCGTACAGGAAAAAGGAAACATCACTGCCTCTATGGCTGCCACCTAAAAAAACACAAGCACTGAACCCATCTGTGAACACGCTCGTTATGCTGAAACTGAAGATGAATGCTTCTGTGACTCCTGGAAATGGGGAAAAGAAGACCTTTCAGACTTTCTCTGCTATTCACTGACAACCACCTTCGCCACCTTCATTTATGAGCTAAAAAACCCCTGAAATGATCACGCAGAAAATGAACACTGGTGATGAAGAAAAGCATCACATCAAGCAATTGGGCAGCCTTAAATAGCAGCGGAAAAAGCAGATGTTTTCAGGACAAATTGTAAATGATGGTGTGAGGTGTAATGATGCTCCCACACCCCTTCCATTAATTCTATACTTTGTCTAAAGGATGTAAGGCAGATTCTAGGAGTTCTGACGCGATCTCATCATAACAAGCTTCTACATAGAAGATTTGAAAAAACCGACCGTTGACGGAGGAACTGGCAGACCAAAGGGGGATGGTGTTTCTTCGCTGATAGAAGAGGATGTAGGCTCCACGTGTGCACACTTCCGCCTCTGGCACCGGCTCAGTACTGCTGTCATCATAACTGTACCACTGGCCGTCCACCGAGTTCCTGCAGAAGGCTTCAATCACAACGACCATGGACAAAAAAACTTGCATGTAAGTCTGGAGGAAATGACAGAACATGTTAAAACACCACCGATACATGTCAATACCAACTTGATACCGGTTCCTGAACAATACTTTATTACCAATTTTATCAAATCTATTTGAACAAAAATAAGTTATACAGATTATAATCAAATGTTTTTTTCCCCCAGCTACTTTACACAGATGTGAAGCACGCTGTAGTCAAGCTTCTCAAGCCTATTGGCACACTGACGCTGATGAGATCCTTTAGGCACCGGAATTAGGCATTGAAGGATGAGGCATTTTTCAATACTCAATACTATGGAGGCAATTCAATTGGTGCTTCAAAAGTATCGATAGAAGAATGTGTAATTTGTGTAATATGGTCATAGGTTGTTATACACTTTCTGTAATCAAACATCTGAAAGCAAAATCCTATCAGATAGTGGACCCTGGGACAAATCTTAATACATTGGGGTCTGCAGTCTAATTTGTGTCAGTTTAGGAGTCCTTGATGTAAAAAAAAAAAGGTTTAGGAACCAGTCATGCGTACGCATATATCAAACTCCAATGTTATGCACTGTTATGACCTCCATTGTTATGCATTCTTATACGCCTTGCTGAAAATAAGACCTTGATGTCTAAAACAGTTGTAGATGTCCTACAGTTGAATGACTTGAATAAAAGGCTCCTTATTAGACATCATTATAATCAACCTTTCCGGCCTCTAGCACTAGCATTAATCACACTCTCTTGTCTAAACTGAATGCCATATTTAATAATGTTAAAAACGTCCTCAGCTGTAAGGCTGATCCTATTCTAAGATAATTTTTGGCGCATTTTTGCAACCACAGGTTGAAATTGAACCCCGGGCTGACGCGGTAAGGACTGAGCCTTGGTACATGGGACACACCCTCTTCCAGGTGAGCTATAAGGGCTTCCCAGGCTGATCCTATTCTAAATCTCTTCTCAGAGCTAAGTTATATCTTAAAAAGTTGATGTAACTGTTAGTTTTTTTATTCTCAACTTATATTTTTTTTATTTATTCCTTTGCAAAAGGTGCCATTTAAATAGTTAATTATTAAAGTTATTATTATCATTATTACTACAGGTCTTTACTCAGAAGCTGTCAGACCTGTGTAATGTCCGCCGTGCATTCCTCCGTGGTGGTTGCACACAGCATACAGATCGTACAGGAAGTCGGGAGGAGTCAGGTCAGGTCGCCGTGGCTGTTTCCAGCCAGGCTGCAGCGTGGGCTGATGGGAGCCGTGGCTGCGGCTCACCATGTGAGGCGTCATGTCCAGGCCCGCCAGGGGGAAGTGCACCAACGTGGTGAGCTTGTTCCTCCGCTCGCCCACCTGCCTGAAGCGCTTCAGGTGCAGGATGAGGATGTCCGGCAGCGTCCACAGGCTCATCTTCACCATGCCCTGCTGCAGCTGCTTACAGTGGGGGCACTTCCAGGCATCGTCTGGGGCAAGCTGGCGGGGAAAAAGTAGACAAAATGGACAGAAATGAACAGAATTGTCTATGCCAGACAGAGGGTGCATTTACATTAGGCAAATGTATTGAAATCGCAATATGGACTAGTGCAATATTTGTTAATGGCCATATCTATATCTGTCCAACCATTCTGAATTAGGTATTGTGGTGCTGCAGAGACGTCCCAGCTGCAGAGACGTCCCAGCTGCAGAGACATCCCAGCTGCAGAGACGTCCCAGCTGCAGAGACATCCCAGCTGCAGAGACGTCCCAGCTGCAGAGACATCCCAGCTGCAGAGACGTCCCAGCTGCAGAGACGTCCCAGCTGCAGAGACATCCCAGCTGCAGAGACATCCCAGCCTACAAATCATATCTTACAAACTAAGAAAAAAAGTTTGGTACAGATCCTCGCAAAAATCCCACTATAAACATTTTAATTTCTTTGAATTTTAATAATGTCAATGAAAATGGGAATAATGATACAAAAAAGATCATTCCCTCCAATTTTGTGAATCATATCACAATCGCAGTCAAAATAATCTCATTCAGATATTTTCCTCATATCGTGCAGCCCTAATTTACATTGCGTTTTGGTTTAAAAATCATAAGCTATGTATACACCTCGCCTTCACAAGGCTCCGGCATTTTCAAGCCCGTAAACCAGAAACATTTGACAACCGGTTTCGGTTGGGGATGCTGCAGGAGACCTTTGGCAACACAGACACTGACGCCTGATTGGCTCATTCTTCTACTGTAGCTTTTGGCTTAAAACCAAAAACATAGCAATGTAAATGTAGCCAGAGCTTCTTCTACTCCACCTCTTCCAGATAAAACACACTCTGATCCTCCTCCTTATTCCATGCAGTAATATCCTTGTAAATGATGTCTGAATGAACCTTGGAAATTCACAGAACCAAACAGCTTTACTTGGAATAGAAAGAACATTTTGAAGCTGTTGCCATGGCTACTACTTTTGTTCACTTTCCCCGCCTCTCTCTAACTATGTTTTACTCGATACTCGGCAGCGGTGAGTCGTTCAACAAGGTCATTCATTATCAACGTTATTCATTTAGTTAGTTCATAGCCTGTAAATACAGTTGTTGGTGAATTGATTCTATTTTTTCTAAACTGTTCACACAGTCTGCGAAACAGATTGATGTAGACTCTTTCAAAATTCATCAACTTTATATACCACCACCAAAGCTCTATGTACTGCATTTTGCACATTTTTGCATACTATTGTGAAAAATGTTAATTTTGCATTCAAACCCAATACAAAATTACCCTAAATTAGACTGACACTTGCTAAGTAGGGCTGCCCTCTTTAGATGATTCGTCGACTAACACTGTACGCTGAAGCGACGCGAATAATAATAAAAAAAAATTATCAAAATTTATTTATATATCAGAAACCAAGAGTAAAAACACATATCATACAATACAGTAAAATCAGAAAAGGTTACAAAGAAACAGGAGAATGAAATAGTCACAGCCAGACTAACAGATACGTTTTGAGTTTGGATCTAAAAAGAGCTACATCTGTAATAGTGCAAATATCAGAGGGTAACTTGTTAAAGAGTCTTGGGGCAGCAACGGCAAAATCTTGACCCCCCCCCACCGTGTATACCTGGTACTTCTAAAAGTCTCTGATTTGAAGACCGCAATGACCGGTTGTGGTCCCGCAAAGTTAAAATTTCAGACAAATACTCTGGGGTCGGATCATTTAAAGCCTTGAAAACAAACAAGGCTTTAAATGGTCCTCCCTATTCTAAAAGACACAGGGAGCCAACGCAGGGTGTAGAGAACAGGAGTGATGTGTGCACGTCTAGATGTATTTGTTAAAAAGCGAGCAGCAGCATTTTGCACAAGTTGAAGACGTGAGATGGACGTCTGATTCAGACCAACAGAGAGAGCATTACAGTAGTCTAACCTTGAACTAATAAAAGCATGAATAGGCTTTTCTAGGTCGTGCCTGCTCAGGAAACTTAACTTTAGTCAGGGGACAAAGCTGGAAAAAAATCAAATCAAATCAAAAGTCAATGAAATCAAAATAACTAAATAAGTGGCGGGGTTAGCTCAGTTGGTAGAGCAGGCGCACGTGTTTAGAGGTTGACTCCTGGACTCAGACATGCGGCTCTTTGCTGCATGCCGTTCCCCTTTTCTCTCTTCTGTCTTCATCTGTCCTACGAAAATAAAAGGGCATCAAATGCCCAAAAGAAATATCTTCAAAAGGAATAAACCAAGATGATGTAGTGATGTCTGAGGTCAAACAGGTGAAATCTAAAGTAGATTATGCCCTATGCTGGTCAAAAATTGCATTGCGATTGATTTAAAAAATACAAAAAAAAAACGGTTGTAATCTAATCAACACATTTATATCAAGTTTTTTAATCAATGCATAGTTACATCCCTATTGACAAGTCATGTTTTATTCTTTGCTAATGCTGAATGACTTATTTCCAAGAACCTTATGAGCACATCTCTAGGAAACACAAGATTTAAATTGGTGCATGATTCTTTGTGGAGAAACTCATTTTTATAGATCTGTCGGTCGATGGAGTGTCTCTTCATCATCTATACATGTGCCATGGGCATCTAAAGGATACATGGCAGCTCAGGTTTGTTCATTTAGACTGAAATGTGGATTAGTTGGCCCAGTGGAGTCCAGTACAGACTGTCAGCAGTGCCACCGTGTTCCTGCAGCACCACTGGGTGGTGACACAAGGTAAGAACAGCAGAACACATCACAGCCATGACAACCAGTCACTCAGCCAGTCCCACAGCCTGTCCCACAGCCGGTCCCACAGCCGGTCCCACAGCCGGTCCCACAGCCGGTCCCACAGCCGGTCCCTCAGCCGGTCCCACAGCCGGTCCCACAGCCGGTCCCTCAGCCGGTCCCTCAGCCGGTCCCTCAGCCGGTCCCACAGCCGGTCCCTCAGCCGGTCCCTCAGCCGGTCCCTCAGCCGGTCCCACAGTCCGTCACACAGTCCGTCACACAGTCCGTCAATATAATCATGACTCTTATCAAACATATTTTATATCTTGTAATTTAATGATTTTATCATATACCCACTACTCCTTTGAGTCCACAAAAAAGGTGCTCCTCTTCCTCACCTCTTCCTCTGAGCCATACACAGGACCGTCACAGCAGAACATTTGTTCTGTACTGCTGTCGTAAACCAGCCCCTCACCAATCTTGATGTATTTGTCACCACATTTTAGCTCAAATCCAAGCACAGGCTCAAGGCTCCTTTTGTTTTTCATATCATCTGATCAATCCATTACAAAAGTGCTGTCAAAATTGGCCAAAAAGGATGTTTTGAATGTTCTTTCTAAAAAACACACAGGTTCGAACAATTGGAATAACTATTTTTGCACATTATAACCATAAGACGGCCGTGTCTCCGTTCGGTGCCCTGCGCTGCTCAACACGATTGTGATTGCTTTAAATATATGCCAATAAACCAGAGCACGTTTTTCTCCCATCCCGGAATACTGTGTGGACTAGCCAGACCCTCATCCGCAGCGCTGGGGAGGAAGGTCTAGCAAAGCAGGACTACTAGACTTTAGGTAGGTTTATCTAAACAGAAGTCTATATATTCCACTTCCGAGATTGCTCCGGTGCCGCAGGAAATTCTGCTGGATGCATGTCTTTTCACTGGTGTCTGTTTCCTTCCTCTTTCTTTGTGCTGTAATTTTAAACTGCGGCTGATTCCTGAGGACTAGGGTTACCTGGTGCTCTCTGTAGGGTAAATCCAGACAGCTAGCTAGACTATCTGTCCAATCAGAGTTTTCTGTTGCATGACTAAAACAACTTTTGAATGTACACATGTTCTACCAAAACAAGTTCCTTCCCCAGACTATTTTGCAGCGGCACCGTGCGGAGCTTAGCCCCGCCCAAGACGATTGTGATTGCTTTAAAGAAATGCCAATAAACCAGAGCATGTTTTTCTCCCATCTTGGAATGCTGTGTGGACTAGCTAGACCCTCCTCCGCCACACTGGGCAGGAGGGTCTGGCAAAGAGAGACTAATTAGAACAGGGACTAAGGGGCACATGACTCTAAATGGAGCCCCTGGTTGTTGCGGGTATCAAATGATAACAGACTACCTGTTCCTCTTTGGTGTAGAGCTGAAAGCACTCGTCCAATGTGCAGCTGTACTGCTGGACGTGCTGCTGCTGCTGATTCCTCACGCTGTCTGCATCCTTCACCACCTCCTCCTGAATGTTACCAAACAGGCTGCGGCCCAAGAACACACAAACAGGTGCTTTATTTAACTTTATTTCATTTATTCGCTACGGAGCCCCTTAAGGGACATGGGGAAACTTTCTTTGTAGGAACTGATGCTCATGAGAAACCAATCTAAGGCTAGCAAAATTGTGCTAACAAAGTACTGCTAACGTCATGTGGCTAATGTTATTTTTTTTTATTGAAAAGTTTCTTCACACAAGATAAAAACATTTCCCCATGTCCCTTTAGGGGCTCCTAATATAGCACTTTAAAAGGTAAACAAGTTTTGCACCAAACTGCTTCTCAAAGATGGATGCATATGTATTAGAGCCCGAATAATAAAGGACTTTTAACACCAATACAGATACAAATATTTGGTTATTTAAAAATCCAATATATCGGCCGATATATATATTTATTAAACACACACAATAAACATAGATGTGATGAAAATAAAACAAGATTCAGAGACAAACACGAACTGAAACCCAGGACATCAGACAGGAACAGAGAAAAAAACAGTTTTAGAAAATTGCTAGTAGGGTTGCAAGAATATATATATGTTTTATAATCGTCATGGTGACATCAACTGCTGCAATAAACGCATTGCAAAAAGCTGAAAGATATCGCACGAGACACTCAGAGATGTATGTTGTTGGTTAAAAGAAATGATCAGACACTTTATAATGCAGCTGTCCTTTTTTAAATGCTGTCTTTTATATTCATTTTAATGTTGAATTTGTTCAAAAAAAGTATCTTGGGAATAATTTCCTTTCATTTGTTTTAAATTCAACAAGCACTGCAGAATTCTGAAAGCTGCAGAAATGCAGAAGTACAGAGTACACTTTGATATCTGTTTAATCATCGCAAGTAACATCGTAATCACCATATTCAACAGCTATCGCACGTCTAACTGCTAGAGTAAAAAGACAGCGTACTGACCAGTCTTTGATTCTGTGCTCCCACTCGATGATGAGCTTCACATGCGGAGGTCCTCCTGAGCAGCAGAGCTTCAGAGCTCTGAAAGACATAAAAAAGGTGAAAGGTCATCGAGGGCAGAGGAACCTGCATGGACCACGCTTTCGGAAATTTGCTACACTTTCCAGTTTTGAGACATTTACAGTAAATTTATAATAATAATAATATAATAACAATACATTTTATTTATAATGCCCTTTACATTTCAGATGAAATCTCAAAGTGCTACAGTAGCAAGGGGTTAAAAACAGTTCCCAGAATATAACAAAATCAACAAATAGCAATAAAACACCATAAGACTAAAATTAAGACTATGACTGTTAAAAGGCCTTTTGAAATAGGAATGTCTTTTTGTCTTTATAGCACCAACAACCTCGTTGGAATCATTAGTGCACAAAAAAAAATCTTTTATTTTGTTTATTTGACAGGGACAGTGCTCATTAATCAACAGCAAAGTAACTGTAAATAAGTAGAGTTAGCTTAGCACGCTAATATTCATCTGTTGTTCCAGGCCTAGTTTTAAAATGACAACCTAAAGAAAAAACAAACAATAAAATGCCTTAAAGCTATAGTGTGTTCTGCTTCCCCCATGAGGAATTCTAAGTAATTACACAGTTGCTAGTAGCCAAGGAGGATGATGGACTCTTCAGAACGATTGTTTTTTTAGATCTAAATCGCAATTTGTAAGAATGTGAGAAGCTAATCGTGAAGGCCGCGATTAATCCAATGTGAATCATTTAATGTTTGCTGTATTATTTGGTTTAACATTATTTATCCCTCTTTTTATTATTATATTCACAGTTTTTTTAAATAAATGCCAGAATAATGGTAGATGTAAATTCATATGCATGTTCTCATCCCTGCATAAGAATATAGAGCAGTTTGGAATATTGAACTTTAGCTAAACTTTAAAAAATAATAATCACAAATTGAATTGTAATGGCAATATCTGGCAGAAAGATCACAAATAGTTTTTGTCCTTCGTTCAGCCCTGCAGCAGTGGTGGAATGTAACCAAGTACATTTACTCCAGTACTTGTACTTAAGTACAAATACTAAGGTACTTGTACTTTACTTGAGTCTTTTCTTTTCATACCCCTTTCTACTTCTACTCTGCTACATTTCAGAGAGAAATATTGGACTTTTTACTCCACTACATTCATCTGACAGCTTTAGTTACTAGTTACTTTACACATTTTTGCACACAAAACCAATGTAGCTAATGCAGTTTATAAAATACAATGTTGTATTATAAATGAAACTATACAGTACAACAGTATAACAGTATAACAGCCTACAAGTCCAGCTGAAATGATTAGAAATGATTAAACTGTTTGGATCTTTTACAGTTTCTAAAATCTGAGGGGTTTTCTGCATCGAGTACTTTTACTACTTAAAGTACATTTTCCTGGGGAGCCTGGATAGCTCACCTGGTAAAGTGTGCGCCCCATGTACAAAGGCTCAATCCTTGTTGCAGCGGCCGCATGTTGGATTCCGACCTGCGGCCCTTTGCTGCATTTCATTCCCCCTTTCTCTCTTTTTTCACCTTTCACATCTTCAGCTGTCCTATATGATAAAGGCCTAAAATGCCCCAAAAAATCTTAAAAAAACAAAACTTTTACTTGTAACATACATTTTTTACAATTTGGTATTAGTACTTTTACATAAGTAAAGAATCTGAATACTTCTTCCACTGCTGCCAAGGATACAGGCAGCAAAAGTCAACAGGCAGTCAGCAGTCTAATGTGTGTGTAATGTGTAATAATCTGGTTATCGATAAGCCAGTTCTTCAGCTGACCAGTAAAAAAATGATAAGTATTTACTTCTCTTATGTGTATTGGCAACATATCTGACTGACCAAAAGCACTTCTTTGAGTGGGAACGATAAAGATTTACCCTTTTTAACCACTAGGTGTCTGCATGACCACAGCTCAAATTCCAAAGGTGACAGAGCCAGCTGCCGTTAGATATCAGATGTGCTTCCTTCTTATTTCTGGTTTTAAATCTTGGCTAAATACATCATTTTACTCACTATCCTTTTAATCTCTGAATCGGTTATCATATCTTTAATTATGTATTTGTAAATTGCTGCTTGTTGTCATTGTCGTCGTGATGTTCCTTTTTGGGTTTTCTTTCTACTTTTCTTTTTTACATTTATTGTTATTTCATACAGCACCTTAGTGCATTTATTGTACAGCCCTTTGGTCAGCTTAAGCTGTGTTTAAATGTGCTCTGGGAATAAACTTTACTGACTTACACACACACCTGGGACCTGCTCTCCTGGGTGAAAGTCCTGTGTTTGACCCATCCACCCCCCCGACCAACTGCCCTATGAGGAATTCAATTCAATTCAAACCTTTATTTAACCAGGCTAAAAAAACTCCTTGATATTAAAAAACCCGTCTAGATGCTGCTCTCCCCAGAATGTTCTACACACACGCCGAAGGGCGTCTTTTTTGTCGCATCAGACGCGGACAGCCACGTCCAAACGTCCGTATTTTACGCATTCAGAGTGAGAACGGGTTGGGTTGGTCACGTAGTGGACCTGTGCGCTGACGTGCACTAGCATGTGAAAGTGTTTTAGTGTTTCAAGCGGGCTCTAAATCAACCAACTAAGCCGGACCTGACCCATTGTTGCACAAAATAAACAAAATATTGCATACTTATCGCAACACTTTGATATAATATTGCGCGACGTGATATGGCGTTAACAACATTGAGTCGATATGTCATGCACCCCTACTTCAAAAGGTCAAGTATTTGCGATTTGGTGTGGCGATGTCAGGCTATGAACGAATGAACGTCCGTAATCAATGACACCACTATCCTTCAAACAGTTTTTGAGAGATTTTACTAAAGATCCCAAATGTCAACCTCATGGTGGAGCTAGAGGAAAAAAGGCAGGGAATCACCAACGTCGGTAGGATTCATCCTCTGGGGAACATGAACGGCTGCACAACATTTCATGTCAATCCATCCAAAAACGGCTGATATATACTTCAGTAAGTGGCGGACCGACCAACGCACATTTCCATCCATAGAGCCACCGTTCTGCGAGCACGGTTTAAAATAAGCAAAATGTAAGTACTAGCTACAGATTATGTCAACATAAGACACACTGTAATGACACACAGACACAGACAGAGACAGAGGCTGATAGGAGTAAGAAAGTAGACTAAAACACTTGCACTGGTACATTCTCTAACTGTTTGATGTGGGTTGAATTGAGGAGAGAGCACATTTCTGAATCATTAGTGTTCAAACACTATCATTACAGTAGTTTCTAGGATACAGTTTGCTGCACATTTGCCTTTCAAAGGATTTCAAAAGCATTTGCCCCCATCTGCACCATTCCATGAATGAATAAACTGTTCGTACTGTAGCAAGGACACAACTGGACGTCCTTACAAGACCTTGCCAAAAAAAGACCCCTTTTGAAACAGCAATTCACTTCTGCAAGGGGAAGCCATCAAACGCGCATTTGTGAGAAATTGATAAAATGCACATTTCGGTCAATGCTGTAAAATCAGGCCTAATGAACTACATGAAAAGAAACATGGAACATAACAAGTCATATTAGCGTGTGCCACATGTGTTTTTCTGTCAAAATGTCTTCAGTTACTGGCTGCCTGCCTGTAGTTGTAGCCTTTGTCGGGAAAAAAAAACTTCATTAGATTAGAGAGATTAGATTTAAATTGCATTCAAATTGATTACATTACATCAAATTTGAAAGAGCCTGTGGGAACATTGGATCATTTCAGCGCTGAAATGTTTGGACCATAATACCAATTATTCTACAACAAAGGAACACATTTAGATAATTTAATAAAAGAAGAATGAAGTGTCGAGGCAACCAGTCAGCTCCAACGATAACAGTCACTTTGAGCTGATTGATTACAGTGTTTGCACCTGCAGGAGTATATTTGGTAAAACGTGGAGGATATACATTCATGTGTTGGAAATCTAGAAATGTGTGCAGAAATAATCCCGTCAGACACACTTGCATCAGGACCCTTTGTTGCATGAATGTGGTGCTGCAACTACCTAACTATTAATCAATCTGCTGATTATTTTCTCGGTTCAATGATTCATTGTTCGGTCGATAAAATGTCAGAAAATTGTGAAAAATGTCCCTCCCATACTAGATTCTTAAAGTACAAGGTGATATCTTTAAATGTCCTAAAGATATTCAGTTTAATATATTACAAACAGAAAAGAGCAGGAGATCTCCACATTTGAGAGGAAAAAAAACAAAACAGGACTTTCTCCATTTTTGCATGAAAATGAACTGTAACAATCAATCGATTATCAAAATAGTTGGTGATTATTTTTCCGCCGACTGACTCATCGATTAGTCGACTAATCGTTGCAGCTCCACATGAATGGTCACTCACTTTGATCCGGCCCCAAACTGTGCAGAACAAAAAGCCAATAAAAGTTAGAAAAAGCCAATTAACAACTCCAGAACAGCAGGACTATTCTGAATGGGTTTGGAAACCTCAAGAGTCAAGTGTGTCTGCGATCAGTCCTCCATCCACCAGAAATAACTCGATGTTTTTATGTCTTTCCGACCCCCTCACCTGTTGACGGCGGGGTGGTAGAGCGGCCGCCCGTCCTGAGGAGACAGGTAGCTGTAGAACGCTGATCCTCCCACCACACGGATGTTGAACAGCACTCTGGTATTCTGGAAGAGACACACAATAAAAACACTGTAAAGCCACGGGCATGGCATCAGGGTATATTTCTGCTTGTCATAACATTATTAACTTTCAGGACTTTGCATCTCCCACATGTCCTCTCCTATAATACTAAACATTTTAATTACAATATTTTCCCTGAATATAAGACTCCCCCTCCCTGGAAATTAGAGATGTTCCGATACCAGTATCGGTAAAGCCTCCGATCCTTAAATGCTGGTATTGGTAAGTGCTGCAGTTTATGCATCGATACAATAATTTAGACCCAAAGGAAATGTACGTTAAAGAAGTTTAGTTATGTTCTTTTTCCATTGTGACCAACTGTCAAACTGGAAGATAAGATGAAGTTCTATGGCATTCGTTGTTTGTGTTTGTTCATGTTTTACAAAAGGTTTAACCCCAGCCAGGCCAACAACAGTGACTACGTGTACATGCACACCAATACTTCGAATTTGATACAGGTTATGGAAACAGCATACTCCAGTTGGATATTCCAAAAGAGGCCTTTTTCCGACTATAGCATTTTTGGATTAAGATGTGAGATATTCCGGTATTATTCACGTTTTAGAGGCATTCTTTGGACATATATACAGCAAATTTTGGAGTATACGTCTCAATCTGGGTTTTTACCACAATTTACGGCCTATTGCCTGTTTACTGACTTATGGTCAGCTCTGTGCGTTGCTATGGTTGCTGTAAACAAATAAACCAGCCAACAGTTTGCAGGGCTGCAGACACAGCTACTTTTAAACATTAGCAAAGACTTTGATAGCAACAGATTGTTGGATATGCACACACATCGCTACGGCAACCTTTTCAAGAAGCTGGTTGAAGGAATGAAAGAGGGAGGCTGTGTTTGCACGGTCCAACAAGTCCACCACCGCTGGAAAACTTTGAAAAAAAATCATATTTTGCACAACTACATGTAAATGGGAATATTAGTGGAATATTTACTGTAAACAGCTTAGTCGGAATATCCTTTTTTTTTTTTAACAAGGGCAAAACAATCGAATATCATGTGCATGTACATAGTCACTGTTAGCAATCATATCACATCCATACAGGGATAGTAGTATACAGCTGTTAAATAACAGTCAAATATATGACACACTGGTATCAGATCTCTAACTTAAATAAAGTCTGAAAATGTGGGGTGTTTTTTTTTTAAAATGTTTTTATTGACTCCACAGGATTTTTAAAAATTTTGTCCCACATAGAGTTTGCAAGTACAACAGTGGGAATTATTTGTACACTCACATATGTCTGTACACATAATGCAATAAAATGAAAATGCTGGCCACATGTATGCACATATGTGCATATTTATTCAGGTACATATACAGAAGAGAGAAGAAATAAAATATAAAGAAAAAATTGGGGGAAAATACACAAAAAAATAAAGGAAAATTAAACAAGAAATCACCCTGCCGACCCCTTAAAGCAGAATTTCATTTTCTCCAGAGGCATCATGAGGTCTTTAAGCCATGAAGAAGGCACACCGGTGGAAACCAGAGCATGGGAGCGACGATAGCGGCAGTGAACCGCGGCTCGTGGTAAACATTACACCTGCATTACATCAGCATGTTAACACTGTCAATATGAGCATGTTAGTATGCAGACGTAAGCATTTAGCTCAAAGCACCTCTGTGCTTAAGTATAGTCTCTAGCGACCTACAGAAAATCTTATTAAAGGTCTAAAATGTGCACTGCCACCACACACTGATCCACCAACACAAGTTATGAGCAAATGTAGCTGCTTGTAGTTTTATGCTGTCATTCACCCATCATGATGTTGCATATATCTAAAAATTGAGGTATTTCTGTACTTCAGGTACACTTTTTAGTATGTTCCCTTAAGAGTACAGTATTGTATTTTTAAGAGGCGGAACTGTACCTTTTGACTAATTTGAGGGTGCAAAATAAAAGTGAAAGGTACACAACTGACTTTTAAAAGTGTCCTGTGACACACGGTTACTATTTTCGATGATGGTTTCATGATGGCGAAAATGAGAACACATTCTTTTCGAAGAAGCAGCAGCAACATTTCTCATGACTTTGCTACGATAATTCAAAATGACGGCTTAGTTTTGGAGACCTCAGACCATAAAAACGTAAGCTGGAATGGTTTTATGACTCCAATAAGTGTGTGTGAGCAAAAGAAGCCTGACTACCTTATTAAACTTTCATATGGAGTGTGTAAGTACTGGTGTGTCCCCTTTGATCAAAGCAGAGAATGTGCAGTTTTCTAGACAGCAAATCAAGTTGTTGTCATCTCTCTTGGTCTAGATATAGTAAATGCACGTGTGGAAGATGCTCTTATGAGTGATCATAGCGGTGTGTTCTTCGACATTAACTTTCCTCTACATCCTCCGCCCCTGAGAATTAGGGCCCAACGGCGGATTATTGATCATGATGCTGCTGAGAGGTTCTCTGCCCTGTTGGACCCATGTTCTCGGATGGGATGCAGTGATGCATCCCATGCAAGTGTTTATCCAGTCTTTTAATAGTCAGTGTTCAACAATTTTAGATGAAGTAACACCAGTTAAATCAGGCATTGACTTCCATAAACATCCTTGTCCTTGAGTTTTAGGAGAAAATGCAGAAAAACTGAACGTCTTTGAAAATCTTCTAAACTTGAGGTGCATAGGCTTCACCTTAAAGAACTAAGGGTTACTTTAAATGAGATGCTGAGAAAGGCGAGAACCTGCTTCTTTTCTCAATGTATATCCTCAAATAAGCACAATCCCAGAATCTTATTTGACACCATTAATGCATTAGTGTCTCCTTCTGGTCCTCAAGCTACCGCGTCATCTAAATTGGACTGTAATGAATTTCTCCACTACTTTATAAATAAGATCAGAGATGTTAGGGCAAACATCTCACCATCACTTTTCTCAGAATTTGGCCTGTGACTTGTCTCCCGCTCATTCTTGGTCCACTTTCAAACCTGTGACATTACTTAATATCACCTCTCTGCTACATACTTTGAAGCCCTTGTCCTATGCATGTTGTCTCTACTGTGCTATTTGTCCAAGCTTTTGACTCCACTGGCCCCTGTATTTTTATTTCTTCATGCTTGGATTACTGCAACAACCTTTTTACCTTTTTGAATAAGAAGGAGCTTTACCGTGTCCAGGCTGTTCAGAACTCTGCTGCTAGGATTTTAACTCACATTAACAAAAGAGCACACATCACGCCTGTTTTAGCAGCACTTCACTGGATACCAGTCCAGTATAATTCAATTCAAAATCCTGGTCCTTACTTTTAGAGCCCAGCACGGTCAAGTTGCTCCATTCATCTCTGACTTGATACAGCTTCATCCTCCCACCCGTAGACTGAGGTCATTACGTCAGAGGCTCTGGGCTAACTTTATTTAACAAGTTTGCTTTGAACAGGCTATAGAAACCCATTGACAGAGGAGAACAAAGTAGGCCATCGGGAAATTTAGACCAAGACCTGCACCTGACAGCTCACAGCCGTTCAGCTTGAATACACATACAGTATAGTACCTCAACATAAAGCACAGCGCTTGAGGTTTGTTTACATTCAAAGTATTATTTAACAGAAGAAGAAAATATTCATAAACCCGTAGATAATCGGAGAGGACTGGAAAGCCAAGTTGAGAACAACAAAGAAAGAACAAATTTATTTTTACCTTGTGTTGAAGCCTGCTTATATTACTCTGAGATCTGCTTAGATTGGAGGTGCTTCAGGAGTGAGAGCGCTTTGCAAAAAATGAAATTGATTTTCTTTTGTTCCAGCAATATCTAGTGTGTAGCTGCTGGCTGAGCTCAAACACCCACTCTGAGTCCTACGAGGAAAGCTCGATCCAGCAGGATATTTGTGATGACAGGAGCGCACTGAAGAAGACGGCTCATTCCTGGAAAATATTGACATGCTGAACACATGAATCCCTAGGAATGTATAACCCTTAGGGGGAACTTATACAGTACATGACTTCAGATTTATTGCCTCACATATGCAATATGCAGTAAGTATCAGTATCACATGTGTCAGTCAGCTGCTGAAATACTGCAGCAGGACATAACAAGAACTAAGGAGCCCCTAAAGGGACATTTTTTTTCCATTAGTTGTTTCCTCGTGGCACGTGAAACCTTCTGAGTAGCAGTCAGAATGGCTGCAGAAGAGGAGGTATTCATCTTCCTGAAAACGCAACTAAATGTACCTGATTGTGTCGTCAACAACTGTTAACTGATTTTATGCTGTGAATGTGAAATATTAACTTTAGCCACATAACATTAGCAATACTTTGCATAATGTTTAGCATAATTTTGCAAGCCTTAGATTGGGTTCTAGTGAGTACGAGATACTTTCACATGCTCACGACAAAAGTATGTTGTGCGTACCAGAAACTATCTTGTGTACACCAGAAAGTATCCTGTGTAGACCAGAAAGTATCCTGTGTAGACCAGAAAGTATCCTGTGTAGACCAGAAAGTATCCTGTGTAGACCAGAAAGTATCCTGTGTGGACCAGAAAGTATCCCGTGTGCCACAGCACCAGAAAGTATCTTGTGCGCACCAGAAAGTATCACATGCACACCAGAAAGTATCCTGTGTAGACCAGAAAGTATCCTGTGTAGACCAGAAAGTATCTTGTGTGGACCAGAAAGTATCCTGTGTAGACCAGAAAGTATCTTGTGTGGACCAGAAAGTATCTTGTGCGCATTAGAAAGTATCCTGTGTAGACCAGAAAGTATCTTGTGTGGACCAGAAAGTATCTTGTGTGGACCAGAAAGTATCTTGTGTGGACCAGAAAGTATCTTGTGTGGACCAGAAAGTATCCCGTGTGCCACAGCACCAGAAAGTATCTTGTGCGCACCAGAAAGTGTCTTGTGCGCAGCAGAAAGTATCCCGTGTGCCACAGCACCAGAAAGTATCTTGTGCGCACCAGAAAGTATCTTGTGCGCTGCAGAAAGTATCCCGTGTGCCACAGCACCAGAAAGTATCTTGTGCGCATTAGAAAGCATCTTGTGTGCACCGGAAAGCTTCTCCTGCGTACCAAAAAACAAAACTCCCCATGTCCCTTCAGGGGCTCTGTAAAGAACTACTTAATATAGAAACATAACATTTTACTCACTCTGAGTACACATGCAGAGCCGTGTAACTAACACTACATTATCATCCCTTCAACTTTCAGCATCATGCGTTTATGAATGCTGCACGCATCGAACTTCCCTGTAGTGCTTTGGTGTCGTGTGTTGTTTTTCCAGATAATTCATCATCTTTTCTACCGTGCTTCAAATTCAATCTGCTTTATGAAAAAAAGTTTTCTCATTACAGACTTCAGGCACAGGCTCACTGTGAGTTCCAGCGACAGGCTTGTATGTACATGTGAAGACCACCCAAAGAGTCCTAGACCAACATTTTTTTTGTTTTTTGTTTCAGGGAAAACCAGGGAAACAATCCTTTAAAACATGACACATACATTTCCACTAGGGCTGTATTCAACCAAAGAAAATCGTGGTACCTACCATTAAACAAATCAATTGTTTATGGGGGGGGGCGGACATTTGCATGTTATCTCTTTATTAACAAATCGTCGTGGTAGCGATGTGTCCATCCAAGCATTTTCCCTGAGGTACACCCAGAAACGTTGTTTAGCCTGGTGGCAAGTGTCTTTTTTTCAACGAATGCGCAGCTGGGGCCGGTCCCAGACTGATGGCAGCATTAATGTAGAGCCCAATAGTTTCTGTGATAACAGAATCATGGACAGAATTGTGAAATTGAGAATTTCCAAAAGCTATATTAGATTTGAAAATATGTCCATGTCTATGTTTACAATAGGGAGAAAACCCTGATGTCCACATCAAAAGTCTTGCATTTGCAAAGCTACTGACGTTTTCAACAAGAAGATTCCCCAGGCCATGCATTAGATGTTAAATTGATCATGTTCTAGTCTCGCTTTGCCAGACCTTCAACCACAGCGCCGCAAAGGCATACAGCATTCCAGGATGGGAGAAAAATGGGCTCGAGTTTATTGGCATTTCTTTAAACCAATCACAATCGTCTTGGGTGGCGCCGGGCTTCACACGGAGCTGCTGCAAAGCAGCTTCTGGAAGGAACTTGTTTTGGTGGAACATGTGTACGTTCAAAGGGAGTTTTAGTTGTGCAACAGAAAACTCAGATTGGACAGATAGTCTAGCTAGCTGTCTGGATTTACCCTGCAGAGATCTGAGGACCAGGTAACCCTAGTCCTCAGAAATCCACCGGAGGTTGAAAAGCCAACACAAAGAAAGCAAAAAGGAAACGGACATTAGCCAAAAGACATGCATCGGAAAGTGGTACGTGGAACGTCAAGGATGTAGACTAACCATGTGCTAAGCCTTTCCCCAAACAGGGACTTTCCAATCAGAGCTTAGCTTGCATTCTCCACATGTTGAAGCTGTGTGCCTGGGGCTCTAATACGGATACTTTAAAGAGATTGGTTGGTGGTTTCTTTTCTTTTTAACCTTCTCTAAAACTAAAAATGCAAGAGAAGAAGTGTATGGAAGTATGGGTTCTGGACTCTGAGCAACGTCCCCCCCTGTCAGCGAGACTGCTGAGAAGAGGAGGGGAAAACCTGTTTAAATGATCTCTGCGTCCAAGAGGGGTGCATGCGGGCGGACACCGGAGGAGACTCAAAGTATGTTTGTGAGGAAATCCTTGGTCTTGCTTTGGTCCAAGGTTAATCACTATTTGTGTTCAGTGAGGAATGCTTTTGGCACTGTTTATGCCAGACAAAGCACACGATCTCCAATTACAACCAATTACAGCGCAGGGTTTCATTACAGAATGCCACGAGTTTCAGCCATGTGTGTACAGTATATGCACGTGTGTGTGTGTGTGACTGTGTGCGTGTACAGTATGTGTGTATATATGTGTTTACAGTGTATGTGTGTGTGTGTACAGTATGTGTTTGTGTGTATATGTGTGTATGTACAGTATGTGTTTGTGTGTGAGTGTGTGTATGTGTGTGTCTCTGTGTGTGTGTGTGTGTGGGTGTATGTGTGTACAGTATGTGTGTATATGGTATGTGTGTGTATTATATATAATGATATATATTATATCGCTCGGTGTGCTTTGGTGAACATTGAGCCACCAAAGATGTCAAGCGGTGCCTGTGGCAGGACAAATGGCTGTCAGAGAGGCCGTGTTTTCTTGTTTCTGTATCTTTGCTGAAGCTAAAATTAGACAGAAGCGGAAACATCCACTTGCGAGTGTAATTCATTGCAAAACTACGGATTCGGTTGAGATGAAAGATTTAGAGCAAACATCTGCTCCTTTCTTGGAAGAGGTAGGCTCCGGCAAATTATACTGCACGAGCCCACTTTTAATTGAATGACTGACAGCGTGGGGCACAAAGGAGACTACAGATCTCCCAGAGAGTTACTGAAGACTCTGCACCTTACTCTTCGCTTCCACTCTGTTCTAGCACTTCCTTCAAGAGCACCGAGTATTATGCAGCAAGCTGGTCAACAGATTCCATCCCATGCTCTATAGTGTAAGTCTCTTTACTGCAGCTGTGTGTCTGCTGAGACACTGATTGGAAATCTGTTTGGCTACATGCTGCTGCACACAAACATATGCTGAAGGACAGGCAAGTACAAGCAAGCGAGTGAGCGGAAACAAGCAAGAAAATGGACCCTTTGGCTTGAGTGAAGTAAATAATTGATTTGACAGTGACATACAGCAGGGGCGCATCCCAGCAAGCTTTGCTGCGTGCATCTCTATCACCACAGTACTCATAGTTTTACAGTCACACCAGCAACGGCAAGGGAAACAAGCTATCCAACCGAGCTTTTTAAATATTCATTCAACAGAATCATTTATAAGGACAAATAAATGGTTCTTATAAATGAATATTTAAAAAATAAAAACGTACTGTCAGCCATGTTATGAGTGTTGGCGTTGTACAGTCTGTCCACGAGAGGACGCTCTACAACGTCCCTGTTAGTGATGGCGTTGTACAGTCTGTCCACCAAAGGACCCTCTACAACGTCGCTGTTAGTGATGGCGTTGTATAGTCTGTCCACCGGAGGACGCTATACAACGTCCCTGTTGGTGATGGCGTTGTACAGTCTGTCCACCAGAGGACGATCTACAACGTCACTGTTAGTGATGGCGTTGTATAGTCTGTCCACCAGAGGACCCTCTACAACGTCCCTGTTAGTGATGGCGTTGCATAGTCTGTCCACCAGAGGACGATCTACAACGTCACTGTTAGTGATGGCGTTGCATAGTCTGTCCACCAGAGGACGCTCTACAACGTCCCTGTTAGTGATGGCGTTGCATAGTCTGTCCACCAGAGGACGATCTAAAACGTCACTGTTAGTGATGGCGTTGTATAGTCTGTCCACCAGAGGACGCTCTACAACGTCCCTGTTAGTGATGGTGTTGCATAGTTTGTCCACCAGAGGACGCTCTACAATGTCCCTGTTAGTGATGGTGTTGCATAGTTTGTCCACCAGAGGACGCTCTACAATGTCCCTGTTAGTGATGGTGTTGCATAGTCTGTCCACCAGAGGACGCTCTACAACGTCCCTGTTAGTGATGGTGTTGCATAGTTTGTCCACCAGAGGACGCTCTACAATGTCCCTGTTAGTGATGGTGTTGCATAGTTTGTCCACCAGAGGACGCTCTACAATGTCCCTGTTAGTGATGGTGTTGCATAGTCTGTCCACCAGAGGACGCTCTACAACGTCCCTGTTAGTGATGGTGTTGCATAGTTTGTCCACCAGAGGACGCTCTACAACGTCCCTGTTAGTGATGGCGTTGCATAGTCTGTCCACCAGAGGACGCTCTGCAACGTCCCTGTTGGCAACACTGATTTTTTTTTGTTAATTTGTTTTTGTTCAAAGGACTTATCGGCATTTATAATGGCCAATTAACAAAAACATATATTTTTTTGTTGTTGTGTTTTTGTTTCATATCTTAAGTTTGTATTTTTATACATTTTATTTATCAGAACGTTAATATATTTTGATGTTCCTCTGTTCTTTTGTGACAATAAAACAAATTGTTATATTATTTTAGTGAGAACTCATAAATAACTACAAATAACTAATGTTAGGGAAATCTGTTTATGTTTAACGCATTAATGAGTTTCTGGATTTAAAAAATATATATATCTGCCAATATATCGGCATATCAGATTTTTAAATAACTAAATATTCGTTTCAGTCTTAAAAATCCTTCATCGGTCGGGCTCTAGTAAAGATTGAGTTGTGAAGAAGGGTTAAGTTGAGAACCCAGAATGCTGTGTGGACTAGCCAGACCCTCCTCCTCCAGGAGGAAGGTCTGGCAATGCAAGACTACCCTTTCTCTAACTTCTCTGCACCTACAAATAATATTCATACAGTCACTAAGAATTGTATTTATGTAAGTGACTACTCTTAGACTGTAAGTGACCCGATCCAGTTAACCAAATGCTGGTCTGGTGAGCAGCGAGAGGAAACCAATTCTTTTTGTGCTTCCAGCTGGCACTTTAAGCTCTCCCACCTGTACCACACAGAGCCATGGTGTAGGCATGCTTTTCTCTGTCCCGAGCCAATAAACCCAGTATTGGAACAGGTGCAGGAAGGAACCATGTCGGCTTTCCGCCTCCAGCCGGTGCTCAAAACAAGCCCGCCCACACAACACAGCTATTAAATATTCCTTTTACAAGCAGGGCTGCACTGCAACTTTGGTCCAGGGGTTTACTGGTTGTGATGCAGTGAATAAAAAATAGAATAAATAATAATCATAAATAATGAATTCCCACACTCTAGCTTGCAGAATTTTCAGTGGATGTCCAAGTTTGAGTAAAAAAAACATACTTTTATCCTTAATGGCTGTATGCCATTGCTTCAACTTCCTGGTTTTGGTCTTAGTCAACTAAGATTTCTTCAGTCGATTAGTCAATAACTTTTTCATGTTGAAAGACTTATTTCAAAGAAACTTGAATGAGCACATCTCCGGTAGGATTTAAAGTGAGAAACTCATTTTTACAGATCTGTCGACTAAATCAACTAATCCATAATTAGACAAAATCATATGAGTGTTAGCCAACTAAGAATTTCTTAAATCGAGGACAGCGCTATGTAGATCATTCGAAATGTGCTAAGGCTGTGCAATAAATCCAATTTCAGTTCCTAACGATCACAAAAGCAATGTATTTGAGAAAAGCGCTTATTTTGCACATTATGTTGTGCAAGTCAACTTGTGTCGTCTTGAAGGTAATTTCAAAAAGTTCAACGGGAAAAGAATTAAGGGATATTTCACAGTTCAAGGAGTGTTCACTGTTTTCTAAGTTTAATAAATGACCCAAATAATTGTGTTTATGATTTTTTTCCCATTATCCAGCAGCTCTGAAATGTGCTCTATATCAATTTGAGCATGTGATTCAGTGAATGCCTCCACGCCACCGGCACTGTGTTTTGATAAAAGTCTACTTAAGGAAGTTCCTTAAGTGGACTTTTAAGTTCCTCACATGGCTCAATGATGACATTATTATAAGCAGGTGTCCAGTACCTGTGCCTGGGCTCCATTGATCATCAGGTAATACAGCTTGCTGAGGATGCTCTGCTGCAGCTGGTCCCAGGAAATAGACCGGTCCTCCCTCATTAGGAAAGGAGGTCCAAACCTTTAACAGGAATGGAAAAAAAGTTTAAAATGACGCCTCCCGATACAATATAATACATTATTGCGATTTTAAACATATTGCAATATTCTGCAATATATTGCAATTTATAACCTTTTTTCCAACTTCAAATTTTTCCCCAATTTCAAATAATGTCCCCACAAGGAAACTTTGTCATCATCTGTTTTATCTAAAGAGATACATTTCCCTGATTGTTCATCTCAATTTGATTTTATTGCTACAAAATGGGATTGTCAAGCAGACAAACTGACCAACACATATATAATATATAATATAATATAATATAATATATAAAAGATCCATACTTGCCGCCTGTGTATTGATACAGTATTGCCACTGAAAATATCACAATGCTATGCTGTATCGATCCCCCCCCCAACGCCCCTCCTCAACGGCTCCACATCAACCCTGAGCAGCTTGATGCATATAAGTCTCCATATCCCATTGTTATGTAAATCATTATTTATTAACATTATCAGCATTAAAGCAGAATTCTCATTGCAGCATATCTGTGGAAGAATGGGGAGAGATAATAAGGAGCAAAAGTAGATGATGAGGAGAAGAGGGACATGTCACATTCACCATAATAGCCATTTAATTGAAGCAGCCCTCCATTGTGTGCTTGAGGTTTATTAGTATGAGACCATGTGCACATGCATGTGCATAAAGAGACTTACAAAGACACGGCACATACACACTGAACCACGACGGGATGCTAATAAACTTTAGATTAGTCAGAAGGAATAAAAGGTAAGGGCACAAATCGTTTACATTCATTTTTTAGATTTTTAAAGCTTTAGTGCGTAACATTTTGATATTAATGAACGTCCGTTATCTTCAAGCCGTTGCCAAATGAGTTGCTAAGTTAATGAAGACAAAACTCTCTGTACTTCTCAGTATGGCTTAGTTTACAAAATGGCGTCGTCCAGCGACGTTCGGACCTCGAGTGGTAGGGTGGGTAAGAAACATTGACCAACACATATATATATATATATATATATATATATATATATTTTTTCCCCCCACCCCTATGGAGTGATGTGTTTCACGTCACCGCTGAGAAAGGACAACAGCAGCGTTCAGCTTTGGAGACGAAGAGGACTGCTGCAACAAGTAAAGGCTTGGTTGAAACACAAAGGAGCCAGAGGCCGGGCTAGAAGGAGGGCACGGGGTTAAACCCCCCCCCCCCTCATGGCTTAGGCCTGGTGGGCCAATAGGCTGGCAATTCACTGGTGGATTGTTGAATATGTTTTTTTGTTTAAGTATGCACCAAATACCAAGGCAAATTCCACGTAAGTGTAATTTACTGTGGCAATAAACCCTGATTCTGATCAAAAATGGATACCACCTCGGAGAGGTCCTCACAGTAATTGTGAGAGTGCGGTTGGACTAGGGTTCAGGATGGTAACCATTAACATTCTGTGGCGGCTGAAGGGTACCACGACACGGCATGAGACAGTAATCACAACAAAACGGGAGGGAAAATGACTAGAGAGTACCATTAACTCAGTTAGGAACAGCGATGGAGCGAGAGACAAAACAATTCCATTCTTTTGCTGCATGGTTTTGTGGCAAACAGACTCAGGGGGTTAAATTTAAAGGCCTTTGACATTTGCGCTTGCAACTCTCTCTCTCTCTTCAACTCCCCACTCAACCGTAAAATAAACGTGGTGAATACATCTCGAAGTCTGAATTTATATATTGTTTTGCAAAATCTATTATCTACTTGTGAACACGCAGGGATCTATGTTTATTTTTCACCTGCACTCCACAGACTTGAGAATCTGATGTACCAGAATAGATCAAATCATGAAATCAAATAGTTTGTTGAACATTATGGATAGATACTGTAGATAGATAGTATCTACAGTCAATATTTTCTAGTCTACGATCGATATTTTATTACATATTGTTTTGTTTAATATTCTAATGTCTCATATAATAATTAAAGAAATCAGACAAAAATAGATATAGATAGATAGATAGATAGATAGATAGATAGATAGATAGAGTACACTACATTTTTTTGGGATATTGTTTTGATTAGTTGTAATGTTTTATAATCAAGAAATTAGACAAAGACAGAAAGACAGGGACAGATACTTCATCCCCACAGAGAAATCAGATTTGGCATTTGTAATGCAAAAACATTTATGTTTCACACTTTACGCGTGACACTTCCTTTACTCATATCTACTGCTTTTCTTTTGGTTTCACAGTTTCGACAAATCAACGGAAACCGAGAGCTTTTCACACGTAGGCTTTCAGAAATGTACCTGTGATGCTTTTCCAGCAGACACTAAAAGTCTGCGACTCCAATGTCCTTGACTTTGGCACGGACGAGTCGTCCAGCTGTCATCTGCTGAGAGCGAGATGGGTGGGTGGTTTGATCAACGACGGCGAGGCGTTTGAAGGAGAAAGAGAGACTTGGACTTTCCCACACTCGAGCTCACCTTTATCGATCCCCCAGGACTGCCAGGGAGACGGATGTCTGATCTCGATACATATTGCCAGATGTCAGATTCCTCGCTCGTTTGGTCTGAAACTCATCTCACAGTGAGACGCGAGTCCTCTCTGTAACAGGGAGCGAACATGACCTTGGCGTGCGCCATCAGAGCGAGGCGATATGTAATGTGGACTGAGCTAATGTACTCGGGCTCACATCTGCTGAGATGCTGTTAACAGTGAATCCAACTCAAATCTAATGACCGAGGAACTCTTCTTGCAGAAAGTTAAAAAGCCATTATTTAGATGGCCATTTCCTATTAAAATCATTAGTACATATAAAATAGAGCTGAAACGAGAGCTGGAATAGAGTTAATGCACTAACAATTTCAATATGAAATAGCTAGTTGGAGCCATTATGCTGCTTTGTTTTTTGCTTTGTTTAAATACCATGTTGGTGACATTAATGTATATGAAGTTTTGAGTTTGATTGAACCGGCGACCTCCCAGTCACAACCTCGCTTCTTTAACATTTAGGCCACCACTGCCCCAAATTTGGTAAGTATTTTTAAATTATTATTTATGTTTTAAAACACCCTCCAAATAAGGTTATTATAGTTTTGGATTTTCTGTTTTTATTTTATTTTATAGACTTTAGTTTTGTGTGTGTTTGTTAGTTCTAGTGTAGTTTCAGATAGTTCAGTTTACATACGATACAGTAGTTTGTTTTGTGTCAGAGCGAGGTGTATGTCTCAGAAGATTGTAGCTATACAAACATACAAAATTCCTGGTTGGAGAATAGCCATATTGTTGCATCTTTGCGCCACTTTAGTGTCCATGTGAAGCAAATCCGTTCCATTTCTGTAAAAAACTAAAACTAAAATGATTTGCTTGAATTCATTTTTAATAAATATAGTTTCAACCATCCATCCATCCATCTTCATCCGCTTATCCGGTATCGGGTTGCAGGGGCAGCAGCTCCAGCAGGGAACCCCAAACTTCCCTTTCCCGAGCCACATCAACCAGCTCCGACTGGGGGATCCCGAGGCGTTCCCAGGCCAGGTTGGAGATATAATCTCTCCACCTAGTCCTGGGTCTTCCCCGAGGCCTCCTCCCAGCTGGACGTCCCTCCACCTAGTCCTGGGTCTTCCCCGAGGCCTTCTTCCAGTTGGACGTGCCTGGAACACCTCCCTAGGGAGGCGCCCAGGAGGCATCCTCACCTGATGCCCGAACCACCTCAACTGGCTCCTTTCGATGCGAAGGAGCAGCGGCTCTACTCCAAGCTCCTCTCGAAGGACTGAGCTTCTCACCCGATCTCTAAAGGAGACACCATCCCCCCTCCTGAGGAAACCCATTTCGGCCGCTTGTACCCTGTAATACTAAACTAAAAGTCATTTTCACAGCTTTCTTCCATTGTATTTTACTATAATAACCCTGCTTCTACAGATACTGAGTATCACTCTCATTAGAGCCCCATGCACAGCACTTCAACATGAAGACTGACCCAACGTTTGACAGGCATGTCTTGCGTACTGAGGTCTTTGCATTGTTTGCGAGCGTCTGCTGGCACTTCCCTCCTCTTGTTTAGTGGTGCAGAGAGAAAGAGAGAGAGAGAGAGAGAGATCTAACAGTTTCACAAAGGCTCACTTGGTAGTACCTCACAGCCTGTTGGCCTGTCCCTGCAGCGTTGCACACCAACAGCAGAATCTTTGCAGGGACGCCCTGGTTGAGGAACTCTGATGACATGGTCCCAGATGAAGGTAACCTCTGACCCTCGGGACCGGTGGAGTACGGAGAGGATGGGAGGCTGTGATGGTACCCTGGCAGAGAAAGAACACAGGAGAGTATTAGAGACGGAGAACTAACTGGAAAGGGTTACTAAAATGAGTCATGGGAAGAGGAGAGAAGAGAAGAAAACATAGATACGATCACAGTTTCTTTCTAAATCCTGCTGATACTGATCATCCCATACCAATTTCATATTCTTCTGCTAAACAGCTTATACTTTCAAAAGGTAGCTGACAGCATGAAGTGCATGTTGTTTTCCAGAGTTCTACAATGTTGAAGGTTTTATTTTTACTTGTACGGACGGGCAAGTAAGTTATTTTTTACTGGTCCCTATACAAATTGTTTTCCCAAAAAAAAATCTCTGTCACATGTACAGCAGTCAGATTCACTGTGTTCACTCAGAAGGATTCACTTCACATGGCTAGGCACTTTTAATGACATTTTAACATGCTTAGAGGCTAAAAACACGTTTAAAATTTGCCCTGTTAAAGCCTGTTGGGTGCTAACGCTAGCAGGAGGATAACACAATGTAGGCAGGTTTAGTTTATCCTCTCTACTGACAGACCTCCACATTTACAAACAGCGCTACGTGATGGAATCGACCGGAATTCTCCTTTAATGTTGAAACCCGTTTCACATTTTCTCCTTGAAACATGGAGAAAAGGATTCCATGCATTGAAGGTGTGACCATTAAACTTAACACCTCTGACACAAAGCGCGAGGAGGAGAATTGAGACGTATAAAGTGGTGAGACAGCAGCTTTCTATTTGGGGAACAGTGACTCAGAGGGGAGAACAGATGGACCAATGGCTGCCTGCACTCTCAGCAGGAGGTATTATCTGATGCAACTTCTGCTCTACACATACCTCCCTGTCGGGGGCCGAGCCCCCCCCCACCATCTCTCTAACAACACCGAGGAGTGTGACTGACTGAGCGAAAAGCCAAGATTATAAGATCCCCGTGAAATGTGACGTCAGCAGCACCGCGCTCTCCTCACACAGCTGACAACCTCTGGGAAGTTCACGGTGATACATCACATGGTAAATTAGACGCGCAGACACAGATGAGAAGGTATTGATTGACCCTGGTGGCTGTACCCCCCCCCACCCCCCCAAACGTTTCATTAAACACTGTTTACACCTGACGCCTGATTCATCACTGACAAAGCAAATCCCACTGCTGAGCATCCTGCTACTGAGGTCTCTGAAAAGTTGCAAGAGTCTGCTGGCACTTCCCTCCTCCTGTTAAGAGGTGCAGAGTGAGAGAGTGAGAGAGAGATAGGATATGTGATCATTTATAGGATATAGAGTTTATTAACGTATATTTTGTGTTTTATCTTTGCTTTGTTGCTTGCCTATCTTCTATTTTTGTTTTGTTTTGTTGTGTGTCTTGACTGTGAAGCACTTTGTGACAGGTGTGTGTGAAAGGTGCTATATAAAATAATGCATTTACAGTAAAAGACGTGTCATTGTTGAAATCAATATGAATAACGTTAATGTAGCATATATCATGTTTTGCCCTATTATGGACATAATGTGCCATAATAGTTATTCCAATTGTTCACATTCAAACCTATGTGTTTTCATCATAAGAAACATTCAAACGACAGCGGCCATGGGTTTTGGATTGATCAAATAAGATGAAGAAGATGAAAAGTGAAAAGAGCCTTTTGTGTGCGCTTTTTCTTTATTACAGTTTTCCAATCAGATTTCCTCACGCCGACGGACACACGCAGATTTGGCAACAACAAAAAAAGCCAGACGCTTGGCGACGGTCGCTCACGCATCTTGTTCATAGACTGTTAATATTAATGGACAGAGCATGTGTGTTGTCACCCATTGGTTTGTGGAAATCTGCTTGAGTTTGCCGTTAGGGGCGCAGCTATCCGGGTTGCAGATGTGACGATTTTAGACGAGAGGGAAGAGCCATTACACCCTACGTTACACACATTCACTGGAAATCACATCATAGCCACGCCCTAAAACACCCCCTGCTTTATCGCCGATTTTAAAATCAATGGGACTGTAATTCCATCATTCTGTGTTGCAGAAAACTTAATTTAGTAATTTAGAGAGAATGCAGGTTTAAGGCCCTTTCGCATTTCCAACACTTCACCAAACCGGATGCTTTGTCCATTAATATTATACAGTCCATGGTCTTGTTGCATGAGGGCCTTTACAAAAATAACTGAGGTGTGAGGATGTTAAGCTGTGCACTGAATGAAGGCCGAGACCTATTCCAAACTAATCAGCATTTATGTAAACCACTAAAGCGTTAACATTAAATGTCTGATTGCAGTGTCTTGACCCTGAGAATGAGCGTTATGAGTATGCACAGCTTTTCATTTATCAACGTCACTCTAATCAAGCAAGTGATAAAACTTGCTTAAATCATGTAGCAGTAATTTACACGAGCAGCGACCTCTGACAGCTGTGGGAATGATTTATGGGGTAAAATATCCTTTTAAATGGCCGGCGAAACGTGTTCATACAGCAGATGTAAATGCAGAGGTCACCTCCTGGCCTGTCCCGCTAAGATTCATGCAGAGCGCTCGGGAGGAGACCTGCCTCTCGTCGCTTATTAAATCTGTTCTTTTTATGGCTCACTGTCAAAAATGGCACCTTCTTTTTCAAGGCTTCTGTCACTTTTTTTTTTTTTTTTTTTTTTACAGGATGAATAATGGTGTGAAGTTTGAGGTGTGTGTGTGTGTGTATGCTTGCCAGGATGTGTCGGACAATTCCCAGAGTCACTGTATATAGTGAAAATGGATATTCCAGCACAACACATCTATAAATATCTGCAAATGTATTTTTATTTATATTTTTATTTAACATGGACAGTGCTTCTTCTTAGCTGTACCAGACTAAGCTATATATTTGGAAAGTATTCTATAGTAATTATATTAAATTGAATGGTATTGTGTAATGTAACTGTTTTGAAGTTTAGTTATTACAATATAGAAAGATGATATGAATCTTCTGTAAACTTTTTTGGCAACATGTGTTTGTGTTCATGCTAATAACGCAAATTCAAACCAAAAGATTATTTATTGGGCATTTTAAGCCTTTATTTTCACAGGACAGATGAAGACATGAAAGGGGAGAGAGAGAGGGGGGAAGGTCGGAGTCAAACCTGCGGCTGCTGTGTCGAGGAGTAAACCTTTATATGTGTGTGCCTGCTCTACCAACTGCGCTAACCCGGCCACAATTGAATAAAAGCCTATTTACATCCAGGGGCGTAGCCCGGTAGAAAAGCATTTCCTACAGGCCTCCCCCCGCATCCACAGATATTCATTCTAACATCTTTTTGGGCTCTCCTCACATCAGGGTCCTGGGTACTCTGGGTACCTGGGTCCCTGATTACATCTATAGACCTACCATCTCTGGTGTACACACACAGACACACACACACACATTTAAATAATTTTATTTGGATCTAAGGACAAGATCCAAATACGCTGGGAGTCATTGACAAGGTGACGGGTCTACATGGCTCACATACTTTTATAATACTCAAGCACACACACACACACACACATACACACACACACACACACACACACACACACACACACACACACACACACACACACACAGTTCTTACAAACAAAATACACCACACCAAAAGTTTGTTTAGCCTACATATCTGTGTGTAGTTGGTTCTCATCTCTTATTCTGAAGAAGCCTCACCCTTATTCCAAGGAACCGCAGGAAGCCTGTGATCTCATCGCTCCTCTGCCTTCTCGGGCTTCTTTCTTTGTCAAACAGGATGAGCCAGACTAAACACACCCAGACTATGAGGAAGCCCATAATTAAACACCTCTGCCCCTAAAGAGATCTATTCTACCCACAGCTACAGTACCCCCCCTCCCGCCTTCAATCCCATTAGCTGTCTGCACAGTCATACTCAAGGTCTCTGAACAAAGAAAGTGGTTCAACTGATACATGCATCTATGTTATTTTGATTGTCTAGATGCAATATTTTGAACATAAAATACAATATTTTCATTTTTTTTTATATTACTTAATATAGGGCTATAATTAGCTTCTGAACATAATACATGGGCCAGGCTCACACGCCATCTGTCAGGCTTCACCCCTTTATCTCTCGCTCTGTGGAATAGAAAACAATTAAATAAAATTGGGACGGTGCAACAAGGCAAGCCTGCTTGGTATTTTTTGGTGACTGATTGGAAAGATTTTCAAAGAATATTTTTACGGACTTTCCTCTCTAACTGAGATGTTTTGGGACCAATTGGTGGGATTGCTGTAGAGGAAGTACACACGGTGATACGCTGTTACGAGCAGATGAGATTTAACCATGTATCAGCTAATTTAAATAGCTCCCGTTACTGTATTGTGTGAAAAGTTAACTTCATTCAATATTGTATGTGGTGTTTTCTTTTGCCGGGGCACACATGTTCCTCTAGAACAAGATCCTTCCCGAGACTATTTCAGCTTAGTGCTGCCCAAGACGATTGTGATTGGTTTAAAGACATGCAAAACAACCCAGAGCGGGGTCTTTTTCTTCCCTATCCCAGAATGTCTATGTGGTGTAGCCAGACCCTTCTCCACTGCGCTGTGGAGATATGTCTGGCAATGCGAGACTAGGGTGAGAGCCACAATGCAGAGTCAATACATCTGTGACCCAACATCCAAGATAAAACTGTCAAAACTTCAGTGTGTAGAGATGATAGACGCAGTGGTAAGAGGATGATGTAAGAGATTGCAGCAGGGCGGTTGGGAGTGTAGGTGTCTAGGTATGTAGGAGGGGGGAGGGGGGAGGGGGAAAGTTACATCTTCATTGGTTTGCCTTTGGCATGATCCACAGGTATGTTCTTTCATTCATTTCCAGCAGACACTGAACAGCTCTTTACTGAGTGCCTCTCGCTGTCTCTAAGAGCCTTCTACATCAGGAGGTTTTCAATCTAATTGAGTGTGTAACCTAACTCAGAATCTACTGAATGGATGCCCATCAAATTCAATCAATCAATTGCGTTACGAGTAAAAAGGAAACTGACCACAAGTGTGCATGTTGAAGCGTAATAAAACAGGGTAGCCCTCAGAATTCACCGCAAATCCTGTGCTTTAATCGCCCACAAGATGCATTAGCTCTGCATTTGTTAAGCAATCAGGATGCTCCATTTTTCAGACTCCACGTGTGGCATAGACATGCTTAGATTACCAAGCTTAGTTTTTTATGAGACCCCTGATAAGAGTTTGTTATTCTGCCTCATATCTAACCAACAAAGCTCAGATTTCTACTTTCATTTAAGCATTTGTGGATAATTGATTAAGAGTCTCTCAGGGACCAAACCTTTAGATTCAGTAATTGCAGAGGTGGCATAAAGATCACGTTTTTAATGGCGGCAGACAGAAAAGAATGTCATAAAAAAGGTGCATTTTATTTAAGATATTTTATTACACTATTTTGATTTTATAGCTTTTAGTAATAACAAAACAGCGAGGCAGAAAATACTTATGTGCCGTAGTTGAGCTCAAAACAAATTAAGTGACTTTTAGTTAAAGTGTTCATATTATGCCCATAATTGTATTTAGAGGTTGTACCAGAATAGGTTTATGTGGTTTAATTTTCAGAAAACACCAAATTTTTGTTGTACTACACATTGCTGCAGCTCCTCTTTTCACCCTGTGTGTTGAGCTCTGTTTTAGCAGAGTGAGTTTGCATTTCTGTTCCATCTTTGTTGGGAGTCAAACATGAGAAATACCTAGGTAAGGACTACTAGCCAGTCAGAAGAGTATGAGGGTCCTGACAGTACCTAGGTAAGGACTACTAGCCAGTCAGAAGCAGAGTATGAGGGCCCTGACAGTACCTAGGTAAGGACTACTAGCCAGTCAGAAGCAGACTATGAGGGTCCTGACAGTACCTAGGTAAGGACTACTAGCCAGTCAGAAGCAGAGTATGAGGGCCCTGACAGTACCTAGGTAAGGACTACTAGCCAGTCAGAAGCAGAGTATGAGGGCCCTGACAGTACCTAGGTAAGGACTACTAGCCAGTCAGAAGCAGAGTATGAGGGGGCCCCAGTCAGGTAAGGACTACTAGCAGAAGTATGAGGGCCCTGACAGTACCTAGGTAAGGACTACTAGCCAGTCAGAAGCAGAGTATGAGGGTCCTGACAGTACCTAGGTAAGGACTACTAGCCAGTCAGAAGCAGAGTATGAGGGCCCTGACAGTACCTAGGTAAGGACTACTAGCCAGTCAGAAGCAGAGTATGAGGGCCCTGACAGTACCTAGGTAAGGACTACTAGCCAGTCAGAAACAGAGTATGAGGGCGTGCCACGCTAGCAACTATAACGTGTGTTACAGAGTGACGCACGTTTGTCTCTGAAGTAAAGGCTGGACTACAACAGAGCTGTTTGGAGCAGTTTGTGAACAGTGTTTTCTGTTGGAGATGGTAACTCCCTTTGGGGGGGGACTTTGGACTTTTTCACTTTGTAAACCTATAATGTGAACAAAAAGATATATAACACAATAAAGGAAAGGGGAAAAAGCCAAATTATTTTATTATAATCATATTATGAGCACTTTAATGTCCGTAATTTAAAAAAAAACAAAAGGCTGGTAGGATATTTATCATTTATCAAATCGGGGGAAAGTAAAGTGAAGTATTAAAACAAGCTGATGCTGCCTTGTGGTGTCCCATTACGGTGGGTTTGCTCAATTTCTGCTGTGGTGCCACACTAACCCAGCTAACCGCTAACCACTTACGTTAACGGAGGACGAGGCAAGCAGCCGACAATGGAGATTTATTTTAAGCCAAGAGAGGGGGGCTGAAAATTGGGAAGAGAGGACCGGGAGATGTCGATGTTACTTTAAAGATGACAAGATCTAATATGTATTCTCACAGGGTAAACATGTCAATGTGAAAAACAGGATGATTTGAAGTGCACTGAAAAGTGTTGAGCTGTGATGTAAAGTCTCCATATCAACCCCCGCAGGCCGAGCCAATGAGACCTCCGTAAAGACAGTGCCGGCATGTAGACCAGCCGGGGGGGTGAAAGGGGGGCACTGCCCTGTGCGGTCATTGAGCAACATAATTAAAAGGAGGAAAAAAAAAAATAAATCATATTTTTTAAAGGCACAACAGCAGTGTGCGAGTGGAAATACAGGTTCAGGCCTGTGAGAGAACACAAGGGAGCAGAACCGGTTTGTTTAGAACACAGAGGAAACAACAAGGGGGTACTACACACTGAGGTGCCTCACATTTTGCCTCACTGGGTGAAAAACAGATGAAATGAAGACATAAATCTGATCTGCACGGGGGGGATGTAATTTACAGAGCTCTTTGGGAAGTTATATTCTTCTTAATGTGCTCTCCGAGGGCCCCCTGCAGTAAAATGGATTCCCTGAGGGATTCATTAAGCAAAGTAAATGAATCAAATGGTTGTGTTTGCTTACTGATCTGTGCCGAGATCCACAACAGCGGTCCCATTTAGCAAAAAAAAATGTTTATTTCAATGTCTTAAGAAAAGGATATAGCAGGTCAAGGTGCTATTTAAATATTTGTTTCCACATCCTTGATGTCAGACAGCACTACTTAAACAAAAAACTTCTCATTAATACTCTTACTAATTCAATTTATAGTGTCAAATGATAACAGAAGTTATCTCAGGACACTTCACAGACAGATTAGGTCTAGACCACTCTGCCTATAAACATTTGGATGTTTCTTATAAAGTTGCAATTGATAGTTATATAAATAAAAACATATAAATATATAAATACTTTGCAGTGCATCTTTAAACGTTGCAACTTTATAATGGCCACCCAGATAACATTTATAGGCAGTATACAAATTATTTGGTAAATCATGAACAAATACTTGATATCATATAAAATGCTATGACGTGTTCAACAATAAACTGTTAAAATCACAACTTATAGTATTACTACTAAATGGTTACATTGTTAATTACAATTCAATTGTTTGTTCACAGTAAAATTGCTATTTAGTTTAATTAAACAATTTACCATTGGTTAACCCTTCCTGTCAATCATGCAACTTCTTTTTTTCCCTCTGGGTCAAAATTTAAAATTAAAAAATTTTGGGCGTCTTTTTCAACATATGTTGTTTTTCCCAAAGTTTTTTGTTGCTTTTTCAATGTTTTTTGTCACTTTTTCACAGTTTTTTGGTCAATTTTCAAAGTTTTTTGTCACTTTTTCAATGTTTTTTGTCAATTTTCAAAGTTTTTGTCACTTTTTCAATGTTTTTGGTCAATTTTCAAAGTTTTTGTCACTTTTTCAATGTTTTTTGTCACTTTTTCACAGTTGTTTGGTCAATTTTCAAAGTTTTTGTCAGTTTTTCAATGTTTTTGGTCAATTTTCAAAGTTTTTTGTCACTTTTTCAATGTTTTTTGGTCAATTTTCAAAGTTTTTGTCACTTTTTCAATGTTTTTTGTCAATTTTCAAAGTTTTTGTCACTTTTTCAATGTTTTTTGGTCAATTTTCAAAGTTTTTGTCACTTTATCAATGTTTTTTGTCACTTTTTCACAGTTTTTTGGTCAATTTTCAAAGTTTTTTGTCACTTTTTCAATGTTTTTGGTCAATTTTCAAAGTTTTTTGTCACTTTTTTCAATGTTTTTGTCAATTTTCAAAGTTTTTTGTCACTTTTTCAATGTTTTTTGGTCAATTTTCAAAGTTTTTGTCACTTTATCAATGTTTTTTGTCACTTTTCACAGTTTTTGGTCAATTTTCAAAGTTTTTGGTCAATTTTCAAAGTTTTTTGTCACTTTTTCAATGTTTTTGGTCAATTTTTAAAGTTTTTGTCACTTTTTCAATGTTTTTTGGTCACTTTTTTTCCGACTTTTTAAAATTTATTTATTTACTTTTTCCGTTTTCGACAACGGGTCAAATTTGACCCGAGGACAACAGGAGATTGATGCTTAATGATGGTTATCATAAAGTGTTACCTTTGTTTTTCATACGTCCTGCATGCAGTCTGAATCTAAAGCTTATATAACAACAGAACACAAACATTTGGAATCCTTTTTTTAATTATTTATTAAGAAATGTTTACAAAGTGTTGCACTGATGGGACAGAGAGGGGAATTCCTCGTACAGAGATGTTAGGACATACAAGCGATTTACAAAGTAGTGCAATTAGGTGACTACGACTTGAAGCACTTGTGTAAACATTTGATGCGATCTGGAATAATACTGTGGGAAAATGAGTGGAAACACGAGCGGTGGCTTCGTGGAAGCGGCGGTGCGGCGACCCCGTTATCTCTGAGACCCTGAAACAGAAGGAGACAGAAGGTGTTAGATCTTATTCTAGGATGCTCTTACTCTGGATTTGTCTCTTTAAAACCACTTCCGTAAAACATCTCTAACCCCTAAACCCGTAAATATTTTAATCTTTAAAAAAATTTTTTTTAAAGTCATTTGTTCATAAATGTAGTCATGGTGGAATGTAACTAAGTACTGTATAAACAAATGTTGAGGTAGTCAGTTTTTCTTTTCATGCCACTTTCTACTTCTACTCCTCTACATCTCAGAGAGAAATATTGGACTTTGTACTCCACTACATTCATCTTTACATTCAGCTTTAGTTACTAGTTACTTTACAAATTAAGAATTTATTCAACTCAACCCAAGCGTTGATTGTCACGATATTAACGTGTGAAAGTGTCCCGACGTTTAAATAAAGAGCTGCATGTTCTTACCTCCAACGTTGACTTGAGACAAATTCAGCGCCAGGTCGTTCCTGTTGATGGACCTTAAAAATCTGATGGTGGTATCCACCACCTTCTGTGGCTCGTGTTCCACCATCAGGTCCACTGTTTTAAGCCTATCTGCATCTTCCAGCTGGCTTGGTAAGATTCCCGTATTATTCTCCAAGTACCACTTGAACTTCTCGAACCTCCGCTCTGAATTTAAGTGTTCCAGCGCAGTCAGAAGCATCTGTTTGACTTCAGGCAGACTGTTTAGATGAGAGGACAGATTTCATTTCAGATGATTCTCTAAAAGTAAATATAAATAATAAAAATATAAATAAAAATATATATAAAAATAAATGAATTGATTTTCAGATTCAGATTGATCTTCATTTGAATGGTTGATTCCTAACCCTGACATGCTCTTTTGAGAGGCTCCGTTTTAAAGCTAGAGTGAACTGGAATGGATTCAGGAAATCAGTGGCGATACCAAGCCCTAATTCTAGTTTTAAAACATTTGGTTTATAGGCAAAAAGGCATACTAACTATAATGTAGTCCAGTTCATAACCCCTGCAAACGACAACCTTGATTAATAAGTAACAAAGTTAATCAACAACTTTCAACTCAACATTATTATCTTCCTAATATGAGGACTGAACATCTGAACCTGTTTTACTGGATTACATTAGATTTCACAGGTAAACGGCAGGCTCGCTTCCCGCCCCCTGCGCCACTGTCTTTTTTTCAAGTATACCTAAGTAATAATTATAATATGAGTTATTGTAGTGAGTTTGCGATTATTTTCTTTCGTTCTATCTACCTTGATCTTGATCTCTGACTCGTTGCACCTGCCACAACCACTAATCACTTCATGCACATTATGGCATAATGAATCTACTTTTGGACTTTTGGAGCAAGTGGTAGCTACTTTCATCAGAAAGGAGGGTGCAACACTGGCACCAGCTCCCCATCCAGCTCCTCGACCGGAGCACAAAGTGGGGGAAATAGACCTTTGGTTTCGGAGGAAGAAATAAAAAGTAGTTAAAACTCACTGATCAACAGACATGGTGTCTCAGCTTGTTTCCGTTCGCTCTGTTCTTCTTGCACACCAAGATGGAGGAAATGGAGGACGATGACGGGGAGGAAACTGACAGTGCAGATGCAAAAGTTTTGCAATACGCCATTGAGAGCAGACTGATGGCTTAAAGAGACAGGCGCGAACACATTTCCAATAGAGGGTGAATACAGGAATATAGAGACAGAGAGTGTGAGTGTTTTTTTTAACATTGAAGCATGCAAACCAGCTCTCATAGGAAAATACACGTGTGAAGCTGAAAAACCTTAAAAGTAGGGAAAACTATGAATGTAGTAAAACAATATCTTAGGACAATGCGTGTAATGTAACTATACATTTTTCAAAGTTTTTGTCACTTTCGATGTTTTTTTGTCACTTTTTTCCAAGTTATTTGTCACTTTATTTCAATGTTTCTTTTCACTTTTTCCAAGTTTTTAACAACGGGTCAAATTTGACCCGAGGACAACAGGAGATTGATGCTTAATGATGGTTATCATAAAGTGTTACCTTTGTTTTACATACGTCCTGCATGTAGTCTGAATCTAAAGCTTTAATAACAACAGAACAAAAACATTTGGAATCCTTTTTTTAATTATTTATTAAGAAATGTTTACAAAGTGTTGCACTGATGGGACAGAGAGGGGAATTCATCGTACAGAGATGTTAGGACATACGGGCGATTTACAAAGTAGTGCAATTAGGTGACTACGACTTGAAGCACTTGTGTAAACATTTGATGCAATCTGGAATAATACGGTGGGAAAATGAGTGGAAACACGAGCGGTGGCTTCGTGGAAGCGGCGGTGCGGCGACCCCGTTATCTCTGAGACCCTGAAACAGAAGGAGACAGAAGGTGTTAGATCTTATTCTAGGATGCTCTTACTCTGGGTTTGTCTCTTTAAAGCCACTTCCGTAAAACATCTCTAACCCCTAAACCCGTAAAAAGTTTAATTACATTTTTTTTTTTAACATTTAATAAAGTCATCACGTGTTCATAAATGTAGTCAGTTTCTTTTCATGCCACTTTCAACTTCTACTCCTCTACATTTTGGATAGAAATATTGGACTTTTTACTCCACTACATTCATCTGACAGCTTTAGTTACTAGTTACTTTACAAATTAAGAATTTATTCAACTCAACCCAAGCGTTGATTGTCACGATATTTATGTGTGAAAGTGTCCCGACGTCTAAATAAAGAGCTGCATGTTCTTACTTCCAACGTTGACTTGAGACAAATTCAGCGCCAGGTCGTTCCTGTTGATGGACCTTAAAAATCTGATGGTGGTATCCACCACCTCCTGTGGCTCGTGTTGCACCATCAGGTCCACTGTTATAAACCTATTTGCACCTTCCAGCTGGCTTCTTAAGATTGACGTATTGTTTTGCAAGTGCCACTTGAACATCTCGAAATCCTCCGCTCCCAAGTTCTGCAGCGCAGTCAGAAGCATCTGTTTGACTTCAGGCAGACTGTTTAGATGAGAGGACAGATTTCATTTCAGATGATTCTCTAAAAACAAATATAAATAATAAAAATATACATACAAATATAAATATAAAATAAATGAAGTGATCTTAGGATTCAGATTGATCTTCATTTGAATGGTTGATTCCTAACCCTGACATGCTCTTTTGAGAGGCTCCGTTTTAAAACTAGAGTGAACCTGAATGGATTCAGGAAATCAGTGGCGATACCAAGCCCTAATTCTAGTTTTAAAACATTTGGTTTATAGGCAAAAACTATACTGTAACTATAATGTAGTCCAGTTCATAACCCCTGCAAACTACAACCTTGATTAATAAGTAACAAAGTTAATCAACAACTTTCAACTCAACATTATTATCTTCCTAAAATGAGGAAGTCAGGACTGAACATCTGAACCTGTTTTACTGGACTACATTAGATTTCACAGGTGAACGGCAGGCTCGCTTCCCGCTCCCCCCCCGCTACTGTCTTTTTTTTAAGTATAACTAAGTAATAATTATAATATGAGTTATTGTAGTGAGTTTGCAATTATTTTCTTTCTTTCTATCTACCTTGATCTTGATCTCTGACTCGTTGCACCTGCCACAACTACTAATCACTTCATGCACATTATTGCATAATGAATCTACTTTTAGAGACTTTTGGAGCAAGTGGTAGCTACTTTCATCAGAAAGGAGTTGGCAACACTGGCACCAGCTCCCCATCCAGCTCCTCGACCGGAGCACAAAGTGGGGGAAATAGACCTTTGGTTTCGGAGGAAGAAATAAAAAAGTTATTCAAAACTCACTGATCAACAGACATGGTGTCTCAGCTGGTCTCCGTTCGCTCTGTTCTTCTTGCACACCAAGATGGAGGAAATGGAGGACGACGCGGAGAGACTGGCAGTGCAGATGCAAAAGTTTCGCAATACGCGACCAATCAGAGCAGACTGATGGCTTAAAGAGACAGGCGCTAACACATTTCCGATAGAGGGTGAATACAGGAATATAGAGACAGAGAGTGTGAGTGTTTTTTTTTAACATTGAAGCATGCAAACCAGCTCTCACTGGAAAATACACGTGTGAAGCTGAAAAACCTTAAAAGTAGGGAAAACTATGAATGTAGTACAACAATATTTTAGGACAATAATGTTGTAACTACAAACAAACTTGTTACACTCCACTATTCATGCAGATACCTGATATCCGCGCTGAGCCTCCTCTGATGTAAAGGGGCGGAGCCTGGAAGGCATAGATGACGTCATTCTCAGCTATGCTGGTCAGATCCTCCTCATCAAAGAAGGAGCGCTGGAACCCTGTGGAGTAAACCTCCGTCAGGATCACCTGGAGACCCACACACACACACACACACACACACACACACACACACACACACACACACACACACACACACACACACACACACACAGTGTTTCCATTATTACATTACATCCGTTGCATTTCTACTCCCTTTAATTGATTCAATTCAGATTTAGCTTAACACTTGTGTAACACTTGTACTAGCTCAGTCCGTAGGGAGTTGGGTTGGAAACTGGAGGGTCGCTGGTTTGAGTCCCCGTACGGACCAAAGTACAGAGTGTGAATTGGTAGCTGAAGAGATGCAAGTTCAACTTTCTGGGCAGTGCCAAGGTGTTCTTGTGCAAAGCAACAGATGTGTCCTCTTATCAAAAGTGACACTGAAATTGTATTTTATCTCAAATAACAAAAATTTAATTTTAAAACAAATCTCCCATCAAAATCACTAAATAAAAGAAAGAAATTACCTTAAAATAAATCTAAGAAGAACTAAGAAGGCGTAGTAAAGTCGGAGGTCAAAAGTAGATCAGGCTCTAGCCTAGGCCGTTTAAAAATTACATTGCAAGACATTTTTTTATCTCAACCTTTGTTTGTTTTGGGGATTTTAGGCCTTTATTTTTACAGACATGGAAGGGGAGAGAGAGAGGGAACGACATGTATTAAAGGCTTGCCGCACAAATCTTCACACATTTATACCATTGTTTGCATCGCTACATCCCTTGTTATTAGCTGGTTATTTCCCTCTGCTTTACATTACCTGGTCTGGGGAAATTTTCCCCTCGTCAGCCACCATCCTTCTCAGTCCGGCCACGGAGCCAAACAGAGGCACAGCCAGCCCGACCCGCAGGTACCTCTGTCCTTTGGTGCTGAACACCAGAATCACACACAACAACCTGCCACGGAGGAAGACAAACCATCAGGGACGGTGGGAAAAAGGCCGACAAACTATCTCGCCTGCTGTGCCATTTCTACCACAGCTCCTCCTCTACGGCCAGGAAAGGACAAAAGAAGACTTTCATGAATAAATCAATACATTTTAACATTAATAATAGATTATTAGGACTTAGTTTTATGTGTGCCAAATAATGGAATCTCTTTGCAATTTTAAAAACCGTGAGCGCTTAGCTCAGAGCTCTCCACAGGCAGGGCTGACATGAGCAGGGTGATTGGGACATAATGGCTTCTCTGAACAACACGGAGGAGATACAGAGCCACCCGGCAGCTGCCTGTGGAAGTCTATGGACCGGAGACGGCAGCTAGGGGAATAGAAAGCAGGGTTCCCCAGGTTTTACCAAGTCAAATTTAAAGCGGCCATATTATACTCATTTTCAGGTTCATAATTGTATTTTGAGGTTGTACCAGAATACGGTTTTCATTTTCATTTTAATTTTTGTTGTACTGCACATTGCTGCGGATCCTGTTTTCACCCTGTGTGTGTTTAGGTGTCTGTTTAGCAACAGAGTGAGACATCTCACTTCTTTACTATCTTTGTTGGGAGTCGCACATGTGACTACTCGCACATGACTTCTTCTAAACGAGGGCACACTTGTGGAATACCTGCAGAACAGGGACAAGAAGTAGTTCTTTTGGAGATTTTGCTAAACTAGTGTGTGTTGTAGCAGTGTTTTGCCATTGAAAAAGAGCTAGCATGCTATGGTTAGCCACCTCGTCTTGGCTAGTGACGTAGAAAGTCGTGTAGATTCTGACCAGCTCACCCGGAGACTGAAGGCAGAGGACATTCAGAAACCGGATCTCACTCAAAACAGCATGGATAGTTTAGTGTGTATGTGTGTGGGTTAGGGTTAGCAGAGACACAAAATAACACCCCAAATCCCAGAAAAAAGGGATTGATTTCATAATAAGGGGACTTTAAGACCTTTTTAAACCTCCTGTTATCCTCAAATTTACAAACACCATTGACCCCAGCAATTTAAACATCCACAAATGATTGTAATTACAATGATCATCCCCCAATTAACCCCTGGATTGTCTTCCCGTCGACCATTAACTTATCCTTCCGAATGAAAATAAGAAGACTGACTTCTCTTTCTTAATTTTAAAGAGCTTTTTGTGGCATTATAGGCCTTGATTTGATAGGACAGCTTAAATGGGAAAGGGTAGAGAGAGGCAGAATGGCATGCAGCAAAGGGCTGCAGGTTGGAACCGAACCCACGGCTGCTGCAGCAAGGACTGAGCCTCTGCATTTGGGCGTGCGCTCTACCAGGTGAGTTTTGGTGCTTTTTCTCCTCGACATTTATGTCATTTTATTCTATGCCTTTGATGCTATTTTTAATTTTTAACACATTTTTTTCATGGTAAACAACCCAATTTATATGACATACCTAATTCTTTAGTTAAAAAAGAAGAAATTATTAATTATTTTCACTAATAGTTAAGAGCGCTAAGTTAAGATAGTTAAAAGAGAGCGTTCCTATTCCTATAGAAAGAGAATCACGAATCATGCTTCTACCCATTGCAGCTGTACGGTAATTATGGCAGAAGTAGCTTATAAAGTTATATGATTGGTCCAGTAGTGAATGTTCAGAGCCCCAGTGCCGGTCCACAGCCCTGGGGTTGGCACCCTCTGATTTAAGGGACCAGCTGGGTTTATATTCTTCGAGCATATCAGAAATGTATTTTGGCCCTTAAGCCCTAAAGGGATTCATAAACCTGCAGCAGGTCTTTGAAGATTGTCCTGTGACTAAAGAGTAACATAATTCTACTGGTTCTTACCAGGCACACAGCTATTGTTAAATCTGTACATCTGAAGAAAAACAAGGGGGGGGGGACAGGAAACTTCAAAAGAGCACAGTAATAAGATAAAAATAAAAATATAACAAAATAGAGCACAGTAATTGGCTGAACTGATCAAGCCTTGGCTTAAGGAGGTATCCCCAATATATGCTAATTACATTTTTCATGTCAGTGTGGACAAAACAAAACAGTAAACCCTTCTGTAAGGGGTGTCAAGTGAGTTGAGATCATGCCGCACGGATAGGGTGTATCATGGCACTTTCCAATGGTGCATTAGAACTGTCCTGGACTGTAAGGTACTTTTCCGAGCTACAGTAGATAACATATTGAGACAGCTGTGACAAAATAAAGTATTACCCAGAAATAAGGTTTGATTACCTGAATGATATGTATCTATGTATCACATTCCCCAGAAATGTTGTGTGTTTAATTAACCGAGAACAAGAAGTAATTCCCAGAAATAATGTGTGTTTAACTAACTGAGAAATGATGATGTGTGAGTAACTAACAAGAAGTACTACTAAGAAATAATGATTTCTCAAGAAATAACTGAACAAAGTATTTTTAATAACAAGGGTTGATTAAGCGAACACAATGTATTGTCTAATAATAATGTTTGAAGCCTAGAGAGCTCCCAAAAGAACTGTGTAACTAAATGCTAAAGATGAATTATTAAGAGACAAGTTCAGCTTGTTGAGAAACCAAAGAGTTGAGCAAACAGCTTGTCGGGAAACCAGTGTGGACGGCAGGAACATGCATGACTCATGGAAAGTAGCCAATGAGTGTTTTTTGTGTCAAACAGTGTAAAGGACAGAAACAGTCAGAGATCGGGGTTATTCCTCGGCAGCTCTCGGAGGGTCAGAAAACTTCTTCAGTGGTTTGCTAGACAGAAGCCACAGAAGAAGAAGAACCACCGTAGCCAACCCGGCTGAAGAAGTAATTCGGACTCTGACGTTTTTCTTCCGTTCAACTGCCTCGATGGCTGTGGGATTATAGACACTTTGAAGACTTTGTACAAGGTTTCAGGAGTCTAACGGATTACACAGCCGAGGGCAGAAGAAAAGGGCGCGGCCCCCCGGCCAGGGTGACACGCTCCTCTCCCACCTCTACAAAAAAAAAAAAAAAGATTGACAAATTCATCCAAGCTCAACTATCGTATCCAGGTTTTGCCCTTCAACATTTTTATCAATTATTAGAAATTGACCAGTATAGCTGATAGGGTTTATAAGTTAATCATTTTAAGGGAGTTTTGACTTTTTAATCATTTTATCGAGTTTTATTCAATATTACCAAATCAGATATGTGTTTTTGAATTTTATTCATTGATCAATTTTATTCTCAATCACTAAGTGGTATGCTTGCCCTTGCTCTATTCTGCAATAAAATATACAAATACTGCATTTAAAGTACAAGAAGTGGACATTGAATTATTTCACTTTTTAAGGTAGTAATCAATTGGGTGTAGTGAGTTTAAACATCTTTAAAGGTTCTTATAGGTTGCTCTAGCCACTGAAATTAACATACCCTTAGGGCCTATTTTCCTGGCCCCTAAACCATATCCTAGCAACTTACCAAGTGCCCTGATCAATGAGAGGAGAGCTGTCGTGAACGGGCGAGGCTGGGGTAGTATCTGGCTCTAGGGCTATTCGGTCAGGGGCTGTTTCAGAGCAAGCAGGGTGGACGCCCGGATGAAGACAGTTAGAAGATAGGCGAGTCTCTTCGACACCAGCTTAAACAGTCCTCTGTCATACCTAGTAGGGTTATACCCATAGGTTTAAGAGGATCGGACCCTTTAAACGGAGAGCTGGTCCAGTATCCCCTTAACAAGGGAATACCGGGATCTAACAGGGGGGTGCATTTTGTTGTTGATTTACAGCTTTCATTTTAGCATTAATTGGAGACAATGATTAGCATTTTCTTGACAAACCAATCTTTATTTTTTCTCCCATCTTATGATACGACATTCAGTTAAACTGATTTCTAATCAGTTCTAATGTTTATATATGCATGTATGTATATGTAAGGGTGTATATGTATTAGAGCCCGACCGATAAAGGATTTTTAAGACCGATACGAATATTTGGTTATTTAAAAATCCGATATGCGGATATATCGGCCAATATACAGTATTATTAAAAAAAAAAAAAATCCAGAACCACGTAACAAATAGATTTTCCTAAAATTTGTTATTTGTATTTATTTAGGAGTTCTCACTTAAATAATATAATAATTTGTTTTATTGTCACAACAGAACAGAGGAACATCAAAATATATTAAAGTTCTGATAAATAAAATATGAAACCTAAAGTCCTTTCAACAAAAACACAACAAAATAATCAGAGTGTGGCCAAAAGGGTTGTAGAGCGCCCTCTGGTGGACAAACTATGCTATATTATAGATTATTTATTTATTTTTTAAGAAATCGGCCATTATAAATGCGGATACAGATTAATCGAAAAATCCCAGAATATCGATTAGGCTCTAAAATCTATATATCTATATATCTATATATATATATTGTATATGTCTATATATACATTTTCTGTTTGTGATTTCAAGTGTTTAATTTGTATTTCAACTTAAATTGTGTTGCATTTCCATTATATCAATGTTTCATGTGTTTTATGCTTATATAATGGGGCTGCATGATACAGTATGAGGAAATAATCTAATTATTTTGACTGATATTATCGATTAATGATATTAGAGGGATCTTTTTTGTATGATTATTCTCATTTTTTTTGGTTGAAAAATATTAAAATCTAAAAAATGAAAATGACTTAAAGTGCGATTTTTGCGAGGATCTGTACAAAACAAAGATTTTTTTCTTTAGTCACGATACAATTTGTAGGTCGGGACGTCTCTGCAGCACCACAATACTTCATTCACAATGGTTTGACACATATTCTGCCTTTAAAATGGGGCCCCACACTGCGACACTGCCATGACGTGTGGCTTCATTAATTCATTTGAGAAAATGGCTTCAGCCACTGAGATAAGCACACAAACGGTCCGTGTCACGTTCACACAGCAAGCTTTGCATTAAGTGTGAATAAAATCGTCCAAGATAGCAAAGAGCAGACGGACAGAGCCCAGTGTTTGGATATATATCTGGGCTGAGGAAATGTTGGCTTGCTAACAAACAGCATGTGTTTACGGCTCACTGACGCGATCTGGCTTGGAGTGAGCTGAACTCTTCACACAGAGAATCACATTATAAAAAAGTATTTTTCAAAGACAATCCATCTGTTTTCGGCTCTGTTTATCCCTCAGAAGTGTTTCCTCTCACCCTGCCTGCCACACAGTGAAAAGAAAAAGGACGGAAACTAAATACCGTCAACTTTGGCACGCTGTCAGAACGAAGCTCTTTAAAACTGTTTCCCAAATTAGAAGGGATGCTGGCTGAACTTGTATGAACCATTACAAAGACAAAAAACTAAAAATGTAGAAAATAACTAGCGAGAAGAAACCCAGCCGAAGCTTAAAATAGTAGTTAACGCACCTCTATGTCAACCATGTAAAAGAGGTGATCTTCACATACAGGCGCTGTGCTGATTTAAAAGGTACATTTTTACCTAAGAAAAGCTCTCCCAAATGCTTATGTCTAGATTTGAGGTCAAAGATGGAATTTGCTTTATTGCCAAGAAGGAGAACACTACGATTCTCATATTTATTTGTTCAACATATAGCTGGGGTTTGTGAATGTGAGGTTAAGTAGTCATTTTTGCCCAAACAAGGCCAAAAATACAGTACCAGTATACAGTACCAGACCGCTCAGGTCATCTGGGACAGGTCTACTTTCTGTCCCCAGAGTCAGAACTAAACAGGGTGAAGCAGCATTCAGTTTCTATGCTCCTCATATCTGGAATAAACTCCCAGAAACCTGCAGATCCGCTGCTACTCTCAGTTCTTTTAAATCAAGGCTGAAGACCTTTCTTTTTGATGCTGCCTTTCTTTAAATGACTGCTCATTTCTTTAAATTTCTTATGCTGCACTGTAACTCTTATTCTTGTGTTTTATGTGTCCTAATGTTTTAACTATCTATTCATGTGTTTTATTGGTTTTTAATGCTTATGATTTTTAACATGTGTTTTATCTGTTTAACTGATTTTATGTAAAGCACTTTGAATTGCCCTGTTGCTGAAATGTGCTCTACAAATAAAGCTGCCTTGCCTTGCCTTGCCTTACCTGCCACAGCTTTATTCTGTGCTAAATCTGACGTGTAGGCTATTGGTGTATTTCTTGGCTGGGAGCAGTAACTTTCTGGACAACTGTAGCTCACAATGAAGGCGTTTTAGAGGCGCTAGTTGGACTGCATTATCAAAACTCGCGGATACTTCTGGTCTCAGAAACACCACATTTAAAACGTCTTGGGTTTTCTGGTTCTGCTTCTAATATTTTAGAAGAAGGCGAACAATGAACAGCTGACAGACAGCGAGTGAAAGAGAGAGACGACCGGTGATATTTGCTCTGAACAGCTTATGGATCTGAAAGTTATAATCCCTTAAATCATACGCAAGTCCTTAAATTGTGCGCAAGGTTAAAATGGCAGGCTAGAAAATTCTCCGTTTTTGGTTCACTTCCTGTATTTGGGTCAGGTCGCGTTCTCACCTGAAAGTGAACTGAACTCTAGTTCACTTGGAAGCGAACTGTGACCCCCCGTTTTGGACCAGAGTTTGTTTGATCTGCACCAGAGTTGGGACGAGCTTTCACACATGTTTGGTTTGAAAAGGACCAAATGAGGTAGGTGTGAAAGCAACCTTAGGAAACGTGCAGATATGAGAGTGACATCGACCTTCTCATCTGAAAGTAAATCAGTGTTTCCCAACAGGACAAAGCGTTCCTTTAAAGCGCCCGTATTATGCTCAGTTTCAGGTTCATAATTGTAGTTTGAGGTTGTACCAGAATCGGTTTATGTGGTTTAATTTTCAAAAAACACCATATTTTTGATGTACTACACATTGCTTCAGAGGACGGGGCAGGAGAAGAGGAGGTGGGAGAGAATAAAGTACAAAAGTACTGTAAGCATGTTGTGAGTATTTAAGTGGAAGCCGGTGTTTAGACGTTGTTGTTTGTATGTGGATTTTGTTTTGTGTGTGTTTGAGAAAGACACTACCACATGAACAAAGTGCTCTCACGGTACTTGATACTCGCTGAAAAAAAATGAAAATGGGTCTCTCTCCCCCCCCACCCCCCCACCCCCCGTGAAAATGTCAGGACTTTCTGAACAGGTTCAGGAATGGGGTGTTGGGATGTAAAGTTGAATAAGACATTGTACCTCAACGCTGAGAGGCTTTTCCACCAGTTTCTCCTTTTTTACACCAACCCGCCAGCTTCGCAATTACTTGTGTTCCACACAGCTGTACTTTCTTTTTTAAAGTTGCATTGTCTTGTATCTGTGGTATCGGGGTGTATCCTATTCTGTGTTGTTGATTTGTTGTAGTTTTTGTAATTACTCAATGTGATTGTAAATGAGGGTCGTCCCTGACTGATCTATCAATTTAAATAAAGGTTAAATGAATGAATGAATGTACTGTATGTGGTGCATGAACACAGCTGGGTGTTTCCAATTGTTTTTCAATGAAAAAATAAAATACTAGCAATCCCACACATTTACAACTGTGGATTTTTGAATTATATAACTGATTATTGGTCGGAAATAATAGTATTTGTATAATTATATCAATTGTTAGTTGCTGGCACTTGGCCCTATACACTTTTATAGCAACAAAATGACGAGGGTGGATATAGTTAGAAAAAAATGTTTTATGATAATAAAGAGGCGTTGTTTACTTCATAAGCTGTGTATCTACTGTATGTTACTACATTATCCGGGTCACATGACAGATACGTTAGTCTATATCCATTACGTTCCACTTCCAGGATTGTTGATGTTGGAAATTCTGCCGGATGTCACTCTTTTTGGCCGGATGTCCGTTTTCCTTCTACTTTCTTTTTGTTGTAATTTTAAACTGAGGTGGATTTCTGAGGACTATGGTTACCTGGTCCTCAGGTCTCTGCAGGGTAAATCCAGACAGCTAGCTAGACTATCTGTCCAATCTGAGGACTATGGTTACCTGGTCCTCAGATCTCTGCAGGGTAAATCCAGACAGCTAGCTAGACTATCTGTCCAATCTGAGGACTATGGTTACCTGGTCCTCAGATCTCTGCAGGGTAAATCCAGACAGCTAGCTAGACTATCTGTCCAATCTGAGGACTATGGTTACCTGGTCCTCAGATCTCTGCAGGGTAAATCCAGACAGCTTGCTAGACTATCTGTACAATCTGAGGACTATGGTTACCTGGTCCTCAGATCTTTGCAGGGTAAATCCAGACAGCTTGCTAGACTATCTGTCCAATCTGAGGACTATGGTTACCTGGTCCTCAGATCTCTGCAGGGTAAATCCAGACAGCTAGCTAGACTATCTGTCCAATCTGAGGACTATGGTTACCTGGTCCTCAGATCTCTGCAGGGTAAATCCAGACAGCTAGCTAGACTATCTGTCCAATCGGAGTTTTCTGTTGCATGACTAAAACAACTTCTAAAAGAAACGGCAATAAACCAGAGCATGTTTTTCTCCCATCCCAGAATGCTGTGTGGACTAGCCAGACCCTCCTCTGCAGTGCTGTGGAGGAAGCTCTGGCAAAGAGAGACTACTAGAGACTAAAGAGAGACTAGTAAAAAGATGTATTAAAAAATTATTATAGACAATTATATTGTTAATTGCAATTAATTATACAGCAAAAATTTGAATTGTTACAGCTTTACTTAGTATGCATTAAAACCAGCAGTGCTCACCTGGTCTGGCGAAGAGGGATGGGGAGCGAGATGCACAAGAACGGGTCAAAGGTGTTGCTCTGTTTCATGCAGTGTGGACACGTCAGGGAAGATCTGAAGGAGAAGAAAGCACACCATTACAATTAGTCTGGAAAAACCTCAATAACTTTTTAAACTAATCCCGAGGGTCCTCCTGATTAAGTCTGGCAGGAAAAAGAGATGGCTTAATGTTGTTACACGAGTAAACATCACGGTCAAAACGAACACGGTGTTCCATACGGAGCCTCTGGATCGGATTGTGGGAACGGAAAAGATGACTGATGCAACTGGTGGGAATGAGCGAGACGAGTGGTTGGGGTGTAGGGGGGTAGTAAGTAGTAAAACCCCCCCGGGGTGATCAGGGCTATAAAGGGGAAACAGCAGAATTGGTTTCTATCTTGTTGCATCACTCTCACCAACGATACTAATGTGATGCCAGTACAGCATCCTGAGCAGAGGAAAGTAGAGCGCTTTCCGTAGAGCGATGGCCTTTCTTCCTCCGCATCTGAACACGCAGATCACTATAAACCGAGATGTCCAGATGCGTACGGCTGTGATTTTCTATTACGATTGTTTTCCATTTGGTCCCTTTGTTCCTAATTAGACTTCTCTCAATGAATCCCGCACAGCTTTATGGGAGGAACGTACTCCAGTTAGCTAATTAAATGAACAATGAGTCAGAGAGCCCACTGAAGTTAATGGACTGATTACTGGAAGGGATTTTGTAAACTGTCCTGCAACCAAATTAAATCTTTTGTCCGGCATGTAGAGTTAGTGTGCCGGGGATTTCCTGGATAAGACTTTCTGTAAACACACACTAATTAAGCGAATCTAAGGCAAAAAGGTGCCTTCTACTAACCTCTTTGATTACATGAATTAGAATCATCAGTGTGTGTAGACCGTAACTACAGTATTTACCCCAAAGGGTGTGTGCAGCTGCCAGGGGGATTGTAGAATGAATCAATAAATAGGAAACAGAATTATGATTTCATGAAAAAAAAACAGTATGTATCCACATATTAGTCAGCTCCAGCATTTAAACACTAGCTGTGTGTCACGAAGAAGAGTTTATATAGGGAGTTTAAGCTTAAAGAGTAAGTTAGAACCAATACATAGCTTAAAAAACAACAACAAAAAAACAACACAGTTATCACAAAACTCTGTAAAATGCAAATCCAAACGCATTAAATTGAGATCCACAAATGCCTTTTTGTTTCCCAAATTAAAACTAGATTTACAAAGCTGTAAATGTTAGGAAAATGTTCACTAATACTTTTCATTTATTGTAAATGTATGAAGTCTAATCTCCATAAGGTGATGTAGGGGCATGTTTTTAGTTTTGGGTTGCAGTGCTACAGGGTCTGTCATTCTGAATGGCTTTTTCATTTCATTTCTTTTATCATCGTCAAGACGAAAATAAATCTGCAACTATGTGTGGTAAAAAACCTTCAGGTTTGATCTACCTCTGCTACTCTTGAGAGTACGGACAGCACTGTGCCGCAGCTGCACATAAATTGATAATAGACGTGTATGAAGTATAACCAGGCAGCAATAAAGTACAGAGAGTGTGAGTACTCAGGGAGACTTAAATCTCAATAAAAGAAAAATCTTGTTTTCTACACTTTAATATGTATATGTTTAGGTTAAATCTAGATAAATGGATTAATTTCAAATGAAAAATTCTCTTTTTGGTGTGATAAACCATGCCTAAAATAATACTCCCAATCCTCTACTGAATTCTTGTAAGTCCCCAAGCTTATGTGTATTGAACCTTTCCGACCTCCACACTATGGCATCCTAGCATAGGAAATGAAGGCACAGATGAACTGCTGAAATGTGTTTTCCTTATAGGAAGGCACCTGACAGACCCAGTGGGGGCGCAGGGGGGTGGGGGGTGAATAAAGCTCTATTCAAGAAAGCCCAGCTGACTCTGGCTCTTAGTGGATCTCTCCCACTTGGCAGAGCCGAATGGCTGCCCTACGGATGTCTTGTTCTCGCCAGGAAACAGTGAGGGCAACTACACTCCATGCATACAAATCACATTCAGCCTGCACTAAAACATAGATGTGCCCTGCACTGCTCTCAAACACTCAAAAAGAGAAAAGGAGCAAAAGGACGAGGTGATATTCTGGTGATGCTCTAATGGAGAAAGCGTGCAAAGGTTGAGAGGTAAGTATGCCCCTGTCTGAGATGCAACCATGCTGAAGAGACTCTGAGCTCGATGTTCTGCACTACCACACACTACTAGAGCATTGTATTTCCCAGAATAACGCAGCTATAGTATCTTAATTGATTTTCTTGAGGAAATTAAATAAAATAGCCTCAATAAGTTCAAATGAATAGTCCTTAGTGTAGGGTCCGTATCCATGCGACCTATGTACATACCAACGTACGGGCCTAGTACAAACCTACAGACATACCTAGTATGAACTTGCCTACGCATATACCTACGTACATCCCTACGCTGTAGATTCAACGCAGTAACATAAATCAGGCTTTAGCCTGGCAGCTATCTTGTGTTGTGGGATTCACCATACTGGTCCTCTGAAATGGAAAAGGCATAAAACTCAATGTGTGCCTCACACATCATTAATTTAAAATACAATATGCACATCATAAACTGTAAACTTCAAAGTTACTCGATCCCTCAAATCAAATCCATCAGGAGATACGATAAAAAAAAGATCACACAGTAAGAGATGAGAGGGTCTCTCGGAGAAAGTGGTGTCGCAGTAAGACGACCCGCACTGAAACTGCACCAAGTTTGTAATCTGAAACGCTCGGCTGCCCGTCACTCGGCTCCACTGTAATGAACAACACTTGACAGACAGACATTTTCATTGCAGCCTGCACCAACTGCAGCCTGTAACTCACCCGCATATAGCAACAACAAAAAACAAAAAAAAATAAAATCACAGTCTGTGATCTAATCTGAGATTTACTTACTTGATCGGAGAAAGTAAAGAGCAATAGGTTTATAGCACAGGGGTGAGAGCGGTGCTTTATACAGAACTAAAAAAATAACAGCTTCTGAAGTCAGATAAAATAAATTAAAATCATATAACACTGGGCTTGGCTTGCTTGGACAGTGATTTAACTTGCTTGAACGTGTATAATGGCCTAGATGATTGCACAGTGACAAACCATGCTATTACAAGGATAATTCTCCGGTCTGTCAACTCTAGATGTTGTATCACATCGGACACTGCACTTGTGAAGTGTAACACAGGCAGTGGAGGGGCCTCGGGACTCAAACAGGAAAGAGAGGAGTCAGAAACTATTTGTTTAAAGTCCAAATTCAGAAGTGATAATACATTTGAAAAGCATTCATCTCCATTTAAATCCTCTCAACCTTGTGTCACATGTTTCTTCGCATTATTAAAATAGACTTTACACTTGCTGTTTATGTTCCTCTGTAAAGTTTGTGCTTAGCCTACTCAGTAATATTCCCTCTGTACCTCCTCACTCCCCCTCCCTCTCCCTCTTTGAGAGGAACAGATACACAGATTTTGTCTACCAGCCTGCGAAGACTACTGCTTCCTTTCTAGACACACCCAAGGTGGTACAGCTGAGACATTTGACAGTGAGGGTAGCAATTAAAGAGAGGCGCTCTGACAGATGCGTTACTGGCAGTCGCACAGAGATGCTAATTTACAGAGGAATTGTCAGATGGAGGATGGTACCGACCAACAACACATTAGCCGTTCAGTTTGGAGTATTCTCTATAAACAGATATCTGCATACGAATGGAACTTATCGGAGATCGTCTGTGAGGATTCAGTTTTTTCTCCAATTTCATCCTTGCGTTTCAAGTTGCTAATCAGACCCGGCACACGGAACAGAAAAAGTCTTGGCTCGGATAACTGCTAGATACACAAGAACCCACAAAATATTGTGCGTTGCCCCCAGAGGCTGAATCGTCGTCAGACTAATAACCTTATGATTGAAGTGAACATAACCCTATCTCCTATGTAGTGATAAGAATAATAACTTTAGCTGGGGTAACTGGAGTGCAAACTTCCCCATATCCAATAATGTTGAAGCAGAACAGGGCCACTAATGTTAGCCTACATTCTGATAAAGTAGCACACAGGATCAGCTTGGGGTGGCAGAAAATATGCAGTAAAGCTTTATTTTAGCATTTTTTGGCTTTGATGAATGTAAAAAACACAACACTCTCCAAACTCTTACTCTTTTATTACAGCCCTAGCCTATATCAGCTCACTTGGAACCACGACGAAGGTGATTCTGTTGGAAGGTACCAGGGACTTTTTTTTGTAATGGAAAACCAAAAAAAGGTGAGTAGAGTCAATTCGAGCATGTACTATGTTTCTGTCCAATCTGAGTTTTTTGTTGCACGACTTAAACAACTTTTTGAACGTACACATGTTCCACCAAAACAAGTTCCTTGAATGCCCGTGACGATTGTGATTGGTTAAAAGAAACGCCAATAAACCAGAGCACGTTTTTTCTCCCATCCCAGAATGCTATGTGGACTAGCAAGACCTTCCTTTGCAGCGCTGTGGAGGAGGGTCTGGCAAAGCGAGACTACTACAGCCCCTATGCAGGCAGCTTCAAATCACAAATCCAAAGTTTGTGAAACCTGCCATGCTTCCTGTTGAAAAATAATGATTAGGCAACCAGTGTTGGGGAGGGTTAAGCAAACTGTTCATTGTAACGCCATCTTCACAAGGTGGTAGGAAACCCCCCTTGGAATCACTTCACCGTCAAACTGGTCACGAAGACATAAAAGACCTTTTGGTTTGTTGTGGATGTATTTGTGGATTCCATGTCTGACAGGTGGTTGTGTGTGGCATTTTAGGAGAGGAGACATACTTGTACTGTGCCTGGAAAAGTTCCTGGACAAAGCTGTGCTGGACACTGGGCTGCTGGGACAGGGACAGGTCAGAAGACAGCAGCTCCTCCACTCCACCGGGACCCTGTAGCACAAAAGAGGCAAGGCGCAAACGCAACAGTGTCACTCTCTCATATTCTTCACGGATCCATCAATACATTTGGAAATCTTACAAAGGCTCCCGTAGAATGCGCATATAGCACATTCTTGCTTTTCCTTGGCAACAAAGTGATACTCAAAAAATGGGGGGAAAGCACTGACCTAAACATAACCCCCCGGGAAACTTCTGTCCTTACTCTTTCATCTACTTACCTAAAAACAGAGAAAGCTGGCCTTGGAGGAAGATAAAAGAAAACAAGAGGAAAAAAAAGAACAGACAGACTAAGGTCACAAAGCAAATGAGTGGCACACTACACAAACACAGCTGTGCGTTAATGGCACTAAACTAACTGAACAACCTTCTGCATTACTTTCACAGGACAATGAACACATGTTCTTGATTGATCAACTTATGTAATGTAGTTTTACATATGAAAATAATTTCTTACACTAAGAAAATAATGATGCACAGATGTTGTGAAGAGATACAAGAAGTGAAAATTAAGGTCAGGTCTGCCGAACCGAGAGAGTTCCAACTTTTGTAACAACGTGGAAGCATTTGCATAAACCGTGTTGCAAAGATTGTCTACGAAAAAGAAGAAGTCGGTTCTTGGAGCTGTTCTTACCGCTGCTCTGATAACAATCAGTATGAAAGACAAGACTAGGTTAGACAAGGTTTTGCGGCGACCATGTGCGCCATCTGCACCGTCCCGACCGCGCTTAACGCAAGAATTATGAAACCCGTTGAAAGCATGATTTATGCTTCTGTGTTAAATCTATGCCGTGGCTACATACGTAGGTATGTGGATAAACGGACCCTATGTGTGGACTTGACCTATGGTCACTTTGCTCATTAGAAAGCCATGTCTCTCTCTCTCTCTCATGGGTGAAGCAGAGAAAGGGGAGGAAACCTCTGGAATCTTGCCCCTTATGAGGTCATAAGCGGCAAGATTCCAGATCGGCCCATCTGAGCTTTTATTTTCTCAAAGGCAGAGCAGGATACGCAGGGCTCGGTTTACGCCTATCGCCATTTCTAGCCACTGGGGGACCATAGGCAGGCTGGGGGAACTCATATTAATATTAAAATAACTCAGAAAGTGAAACTCCAATGCACAAGTATAAACTTCAAGCCACTAACGTATATGGCAAAAGCGAGAGGTTGCACGCCTCTGGAGCAACTAGGGGTTAAGTGTCTTGCTCAGGGACACATTGGTAGATGTATCACAGTGAGATTCAAACCCTGGTATCCCACACCAAAGGCATATCCACTGCGCTATCACCCCCCCCATTTTAATAAACAATTAATCAGTTTGAGTAATTTATAAAAAAACACTCTGATTCCCACCTTCTTAAATGTAATTTATTTTCTAGCTTCCTCTCTCCTTTTTGACAGCAAACTGAATATCTTTGAGTTGTGGACAAAACAAGACATTTGAGGACGTCACCTTGGGCCTTGGGAAAGACCAAGCAACATTTTTCTGACATTTTATAGACCAAACCACTTATCACTTAATCAAGAAATAAGGGAATAACCGTTAGTTACAGCGCTGATACTCTTATTTCCTTTCTCACCAAGAGTTAGAGGAGAACATTGTTACCTCTCTTAGATATGAATGGCATCAATCTACTTATCTAACGCTCAGCAATAAAGCATATTTCCAAAAACTATTATTTATTTGTTAAATTGTTGGGCAGAAGACTAAAATCTAAAAGTGCTAACAGTTATAATAAGCAGTCACACTGTATCAGTTTGGACATCTCTTTACAGAATCCACTCCATTTCCATTTCACACCGGCCGGGGAAAATGTCCTGAAAAACGTTATTTCAGTCACCAAGTGGTTACGCTTAAAAGGCCATCATGGTGTACAAGCGCCTTGTTAGAATTACTCTGCTCTCACGCTATCAACCCCACAATAGCCTGGTGTAAAAGTCAGGTACTTGAGAATACATTAAGTAATCATATCATTTCAGCAGTGCTCTTACACCGGGCTGCCAGTGCCAAACGGAAATGCACTCTCCGATCCTTCTCTGTTGACATACGCTCTTTCTCTGTTTACTATTCCTCTGATTTCTAGCTCCTGGTCCCATACTGGCTGCCACTGTTCCCAAGCTGGCAGCTAGACCATGACATCCGCACACAAATGGAGCAAAAAGGAGGTTTAGAATTTTTAAAGGAGAGAGGGAAGTGGATGGCGTGATGCAGAGACAGACAGAGAGACAGGAGGGTCCTTTACAGGTCGCCACCATTTCAAAACCCGAGTCTATTCTTCTCAGAGCACTTGAGCATTGCAAAGGCCGAGCGCAAGACTGAAACCTGACCTTCCTGCTTCATTGTGCTTCAACAGGCACAGTCTATGACAAACATCTACCCCCTATCTCACTCTTCGCATTATTTTATTACGGCTTCTTCAAAAAAAAGCCTAGACAATCCCTGCTGATCTTCTTGTTACTGGTTCAAGGAAACTATGTAATGTGTACTGTTAGAAAGGTTAAGAGTGCAAACCATCAGATGTTCTTTTTAATCTAATGCACTGACATTGGGCTCTGTATTTCCCTCCCCTTTTTCCTTCCACATACGTGGTAGCGAATTCCATTGCTATCTTTATGTAGAGATAACAAAGCAACACTGACGCCACCGAGTGCAGACATGGTTGGTCTTATCGCGTCTCAGAAATCCATGCTCCGGCTCTGCCATGTCAAAAAAACTGCAAGGTGTCAGCCGCGTGCTGACAGAAGCTGTTTAGGATATGGACATTTTTGCACAGTGAGAAAGGTTACATGCACACAGACATCTGATAAAGGCCTCAGTCATCTAAATGATCACTGCCAGATAGCAAATAGATAGCAAATCCCATGGAGTAAGGTGTGACTGCTGCTACCCCAAGAAATTGTTTTACAGGTTGTAAAGTGACCCCGACCGGGTGGGGGGTCCATCTCAAGAGGTGTCGCGCGCCCTTTTGAAATTGAGATGCTATCTTTGAAATTGGTTGTCAGAAAAAATATGCCAACCTCAAACTGATAAAAATGTGACTAAACAGCCAGGCTAGAGATCTGAGAGCTATCTTTAGAGACAGGTGTGACCGGCTACCGCCAGGGAGAAGTGAGTGCAGAAGGCATAGTGTGTGAAACTCATGCACTATTCTTCTTCTGTACCTATATACTGTGCACACTAGGGCTGTAATCTCCCAGTCAACTGGTAGATTTATTGGTCGTAAAATTCTGGCTTGACCAAAATTCTGATTGGTTGATTTTTTGCAGTGTTATTTCATCAGGTGGAAGCATAGACTGTTACGGTCTATGGGTGGAAAGCACCCCCCATTAGTTAGAGTTAATGCAACACAGCGAGGCACTGAGCTTGACCACGGATATGTTTAAATATACCGTATACATCAAAGTGGACGTGCCTTTTGTGTTCAATAGTAAAAGCTCTAAATTAATAGTGTATTCGTGTCTCCTATGAGAGGACATGCACAGAGCGCTGATGCAGCACTGTCAGAGCCGAGTCTCATTTCAGTTTTTTCCCCGTTTTTTTAATGCAGCTCCACATCTCATGCATCCACAGTTTTTATTCTGCGTTAACTTTATTGCACTTCTCCAATATAACATCAATATCACTTGGTTATTAGGGCCTGAGCACCGATAATGTCGGCTTAAGCCCTCTTGAAACTGAAGGAATTATTATTATTACTACAACTAATGAATTGCCTTTTGGAGGGTCTAAACATGCTCACAAGCTCACCAATATTTGCACATGCATCAAAAATAGCTCTACAAAATGTCAAAAAAACGGAGCCCCAACAGTACGTATCACGTAGAACTAACCAAGCTAAGCACTCATATGTATCATGCTAAGATGTACAAAACGCCTCTTGGAGCACCACCCTAAACTCAATGGGGAGTCCGCCATTTTGAATTGATTGTGCATAATTAGCAAATTTCCATGCATTGTACTTTAATGAACTTCTCCTAGAGATTTCATCTGACTGACTTCAAATTTGGTCCGTGCCATCTTAAGACCTTAAAGATTCAAAGTTTTTTTTTGAAAGTAACTTTTTGCTGCAGGGCCTGGCTTTGGCGGCCATTTTGTGCGTTTTGCCATCCGAACAATGCTGCACACTCCACGGAGGAAATCAATGCAGACGCACCACCAAGCGAAACAGCGTCCCGCCAGTAACCCCAACACAAACAGAGGTGCAAGGGCCCGTCCAATGCTGATTCAATAGTTTAAGTATGTATTGTACAGTAATTAATATGAGATTTAAAGCCTAGACATTTGAAGGTTAACATCCAAATAAAGGATATTTATTGGCCTTTTAACTTGGATCACTATCACAAACTTTGAGCCTGTTTACTGGGGGAATAATAAGAGTAAATTACCCTTTGTTGCTACCTCATGTGGCAGACATAGTGGCTACTGATAAAGTTTGTCTTGGAGAAGTGTGACTGTAGATTGGCTTGCTTTTGGTCCAGCTATTTCAGAGCTATTCCTTCTCTTTGTGTCACAGTTATTTCACCTTCGGGTAGTTTGTTGGAAAGGGTATTATTGCTACCTTTTGGCCTTACCTAAATATTGCAAGGGTCAAGGCTGGGATACCTTTCAGTAGTGTATTATCCTAAGGGCTTTCTAAAGCAGTTAGCTTCTTTGTTGCTTTCTTCACTCAATTGGTACCCAACCTGTCCCAAACTGGCCCAAAGTACATCACAATGAAAGAAGGCAAGCTGAGTTAACTTGCCAATAAATGTGTGTCGTTGGAAATGAACAGAGATAATTATTTTCAAAAAACAATAAGCATTAGGTGGTGATCTAAGGAGCATGTTATGGATTAGGGAGAAATGTGTGTATTGTAGACTGCAAATTGACACAGAAAACCAAAACCTAGGAGTAGTAAAAAGCAGACAGAGAGGAAGAGAAATGGTTCGGGTTGTAAACAAACTGTGGGAGCTACTGTAGCATGGCTTGTGGTCTAATAACAGCATTCCACAACACTGTAAATTATACAGCTTCTAATCAAACACTTTACTGTCATTAATCTGTCACTGTTATTCCCTCACTACACCCAAGTAGTCCCCCCCTTCCCCTGCTGCTGTTATGTTGCCATGCAGTTATAAAACAACACAAAAACATTTTGTGTGGCACAGTTCCATCAGACGGACATCAGGCATAACAGAAGTGTCTGCATTAAACTAATGACACTTAATGACTGCACACTAATGAAAAGACGATGCAGGCAGAGAGGGTGGGGTGTTTCTAGGCTCCTAGGAAGTGAGCCAGGCTTTGGAGCCAATTTGACATGGCGGCCAAACAGAATTACGACTTTATGTCCATCCCATGACGCCATGTGGCCCAAAAAGACTCCCCCGGACTTACATGGTGAACGAGACGGTAGTTGCCTTTTAACTTCTTGTTTGCTATAATGAGGTTTTGAGAATATATACATTTATGAAACAACTCAGGACTGAGGCTAATGACAGGAAATATCTTAAAACGAAAACAAATCTGCATTATTTGGTGGTCAAACCAAAGCTCATATCTGAAAAGGTAACAGAGAAAAATGAAGACAAAAAGTGTGCAACTGCTAATATCCAAGATATGTAAAGCCAGAGAATTGTCTACCTCTGCTTAATCCATAAGCCTCAATGCCAGGAGAGGGGCGTGTGCCAGTGCCCGAGGAGCAAGGGCAAAATTAAAAACTCAAATCCCTTAGCCTGGCACCTTAGTGTGCTGTAAGTGATTTGTGGGATTTAGATAAATGACAAAGATACAGCATGCAACAGAGTGCTTGGGCTGCAGCCTGTCAGCAGGTCCAAAAGTAGGGCTGCAACTAACAATTATTGTCTTTATCCATAATCCATCCATTTCTTTGGACTCTATAAGTTGTTTGGTCTTAAGCAGAGATCTTCAACAGGGGGGTCCGGGAGCCCAAGGGGGTCCTCAGAGTTACAGCAGGGTAGGCCACCAAATTATAGTTCTATCTTAATTTTTTGAAAGATTTTTTTCAAAAATAGAAAATGGTGAAAAATGTGGATCAGTGTTGGACATTAGTAGCACTAACAGAAGTGTCCACTTTAAAAATAACGACTCCCAAAAATACGATACATGACGTTCTCACATGTCTTGTTTTTTCCACAACTCAAAGATATTCAGTTTACTGTCACATAGGACAAAAACTACAAAATATTCACATTTAAGAAGCTGGAATCATAGAATATTGACGTTTTTTCTTAAAAAATGACTCACACCGATTAATCAATTATCAAAATAGTTTGCCATTCAACATAGGATATAAGTGGATTTGACACAGCCAATCTGGAGAGTTTTGGTGGTTTACAGCATAGTAGTAACTATAAATTGGCAAACAAAGATGGCTTTGTTCCCTCAAGTATAAGGATTAATTATTTTTCAGATAATACCAAAACGAATATGAACACAAGTACAATATCGACTAAACAAGAAAATGCTCATGTCATGAAATCACTCCTTAAGGCTTTGTATTTTCCCACAGTAAGATCAATGTTATAATAAAAAAAGAAGAGATTTGGCAGCCATGGCTTTGCATTTACTCATAATCCATGTCAGCAGTGAGGGATGCAAACACAGATGAGCAGCTAACTACAAAGTCTGTTAAATCCAGCACTGTTGACTCCTGGTCATCTGTACTTCAACACGAGAGCCTAAAACCACAGTTTAACGGCGCACTCTGTCCCATCGGGGAAAGGCTTCCAATTATTCGCCTCAAAGATGTTGCAGCATGTGAGTGATTCATCCCTGTGAGTAGATCCACTGTAAAGAAAATGAATAAAAAATAAGAACTCTGCAACTCTTCACCGCTGAGAAAAAAAATCCAGGAACTGTGCCCCTTATCCTCACAGACAACCGGTCTCATCCTCGTGGGTTTCTTTTTAGGGTGGTGGGGGAGACAGATCCTGAATGGGGGAGAGAGTGGGGCGTGGGGGGGGTGTTCCCAGTAATGGCCCTGATGTGAATAATTCAAAATGAGCCGTGGAAAACACACAGGGATGAACATGTGCTGCTGCTGAAGAAAGCACTATAGAGGAGTGATTGAGAACAAGAGCCAACAGCACCTAAATCCCCACGGTGATCGTAAAAGACAGAGAGAGAGTCAGAGAGAGAGAGCGAGAGAGAGAGAGAGAGAGAGACGCAGGAGAGGGAGAGATGTGTGTGTGTGTGTGTGTGTCTGTCTTTGTGTGTCGATAAAGAGGAGGAGATGGAGCAAAAGAAAAGATAGTGTTATTGAGTAACTGAGTAAGTCAAAGTAGTGCACACACACCTGCCATCCTGAGCGTTGATAAATAATTGACAGTCTCCTTCAAACGCTGCCTCCTGTTGCGTGCGTACCTCTCTATAAATAGCTCCAATGATACAGACGATGGAAGGTTTTCCCCCCCCCGGCCCATTATTCCCCATGAGCCATCACTCCTGGGTGGAGGGTATTTGTCTGAGCATGCAAAGTGCCCAGACATCTGTGCATGGACTCAAACTGACCTCAGGGTTGTAACTGAGAGACTGCAGTGACTGCAGTGTTAGCCTGGATCAGGGACAGATCATTTCCAGGATAATGGCCCGTCGGATGTTTCGCTGTCTGTGTGTTGGAGCTCTCAAACAACAAAAACAACAACAACAACAACAACCTTTGAGCTAGCAAGCTACACACTGAAAATGGCAGGTTTTGAAGAAACTTTTAATCGTGCAAAAAAGGCCGGCCTGCTTGGTTCTTTCGGGGAAAGATTGTAAAGATTTACAAAGAATATGTTTACGGAATTTCCTCTCTGGGAGCGATGGGTGGGAATGCTGCGGACAAAGTACACACGGCAATACACATTTGAAACATGTATCCAGCTAATTTAAATAGCTCAGGTTACAGTTGACTTCATTCAATATTGTATGTACACCCCCGTGTGACGTTCCACCAATACAAGTTCCTTCCAGAGACCGTTTTGCAGAGTCACCTTAGCACCGCCCAAGATGATTGTGATTGGTTTAAATAAATGCAAACAACCCAGAGTGTTTTTATATGCATCTGAGGTGCACCCGGACCTTTTAGTGCGTTCCAGTTACCTCGGGAACTCGGAAGCTGAAGTTGGTAATGACGTCACACCTGAGTTGAATGCGTTCCATTTACGAGGTTAATTTACAGTTGGCTAATAACGCATTTAGCTTTTCTTGTTCATACAAACCCCGTAGCAACATGTCCACAGACAGAAGACAGACAGCACTGTGTGATTTAATGAGACAGAAATAAGACAGAAGTGCTAATAAACTGTATGTAACAGCAACGTTCACTACTGTTGATGCAGGGGGCAGCCATGTTGGAATTTGAACTTGAGTTACTGCGAGTTCTGAGCTCGGAAAATCCGAGGTCAGGGCGCGCGTTTCTGACCTCGAAAGAACCGACTACCGAGTAATGGAACGCACTATTACTATTACCCAACCGATATTATTGGCGGGCCGATATTATCAGCTGATATATCGGTACCGGCATTTATAATGGCCGATTTAAAAATAAATAAATAATAAATATTCACTCATCAGAATAATTTATAATGACAAATACATGATTCTGATAAATGAATATAAAAAAAAAAAAAGGACCGTCAACCGTGTTATGAGCGTTGGCGTTGCATAGTCTGTCCACCAGAGGACGCTCTACAACGTCCATGTTGGCAACACTGATAATTTTTTTAGTTAATGTGTTTTGGTTCAAAGGACTTTAAGTTTCATATCTAAAGTTTGTATTTTTATACATTTTATTTATCAGAACTTTAATATATTTTGATGTTTTTTGTGACAATAAAACAAATTATTATCATATTATTTTAGTGAGAACTCATAAATAACTACAAATATCTATTGTTAGGGAAATCTGTTTGTTTTGTAACACGTTTCTGGATTTTTTTTTTAAATATACATCGGCCGATATACATATAAATAAATATAGATTTTTAAATAACCAAATATTCGTATCAGTCTTAAAAATCCTTTGTTGGTCGGGCTCTACTCCATAGCCCTGTGGAGGATGATGTAGTAGGTTTAGTCTTACCCTCTAAAACCAACCATAGCGTTTCATAAATTAACGTCCCTTGTGTCAGGAAATACGACCCGCGAGCAGAATGATAACGGGTGCAGCCAGACCATTCTCCAGCGCTGACTCAGGTCTTGCTACGCGACATTACCGTGAGATTACATTACAATTTTTGGTTTATATTGACATGTCTCGACAGCGATGGGGTGTATTTCCATAAGACTTGGTACAGATAATTTTACAATTTGGGATACAGTGTCTTGCTCAAAGACACTTGTGGTAATTGAGGAATTAATTTACCAATCTGCTCTACCAGCTTGGGACACTGCAGTCTTTACGGATTGATTCTAATAATTTCTTCCTTCTGGTTTCACAATCGACATGCTGCTCTGTTTAAATTTACTTGGCATCTTTCCTTAGAACACTCCTAAGAGAACCAACTGCAAACATGTAAACCCAAAACAATAAAATCTGCTTCTTCTTACTTCTTTAAAAAGATGAGGATGATCAATAGCATCCCAACAACACATTATGGAAATGTTCTCTATGATTTCAAAAACATGAGACAGAAGTGTCAGTTGAAAATGAACATCAAGTATGACGGTTCTACAGTGGTAGCCGTGGTATCCTGTTTATCATGTTAGGCCAGTCACAAAGGCTGCTCATTGAATCCCACTCTCAAGAGATGGAAGCAGAAAGTCATTGTGGAGGCAGCGTGTATGCTCTGCAAGAACCTAATGACATGAATTTCAACAAAAAATGAAGGAGACAAAAGGGGGGGACAAAAAAAGCTGTGATGGATCAGACAGACAACGGTTACAGGAATAAAGACAAGAGGAAGAAAAGATGAGGAGCTGGTCAGGTGGAAGGCTCTTCTTGTGGCCTAAAATGTCATCAACACACTTTCTGACTGACAGCGTGGAGCAGTGTCGAACGCTAACGCATTGAGAACGTTGAAAAGTATTTTTGTTTTCCGCGTGACGTGAATAAGTCCCATTTTAAAAGCAGCACATGAGCCGAGGGTTGTGAGCGATGAATGAATATGCCGTTGATTTGACCCAAAGCCTTTTGCTAACCACCCAAATAATCTGACCTAAGACAGTCATAAATGAAGACAGTGGCTTAGAGTCTGAGTATGTGGAAAGATTACAGCTCCACAGTGTACCTCAGTGACGCTGACTGCCCTTGTTCCAACTTTCTAACATTGAACTCTGCACCATAGGCTAACTCCAGTCATTCCTTTGTACATTTTTATTTTTGTATTTTTTGCACCTTTGACTTGCACTTGACTGGACTGTGGTACTAATGTAATCATCGCTGTATATAAGAAACGATTAAGACCGCGTTATGTTTGTTGTATGCATCTGTTTTATACAATAACATTTTTGCATAAGTGCAGTGAATATATGTGTGTATCTAGGTCTGTGCGTGTGGATGTATGCGTATATAGGTAGCCATGCACATACTTATACTTGGCTTACTTTTATACATGCTTCATTGTCCCTTTTTATTTTATTTTAATATTTACTATTTAAATTTTTTATGGTTTATATACATTTGACCTATACACAAATCACAATTGCCCTGAAAATTGTTGTTCTTGAAAAAATGCTAATAAAGAGTTTTGAAAAAAAATAAATAAATGAGCAATCAGAGATTACACTGATTTGAACTTTTCCTGCACTTTGTTTGTTGAGTTTGGTTTGAAACGTGATGAAAGACAACAGCTTAGAAAACGAGGACTGATGTTACATCTTGTTAGCAATGAACATTTAGAGGGCGGCCTCTAGCTCACCCGTGCTCATGTTGGCTGAGTCCTGCAGTGGCCCGGGTTCGAGTCTGACCTGCGGCCCTTTGCTACGTCTTAGCCCCAACAGCACCTGAACTGGAAGAAAAGGAGGGGCTACTGTATGTTAGGCAGGTAGGTTTTGGTCTTAAGGAAAAAGACGGAGCCATGAAGACACAAACATGTCTCTCCTGATTGAAATGTTCTTTGCAATCATTCCTCGAAAGAACCAAGCAGACCCGCCTTGTTGCACTCTAATATTAACATCTAACATCCAATATTTCTTAAAACTTGCCACTTTCAGCGTGTAGTTTTCTAGCTCAAAGTTTGTTGTTCCCCACAACGAACAGAGTTTGAGAAGGTGTGGGACATCTAATGTCAGACAATGATCCAGACTGGGATATGAGCAACAATCAGGCCATGGTAACATCAACATTACACTTTTGTTTCAGTTGGGGACGATATGAGCTTCATATTCATGAAGGTATAACAAACATTGGAGCCCAGTGGGTCGAGTGGAGCCTGCAACATACACACTGTTGAATCGTTAAAATCTAAGAAAACTTGGGAGAAATATAATTGAAAACTATTGTACCGATGGCATTACTGGTGAACGCGACTTTGTGAGCTGTCCCTTTAGAAGATGTGTCCCGCCTTTAAGAGAGCAGCAGGAGAAGCTGAGGGGGAAATTAATTCTAATGAAGGCGCGCCGGCCTCCCGAGATGATGAGGTTTATTATTACCCTCCTGCTTCTGTGGCAACGCAGATGAGGATAGGAACACTACACACATCAATCAACAGACACACACACACACACGATAGGAGCCTCTGGTACCTGCCACAGAGGTCGAGTATAATGGCCATTGCAAACACAAATATATACAGTGAAAGCATTAATAAGGCTTAAAGGAGTAATATTGCAGAACTACAAACTTTTCTGTTTCTATTTAATTAAAGTTCTTTTTCCAAACTGACATTTCTCGGTGAGGTCAGATTGATTTATATTTTTTTTAAATCCATAAATCCTCACAGACAGATTTAATTTAACTCAAAATAACACATTAAAACTGCACTTGGCGTGAAAAGCATGCCTCCCTGCTTAAATCATTTCTATCAACAACTGTTTAAATCATTGCAGTCAGCCTGGTTTCAGGCAATGGATCGACACATACTGTGGAAAGCCTCCACTCAGCATATCTGTATCCCTTACATTGTTGGGAGTTGGTGCTGCCTACCAATCAACCCCAGCAGGGTTGGGGATGATTGGTGTGTGATGGAATTTCTTTATATTAAATAACAAATCAGTCTGTTGATTTAACCACATATTTCTCTGCAAAACGAGATGAAGAGCTTGAAGGCACGTTTGAAGACAAATCTATAAGAGTTCAAACAACTGTGTGCTGCCAATGTTAACTTTTAACTGCCGACTGTTTAAGTTATTAAGTAATTAGACCCACGTAGCCTCTCTGAGAAGTCAACATCCCCCCCAAAGCAAAAAGTAATTTGGTTTCCTTTTATTTCAAAAGCTCTCCACAACTTAATGAGAACATGTTTTTTGGGCTGGGCTCCCCTGCAGAGCATGAGTGCAGTTTAAAGAAATGTCCTTCCACTGCTCCAGACAACACAATGCATCACCGCTGGTTTTAAACAACACTTAGTTTAAGTGATATAGATAGTTGCAGCTTAATTGTGTCTGTGTCACAGTGAGCAACCCCAAGCAAACAAAACCAATGCTTTCCTTTTTAGGAAAACAACCTCCATGCCAGATAAGCGACACTGACACTGACTAATAAAATATAGAACATGGACATATTTTATACGGGGTACATGCCACAAGAGAATCAAGCCGGTTTTGGGCCCAATTGCCCACGAATCCCTCATCCAGACAAAGCCCCAATTGATGGTTCTAAAAATAACTTTGCTAGATTTTACTGTTGTGCGAGGTTTTGTTACAGTGTTCTTTGCATCCCTCGATCTGCTTGGGAAGTCCATTCTGGCTGCACCGATTTCAAATCGCAAATTATATAAAGAGGTTCAATATTTACGTTCTGATATCTTGTTGTACTGTATGTGGGGAACACGGACGACAGCCAAGGACACAGTCTAGTCTTGTTTTACCCGGGCCAGGCTTCTGTGGGAGAGCAGTGCTCATACGGAGCTTATAGCACTGGTTGGTTGATCACAAAATAAGGAGGGGGAGGGAAAGAGAGAGAGAGGGTTGTAGGAAACGGAGATCGCCTACAGCGCTAATGGCAAACAGACACTCACCCGGGGCGACCTGGCTTCCCTGGGTGACAGCGGTGGTAAAAATGTAATGTAATGATGCAATGTTGGCTGGTAACCTCCACACTAGAGCCCGACCCATATATCGGCGGGCCAATATCATCGGCCAATATTAGGCATTTCCCAACATATCGATATTGGCATTTATAATGGCCAATTAATATATATATATATATTCATTCATCACAAGCATTTAGAAATGACAAATATATGATAGTATAGTTTTTAGTTCTTTTAAATGAATATTTAAAAAATAAAAACAGACGGTCATTTTATGAGTGATGGTGTTACATAGTCTGTCCACCAGAGGACGCTCTACAACGTCCCTGTTAGTGATGGCGTTGCATAGTCTGTCCACCAGAAGACGCTCTACAACGTCCCTGTTAGTGATGGCGTTGCATAGTCTGTCCACCAGAGGACGCTCTACAACGTCCCTGTTAGTGATGGCGTTGCATAGTCTGTCCACCAGAGGACGCTCTACAACGTCCCTGTTAGTGATGGCGTTGCATAGTCTGTCCACCAGAGGACGCTCTACAACGTCCCTGTTAGTGATGGCGTTGCATAGTCTGTCCACCAGAGGACGCTCTACAACGTCCCTGTTAGTGATGGCGTTACATAGTCTGTCCACCAGAGGATGCTCTACAACGTCCCTGTTAGTGATGGCGTTGCATAGTCTGTCCACCAGAGGACGCTCTACAACGTCCCTGTTAGTGATGGCGTTGCATAGTCTGTCCACCAGAGGACGCTCTACAACGTCCCTGTTAGTGATGGCGTTGCATAGTCTGTCCACCAGAGGACGCTCTACAACGTCCCTGTTAGTGATGGCGTTGCATAGTCTGTCCACCAGAGGACGCTCTACAACGTCCCTGTTAGTGATGGCGTTGCATAGTCTGTCCACCAGAGGACGCTCTACAACGTCCCTGTTAGTGATGGCGTTGCATAGTCTGTCCACCTGAGGACTCTCTATAACGTCCCTGTTGGCAACACTGATTATTTTTGTTCAAAGGACCTAAAGTTTTGTATCTTAAGTTTGTATTTTTATACTTTTTATTTATCAGAACTTTAATATATTTTGATGTTCCTCTGATCTGTTGTGACAACAAAACAAATTATTATCATATTATTTTAGTAAGAACTCAAATAACTACAAATAATTAATGTTAGGGAAACCTGTTTTGTAACGTTTCTGGATTTAAAAAAAAAAAAAGTATGTCGGCCGATATCTGCATATCAGATTTTTAAATAACCAAATTTTCTACTCCATACGAGCCCCGATCTCCTGCAGATGCCCGGCCAGTGCAGTAGATCGTCTTGTAAATGATCGCAGTTCTTTCTCACTTTAAAAAGGTCCAGTATGTAACGTTTTTAGTTGTTTATTATCAAAATCTGTACACAAAGTTTTCCTTTTTCATGAATATTGATCACCGCCATTAATTCCAAGTATTCCACTTGGCTTGAAATTTTACATTTACTTTTGCATGAACTGGGGTAGACGCTGCGTATCTAAATATGTTAGCCGGTAAAGGACATCCAGGATGTATACTGCTCTGCCTTTCACGTGTCCCCTGTCACATGATCAACTCTGATCTGCTAATGGGGATCATCGTCTCCAAGCCCCGGCAGGTTTGAAGAAGAAATCAATCATATCAGTACCAAATCACCAAATCTTTAAATAAAATTTCGCAATCAATACAAATTAAACGAACGGACCTGATCGCCGGAGGTAAAGCTGGATGGAGACGTGGATGACATTTTGGCTTTTTGAAGCTTGCCGCCTACCGTAGTTGCAATACGTACTTCGTACAAGGGGGCGCGAGAGAGTGGATTGCGATATATGATCTCAACGCTAGATGGGAGAAATTCCCACACATTGGACCTGTACGGACATCACTTTAACAAACATGTTCTTATATCAAATTCTCACATTCTCTCATGTAAAAACTGTAGAACTACTTTTGCGATCAAGTGAGGATTCTCGTTTTGGCCCAATAAAGATTTCATTGCAAATGACAGAAGTCTGACCACTGGGGTTGAGCGGTACTACAGTATACCGCAGGGTCTTAAAAACAGATATCAGTCATTAAAAAAATGCAATGCACTTATATAGGAGACAAGGGTTAAATATTAAATATAATTTATTTAATGCCTACAAATACCTATGCAGGGTTGTCATGTCTATCTCATTTTCAACATCGGATAAGATTTTTTAAATCTTTTAGTGTGGGCCAGGCATTAGACTCATATATACAGACAACTCTCATCTTAGCATCGGTTGGGGGCTTAAGGCTCTTAGCCAATCAACGCTGATCTGGGTCGGAGGTGAGAGAGGTCCTCAAACACAGAGTAGTCATATTTGGACCCTTCCTTTCAAGCTGCTTTTCCAGCTGGGTGGCTCCGAGCCACAGGAAGCCATTTCAGCTTGGCAGGGCAGACAGAATCAAAAGGCAGAGTGAAGAGGAAATACACACACACACACACACACACACACACACCAAAAACACAAAAACACATAAGAATCACAACAGAACTGTTCACATCCAGCAAGTGGGTTTAGAGGTGCATTTCTGGGCATGTACGTAGTGTAAGTAATGAGCAAAAAGAAACCAATGAGCGAAAAGAAACCAATTTTAAAACCTTGGTACGGTGTCTGGGTCATTGTCTAATTTCAGCACACAACCACGCATACAGAACAAATCAAATCTGTGGTTGGAGGAAAGGAAAAGGAGCACAATAACATTGTGATTGCTGTGCTGTTAATGTGGAGGATGAGGACCAGGCTTATCAACCCCTATCAAGGATGTGCCCATGTTGGCGGTCCGGAGAGCTGCGGTAGCTAACTCTCCGGACTATAAATAGTTGCTATGTGTCGTGACTGATTTATTAAAGCAAAAATCCCGCCAAGTTGTTTTCTTACAGAGCTGAACAATCAATCGTTTTTCACATCAAAATCATGATTTTTTTTTCTTTATATTTTTACATAATATATAAATGTTTTTGTAAATTTTTAAATCTAATTGTTTCTATGGAAATTGCCACCTATTAAAAGCCCCTTGAGGGTTTTTCGGCAATTTCTTTTTTGTTTTGTGGAAATAAAATAAATCAATAAATCAAATTTGAAAGGATGCGATAAGCTGATCGTGAAGACAGTGATTCATCCAATGTGGATATTGGTGTAACATTTTTTTTTTTTTTGGTTTTCATTATTTATCCCTCTTGTTATTTTTATATTTACTGTTTTATGACAAGATAAATGCAGAAATAATGATACATAGCGCACATTGTTTACAGAAATTTCCTATTTTCAGTGGATTTTTCCTATATTTTTTAATACTTTATTTAACGTGATCGTACTATCTAGATGTTGTTATTAAACTGAGTCATATCAGAAATACCAGTTCACAGGAATGTGGAGAAGGCTTATGACCGGGTCCCCCGGGAGACACTGAAAGGTGCTGCGGGAGTATGGGGTGAGGGGGTCCCTTCTCAGGGCCATCCAATCTCTGTATGACCAAAGCGAGAGCTGTGTCCGGGTTCTCGGCAGTAAGTCGGACTCGTTCCAGGTGAGGGTTGGCCTCCGCCAGGGCTGCGCTTTGTCACCAATCCTGTTTGTAATATTTATGGACAGGATATCGAGGCGTAGTCGGGGCGGCGAGGGGTTGCAGTTCGGTGGGCTCGGGATCTCATCGCTGCTTTTTGCGGATGATGTGGTCCTGATGGTATCATCGGTCTGTGACCTTCAGCACTCACTGGATCGGTTCGCAGCCCAGTGTGAAGCGGCTGGGATGAGGATCAGCACCTCTAAATCTGAGGCCATGGTTCTCAGCAGGAGTGCCTTCTTCAGTTAGGGAGTGGGCCGCTTGGGCCGACCGGCCAATCAGAGAGTCAATTGTCATAGCCATGTGGCCCCTAATTGTAAACGGCAGCCCATATAATTTCTCTCGGCCCCCTTTTAAGCAAGGGGGTAAGCCTCTCCTCTCTAAGTGTAGCTCCCATGGCGCCATTTTAATGCTACGAAGCCATCACCTGCAGTTAGTATCCCATTGACTGACATTCATTTTGCCAGTGAATAACTTTACATCTGAAGTGTTTCAAGACTATTTGTTCGTTGTTTATTTCTAAAGAAATACCTTACCTTGTAGTCCAGGTTATGGAGGAGGTTATGTCAGGAGAAGCTCTCAGATAGTTTGGACTGTTAGCTGTTTAGGTTTAATTACTAATGTTAACTAGCATGTTAGTTAGCAGTAGTTAGCCTGTGCCTATGTTATCTCCTAACATATACCTACGCTCTCCAACTCTGCTGATTGGGAATGATTGAGATTTCTCTTGCACAGCTACCAGAAGACTTACAGCTTTCAGACAGGTAGCCCATGTCACATCTACGTCGTCGGAAAAGAGCTTCTATTTTCCTTCACTGGTCTTCGTCCAGAACAGCAGGGTCTGCTGGTCCACTTCTTTAACTGTCTATGCTTTTAAGCGTCAATGATAATTTTCTTTGGCCAACTTCTCCAAATCCATCACACCTATCAGTATAGTAATCTGATCAGTATTTATACCACATACAAATCTCTTGATATCACACTCATGGTTATCCTCTACAGCCACAAACTTTTATATCAGTTTGTTCAAAAATGGGCACGGTTTGAAATAAAACAAATCTCCCTGCATTTATTTGATTATTTGTTTGCAAAAGTTAAAATGAAGCAATGACTTCTGGGAATTTCAAGACAAAACTGAGTGGAATGCATCTGCGTCAGTGTGGTTGTTGGAAGTTGAAGACTGGAGAATATATATAAATAAATAAAAAAAGAGCACTGTTTGCTGATGATGAAAAATGCCGCAAACTGACTGATTTGTTTTTAAAATCAAGTACAGCTTCATCTTGCACTTGCAATAATACTGCTAGCACTAATGTTAGTGCCACATCTAAGCCAGCACACCCGGGAGAAAGACAGCGAGGAACATGAGGAAGAGGAAGAACAAAACGAGCAAGAGGAGGATGAAGAGATAAACATGGATAATTAATTTATGGAACTAACCAACAGAACAACAAGCCTGCTGTGGGTCTGAATGTGGATTAGCAGAAGCAACAGAGATGGAGAGCAATGCTGCAGGAGGGAGTGGAACAGGTACAGTAAGGCTACTTCAGAGGATCAGATCAACCAAGGTTTTTATTATGGAGCCGCTGGCTCTGATGATTTATTCATTTTTTTAGGCATTGGGGTTGTGCATTGATATGTCTATGTTTCGGTGCAGTTGTTTATAGCATGGGAGTTTACATTCATCATCCAAACTGTGTGTTCTTTTCTATCTGTGAGCTGCGAGTCCGTCATTGCCGGCGGGTGAACACTGACCTCCGGCAGAACAGAGAATCAGCAAACTGTCTTCAAAACAAACCACTAGCACTAGCTAGGTAAAAACAATACCATTACTTGGCCAGACACATTTACAAATGTGAAACATCCACATTCTACAGCAGTTTTTTGTCATGTAGTATCCAAGAAGTATTTCTCTCTCCGTTTCCCCATCTCTCTGGCTGTCACTTCTGCATACTGGTCCACCACCCATTGGCACACTACTGCAGAGAACTTAGTCTCACCTCTCCTTCTCTGTACTAGGGCTGCAAAACAAATCTCTCTTTCTTCCTGCAACTTACAAAGAGCCACATTCACATAGCAAGGAGGGAGAGGGAGAGAGAGAGAACTTCACACTTTCTCTGTGTTTCCTGAGTGATAAACAATCAACAAACCAAGAGAGAATGTACACCACATTAAGTCAAAGCCACGGGGGAATCAGCGGTAAGTGTTACACTGTGTGTAGTGTATGTCTGCGTGGTGTGGACGCAGGATTTTGAGCTGTCAACCTCCATTGCAAATACAGAATACTTCAGCTCCAACTACCCTGACATTCAGTGTTTGTGACTACACAGCCAGCCAGCGGGGAGGTAGGGGGGCTGTGGCTGGAGAGGGGGAGGGAGGGGAGGTGGGGGGGGGGGTACCTTCTTCCTAACTTCCTAACTTTTACCCTGGGCTCTGGCTTTCCTGTGCTAAGTGGTAACTAACAGCACATGCTTCAAAACAATTAGCATAGGTCCACCGGCTCCTGAATTGGCAGCAGAAGAGGATGGCTTGCCGACTCCTTGGCTGTGAACGGGGAACGTGTGTGGACTGGTAAACGGTGCTGACGCCTCCCATCAGCCGGGCTGTGACCCCGGATTACTCTGCCAGGCAGGCAGCAGCACCAGAGCCCCAGCAGGGTGGCAGCAGACGAGATTAACACGGAGGTGAACCAACAAACAAACTATCACAGACCAAAAATTATCCTGAATTGTTCTTTTCAAGTTTAAGAGGAGTGTGTTTTGGGCTAGATCTACACTATAACATTTTACTTTAAAAATGAATATCTTTTGCTACGTTTGTGCCTCGCATCCACACTATTCTGCAATTTCCAAGCCACTAAAACAGAGACATTTGGAAACACTGCTGCCCTAAATATTTTCTGGATTTTTAACTAATACACCATATACACTATACATGCATGATTTTCAGAGTAGCGTCAGACAATCTGCTTCTTGTTTACACTGACACGCACATAACAAGTGTGTGTGAATGGTCATGTGATATGTGTTGTCACACGTGTTAATTCAATTTTATTTAGAGTATAAATTTATATCTCGAGACACTTTACAGGTAGAGTAGGTCTAGACCACATAATTTACAAGGACCCAACAGTTCTAGTAGTTCCCTCTACAGTGTGACAAAAAAACAGACCGAAAAAGGTCAATTTGCAGGATTTAAAAAGTAATGCACAAAGAAGAAAATCTTAATCTGAACTAAGATATGTTCTGCTACTTGAACTAAAACTCTTGTGTGGATGAAGATTGTTTTTTTCCTTGAAACGCCGCTTAAAAATGAAAATATGATGGTAGTGTTGATGTAGCGATAGACACTTCATCCTACAGCTGCCCTTCTCTTGCCCTCAGTGAGGCCCTCGCTGCCCCTCACAAAGCTCCTTTGTGGCTGGAGCATTGATAGCAGACTGCATACCACAGCTTTACAGTATATTCTACCAGAGGTACAATATGTAAGAGCTAGCCAAAGGCACGAAGCAAAGAATAAGGCAAGGAGTAGACCATGATTCATGGGGAGGCAGAATTACTGGAATTACTTCCCTCCCCATTCCTGATACTGAGGCCTATCTGGCCACATGTTTCCTCACTGATAAAACTGAAATCCATGACAACCTTGGTGTCTGCAAAGAGCCCACACTGGCTGATGGCAGAGGGCCTGGACAAACATAAGAGACAACTGTCACAAGAGATTTTCTGCTCTGGACAGAGGCCATAGTGTTGCTCTCCCTCTCTCTCTCTCTCGCTCTCTCTCTCTCTCTCTCACTGCGAAGCACATTTATTCCTATGCAGAATATTCTATTACAGCACAGTATTATTCTGAAATGATCCCTAATTAAACACAGAGGTTTTTTTTACAGTCCCACAAAATGGCACAAAGAATAACACGGGTATGGACTAATCATAGTCTGTAAGTGGGAGGCTAATACTGCAGATGAATTTTTCATACAAAGCTGGAGCTCCAGCAGCTCAACATGTAAAACGTATACATCTGTTTATTGATTTAACAAGATACAATCTGTTGCATCAATGCACTCCTTTCTACAAATATGATATGCTTTGCATACTCTGCATGTATATGCAATCACTTTTAGTTACTACCCACAGCTTATGACCACAAAGACAGTAGAAACAAAAGACTGGTCATTAATTGAGAGATTTGCCTTATAGTTCAGCATTCTACATTCCTGCAGCTAATGTAAATAACCAATGTTCAACCTCACAATTCTTTTTGCTTTTCTCTGGAAAAGGAACTAAATTCATAGTCTCATTGTTGGTGGTACCAATCATCATCTGCTTTGCATCACTAGATGAAAAGTAGGGGGATCACTTAAAGGTCCCATGGCATGAACATTTTTCAGTGGCTAGAAATGGTGATAGGTGTAAACCGAGCCCTGGGTATCCTGCTCTGCCTTTGAGAAAATAAAAGCTCAGATGGGCTGATCTGGAATCTTGCTCCTTATGAGGTCATAAGGGGCAAGGTTACCTCCCTTTTCTCTGCTTTGCCCGCACAGAGAACTACCCAACTTTAGTTTAGCGTCATTGGACCCAGCTGATGTCAGCTCCACTTTTGTGTTCATTCCAGTTAGCATTGGATACAGAAGTGACTTATTGTTAGATATCAAACATGTTTATCACGTTGGCTTTCATCCAATCAGGGACATGATTCTGCAAACCTATCCGTTCCTTCACCTACATATTTTTTTTTTTATATAAGTGTATGTCCTCCACATCTCACCGGCTCTCTGGGTGTAAACAAGGTGCGGCAACGTTTTCTAAGGTGGTGCCGACTCATCGTGGCCGACCTTATCAGCCGCTCTCCAGTCCTAGCCTCCTGTCATGACCCCCCGCCCCCATCCCTCCACTTCACCCCATTGTTAACGCTCGTTAACGCTCGGACACTAGCGCCGCCCAATACATGGAAAATATGCGATAACGTTGAATATCGTAATAAATAAAAACATATTAAAGTGTACTCAGTATAACTACAGCAAAGATCTTATTTGATAGAAATTAATGCATTTTCCTGTTATTTCTGACAAAGATATTTTTTTATGGTTGAGCAAATGAAACCAATTAAAAAAAACAACATTTAAAAACATAATATTTAAATACTACCGTTAAAGCCACTGGGAGAGTCCGGTACAGGCTGACTCTGGATGGTAGAATTAAGTTAGCCCTCATATTTAAGTTTGACAAATTCTTCTATGCAGGAAAAACCCCACACAGAAATTTCTCTCACTATCACTTCCTTTGTCACACTGCCTAGTTTACTCACATGCTAATGGAAGGATTATCAACCACGACTGTTTAAAAGAGGAGTAAATGGCACACATAAGCAAGAGGAAAAGCAGCTGGGCTTACTCCCACGGACTAAAACTCTCAACACGACCTTGGCTTTACAATAAAAAAAGCTGTGCTGACAGTGCATTCCAGAAAGAAAGAAAAAGGCCTTTTCTTCGTTTTAATTGATACAAGTAGTCAGTGCAAGGAAAGGTTGCATGTTGGTCACAACAGGGGTTTTACATCTTAACGAATCCAATGTATAGCCCCGGGAGTGTGAGACTTCCTGATCTCGATATCTCCCGATCCCATTAATGATGAAACAATAGAATAAATCATTGTAGTGAGTGCCTCGGGATACTAAGGGCACTGAGTTTGAGGAGATTTATTTGCAATGACTCACCAACAGCAAGTGTAGCGCTTCTCATGAATTATGCCACTGGTTATCACCCCACTGAAACTACAAAGAAAAAAAAGGAGGGATGCCTATTTTCTCAAAAGTAAAAACATGTTTAATAATACATAAAAACTACAAATTAATGGCTCATGGCAGAGCAGTTCAAAGTTTCATGCTACTAGTAGCAGGGTGCAGCGCGCCTGCAGGCCTGTCCTGGAGGAGGACACGTCCTGAGAGAGGACACCAAATCGCCACACTTGTACTCGCCGAGTCCGCAAACGAGTCATTAGACACAGAGGAAGGTGGCACACCAGAGATTGCCACACCGGTTTGGGTTGCATGAAAGCTGCACTGCAGAACAAGGTCTTCTAGACCAACTATTTTTTTTGGGGGGGGGATGGGGGCTTTTCCTTTTATTTGATAGTGACAATGGATACAGAGGAAAGGGGGAGAGAAAGAGAGGATGACACGCAGCAAAGGGCCGCCGCCAAGGACTCGAACCCGGGCCGCTGCCAAGGACTCAGCCTACATGGAGTACACACTTTTACTAGAGGCTCCCCCCGACTTCTAGACAACCTTATGAGAGAGGGTTAGACTTTAAATCTAGGTTACAGACATCACTTTAACTCACGGGCCTTTTTTAACACCTTATCCAACTGTTATCGTCTTTATAATTCCTTGTTTGTGAAGTGCTGCTTGTTGTTGTCGTTGGGATGCTCTCGGTTTTCTTTCTACTTTTGATTTTTTAATTTTCAATGTTCTTTTATACAGCGCCTTAGTGCTTTTTGTACAGCAAAATTAGTTTAATCATGGGTCTCAAGCCACAGGAGTTCATGATAAAATGCATTACAGCATGTATTAAATTATAAGGAATAAATCCCAACAGATATATCAGCGGGCCGATATTATCGGCCGATATTAGGCATTTCCCGATATATTGGTATCAGCATTTATAATGGTCAATTTAAAAAAAAAAAAAAATGTTCAAAGGACTTTAAGTTTCATATCTTAAGATTGTACTTTTATACATTTTATTTATCAGAACTTTAATATATTTTGATGTTCTTCTGTTGTGACAATAAAACAAATTATTATATTATTTTAGTGAGAACTCATAAATAACTACAAAGAACTAATGTTAGGGAAATCTGTGTGTTTAGTAATGAGTTTCTGGTATGTGAGCTACCCAGGCGCCCGCAGCGGCCTCCTTGAGTCTTACCTTCCCGGGAGCGTTGGTCTTGTTGTTGTTATTGTGGCAGGCCAGATTGACGTCTTCATGGACGCGGTCCAGCAGCCACAGGAGGAACTCCAGGGCGTCATGTTGGGAATTACCACGAAACTGTGCGCCGTACTTGGACACTATAGTCTGGAGAGAGGAAAAGCACATGTCATAAAAAGGGTCATTTTTCTACAGATACATAATTATGAGATTAGGGGCCCTATCTATCGTGTCTTTATTTACATCCTGCACCCACGTTGTTTCGGTTGCAAATGCACCTACGCCCTTCTGTGCGCCCATGGGCGTGCTGGTCTTACAGGGAGGTGCAGGTTTTCACGTTACCTTTTGGTATCGCCTCAACTTGCTTGCAACCTCGACGGAGGGGATACTAAAAAAAAAAAAAAGTACCCGTTAGGTACCAGGGACTTTTTTTCCCCAGACGGACTCTTTTTTTCGCCTTTAAACTAGCAAGAGTGTATTTGCACACGCCCTAAAACGCACATACGCCAGGCGCTTCACGCCTTATGCTTAGATCGTTATAATAGGGCCCTTTGGGGTTTTCATATTCAACAAAATGGTTCAATGCTGTAACAACAATGTTAAGTTGTGATGACGTTGCAACTTTACAGAGAAACCTCCTGTAAACCATGAATATATTTATCATGAACAGATTTTTCTTGCCTGAAAAATAAAAACAGTGGCATTTCAATTGGCTTTTATAATGTGACAGCTTGTTAGAATTAAAGCCACAGCGGCTATCTGGGGGAAGCTAAATAAAATCACCTTGCTAAGATATTCTTTTTTAAAGAATTCTCTAACAAACAAAAAAATGTGAATCTCAAGCACTGCTGGTTTTGACAGCTCGGGTGTGTTGGTTGGGCAGCTCTAAGCCGGCCTTCTCCACAGAACGCTGATCAGAGGAATCCCAGAATTGCAAATTGGCACAAACGCTATTCACAGTTCCCCCGTCTCCACCTGGCCCACGCTCTGACTGATGCGGTGTCATTTTAGATTTGCAAAATATGACTTTGTCTAAGACTTAAAAAAAAAAAAATCTGACATCAAAAAGAACGTTCTTCTTAAAAAGTAGGTTTAAGACTACTTTAGCTCTCACACAGTGTGTCTTCAGATGTGAATGGCACACGGCTCAATTAGGCAGGAATTAGTCCACATGAACCACAGCTGGCAGCCTGGAGAAGCAAAGGCAGTAATGATAGCAGAGGCAGCAGAAGACTGTAATCATTGTTTCATAATCCACTAATATGCCTCTTTTAGCTATTACACCATAACGTGATGTAGCATGTCTGATGATGAAGCTAAAAGCCTGTCACACGGGTTTTGGGCTTTGCAAAAAGGAGCAATTAGGATAATAAATCACACCGGGTATTATATGGTATGATCATACCAATCAAGTCAATCAACCAATCTGCTGAAATGTATGGACATTGTACCATTCAAAACTGCACAATTTATGTATAAAGAGGCAGGGGATATCGTCTAAGAGGACATTGTATGTTTCAGCAACCTCTTGTGCGAACTACTGTTAAAAGCAGGAGTTTCACTTATGAAATGGACTGAACAAAGACATCAAACAGAGCCATAAATACATTAAAGAAATCATTACTTGACCAATACAGAAAATAGACCTAAACAATAGAATGGAATTGTAATTTAAAGGCATTGTTATTGTTGTATTGTTAGTTATAAGACCTGAAAGATTGTATGCTGTTTTTGGCATATCTGTTGACTTTGTGATGGTATGATTTAGTAAAAATAAGGAGCGGGACGAAATAAGCTATTTCTTCTGCCTGCTCCTAAACTAAACTAATCTTTTATATATTTTAATTTTTTTGTTAATTTCAGATTGGTTGTGGTTTATTTATGGGTTTCAAATTTGTTTTGTCTTGCAACATTGTTGATTGTTTTGAGATAAATAAAGAAAGAATGAAGGGTGGAAATGACGCTGCCAATGGACACGTACCATGCGACGCTCTCAGTGTGGTACGGCGCGTGGCGGAGGACAGAAGAAAAGCCCGGTGAAGCCGGAACACATCACTTCTGCATTTCTGGGATACTTAGCGCAAAGATTAAACATTAAAACATCATGGCCATTCTCCAACCACGCATTTTGTATGAATTTTTAGCAACAAACTTAAAAACAACAATGGCAGACGTACTAGACACATGCTACATCCAATTACCTGCCAGGTGTTTTTAAAGGGCCTGACATTTCCCAAACAGTTTTCCAATCCAAAACCATGTTGCTCAGTGCAACACAATATAAAACTGGAGTTGTTTGAGTACAACAGAGCATAGCAGTGTGCTCACATCAACTCTTCTTTCAAATCATTTTAAAAGAAGGCCGATCAGCATGAGCAGAGTAATAACTTGTTGGAAGTAGAGCCAGGATTGTGTCTTCAAAGCAGCTGCTGAGTTTTGGTTACTGAGAAGTGCAAAAAGTGAACATAAAAATTCATAAACAGAGAAAAACGGCTGGTGGAGCCTTGGCAGAGCGATAAGGTTCTCTAATCTTCTCTTCTGATCTCGTCTTGAAAGTGAAGCTTTCTTTTGCCTCATAGATCTCAAAGTCAAAACGTAATGTGTGTTGCAATCCAACACCAGATCCTCACAAAAACAAGAAAGGTTGGTCGCTGAATACGAAAGGTGAACAGATATGGAGCTACTTGTTTAGCCAATACAGCTGGACAGCTGTGTGTCTCTGTTGAGCAATGTTTTTATTACATCAAGAGCATGTGAACCAAGAGCAGATGGACATTGAGACACTTTTTTGAACTGCTTATTGACACTAATATTTTCTTTCCACTCTTAAAGCCGACACCCCTGAGTCTGGGAAGTGTTAGGTTTGCTCTGAATTTTAGAAAAATATACTTACAACCGTAAATGTGTGTATTTCTCCAGATGACACACACACAACCACACACACCCACGCACAAATTGATGACCTTTGAAACAGTGAGGGATAATTAGCAGAAATGCTCTGCTATTAACAATGAGCACGGTGGACACGCACTAACCTAAAGCAGTTGTGCAGCGAAGTAATTACAGTAATTACCCCCAGCCTTTCGAAGGTGGCAATTGTCTCAGTGATGTAATTGAGGTTGTGGTTAATGCCGTGTTGCTCTATGTGGCTCGATGGCCACTGGCCAGTTTGTAATGTGTGTAATCATCCAACTGAAAGATAAAGGCAAACTAAGAAAACCCTTTATCTATCCTCTACATCATTTAGCTAATGTTATAAACATTTCAACCATTTATCCAACACTTCATAGCGAAGTGTTTCAACTCCAGTGTTTCCCCCACCACTGTTTTTTTTTTTCCCGTTTTCCCCAAAGAAAGAAAAGAAAACGGATGCGTGAGAAAGATAGCTTTTCACACACACATACACACAGGTTACATTGCACGCTCAACGTATGCGGAGCAGACGCTCCAACACTACGCTGTCACTATAATCCACAGAGCTCAACAGTCCCGCCCACAGCGGGTTCCGGAAGTTAAAATACAATGCAATTTCTCCATTGACAATTGGGGTATTAGCATAAATTGGGCAGCAGATACACCCCGATAAGGGTCTGCGTACGCTATGCTGCAGGCTAGCAAATTGAGCAAACTGCTTTGCAAGGCATTGTGGGATTGCCGACAACAGCTATGCTAAAAAGGTATACGGGTTGAAAGCTGCAAAGGACCTCCCGCACACTTTCTAACTTGCAAAGATAAATATAATAGCTGGCAACGTTTTGGTTCTAGACCGTAATCGGGCATGCTCCAAAATGTTTTCAGCTTTCAATTTATCTTTGCAAGTTAGACAGTGTGCAGGAGTTTCTTTGGTACTTTTGACCTACTCATTCCTCTCCAACACACCTGTCTCATGTTATGGATGTGCAAAGTATTTTTCTGTTAGTGGTTGAAAGTTGAAAACGATCAACCATGGGTGAAATTGATACCGCAACGATATTGTAGTGTTGACTATCGGTGCTTTCACAAAATATTTACACAATGAGATTTTTGATAAATAATCATCAGTAATGTGGATATAATCTCTAAGTGGGTAAAAGCAAATAATAGAACAGTTAAAACAGTCTGGTAAGTTCGGAAAATGACAAAACGTTACTGTAATGCAGCCTTTAAAACCAGGAAAAGACAACGCTTATGCCATATTAGGCTATTACAATATCCAAACATGATATCTAGTCTCATATCACAATATCAATAAAATATCGATATATTGCCCAGCCCTATCTGGTTCTGCGGTATTTAGCAGGAAAACTGACAACAAATGGATATTTGTGATTTTGTTTTTTGTTTTTAATCAACTGAGCTACTCTACATACACACTGGCAACTGTAGAAGTACATGTAGCCCATCTCCAGTGAGCAGTCGGATTTACTGCAAGCAGCAACATAGATAATCATTTAAAATCAACATGGGGATGGCAAATATTGACACATACCTGTGAGCAAGACACAGTGTCGTCACAACACACATTTAGCTTCCTAAACAGGCCCGTCAATAAGGGAGGATGACATTCCTGTCCGGCTCACCCAATCCCTCCCTTCTTTCTCAGGCCTCTCATGTTATGGAAATTGGCTGTTGGGTGACTGTTTGATTTTCAGGCTTCGCCCCTGTCTAGGCCTTTCTGTGCAAACACACAAACCTGCCGGGGGATGCCGAAAATTCACGGGAACGGTCCAGATCAAAAGCCCGCATCTGCTCCCAGGTTGAAGAAATTTAACCCTTCAGAGACGTGTGTGAGAGAGAGAGAGAAGAGAATGCTCAGGACACTTTGGTAATGTAAGCACAAAGCAATACCTAAACTTTAGTGAGCATTTATAAATAAAAAAAGCAGTCTCCGTCCTTCCTCCTCTGTTGTCCTACAGGACAGGTAGTACTGGAATGTGGCCATGGCCCAAGGTATTTGGCAGGACTTTGTTGTTTAGTTTCTCCTGACTGGGACTCTGCAGGCAACAGACCTGTGAGGTGGCCGCTGTTGATACATTAAAGGTCCCACGGCATGAAAACGTCATATGCGTTCGGCCATTATAAACGCCGACGCCGATAGATCGAGAAAGGACTAATATCGGCCGATAATATCAGCCTGCCGATATATCGGTCGGGCTCTAATCCAAATTTACACAGGAGGTGTACATGAAAGGCATTATTCATTTAAAATACATTTTTGTAAAAGTGCCGTACATCCTGTTGAAAGGGTAATTGTCACACAGAAAAAAAAGATCCCTTTCAGCACTTGCCCTTTTATCATTTCTTATTAAAAATATCCATGTGATGTGAAGAGGAAGTACTATAGGTAGTCCTTTTAATCTGGCTGCTTCAGCCGGACCTTTCCAACCCAACTGCTGGAGGCCCGCAAAGTCTGTTAATCAATTTACAACAACAAAAGATTAATTTAGCATTTAAACAAAGAGCGAGCCTTCTTAAAGGATTGTTTGTAAGTGGTGTGTGGAGTTCTCGCAACTGGGAGCTAACTTTGCCTCTCAGACACGAGTCTTGGAGCTATCTGATTATTTTATAATGGCTGCCTCCAGGCAGCTGTGGTATTACTCAACAGGCAATTTCAGAAGGCCTAAGCTACATGAACTCTGGACCTCCTACTGTCACAAACCACAGCCAGGAGGCATAGCCATGTGTGTGTGCACTTTAACACAGGAATCATCTAATCACACACAAGGGGGATGTGTTTAGTGTTTTTCTTTGAATCCATCTTTTAATCTTGGCAAGATGTTTCCTTGCTGTTCCCTTTGATCGTTGTCCTGGACACATCGGATATCTTGAGTCTCAGGAGATAAGAGAAAAATAAAAAGTGTGGAATTGGGGAATTATTGGCAGTAAGGATTCTGGTCGACAGGGGAGCTGAGATTTTGAAAGACCACAACAGATGGGAAAGCAAAAGAAAATGAAGGAATAAAAATTGATTCTGACTGAATTTCACATGCAGCCAAAAAAAAAGATTTTGCTCTCAGGTTTGCTTCCTCCTCATTACAATATATTCAAGCATGAGGAAAGACATGAAAGTGCCTCTACAGTAGGGGTCAGGAAATTCCAGTAGCCATACTTGTACTTTTTTCTTACAGCATAATTAGCATTTCCAAGAATAGATCCATTGTGGAGTTTTTTTTTGTTCGCTGCTCCATATTATCTTCTTCTTGCCTTGAACTGTGGCTCAAAGAAATCCAGAGCCAAGAGCTTCAGGCAGATAAAGTACAGTTGCTTTTCTCCCCCCCCAATCTCCAGTGTGGGCAGAGTAGTAAAGCCTAAGGGTCTCCTGATAGGGCTCTGTGCCCGGCCCTGATCCTCGGGGAGGGACGTGTTCAAAAGTACGGAGTAAATCATCTCCTCCGTACTTTGCATCACAACGACAACACTTCTAAATAAACCCTGTGATGGACCTTACTTCACATGCCATCATGTCTGTAAATTGGGGTAACGGTTGGGGGCCTACAATAAACATAGAATTTCTCATGAGCAATTGTTGCAGGAGACACTAGTAATACAGCCAAAATTGTACTTGTATAGGATATGTGCTCGATAACAACGCCGTAGACCATGTAAGGAGGAGGTCAGGGTGGGTGGGTCATAAAACATTGAGCGTGTTCACATGCAGTTTAAAAAAAAAAAAAAACTATTATATTTGGGTTAAGGCAATACCCCAGTTTGTCAAACGCCTTGTATACACCTTACCCCGGTTAAATTCAGAGCTCTCATAACCCGGTTAACAGACCTAGAGAACCCCCTTCAGTAACCGGGGTATTCCTACATGTATACACCTTAAGTAGGGTATGATCAGGTTAATCCTGAGCGCATGCTCCAACTGCCCCTCTCAACACCACTGGAGGGTTTTTTTTTAAGCGGAAATAATCCGTCAGCGCTGTGAATCGTAGTCGTTGCTTTAATACCTTACAACAATCCAGCGAGGCCACATCCGACACCAGGACACGGCTAAACAGATTGCCCATGTGCCGGGCTGTCAACGCTGTGGCTGTGTCTTAAACCGCCTACTTGCACACTTCGTTTTAAATATATAGTGTAGATAAGCAAAAAGTCAGTGCCCTGGATGATGACCCCCTTAAAAAGCAAGGGGGCAAGCCACTCCTCTATAAGGGGAGAGAGGAAACCCTTCCTCCTATAGTGTAGCACGTACTACAGAAGGGGACCAGGGTGTTATATCCCAAACCACAATCTGTTTTCTAATCTTAAATAGTCGTTTTGCTGCCTAAATTTAACCGTCGCCGCTGCAGGATAATCACCTTTCTTTTGGCTAAACTCAACTTTAATCTTTAATCTTTAATCAACATTAATCTTTTGTCGGCTAAATTTAACTGCAACGTCCGCTGAAGGTGACTAAGACAATATTTGCCTGGTTTGCATTTGCTTTGTTTCACTACTTACAGCATTAATTTGAAAAGTACAAATCATTATATTATTTACAATACACAGCACGTTTTTTTAATAAATTTTTTGGGCTTTTATTGCCTTTATTGATAAGACAAATAAGGGGAGAGGGAGTCGGGGTGACATGCAGCAAAGGGCTACAGGTCGGAACCGAACCCGCGGAGGCAAGGACTGAGCCTCTGTGCATGGGGTGCACACTCAACCAGGTGAGCTAACCAGGCGCCCCCGCACAGCATGGTTTTGAATGATATTCTTAGGGGGGGGGGGAAACCCCTAAGAGACAGGGTAGGCCCTGACCCACCTGACCCCCTCATGTTTTCCGCCTATGCTCGCCGTGCTGTGTGAGGAAATGAAAGTGTTGCACAGACCTGCAACAAGAAAGGGATGATGAACTTCCTGGTGGGGTTGTTCATAAAAACGATGGCAGCCGTTTGAACCTTATTTCTAACACTGAAGTGTTTAGTGCCATAATGAAAGGGTCTTCTGTGGGAGAAAGTCACCTGCTGACCCTGTTACACTCTGGACTGCATTGACAGCGGCATCCTTATCACCTAACAGGAAAACACTGAAGTCACAGCCCCTGTGCACTATTATTACATGTGGGAAGAGAATGTTTGCTATAGGCTACTATTATAGAAGTGATGCAAGACTCGTGACACCCCTCTTTCGTCTCAACATTAAGGCTGGGTTTAAAAAATAAAAAAACAAATCTATTTTCCGATTCAAATTGATCTTTTTTGGACTGATCGATATGGATTCATAAAATCAGTCTTTTCGGAGTGAAGATATTGGTATCATATGAGACTAGACTATCCAAGGAACCCATGTCATGATGAATAATGCTCCAAAGTTAGGCAAAATGTTGGCAAAGGGAAAACTGGCATGGCTCTTTTCATAGATGATTGGCTAATGGACTCTCTTTCATATCCAAGCTAACTTTAACTGAAATGTTCCTAATCGACTCAGAAATCAAACTGGCACCTTGTGAAATCTGTGGCAATACCCTGCCCTACCGAACATTACATCCAAGCCAAGGTCATACTGTGTGCATAACATGTCATTATGTTTGACTCAATAAGCTCATTCTTCACTATATATATTTATGTTATGCAGCTTTAGACATGAAAGGGGAGAGAGAGGGAGAACGACATGCAACAAAGGGCTGCAGGTCAGTCAAACCTGTGTGCCCGCTGCATCGAGGACTAAGCCTCTGTATATGGGCGCACGCTCTACCAGGTGAGCTACCCAGGCGCCCAACTCTGCACTTTAAGGAACTTATGTGAGAGTTAATGATAACCACTTAAACCGTACCTTTTTGAATCCTACCAGTCCTTTAACACTGAACCTACTGTTATACACTTATTACTGAGCTCATATCCACCTGTGCACACTATTGTCCTCATCATCTTATTTTGCAAATATAAATTTCTCTTGATTTTAAAGAAAATTGGTTTGAAATGGTATGAGTTCAGTATATTGAACAAACAAGAGAATTAACCCATTTATCTTGTTTATTTACTTATATCTTGTTCTTTTTGTTTTGTTTTTATTTCCTCAATATTTCAATAAGAACATAAAATAGATAAGCATAAGCTTTTGCTTCAGGCTAATCCTTTATTTGAGTCTGCACTGTGCTATGTATGTGGTTACAGTTTTTTATGATGACTCAATAAAAACTCTACTCTACTATAAACGGATACTAGTTTTCAATAGGGGTGTTTGGCTGATGTTTGGTACTTCGGGTGTACCTTGAAGTCCACAGACAGCTGTGGGGTGTACTCCAGAGTCCACAGAGCCCGGACAAGTGATGCCAACTGCTCCGTGACTTCCCCCTTGGAGAGCCGCATCTCCTCGCTCTTCATCACGCCGTTGATTCTGGTGTGACCCAGGTCCAGCTTGTATCGCTCCAGCCCCAGGTACTCCGCGAGCAGGTCCGTGTTGCTCAAACACTGCACCACGGCGTTCATGAAACAGGTGTTCCCGTGGTTCTTCAGCCCCAGGACGCCGGGGATTTTCTCCGCGTATTTGTAAAGGAGCCTCTCTCTGCCCGGGGAAGAAGACGGGCCCGAGTTGGTCTTCACCATGCGATCCCAGGTCACATGTAGCACGTCCTTTTTGACAACTCCCGAACCGGCGCTGAGCGTGCAAGGTGCGCCGTTCCGAAACCCGCCGTCGTCGTCCTCCGCGTCCGGCGCGTCAGCGTCCCCAAAGTGCGTCAAAGTGCCCAAAGTTTTGATGATTCGGGTCATAAAACTCCCCACGGACTTCAGCGATTTCTTTCGGAAAAGCTTGGCAGATTTCGGCTTCTTCTCTTTGCGCTTTTCTTCCTTCGATGTCGGCATTTCCCCCTTGACTCTGTGCGCTTTCTCCATAGCAATGCCCTCTCTCTACTCCCTCGCTCGTCTATTCGGAGACTGGTGATTGTGTGAATTCCGACGCCGGTGTGTCTCTTCTCCGCCAGTGTGCCCCGCTGTCCGGATAGCAAAGGGAAAAGCGCGCAGGGGTGACACCATCGCGGAGCCCGGAGACACAACAGCACACTGTTATTGCACCGTGCGCGGACGGCAAACCTTCTTCATCCATCTCAGCACTTACTGAAGGCGTTCATTATCACTCCGACACCGCTGTCACCGGCAGCGTCTCGTCATGGCCGGGCACAACACGAGCCGTTCCGCCGTGCAGCTGCAGCACTGAAGGCTCCCCTCCCAGTCCCATCGCTCCCAGCCTAGCCTGGAGAAAGGCTGCTGATTGTGCGGCTGCCCCCTCCCACTCTGCTGCTGCTGCTGATAAAAGAGCAGTGTGCACCGTGGACTCATGTGGTCAGCGTTGGAAACCCAATCTGACACGGAAATTGTTTTATTTTTACTTTCCATCAGTGGTGGGAAAAGAAAAGCACTTAAATCGTTTACTTAAAAAGTATCAAAACCATAAACAGTAGAGCTGAACGATCCTTCCAGATATTGCGATTATAATTTGATTCGCGATTTTTATTTATTTTAAGTAGCCTAGGCTTATAATGTTCATTATTCACTGTGTAACAAACACGTCATGAAGCATTATAACATGAGATACCATCAAAACTGCTCTATATTATGCAAAAGTGTTTTTTCTTTTAATAAGCAAGGAACATTGAACCTTCAAACAGAACATTTAATCACAGAAGTTATAATAATAAAAAACAATTCCAACATTAAAAAATATGTCACTTCATTCCTGTAAACCAAAATTTCTAATATGCCTCAGGTTTTTTTGAGCATTAATCTGGTTAAAAAAAAGTAAATATAGTAAAAAAAAAAAAAAAAAATTAACGACCGTTCAACTAAATATCGTATAGTCGATAAATCGTGGTCTTCACGATTAAATAATCACATTTTTTTAAAATTGCGATTTGAAAACGATTCATCTTTGATAGAGAGCGCTACATGTTATAATTTATTTCTAAGGCTGTCAAAAGGGAGACGGGTATCTTTCAGACGCTCTCCCTCTCCTATTCATGCTCCGTGGCCGGTCAGCGAGCTTGTTACACCCGAAATAATTGTGGAGCATTATAACTTCCAAAAAAACCACAGGTTCCAGTTAATCTCACGATGAATATGTGTGTTGAGTTATTTCAACATGGCACCATGACGCTGCGTAAATGTACACGCCAACTTCCGTAAGCCAAGTGGCGTTACCTGTATGGTTTTTGAGCGATCCGTGTGTATGTCTACGCTGTATAGACACAACGTGCCGTGTTATCGCAAGAAGAAAGCTATGGTTGAGTTTAGTAAAAGAAGCACGGGACGATTGAGGAAAAGTCACGTGCATATGTCACTACCCGATGTAAGTCAAGTGCAGATTTAGTCGCGCATGCTCAGATTTAAACTGTTTACGACAAAACGTGTCATACTGACATTTGTGAAATCCATGAAATAAACTTTGCTCATTACAAACAATAACAGAAGATGGAAATCATTTCAAAAACGTTGTAACTAGCTATGGTAGTTTGATTGCTAACGTTAGCTCAAAACACCATTCAACTGACAGCCTTTGTTGTGTTTGATGCTAGCTTGTAGCTAAGCTTGTATTGTATAGAAAGAAGAATACAAAATGTTAAACCAAATGTTACCAACGTTGAACTACAATAATTAAATTAACACGCAATCGCAAGGGAATGATTGAGCTCGAACAACATTGATATACGTGCTAAAAAATGAGTATACGTCGTTATTACATGCCAATAATGGCATACGAATTGCCGTGTCATACATACGCCATTTCATGAGATCAGTCTGGTTATTTAGACAAATGATCTGGGAAATAAGCGCGGCAGGCACCGGCCGGCTATCACGTCAAACTGGAGCTTCTGAAATCTGACACATACGGCCCAAATTTGCAAAAGCCATCCATTTTCATAAAAACAGCCCATATATGAGCCCTGCATAGTTGTTTCTTGCATAAAAAAGTCTCAGAAGTGAATTTAGTAATGAAATTGCAGACAAACAAAGTATAACGTTTCAAGTTGTAGTTCCAGTGATACAACGTGTGGGGGGGTGATTGTTTGAGTGATTGGGCAGGCCAGCTGTGAATATGGGTTATTAACCAGTGCGCTTTGTTGAACGGTCTCAATGTTTGTTTTTTTATGTACTGTGAATACTAGTTTACTAGAGGATTAACTTAGTATTTGGAGTAATGCAGTAATGCACACACAATGCCTATTGGGTTCCCTCAACGATGTTGGTGGGTAAATCTACTGAAATGGCCACCATAAAAGGGGAGTAGGATGTGTAAGATGAGAAAGCAGAGGTTGATTGTCATGGTTGTGAACATGTAAATCCGTATGGAAAGCATCCATAAACTGTTGGGGAGGGTCATGCATATTTCCCCAATAATTTTGAAGGGACATAGAAAAATATATTGCTGGCAAATGGAGGGTCAAGTCTATTTTGACTAAAACTCCCAAAACTCCTCTGGTAGCCCCTTTGATTAAAAAAAGGAACAGTACCTGAGTTCAGAGAATTACATCACTTTACTGTCATTCAGCCTGTAAAATCAGGAAAAACAACACGCGTCATATCATGATATCAAAAATTTAAGACAATATAATAATGATATATTGCCTAGCCCAATGACCAAGTCATCTTTGCTCAAGTCCCAAGAAAGTCTCAAGTCATTTGGTCCAAATCTTGAGTTTTTTGTTGGTCAAGTCCTATGTCAAGGCAAGTCCCAAATCAAGTCCCATATCTTCTTTGATGTTACGGATTGCCATAGCGAGGAGTTTGACTGACAGCTTGTCATCTAATCATGACAGTTGCATACCGGGGAGCTTTTTGAGTCGTCCAATCATGATTCACAATTTGCTGTGAATAATTTAATGAGCTAAATTTTGCATTTTCCACTTCAATGACAGACAGTTCAGGCAAATACTGCAGCTGCTATATTCAGACATATTGCACAAACATTGACTTAACTGTCAAGATGAATTCGGTTTCAAGCCCTCACATTGATATTCCATTAACGTGATAATTTGATATATAACAGCCAACATTCAAACTTACCAATACATTGAGTCCCCATGATTCAAGTCAAATGGAGTCTCAAGTCATTTATTATTTGCTAAATCGCAAATAATCAAATTGGTGACTTGAGTCGACTCCAAGTCAGAAAATAGTCAAAATGTCCATCCCAGTTTCTCAAAATCAAGGTGATGTCTTTACATTTCTGTTTTGTCCATCCAAACCCCAAAGATATTCAGTTTTATGGGATATAAAACACAGAAAAGCAGGAAATCTCCATATTTGAGAGAACGAACAGCATGTTCCGCCCTTTTAGCATGAAAAATATTTTTATCATAAACAATGCATTGTATTTATAACTGTCAAATAAATGTAGTGGAGTTTAAGGTGCAATGTATCCCTCTAAAATGTTAAAGTATACCGTAAGAAAGCATCAAGACACTCAAGTACAAGTACCACAAAACTGTACTAAGTGCAGTAGAAGTGAAAGCAGTGGTTGCGTGTAACTAACGATCATAGAACAACTTGAAGGCCTTTACATGTACAGTATGTGCTCCCTGGGGTACATGGTAGGGAGTCACTGGTCTAGTGAAATCATTTCTGCCAATTAAGAGAACATAATATTTTATGTGACCCCAGAAGTCTACAGAGGAAATTCATTAAGCCTTCAAAGGCATTTATGGCAGGTTACAGTGTCCTGGATTATTACTCTCATTCCTAGGCGATGAAGTATAGCAGAGCGCCAAGGCTTATCTCCCTCACTACATAGATATGTTTAATCACACAGGGCTGTCTTTCTAACACTATAAAAAAGTGCAGATTTATTGCAGCACTCTCCTCCTCACTGCTAATGCAACCTGAAGAGTGAGTCGGAGCCAAGAAGGGGAGTCTTCTTCTCTGCTTCCCTTCAGGAGTATTGTTGATGATGGTATGAAGAACCACCAGCAGGCTCAATTTCAACAGAGAGGAAAGTCAAAAAATACTCATGAAATACTTTAAGCTGAGAGCTCAAAAACAGCAGTGGGTGCAGAAGGGCCTGCGCTCCGAATACTACAGCTTGAATCTGAAGGCCGGGATATATATCCATGCAAAGCCTCGCCAAAGGCCGTCATCTCTTGAGACGAGGCAGCAAATATTATTTTCTCTCTCACACACCATGCAGCCAAGCATGCCACCTGTTCACGTGAACCAACACAGCAGACGCAGACTATGATCATTAAAATCTAACTTCCATGAAATAGATTCCACATTTATCTCGTTGTGCCGATAAGGAGCAGCGAGTCTCACCTGCTTTATGCATGTGATATCTACAGAACCCACAGCTGGGTAACATACTTTGATATGTTTACGCATCGACCAAACGGCCTAGTATTGAGTGTTGAAAAAAATACCTTGTGATTAAATACCAAATTTCAATATCTAAAGGACTAAATCTCATCAGCGTTAGCCAATAAGCACGCCTAAGACGTAAAGGCCGTTTTATAAATGTGCGGAGGCTCCACGCAGAGCTTTCGCCGTAGCCAACGTAAGTGGCCTGATGTTTATGGTAGTACTAGTGACCATAAATTAATTACATTATTTTAATATAGTCAGTTGTGAAACAAAGTGGCCCAGTCTCAGGCATGGAACTCCTGGTCTTAAAAGGTCCCATGGCATGAAAATCTCACTTTGAGGTTTTTTAACAGTAATATGAGTTCCCCCAGTGGCTAGAAATGGCCCTGGGTATCCTGCTCTGCCTTTGAGAAAATGAAAGCTCAGATGGGCTGATCTGGAATGTTGCTCCTTATGTAGATAAGAAGCAAGGCTATCTCCACCCTGCCCCCCCTCTCTGTTCCTCAAAAGCTACAGATTCATGATGTGATGACACATCCTAAGGAAAGCTCATTGTGGGACTGGCTCTAGAGACTTCAGATACAGTATTAGGGGACCACTAAGGTCTATATAAAAGATACTTCAGATACAGTATTAGGGGACCACTAAGGTCTATATAAAAGATACTTCAGATACAGTATTAGGGACCACTAAGGTCTATATAAAGAGACTTCAGATACAGTATTAGGGGACGACTAAGGTCTATATAAAAGAGACTTCAGATACAGTATTAGGGACCACTAAGGTCTATATAAAAGAGACTTCAGATACAGTATTAGGGACCACTAAGGTCTATATAAAAGAGACTTCAGATACAGTATTAGGGACCACTAAGGTCTATATAAAAGAGACTTCAGATACAGTATTAGGGACCACTAAGGTCTATATAAAAGAGACTTCAGATACAGTATTAGGGACCACTAAGGTCTATATAAAAGAGACTTCAGATACAGTATTAGGGACCACTAAGGTCTATATAAAAGAAACTTCAGATACAGTATTAGGGACCACTAAGGTCTATATAAAAGAGACTTCAGATACAGTATTAGGGGACCACTAAGGTCTATATAAAGAGACTTCAGATGCAGTATTAGGGACCACTAAGGTCTATATAAAAGAGACTTCAGATACAGTATTAGGGACCACTAAGGTCTATATAAAAGAGACTTCAGATACAGTATTAGGGACCACTAAGGTCTATATAAAAAAAAACTTCAGATACAGTATTAGGGACCACTAAGGTCTATATAAAAGAGACTTCAGATACAGTATTAGGGACCACTAAGGTCTATATAAAAGAGACTTCAGATACAGTATTAGGGGACCACTAAGGTCTATATAAAAGAAACTTCAGATACAGTATTAGGGGACCACTAAGGTCTATATAAAAGAGACTTCAGATACAGTATTAGGGGACCACTAAGGTCTATATAAAAGAGACTTCAGATACAGTATTAGGGGACCACTAAGGTCTATATAAAAGAGACTTCAGATTCAGTATTAGGGACCACTAAGGTCTATATAAAAGAGACTTCAGATACAGTATTAGGGACCACTAAGGTCTATATAAAAGAGACTTCAGATACAGTATTAGGGGACCACTAAGGTCTATATAAAAGCATTCAAAGAGCCCCATGTCATGGAACCTTTAATGAAACTACCAAAACCCATTTGCATAATCATTCCAATCCAAGAGACTAGCTAAGACATCCAGCTTTTTACCTCCTGCAATACTGACCCAGGGGCAGCTCTGAGCCGCTGCCATCTCTCATACACAGTATGCATGTTTGAGACTTTGTGGCTAAGTAAAAATCACCTCTGTGTTTGGCAGTTGTCTCCCTATTTTGGCCTTCTCTTTCCAATGTTATTTGATGCTATTTTTAGAGCTTATTTTGCATTTTTCCCTTTCCACTGTAAGCTACCTTTTAATATTTCTCCAGCAAAGAAGATTTCTCCCACGGCTAACACCGGCATCTAATTTCATATACATGTGAGTTCTTCCCTCACTATGCAAAAGGGAGGCGCAAAGACATACATTAGATGCATTTTCTTCCTTTATGTGTGGCCTATATTTTTATTGTCTTTGATGTGAGGGAACGTCTCATACAAAGCACAACTCTTTGAACATGAATGTGCTACCAACTCCAAATTAGAATATACATCAAAAAAGGCAGCAAGGTGTATTTGCTGCAGCACATAATTAGATCAGCGTTGCTACAGTACACATGGTGGCCTAACATTTAAGCCATGTTATGCCTATAAATGGAGAAGTAATTTGCCTGTCTCTTTGGAGAAGGAAATGTCATTCCCAAAGATGAAGTAGGCAACAGAGACCAGCTGGTCGTCTGAGTCATATGTGCCGTCTGCTCCGGGAACAAGCACTCCTTCTTTAGCTAAAAGAACAATGCACCATCGCTGTTGCACTGCCCTGCGATGGCTGCTGAGCTACAGTAAAATACAGTACACACATTACACGTTTTAAACTATGAATACCAACTTTTGCCTTCTAACACACATTTAGAGTCCCTTTGTTTAGACAACAGGCTCAAGAACTCTTTCATATATCAGTCCATCCCGTTGCTAAACCAAATCAGTGAGCTGTTAATGTAATGTTCTACTAAAGTTCTTGAAGGTTTAACGAGACGATCGCCTCCGTCAGAGCTAAATTGACAGAACCGCTCCTGTGATGTGAATCGGTTTCAGCAGAGGAGAAACAGAAGGGGTTGAGTGGGCGAGTTCTGGCTTCCACCAGGTCCCAGATTATGCAGGCCCCATCTGAGCTGGCAATAACACATTCCTTGTCAATGCCTTTAATCTTAATGCAGTTGGCAAAGGCCGTATGCTTTCTCATGGACTCCAGGAGCTTGTTGAGTCCAGGGCAGGATCTCCCACACACACGCACCTGGACGGAGAAGAGACAGCCATTGGCTTAACAGCCCACATGAGGCTACTGACACAGCACTCTCTCTGGAGGCTGCAAAGCCCAGGCTACAGAGCTATTTCTATTCATGCCCTATTTCAGCCACAACCAGTCCTACTTTCACTGTATCTCGACTCTTATCAGAAGGAAACTAGACACACACACACACACACACACACACACACACTTATGCAGCAAGGAACCAAACCAGCTCATATTGTAACTGCAGCAGAAATGCTTTTTATTCCTGTCTCGCAGACCTGTGTGTAATCATGACTACACAAATGTTGTGTGTGTGTATGTGTGTTAGAGTCCCGAGGTGGGTTCATTTCTCCTCCCCTGCCTCATTCTCTTGCTATCTCCGTGGCAGCTGTCAATCCCAAAGTTGTGGGTCGACTCGTGTGAACAGGGAGCATCCTGCGTCCCCTTTACAGCAGTACGCACATGGACTTTCTATCAGTTTGGTTGCTAAGACAGGTCCTTGCTGCTTATATGCACATATGAATATAGATGATTTAATGATGTTGTTGTAATTTCTAATGAGTCATTACATAGGACAGTAGGGCTGAGTATCGTTCAAAAATATTTGATACTGGTACCGATATCAATACTTTTTTTATACCAATTTTATAAAAAAAAAATAAATAACATTACACATTACGGCAGAAATGTTTTTTCCAAGCTCCAACTACGTGAGCCCCGTCTCTGTGTGTAACGTCGAGTTCTTCCTGCGTGTCTCTACAACATGTAACGTTAGACAGCCAATCATAGACATTATTAGATCTTGGTGGAAGAATGCTGCATGCTTATTGGCCCGCTGATGCTGATGAGATTTACTCATTTAGGTATTGAAATTGGATCTTGAATGACAAGGTATTTTTTCGATTGGTCGGTCCCCAAAATGTATTGAATTGTGGCCTTAACATGAGTCAGCAGCTGCACGCTGAGTGAAGAAGAAGGGTGAATATAAGGTGCCGGTAGGGACGGTCACTCATAGGAGAACTGCGTAAAGGGAGTCACATTCAGAGGGTCTTAGAATGGAAACTGCTGCTTGATGAGGCTCCCATCAATAAGAAAGTCTGTAAAACTGCAACAAGCTCTGCAAGCAAAGGACTTGTGATGGTCAGCACTGCTACTGCAAAAACACAACATTAATCTATTGCTTTTATAATTCAGGAAAACGTGCATTTCTAGTACACAGAGTGACAATCTATCGCTCAGAGTGGGCCTTTGAAGGGGGGGGCGCTACACACAGCAGTAAGCATGATTGGTTTGCGTACAGTAAAGGCAACGAGTCTGTGTTACCTACTTTGACAGAAATGTACATATTTGTTATTTCTGACAATTTAATAAACAAAAATGTATATATGTTTGAGTAAATAAACCCCAATCGACAAAAAAAACACCTTGTATATTTAAATAAATCACCAGGAGAGTCCGGTACAGCCTCACTCTGGAGATAAAACTAATTAATTCATGGTCTGCTTGTTCAACGGTTGTTTAGTAAATTGCTCTTAAACACATTTAGAGAGGATTTAAGTTTGTATTCTCAATTCTTGTCATGTTGGTGTGATGTGATTGTTCTTTGGGGCTGGCTCAACCCTTTTTTTGGGCGGGGGTAAACCCTGCTAAATGGAATACATACCTCTGTATTTAGCTGCAACTTGAAATGAGTTGTGTTATGGCTCCCTCTGCTGGCAGGTTGGGTGTACGACGCCGACTGTTTCAAAGGAAGCAGCCAAAATGGGACGACAACAACAACAACAACAACAACAACAGCATGATGATGGTGACACCAGTGATTACACTCACAGAAGCAGGACTGTCACAGATAACTAGCCCCACTGTGAACAACACTGTTCTTGCTGGGTTAAAATAATCAATTCTCTAATTAAAAACCAATCACTCATTTGACAATCGATGAATAAAAAGCCAGGAATGGAATCTTTTAAAATGTATCTTTTTTCACCATTTTTTTCCCTCTTTTTTTTTTTGGGGGGGGGTCATTAATAAAACAGCTAGAAGAGTCGGGTAAGTTCAGAAAAAGAAATTACATCACTTTACTGTAATGTAGCCATTAAAACCAGGAAAAGACAACACTTGTGCCAATTACGATATCCAAAATCTAAGACATGTGTAGTCAATATGTATCAATATAATATTGATATATTGACCAGTACTACTTAACCCTAGTGTTGTCTTCCCGTCTGCTATTTTTTGACTATTTTTACACCTTATTGACACTGTTTTTGACGATTTTAATGCCTCTGATGCTATTTGGACAGCTTTTGACACCTTCTTTGAGACACTTTCCTATGTACTCACCTGCTGTCTTCTTCTGGTTTGTAAACACACATTATCACCCAACCTCTAGGCAGACAGGGGACTTAAAACCTTCATAGGGAGGATGTATAAATGTGTGAATTTCACCATACACCTACACTGGTTGGAAGATAGATACTTCACACACTGTCCCTGTGTATCAAAGGAAGGGGCTCTTCTTGCCCCACACTCATTCCAGAGATTATGTTGAAGAAAATTAATGTTAAGGAAATCAATCTATGATTGAGGAAACTTGTTAACTACAATAAGTATGTACTTCTTCCCACTCCTTTCGGACATGTGGTGACCCAAATCATCAAGTGTCATTTATATATCTCGATCTGCTTTCTACTTTGTGCAACAATATTAGTTTCTGGATGAGCCTTTCTGGGTTCTTTTACATGTTTGAAATACATTTCAATCAATCCAAAAATAACTTTTTAGACCTATAATATATAATTTACTTTAAAAAGAAGAAAAAAATAGTAAGACAGAAACTTGCATCCGCCATAACGTAACTTGTACAGCCAAGGGTGTAACCTTGGTTTGAGAAATGGGGGGGACAAAACAGAAGGTCTGGGTGGGGGTTGTCTGCCAAAAAAATAATTAAGTTGGCTATATTGAAAAGATGCCTGAAAGAATAGTAGGCTAATAAGAAAAAAGATGTCTTACTTTCTTTATTGCTTAAAATAGGAGCCAATCACCAAGACTCATAAATAAAATAATATCAAACGAATTTGAAGGTTGGGGGGGGACACAAACAGGATTTAGAAAAAGGATGCCCTAGTGTATGGCAATGTTTAAAAAAAGAAACACATTTGGGGTTTAATTGTATGTTTGTTGTGTATTTTTTGTGAATTTAAACTATTTTTCATCTTCATTCTAGGACAAAAAGATCTCGGTGACATTTCATTTGATATGGTAAAGCTGATGTCTTTACGACACATTTCAACAGGCCCTCTATTTAATACTTTTGCATAATGTGTCGTGAATTAGTGCTCCTTGACACTTGGAACAAAAGTGAGGTTCATGCTAGAGCGGGCGCTGTTCAGAGCCACCCGGCACAAAGGTCTTTATCGGGGTCACATTCGGCTCGGCAGACCACCCAGACACATTCATGACTTTGTACTCCCAGCTTTTGCCCCTCACAACAAAGGGGGGAAAATAGTCATAATTCTCTCTCTCAGACATAAACGACCTGTGGCACCTTCGCTGAAAGAGTCTTCAGTTCATTCTCTGCAGCTGAACACCAGGGTGGCATCTGTGGCTGGGTGAATTATGCCAAACATGAAAGGCACATAACTGCAATTCAAATATCCTCAAATATGCTACTTGTGCGTAACATTAATCTTTAAGTAGGAAGCATGACCAAAAACACTGGTCTCCCTTCATGCACCTCAATTCAAAAGTGGACTTATTGTTCCCACCCAAAGATCAAGACCACTTGTGCTCGGCAGAGGGCAGTATTTAAAAGAGAATGATGGCGGGACATTACTGCACGACAACTCCTCTTTGCAAATTGTTACTGACAAAACCACAGAGAGGTCCAGAATCATCATGTCTAGGTTTTGGCAACAGGTGATCCTCTAATTATGAATGACATCAGGCAAATTGTTGTAATCTGTGTAAAATGTCGGCAGTGGTGGAAGAAGTATTCAGATCTTCAGTAAAAGCATTAAAACCAAATACTCTGTTATGAGAAAAAGTCCTGGATTGAACATGTTACTTAAGTACAAGTATATAAGTATCATCAGGAAAATGTACTTAAAGTAGTAATAGTATAGAATACTCAATTCAGAAAAATCCTCTCATTTTAGAAACTGAAACTTTTAGAAACGATCCAAACAGTTCTGTCAATCAACCAAGTGTTTAATGGTCTAATCATTTCAGCTGGATTAATAGATCTACATACTGTTGGGTAGTTTAATTTATGTTAAAAACAAAGTATTTTATATACCTCTTGTGTTTTGTGTTCAAAAATCTTAATGTGTAAAGTAACTAGTAACTAAAGCTGTCAGCACAATATTTCTCTCTTTGATGTAATGGAGTAGAAGTAGAAAGTGCCATGAAAAAAAAGACTCAAGTCAGGTACAAGTACCTCAACATTTTGTACTTATGTACAAACCACCATGTTTGACTTACCTTGGCATGCAGTGGTGGAGTGTAACTAAGTACATTTACTCACACTCCACCACTGCATGCCAAGGTAAGTCAAACATGGTGGTTTGTGTTGCTTGGGACCAGGGACGTGCACAGACATTTGGAGGGGGCCATTGCTCTATTTTGGAAAAAATGCAACGGCCCCCCTTCAAAGATGGAGATGTCTCTACATTATAATTCTGAATCAGTACTACAGTATAATGTATCTTTAAGTTAATAATACTATTGACCGCAGCATCTATCTTTTTCCTTGTTACCCTTTTACTGGCATGTCCATTTTATGGGAACACTCACCAACCTCATTATGTAGCTGTCTGATTGGTTGAGTGATGCTCCGCATGCTGTCCCTCCCTCTCTAGTCTGGAGATTTGTGGGAGGCCTCATCGAGAGTAGATTTATTAGAATCTGAATAAAGTAATTTAGTATACTTCAGTATACTGTACTTTTCACTGCTAAAAAACTGAACACTGACATTAGTGCTGCCAGTTGACCTTTACACTGTGGCTACACTCAATGATTCTGGTTGAGATAACTATGTTATGATTTGGCACCATACATCATATTTATGTGTGTGTGTATATATATATATATATATATATATATATATATATATATATATATATATATATATTATAAAAGAAGAAGTACAACATGCATCTCACAGCTGGCCTGCTGACAGTTTGAATCCAGCTCTGCTTAAACTGCAGATCTTTGAGCTGCTCCTTTGAGCTCTTTCTCTCTCTATTCTTCAGTCGTCTTTGTTGTGAAGGCATACTTCAACACTACTTTAGTTATTTATTTCAATGCAAAGTTCATTACATTAACCAAATGTGACATTAATGTATCATTTAATAACAAAGTAAGGTGACTTTCACTATCACCAAATCTGATTTTTGGTTGAAAACTCACGTAGCAGCTAAAACGTTTTGGTTCCCAGAACATTCTGGGAACGTTTGTTTTTGGTTGTGGGAACTACAACTGCAAAAACCAAATTTGTTGTGTATTTCGAGTTTTAATAAAACCTGTAATTCTACATCAAATCAAAATATATTTGTGTAGACGACATATAAATGGAATCAAAACATTAGAACTCTGAACCTTTTCATCTTTTCTCCTTTTTCAAAGTCTGTATGAGGACAATAAGAAAGCTAAAAGACACAGTGTGGGGTCTCTCTAAGCATTAATAATATTAGCCACGCTTGAATTACCTAAGCTTTCCTCTCTAATACTTGAGTTTGAAACCAATTTGCAAAGCAGGGCGTTAATTGAATATTACATTTGACAAAAATAGAGGACAACCCATTATTCTGGTGTGTAGGCCGCTCACTTTTTCTCTGTGGCTCCTCTGATGTGTGGCGGCCCGGCAGCACTCCAGTGCGGCTGTGGCTTTTAGATGTGCCTGATTGGCTCAGCCGGTGTTAGCACACGGCTAATTGGATAAGCTTGTAATCTTCACAGCACCACTTCGTTGCCGGATCCTAGGTGAAGGATTACATCAAAACCACAGTCTGAAACAATTTGTTGAATGCAGTTAAACATCCGTCCTTGTGGAAAACTATGGGCTGAGCAGGGGTGTGTGTGTGTGTGTGTGTGTGTGTGTGTGTGTGTGTGGGAGGCGGGCCTTGGGTCGTCTTCTAGGGCTTCATTGCCACAATGTTTTCTCAAATGCCCCAAATCTTTTATAGGTTTTAAAAATGACTTCAACTTTGTGTTTTCCCTCAGTCTCTCTGACTGGACCGGCAAATCAACAGAGCAAACATTCTGTTCTTGGGGAAATATCTCCATTTATTCTGCCATCTCTGCTGAAAATAGGTTTCAAGATTAGCAATGCTGTTGAGGTCCATGTATTTGGCGGCCAATAAAACTAAAACGAAAAAAACAGCCAGTTTCCCAATTCCCATTAGTAAATAGGGAAACAACCAGTTGTTTGTTTAGATATTAAAAAAGGGAAAACAAAAAAAAATCTCGTTATCCAATTGTCTTTGATGCGTTTACAGATGGAAATCGGAAAATAAAATACGTGTGCATATGTCTAATTTCTCAGTTTTACATGTTTTTTTCCTGTGAGCTTGGCGGTCAGCAGAGGGCGCGCTGCCGTTTGTCGTTCTCTACTTCGGATGTCTACGCAAACGACAATGCAAAGTTATGTTCTCTTTGGAGGAGGCAAACGGGTCACACTAAAAGATACCATACCATCCATACCATCATACCATCCTCCGAGACCGCCTCCACAACACAGTTGGATTGTCAGGAACAGTACTGCAGTGGTTTGAGTCCTACCTATCTGGCAGGACTGAGCGTGTTATATTGGGAGAATGTGAGTCCAGGATGCTCCCCCGTTACATGTGGTGTCCCGCAGGGGTCGGTTCTCGGCCCAATCTTATTCATTCTGTACATGCTACCACTTGGCTCTGTCATCAGCAGACATGGACTATTCTTCCATTGTTATGCTGATGACTTGCAACTTTATATCAAGACTGCCTCAAGCCCCTCCATAGTCATGTCACGACTCACCACGTGTCTTGAGGAGATAAAGGCATGGATGAAAAGCAACTTCCTCCAGCTGAACCCTAGTAAAACTGAGGCGTTACTTGTTGGCACCCCTCATCCAATTCGCTCCTCTCCCATTTCTCAGTTCATCTTCGACAATCAGGTCATCACTTTCTCCTCCTCAGTCATAAACCTAGGGGTTCGGTTTGACCCCCAGCTGACCTTCAATGATCACATTAAACACATTTGTAAAACTTCCTTCCACCATCTTCGAAACATCTCCAAACTCCGCCCCCTTCTAACTCTTCCAGATGCAGAGAAACTTGTTTATGCCTTTATTTCCACAAGGTTGGACTACTGTAACGGACTCTTCGCTGGGATGTCTGGCAGAAATATCCAGAAGCTTCAATACATTCAGAATAGCGCTGCCAGAGTCCTAATGAGAGTCCGAAAATATGATCACATAACTCCCATTCTATACTCATTGCACTGGTCCTAATGTTAAATTCTGGATCGACTACAAAATCCTCATGCTTACACAAAAATGTATCACTGGACATGCACCACCATATCTACAAGAACTCATCACCTTGAAACCCTCCCCCCGCACCCTCAGATCAACAGGACAATTGCTTCTTCAGGTCCCCACCACAAGGCTTTGTACTATGGGTAACCAAGCTTTTTGTTCAGCTGCACCACGGCTCTGGAACCAGGTCCCGAGTGACCTGAGAGCAGTACAGAACCTGGACACTTTCAAAGCTGAACTGAAGACTTTTTTATTCAGAAAGGCATTTTTGTGCTGATTGTTTTTATTGTTATTATTCTCCTGTGTAGCACTTTGAGATTTTTTGGAATGAAAAGTGCGGTATAAATAAAATATATTATTATTATTATTATTATTATTATTATTAAAAGATGATGACATGTCTGTGGACAAGATATGCAGGATATTTCAGGTGCTGTCAGTGTTCAATATATAAAATATTATACAATAAAAGTAGCTAATATTTAGTTTTGCATCTATAAATGCATCAAAGACAATCGGATAACGACATTTTTTCATTTTCCGTTTTTTAATATAAAAACAAAACAAAAAAAAACGTTTTTTTTCTCTGTTTTTTGTTTCCTTATTTACTAATGGGAATTGGGAAACTGGCTGTTTTTCGTTTTTGTTTTTTTCATTTCAAAACAAAAATCCGTTGGCCGCCAAGTACACAGACCTGTTTACAAGGGCGTATCTTTGGGTTCAATATTGGGGGGGTTTGAGATCTCCAATTATCTAGGGAGGTCCCTGGACATGTATGTATGTATTGGAAAAAAACAACAAAAACATTGAAAAAATTGACAAAAAAGTGCCAAAAGCTGACAAATGTGGAAGAAAATATGCTAAAAACATCTGTTTTTTTTTTAAAAGGCATCAAAAACTTGGGAAAAATGACCAAAAAACCTTGAAAAAGGTTACAAAAGATCCGGAAAAAGCAACACAAGCGTTGATACAAGCCGCATAAAACATTGAAAAGGAACAAAAACTGAATGGAAAAAGCCAAGTCTTGATAGTGCATATAGCGGCCGTAAATGGTAAAAAGTGTCCCCCGAATGTTTACCACGTCTGGCTTTGCCCCTAGGAAATATATATTGAGTTGTCTTTTTCTTTAACACACTTTTGGTTTTAACAAATAAAATGTGCAAAAAGCAGATAGCTATGGAGATTGCAGACATCTCACACTTCTTAAATTCTGTGTTTTTTTCTGGCTGTATTCTTTAGATTCTCCTTTTGGGTCAAGGTGTTTAGTATTACTGTGGCAGGACATAAAGCATGTACTGTATGTGTTGACAACTCTGGTATGCACTCGTATCGCCCGTTTACAAAGAATTTCACATGATGTAGTGGCAGCGCGCGGCTATGTTTTTGCAAAACCCACTAAATACGATTTTCCTCATTTCACCTCATTGGCTGAGCTCGGCTCTCAGATTGAAAACATTCAGCAGCCATCACTGACAAAACACAGAAATGTTTATGCAGCGAAATCCATGCACGTAAAACACTGTGATCCATAACTGTGATTACATCTCCAGTGTGTTCTCAGAGAGGGGTTTTGTTATTACAACATGCTTCATACTTCTACTCTGTAAATATTCTATTTGTCAGAAACTACAGATGTGTTTTCACATGTACAGAAACGTACCTAAATGTATACAAATTACATGGTGGCCAGCAATGCCGTGTTAACAGCTCACTGCAAAAAAACAAAATCTTACCAAGTATATTAATCTAATTTCTAGTCAAAATATACACTTAATATATATTAAGTATAACACTTAATATAAGACACAATCACCTAACAAGTGATATTTCAGTGAGACATCGGGACTTGTTTTTTATACAATGCATGCAGAATATATCTTCTAAAGCCTCTTACACATGATACGCGGTTTGCTCTCTGCGCACCTCTAGGTAGGGCGCAGAGCAAAGCGCAGCGCAGGTATTTGTCATCAAGGGTGGCAAGGAAGCTATTTCCCGTTGCTAGGTAACGACATGCAGTTTGATCATTGGTTGCACCTTTGAAAGGTCAGTGGTCAAAGTTGAAATAACTTAGTTTGACCTCAGTGCAAAGCGGCAAATCCGAGCGCTCTCCTCATAGGAAATCAATAGAACGGCCGGCTTAAAGTGGTTTTGCTGCCCATCAGGTGTAAGTAAGTAAGTAAGTAAGTAAAGTTTATTTGTATAGCACCTTTCACAGATAAAAATCACAAAGTGCTTCACAATTAAATCTGATACAATACAACAAATTAATATACAGGAACACTTAAATACAAAATAGAAAACACAACAACATGTGTAGGCGGCTTTAATAATGACAACAAAGCTGTCGGCGCGTCCACATGATACAAGCCTTCTGTGATTGTGCAGTACAGTTGCTAATAGCCAAGGAGGACACTGAGGATTAAAAAAACATTATCTTCACTCAAGTTTCTGTGTGTGAAAGTCGCCGGGCAACACAATCTTCTGAACATAGTCATACTGAGAAATCCAGAGAGAGTTGTATTGAGCTGATAGTCTTGATTAGCTTTGTAGCAACTCATTTGAACTCGGCTTGAATTGACATTCATGTTGTTTTGAGTTGTATCTCGGATGAAACTCATCTCATAAGGTTTTAAAGCAAGAAATAAGAGTATATCTAAGAAATAAGGAATCTTATTTCCATAAAATATAAGGAATAAGATTATATCTTATTCCAAGTGAATTTTGACTTGTTCCATTGGCATATTGTTGTAACTTATGACAAGCAAAAAAACACTTGAACTCATTTTTGACTTATTTTGAAGAAGCCTTTTTTTGTCAGTGTTTGTACCAGGATATCCTTGGGTGGTGCCTCCTATTCCATGTCACCAATTTGCTGGAGATGTCCTTGTGAATGTGTGTTTTTACGCGTGAGGAAGTCTTCCTGAAGCAAGTCCAAGTACATTTCAACAAATCTAAAGCTGGTTGAGACTGAGTTACAGCAGAGGCAGAGCTGCTTCTGTGACTTAGACTAAACCAGGCAATAAATAGTCTACACGTCGTTCCAGAAACAATAAGACTAGGTGGCCCTAGTGATAGCTGGGTTATTGTCTGGTATGTGCGCTTAAATGTAAGACTGGCAATGTTAAACCTCTGTGGTGCAGCCTGGAAAAAAGAAATGTTTCTCAGGGGTAAATAGAGATACATATCTGTCCTCTAGAGCTCTATGTGGTACCCTGCAACCTCAACAAGGAAGCAGGGCATCACATTTTGACCAATAATGTAAGGAGGTCTGGTATTATCTATCAGGTCTATTGGTCTGTTGGTCCACCACTTTGGTCCAGACTGAAATATCTCTGCAACTGTTCCCAGGATTACCATGACATATTTTTATTTATGTATTTTTTGGAATTTTTTTTAGGCCTTTATTTTGACGTGACAGGGGAGAAAGAGGGGGAATGACATGCAGCAAAGCAGGTCGGAACGATCCCTTTCATCTAGCGCCATCATCAGGTCAAATTCTACACTGGTCGAAATTTGGAATTTGATTTATAACCTAATAGCTGCAAAACTAGTGACATGTTAGCAAGTGACAAGGTGTGGCTACACCACGGATCCATGTTGGAGAGGAGAAAATGAATTTAAAGCATGTCCTGTAGCTGCCATCCACACAGTACAGTATCAAAATCAGTTGTATGATAACTTTATGGGGTCTACTGCAATGCAATCTGAATAAACACAAATTAAGAACTCTGTTTCAATTTCATAACTGTATTTTCCAACATTTTGGTATCTACACTAAAGAATACATGTTTGTCTATGTTACTAACTGGATGTGAAGCCCAACCTCATCATGCATTACATTTTTCAGTGTTCAACGTATGAGGGACATAGCTGTAATGAAAGTGAATACACTAACCATGATGCAAACATGAGAGAACTGATACTTTCCCTATTGCTATTTAACAACAACCTGGTGAAATATGAAGGTCTGTCACAGGATATGGATGCAACTATTAAAGTACAATTTGTAATGGTTAGCTTGTTACTTGTGACGATATATGCTAAATTTCAGTCTTTTTCACATTAACAAGTGACTGACCTATCTGGGTGCGTTTTGAGACACCTGATGAAGTTCGATGATGTTGGTCCAGCATCATTTATCTTGGTGCCACACACCTTGCATGTAGATGTTCGCTTACTGCCACTGTTTACAAAGTTATTGAAAGGAAAACTAATAAAAAAAAGGCCATCGTCAATGCATTTATGTGAGTGTGCGCACATACTGTTGCACATTATGGCAAAGGGCAGGGGACATGTAGCTCCCCAACGTGTATGCCCCAATAAAAGAAAATAAATATCCATGAATGAATTTAGATTTAAAAAAGCAATAATTGCAGGAAAAGAAGTTGTTGATGAGTCTCGAAGATCAAGTCCGAGTCAAGTCTGAAGTCTATTGGGTCGAGTCGCAAGTCGAGTCTGAAGTCGGCTGTTTGTGCGACTTGAGTGCAACTCGAGTCCGAGTCTCAGACTTGAGTCCTCATCTATAATAATAAAAATAATTCAGCAGAGGCAGGGATATTTAGAGCGGAAAGTGGGAAATCCCACGCCTGCTAAACATCATCCGGTTAGCATTTTCAAAGTGCATTAAGCATTAGCATTTAGTACAGCCTCACAGTCTCTTTCATGGCAGAAGACTCTTTATTTTGTTAACATATATATGTGTATATATATATATATATATATATATATTTTTTTAAAGTAAAATCAGTATAAAGCAATGGCTGAGAATCATCAAATATTTTCAGCCCATTCTCAAGTGCTACAACATCTGTGTCTGTGCCTTTGTTTGTGAGTTGGGATATGTATGAGCAAACTGCAGACATTAAAATTTATGACTGGCACCATGTTTCCATCAGTGTGTTTACGCTGTGTGTGTGTGTGCGCGCGTGGAGGTCTTTGAGGTATTTGGAGAACATAAACTTGTCATTAATGAACATCATTAGAGAGGGCAGCAGCTAGGTGCAGCAAGGAATTGCAAAAGAATTCAAGATGTACGTAAGTCCAAGTTAATCAGCTCCTCCGCTGTTTTTTGGCATCGGCGAGGCCCACCACACTGCCACAGCCCTGGAGGACGGCGTAATTACAAGCTGCCATCTCGCTAAATAGGGCTCTGGCTCCTATGCGGAACAGTGATGACATGATTTGTGTTTTGCTGCTCATCTAGGCTGTGTGAAGGGGCATGATGACAGCTGTATGTGGCTGGGGAAACAGCGCTAGATTGTTCCTCAGTGCCTTTAAAACATAACAACACCTACCACAGAGAATGCTTCTTGTGTGAGACAGAAGAACAGCAGTCTGTCTGCAGTAACTCGTTATTTAGTTGATTTGCATTATTTTTTTGGTGTCAAAAGAAGACAAATTGTGTTATCATGCAGAGTAATGAGGGGAGGTTATCGTCGCCAACTACTGCAACATCTAAGTTAACACAGATAGTGTCTTGTTTTGTAAGTTTACTTGCTGCTGCAAGAATATGAGTAAAACACCAGAAAGGTGCGTACTCACACTCGTGCCCGAGCACGTTTGACCCCATGGTCCAGTGGGATCGCTCCGTGCCCAGGCATGGTTGCAGGCTTGAAAGAGGTGGCCCAGGTCTGATTCTTACCTTCCAGATGAACAGGAAGTGCAGTTGGCACAATATAATGACGTAAGCGTGCTTTGGCCCTAATTGTTTTATTGCAGTGTGAGTGCAGGCCAGCAGGGAGGTGGGGGCAATCATGCTCGGACAGGGTTCAAGGCAACTGGTCCACATGTGAATACGTCCCAAAGCTCAAATAGTGCATTCCATTTATCTCAGAAGTCGGAAGCCAAAGCTGGGAATGACTTTATAGCCAAGTTGAATGCTTTCCATTTGCAAGTTGGATTTTCATTGTTTTCATTAGCTCTAGCCAGATTAGCCATTGTTAGCAATGCCAGTTCATTAGTAACACATTACGGTGTTTTTGTGCACACTAACAGCGCAACATGTCTACATAGATGGACAGCACTGTGTGTATGATTGATTTAGTGAGACACAAATAAGACAGAAGTTCTAAAAACTGTATGTTACTACAGCTTTCACAACTGTTGATGCACGGAGCAGCCATGTTCCTTTAAGGAGCATTTGGAGCCAAGGTACTGTTTGCCAGGTCGTAAATATATCTCCGACACTCCGACGTGTGCCCCATGTCTTTGCTAAGTTTAACGTCACACTAGATGGGCAGAGAATCAACATTTACCCCTCAAAGTGCGGTGCTGCACGCCAACCGTGTTCCGAGGGTCACATACTGGCACAGTAATTGCCGAAGCAATTAAGGGGATGCTAGTAAAGTGGAAAATCCCCAAGTCCAACGTTCATGTTGTTTTGCGCGACAACGCTAGCAACATGAAGAAAGCCATGGACGAGATGGATGTACCAAGTTTGGGATGCTTCGCACACACTCTCCAACTGGGGATGCATGAAGGGCTACTGTCTCAGAAGTGTGAGTGATGCACTGGCAAATGGTAGGAAGATAGTATTTCAAACACTCGCCACTGGCTACTACACGCCTAGAGGATATTCAAAAAGATCTCCAAATGCCCACCAAACGTCTGCAGCTGTATTAATTCATGTTTTACAAAGTGTTAAACCTGAGCCAGGCCTTACCACAATGATAATAACATCACAGGCGTGCATGTGCAGTATGACATGTATTTATTTTTTTAAAACACACTGGTATCGGTACTCAGTATCGGCCGATACCCACAGCACAAGCATCGGAATTGGTATCGGGAGGTAAAAAAATGGAACATCTCTAGTTTAAAATGTAAAGGTTGTAATTTTAGACACGACTTTAACATTTTCAAATGGTCGCTGTTTGGCTATGTTTAGGCACCAAACTCATTAAGTTAAGTTTAGAAAAAGATCATGGTTTGGATGAAAATCAAGAGCGTTACTTCACTTCCTGGAGGTTATGTACGTGACGTTATAGGGGGTGATCGTTCAGTAAAAAAAACAAAATCTTGCAGTTCACTTGAATTTCAAACGGGACTCAAACGTTCTTCTGTAGACGACTGTCTCATTCTTTAAATTAAGCCATATAGTTTGCTTGGTTTTACACCACTTTCACAAAGTCAAGCCCTATATTTCATATCTGCTGTCCACTTTAGAAGGAGCTTTTATGGAACATTTTACAAGGCTTACCATTAAAAGAAGACCTCTGCTACCACCTCCTTGTTCTGACACCTGTAGAAATATTAAAGGGAACTTTGCACTCCATTAAACGTGAGGCCCAAGTAAGGAAGTGTCGGTTTCTGTCATCAGAGTAAATCCTCCATGTGCGGGAGGGAAGGCTTTCGACCAGAAAGACCTGCGCGGGTTTCTAGCCCAGCGTGACTTACTGGCACTCCACTCTGTCCTGCTTGTGGAATCATTGGGGGGGGTTCTTGTACAGAGTGAGTGATGTTCATTCTAAACAGCATGTACAAAGAAGTCACAAGGAAATGGTTTTGGCCTGAGCAGCGAGGAAAGAGGCTGTTAACAGTACGCTCCAATAATTTTTCCATTAACGACTTCTCATTAAACTCAGTCTGTTTTCACATCCTAAAAGCTCCCTGTGTTACATTGGCTTCATTTCCACGTTTTATTTAAATTTATAAGAGCTGGGGGTCTTTTATAATATATGACCCCCTCTATCACATAACTTATATTACACCTTTGTGTTGAGTGGATGAAATGTCACTGAATAAATACATGAATGAATAGTTTATTTCGAACAACATGCAAAAGAATAATAAAAAAAAACTTAAAACACAAAAGAAAAAAAGTAGTTTACTATGAAAAAAAGCAAGAATAAGCTAAATTAAAGCAGCAAGCAGGGTTGGACGGGCCCCCGCTCCTCTTCTGGCGGACACCGTTACTGGCGGACATCGCTCCTTGTGCATTTGTGCGGCACTGTGTTAAAGCATAGGGGGCGGGTCAAATCATCACCAATTAGAAAGGAACTCTGCTGAGTTCAATGATAGCTCACACAAGACTCTACCTTAAATGGTGCAAAAGCCATAACAGGGGGTGTGGTTAGAGTAAAGGGGGTGGGCTCAATATCAGATTATAAGTTTCATGTAAATGGGATGATGTTTGTTATGTAAAGCTGATTTCTTGTTGCCGGCTAGGGAGAGGGGCTATGACCAAGAGTGACCAATTTGTCAATTGTGAGAAATTTTGGGCCGATAATACAATGTACACTCAAGTTACTACAACTTCTTTCTTCATCGATAAATGCTCAAAATAGCCATTAATTGCTATTATTAATTGCCTTTAATAGCTTGTCATCACTGAGGTCTTTAGATGACACAGTCTCAATTTGACTTGATTGGATGAAATCTCTCAGAATAGTTTATTAAAGCATAATATGTATAGATTTGACTTTGAGTCAATTTTGGCAAGTAAATGTCCGCAGGGTTAAAGTCTTATGAAGAATGAAACGTTTCGAGCCAACTGGACAATGTACACTTGAGTTACCCCCACTTCCTGTTCAGATGGCGAAACACACAAAATGGCCACCCCGCCACATTATGACAAAATGTTTTTCTTTTATTAAATTTTAGTCTTTAACTTCTTAAGATGGGACAGGAGGAGTTCCTTAAAGTACGACATGTGAAAATGGCCAAAATTGCACTAATTCTGAACCTTAATTGTTGGGTTTTGGGCTCCAATGAGCTTTTTTGGACGTCTTGACATGCTACAAATATGTACCACTTTTCATTTGTCTACGTTAAACGTACTGCAAGAGCTCGATTCATTCATATTTTTGTGTGCCTATTCCCAAATACCCTTAAAATACATACATTTTCACCAGGTTTGATTCAACCACCAATTTTGGTGAGTTTTTGAGTATGTTACGATCCCTCAAAAAGGCGATTCATTTGCCGGAGGATTAATAATAATTCCTTCAGTTTTAATCGGACCTTTGCCCTAAAAAGGTAGTAGGAGAAAGCTAAACACTTTTCGGGTCCTACCCTTTTTGGAAATGTCCATACATTTACATCTTTAATTACCAAATTATCCCATATAAAAGTGTTTTGAATCTATAATTTTGCAATATGCAAGAATTCAATCAACAAAACATTGTCAAAATCCAAAACCATTTGCAGTGTTTTAACCCTCATGTTGTCCTCGGGTCAAATTGACCCATTGTCCTATATCAATGTTGTTTTTTATTCCGCAAAATAACATGATTGATTCCACCCAACGCTCTTTGCCAAGTACAAATCTCTACTTTCATTAATTTTGGGGCGTCTTATTCAATTTTATAGCATTTGGAAAAACAACTGAAGTGGTTTCAAAATAGTATTGATTAAAAGTTGACATATTCCAGTCTGTGATTATCCGTCAGACATTTTAGTCTAAATAATTCCTAATTTCTGCTTTTCTAACTCAAACATTAAGTATACTTTCCTATAAATGAGGTTTATTGACCATAAATTCACAAAATAACTGTAAAACTAAAGTTATTAAGTTAGGTGTTAAACGTCAAAAAAGTGACAAAAAATTGAAAAAAGTGTTGAAAAAAGGGACAACAGCCTAAGAAAAAGTTAAAAACATTGAAAAAAGCATCAACAAAAGTATTCATTTTCAGTTTTGTAGGGAAGAAAATACAGGGGTTAAAGCGGTTTTAAGGTTTTGGTGCTGTGCAGAGGTATTCCATCCCAAGTGAGATGGTCTCTTGTTATCTTTAAACTCCAGAGGTTACATCGATCGTAAATCACACAGCGGTCCACGGTGTCTAAAAAAATGTTCCGGCTCAACCTGCCTGTCGATGGTGGATTTACTATTCGCTGGGTGTAGCAACGAGCACCAGCGCAGCCTCCTTCGGGCTCGCCAGCGCTCTCCTGGGCACATATGGACACATTAAGAAGAAGTGTAGGGTGGAAGAGTGCTGCTCTGTTGTGGGTCAAACCGCCTGAGCTATCTGTTATGATGCCGCTGCACCTCTCTAGCTGCCTAATGAGATACAACCCTAAAAACTGAGCTTACACCCCTGCTGGAATCCTTTATAGGTGGGAAGAATCAACACTAAAAAGACTTGTATTCAGGTCAAATAGAAGCACACAGATAATATGCAGAGTTGAGACCTAAAGGGAGAGTTGTGCTGTAGGGTCTTTTTTTCACTTTCACATTCATCTTGTGAAACTATGTGCTTTCAACAAAGCTTGGCAAAGAGGTAAATAGCAATAAAGGGGGATTGGAGTGTACATGTTTCCCTTGCCAAGTGTTGGAAAAAAGATAGTCCCCGCTTTGAGCGTCTGGCAACAGAGCTTTGGCTGGTGATGTCATCTCCAGGTCCACAGTTTCTGTTTGTTTCACCTCCATTATATGTGAAGGTTCAACAGACCTGAATCTCTTGTGGTTTCTACCCTGAGACACATTTTCCCTTGTTTGGTGTCCAGTCCATTCTTACAAGGCTTTAAAAGAAGAAGAAATAAGGGCATTTGCAAACTTCATGCTTCTTTGTGACATGTCTCTGTAATTCCATTAGCGGTAATGCCTCCTCTCTATTTCCTTTCATGCCTCAGGAAATGTGAATCTGACATGTTTATTAGCCTGGCAGATGAAATAGCATGCCTTTCTCTCCACTGGCAAAGATGGCAGCAGAGTGTTGCAGGGATGATGCATTTTTACTAGGCCAAAGCGGAAGTTAACAACACCCTGGTTCCCTTGACAAAAAGCCAATGGAATTTATCCATGGGGACTTTGGCTTGTTGCAGAAAATAAGTAGCCTGGCTCCGCCCTCCTACGTACTTCTGCTCAATTTTCATTTTCCTTCAGTACTACGTCTGAGTTTGCGATATATTCTTGGGTTTTCTACAGTCAAATGTTTTACGGTTCCAATCACTGAACAGAGGGAGTGGCTGAGAACGATGACGTTGAGATTGTGCTCTAGTTTGAGTTGTAGTTTCGAAATTAACCAATCCAAAATTTACTTTTTTGTCCACCAGCCAAATGGCTAGTGCATGTTCAAATTTTATCACTCACTCAATAGAATACCAGTGTTTTTTGGCTGGTGAGTGAAGCAAATCTACCACCCGTCTGCATATTTTAACAGCATTTGGCTAGTAGATGTTGCTAATTTTGGACCCACAACCTATGGAACATGGGCAGACGCATATGCTGAGTTTACCCCATTTAAGGTGTATACATGCACAAATACCTAAGTTACTGAAGGAGTTAGCTGTCAAGTGGTTGGTTTGCCCAAAAGATAAATCTGACCAAATGTCCTCTGCAATTTATGAAACATCAAGCAAGTTCCATGCATTCAGATTGCTTTTCATCAGGTTTTGTCATGTAATGAAACAGGGGGGGCCACGTAAAGGTGGCAACAATGCACAGTAGGATTCAAAATGAATTCCAGGATGAAAAGAAAACAGCTAACTGTGCTATTGTGACAGTTTAATTCCTATGATGGAAGTACAGCACATTCCCAGGTCCGAGCCACGGTGTCAGGAAGAAAGAGTCCTTTGCTGCGCTGTGTGATGTGTGTGTAAGAGGATATATGTTTCCTGTTAATGAAGAGTAGTCTTCTTATTTCCTGTGTGGATGTTTTAAACGTTTCTACACTAACATTTTCATTGGCCCCAGAGCTGACTTTCACCAGGACATGCCAGCCGCCGTGTTTCCTCAGCTGGTGAGTAACCTCCACTCCTCACGCATCTCTCCCTCTGCCATCAGTTTCCTCCTCTCTGACTCCTACTGGCCCATCTTTCAACACCTGACTGGACAGTCAACATGACTGACACATACTCATTACCAGCTTTGCTGTGAGCTAAAGTTAAGCTAAATCAAATCTGATGGACAGGAAAGAAAAATAGATTGTGAACTTGCTAAACTCCTCCTCCGGACAGTTTTACCCTAAGCAACTATAATTACTGCTGCACTTTCATTCAACTCATGAAGTTTAATTAGCTCGCTAGCTACAGCTGAAAAAAAATCTGCCAGTGAATGTTGACATTTCAGACAGCGAGGACACGGCTAGAAATGAGAAGTTGCTTTTGTCTATCTCGGAAGGAAATCAAGGACTGACGTTCTAGTGGTAAATCTAAGCTGAAGGTGAAGTTTAATGTAGATATTAGGCTTTTCCTGATCTATCGATATCGGCATTTATAATGGCCGATTTAATAAATAAATAAAGAAAGGATTCTGAGAAATTAATATTTAAAAATAAAAACAGACGGTCAACCATGTTATGAATGTTGGCCTTGCATCCACCAGAGGACGCTCTACAACGTCCCTGTTAGTGATGGCGTTGCATAGTCTGTCCACCAGAGGACGCTCTACAACGTCCCTGTTAGTGATGGCGTTGCATAGTCTGTCCACCAGAGGACGCTCTACAACGTCCCTGTTAGTGATGGCGTTGCATAGTCTGTCCACCAGAGGACGCTCTACAACGTCCCTGTTAGTGATGGCGTTGCATAGTCTGTCCACCAGAGGACGCTCTACAACGTCCCTGTTAGTGATGGCGTTGCATAGTCTGTCCACCAGAGGACGCTCTGCAACGTCAACACTGATTCATTTTTTGTTAATGTGTTTATGTTCAAAGGACTTATCGGCATTTATAATGGCGGATAAAAAAAAAGAATTAAACTATTTATCTTTTTTTGTTAGTGTTTTTGTTCAAAGTTTCTTATCTTAAGTTTGTATTTTTATACATTTTATTTATCAGAACTTTAATATATTTTGATGTTCCTCTGTTCTGTTGTGACAATAAAATTATCATATTATTTTAGTGAGAACTCATACATAACCACAAATAACTAATGATAGGGGAATCTAATTATGTTTTGTAACACGTGTCTGGATTATTTTTTTATATATACTGTATATTGGCCGATGTATTGGATTTATATCAGATTTTTAAATAACCAAATATTCGTATCAGTATCAGCCTTAAAAAATAATAATTCCACATTTGACTTCTCCGTTGTAGTTTTACAGGGAGTTGTGCTAGACAGTAGCACAGCAACTTACTATATTTCCTTCACTAAATATGAACACACTTTCATTACTCAATTCCTTTCTCTAACATCAAAGCACACCTCAGTGACCTCACCCTGTGGTTGCCTCACTCCAGCTACAGCCAAGAATCCAACGACGTGGCAGGGTAGAGATGAGGAAGCCAAGGGTGAGAACAACGGTCTGAGCGTGATACTTTGAAGTTCCCGTACGCTCTGGAAACAAGGAATCACCTGCCATAAAGAAAGTGTGCGTAAGCACTGAGCTATTTGTTCTGGTGCCTGGGTGGTTATGGGTCCCCAGGGAGGGCTGGCCCGGGCCCCTGTGAGATCGCATCAGTGTGTATCGGGCGGGAGTCCACCCGGAGGTGGAACTAATGGCTCCATGTGTTCACAGACACTTCTAAGAGCCAGATGCTGGGAAGAGAGAGACGTCCATCGAAGGTTTTTCACAACACCTCCCCTGGAGAGAAGAGCGGGGAAACCGGTTCGAGCTTCACACGCATGCTGGACATAGAAATCTGCACGTTACGGATACACATACCATGTTCATTTGGTTTTGTACAGTCAGGAATGCTCTCTATTACACACACACACACACACACATTCAGTTTGTTGAGTCTACACGTAGACATGTTTCCGCTCTGCCTCTTGTCGAAGGTGAAATCGTCTAATAAAAGGGATTTGGGGCTCACATCTATCTATTCCATATGATCTGCCTGCATCAGTAAAAGTCACGGACAGACTCCGGTGCCTGGGGTTCGACCTATTATTGATGCAGTCTTGACCTCTCCGATCTGACGTCTTATTTAAAGTGGTTAATGATTACCATCTCTCAATGTGTTACAGCTGTCGCACTGGTAATCCCCCCCTGCTCCATCAGCAGCATTGTTCCTGTGGATGTCAAGGTCTTGTCTCTTCCTCTAAGTTGCCACAGAAGCGTCATTAACTCATCTGTCGGATGTGCTGTGACATCAACAACAAATCTGACTCAATATGGATATGAAGCGTAGGCTTACAAGAAATATGTGTTAAAAAGATGCTTGTCAGATGGTTACGGAAAAAATAACAGATAAATAGAGATGTTTTAAAAAAGTCATGATAGCGTGGCAGGCCGGCCAGAGATCATCCTGGGACACAGTGCAGTCTTAAGTGGTGATGTATGGGGTGCAGGCTGGAATTAACAGCAACATTGTGCCAGACGTTTTTTAAAACGTGGTGTGATTTTATCTCGTATCCTGTTTCTATGCTGTTTTTCTTTGTCATATTTATCTCTAGTTGCTATTATTTTTATACTGGTCGTGTATTTCTTTGATCTTTGAGTACTTTTAAAATCGGTATATAAAATAAATGTATTATTATTATTAATTGTTGTTTCTTTAAATATAAGTCTAAAAATCTGGAGCCAAATGTGGCAAAATGTTACTGTTCATTTCAGCGTGTGCCACTTTAGAATCGGCGCCCCTCTGTGATGTAGTTAGAAACCTCCATGTGAAATTGAAGTCCTGTCCAAACCGGAAGGCGGTCGCAGTCCAGAGTCCACACAGATAATGTGACGCCACCCTCTTCCGCGCCTGTGTATAACATCCTCGAAGTTCTGTCTGGATCAAAGCAGAGACGGATCACACACATCCTCCTCCACAAATTCAACGGAGGGACCGTCTTTAGTGTCAAACCGAGTTAGTGAGAGTCTCAGAGAGAAAGCTTGGCTGCTGAAAGTGGTTAAGGGGTTCCTGCAGGGGAGGAAAAACAAGCATTATCGAAGGAAGAGGTCGGCGACGCCTCTGTGATGATTGCTTAATAACAAAGACAGAGGTGAGAATGAGTCAGAGAAAGAGAAATAAAATCCTGATCCATTGTTTGCAAAACACACTTTCAATGGACGGGTCAGAATAACTAATAACAAAGGGTGCCAATTTACAACATTTGTAAAAGAAATATGTGAAGCCTCACATATAAAGCTCTTATTGTGATTTTGTGTCTCTTTCTAGATGTTCCCTGTCTCTTTGTGGTTGTTTGCGTCTCTTAATGGACAATTTTGAGTCTCTGGTGGCTCTTCAAGCTCCATGACAAATATGTTTAATACGTGTTTGATGAAGATCAGTGGGTAAACAAGATAAATAATTCACTTTTAAACTCCAGAGTTGGAAAGATCAAAACAAGAATTCAGTTATTTAAATAAATTTGCATTACACACTCCACATTGTTTTAATTATGTAATCAAAAGCTTTTTTTTTTTTTTTTAGTCACGGAGACATAATTGTGGCTAATTTGCAGGACACTTGTTTATACAATACTTATTATGGTGCTAAAAGATTCATGCGCCCCCTCCCCTGTGAGATGCGCATGCATTGAGATGCGCTGACACACACGGGTAATGAGTTTGTGTCATTAGAAGTACTCGGCTTATCAGCGTTTGCCTCCATCGCACGAGGACAGCTTAGCTGTTAAATTGGTCTGAACGTGGAGTGCTTGTTTTCTCAGCCAAAACAAATTGGGGACCTGTTGATTTTGAAGCATGGCTAGTTATCTTATGTGTGCATGTGTCTGTGCGACAGGTCTTGAATAAGACAAGACTGCCCGTTGCTGTAGCATTTCACAGTCCGGGTATCTTTATCTTTATCGGTACAACAACAATAAACGCAGCCATTAGTTTCCCCGTACAGGTTTACCACAGTCTGTCCTGTCTTTCATCATGGAAAGAGGAGCTGTTGTCCAGATGGGAGCAGACAGCACACATCACTCAGGAATCTTAAACATGATTGGATGAGCAGAGAGTGTGTGTGAGTCAGAAGCTTTGAGCTGTTTTCCTTTCCTGGCCGAAGAGGACGACTGTAAAAGCCAAGGGCGGTTTCTCACTCGCAGCGGGGATCACAGAGCTTTCACTTTTTTATATTTATGCTGAAAAATCCCTTGTTGTGCATTTAATGCTGTAGAAAAAAAGTGAACCAGCTCCTACACAAACTCTTTGCTCTTTGCTTTGGTGGCAGTAGCTCAGTCTGTAGGGAGCTGGGTTGAGAACCGGAGGGTTGCTGGGTCAGTTCCCTGTATGGACCAAAGTACGGCATGTGGACTGGTAGCTGTAGAGATGCCACTTCACCTCCTGGGCACTGCCAAGGTGCTCTTGAGCAAGGCACTGTACCGCTCACTCTGACATCTCTCCATTTGTGCAGGAATATGTCTTGAGCATGTGTGTGTATTTTAGGCCTGTGTGTAGTGATTACTAACAAAAACAGTGTCAATTGGTGTCCCCACTGGGATTCAATAAACCGTATAAATTATTATTAATTATAAGTTTACGTACTAATAGATAAGAACGGGCCTGACTGGACTGGAATGAAACGGTCCACCTAATATTTACTGATGTCACTGAGAGAAGAGAAAAAGTACCATGCTACTTTCACTTAAAAGTACCATGCTACTTTCATTAAAAGTACCATGTTACTTTCATTAAAAGTACCATGTTACTTTCATTAAAAGTACCATGTTACTTTCACTTAAAGGAGCAAATTGTCGCTGTCAGTACAAATCTTGCATGTCAAAAAATAGGAAATGAATGAATGAAAAAATGCTAATTTAAAAACATTTCTTTGAGCGGTTTACCTTAGATGAAGTCAGACAAAATTGCCTCGTCACTGTTTAAAGCTATAGTGCGTAGTTTCTGTCGCCACCAGGAGGAAGTAATGACAACAACACTGTCGGTGCGTCCACATGACCCAAGCCTTACGGGATTGTCCACTCCCAACAAGAGGTCATTACCTTCACTCGAGCTTCTGAAAGTCGCCGGACGCCACAATCTTCTGAACTTAGCCATACTGAGCTCAAACACTGAGAACCAACCATTTGGCAGAATGTCGTTCATTAATATCAAAAAGTTGTGCACTGAAGCTTAAATATTTGTAAAACACACACACACAGACAGACGTAAAGGGTGACCAATAGCATTGATTTAGGAAAACAAATCACGTAAACTATACACTGTGACTACTTTACAACGGTTTGGTGCGTCACTGTCATCGCCTATAATTTTGATTAGGAAAACAAATCACGTAGTTATTACATCGGCTAAACTAGGATCATAGAAATTACTATGCAGTGTGGACCCGGCTTATTTTAACTTCAACCGCAACAACGTCTGCATGAAAATGACCCGTTGATATTTAAAGGCCTCGTGCAGAAAAATTTGATTTAGTGTTTATGTTATTCGAAAAACACCAAGCTAAACTTGTCTTGGGTATTGATTGCTGTTTGAAATAGCAAAATTGACAACACAGCAAAACAAGAACCCCATTTCCTGGATGATTTAAACCTCTGTCATTTCAACGATCATTCTTAATTTTATAGGATCAAATACTATGGACATTATCTTGCAATGAAAATTTGATATATTACATCCCGCTGCATAGTACAGCAACGTCCAAATAAGAACATTTCATGGATGATTTAACCTCTGTTGATCATTCTTTGAAAATATGGATCCAATAATTCTCATCATAGTACAGCAAGTCGTCCAAGGACACCATCCTGAAGGTGAGTGTGTGTGTGTGTGTGTGTTTGTGTGTGTGTGTGTGACCTGACCCCGGGTCCTCCTCCTTTGACCATGTGGATGATTGCTGTGTCTGAGACCGGTTTGATCCCTGTCCTGATGCTGGGCTTTTGATGGCTGGCCTACTTTGATGCCACAACAAAAAATAGAATCCGACTGCCCTCTGTAACACACACACACACACACACACACACACACACACACACACACACACACACACACACACACACACACACACACACACACACACACACACACACACACAAATAGCACCACCAGACCTCGTAACAGGAGGTGCCATTTCTTCCTCCTCTCTTTGAGCCTCCGTGTTAATATTTGTCGTATTTTTGACATTCTGCGTCAACTCTTTAATATCCTGCAAGAAGGGATTTTGGCCCTCAAACCTCAGAAAATATAACTATGTATTTTTTAGCTTTTTTATTGCTGTTGACATTTTGATTGGTTTTGGGCTGCAGCTAGCAATTATTTTCAATTAATCTGTATTTGTATCTGAGTATTTCTTTGGTTAATTGATCAGTTGTTTGGTCTATAAAATGTCAGAAAATGGTGAAAAATGTTGATCAGTGTTTCCCAAAGCACAAGATGACGTCCTCAAATGTCTGGTGTTGTCGACAACTCAAAGATTTTCAGTTTACTATCAGAGAGGAGTGAAGAAACTATGAAAAAAATCACATTCAAGAAACTGAAATCAGAGATTTTTGAATCTTTTCCATAACAAATGACTCAACCGATGATAGATTATGAAAACAGCTGGATTAACCCTCGTGTCAAACTGACCCATTTCAAAGTGAAATACGGATTTCTTTCAACCAATTTACCCCAAAAAACATGGATGATTCCATAAAACATTACTTTCATTGAATTTTTTGGGTGTTTTATTTAATCTTATAGCATTTGAATTTTTTTTTTTTTTTTAATGGTTTCAAAACAGTATCTGGACTAAACTTTGACATGTACCCATCTGAGATCCACTCAACATCCTCTGATCTTAACTATTAGTCAAAATAATTCATAATTTCTGCCTTTTTAACTAAAAACTTGTGTATAAGTTGAATAAATGAGGTTTGTTGACCATGAATTCCAAAAATAAGTGTAAAACCTATTATTAAACCAGCTCAGGTTTTTAAAAAAGCACCAAGAGCATTTTAAAAATTGACAAATAAATCAGAAAAGTGATAAAAACGTTGGAAAAGCACAATTAAATATTCATTTTCAATTTTGACCTAGAATGACAAGTTCATGGTTAACGGGAAGACAACACAAGGGTTAAAGATAAATTGAATAGTTGATAACTAATGGATAAATCTTTGCAGCTCTTGATTTTTCTTCCTCTGAGATCACTTGACACAGTGCTTTTGTTACAGGAAATACAGAAAAGTCATGGCCTTGTGGTAAAATAAAAGTCTTCTCCTGTAGCTCACTATTGGTTTTTCTACAACAGTTCTGTTTCCTGATCGTTTGATGTCTTCCTGTATTAATCCGAGCAAGCAAGGAGCCTGGTTTACAAGCAACTCAGGAGCACTTTGCTTTTACTTGGCTTTTATGTCAAGTTCTGTAGGATGGAACAACATACTGTACCGACTAATGGCAAAAGCAGACCCAGACTGTTAAAACATACAGCTTCTTGAAATGAAATTCAGTTTCTGGTCATGTAATAAGTATATGAAGATATTTTCATTGAATATGATTTATCGTAAAGCAAAACAACGTTTTTTTGTTGCCTTTGGACAGAGCCAAGCTAGCTGTTTCCATTTGTTTCCAGGCTTGATGCTAAGCTAACTGGCTGATGGCTGTAGCTTCATATCTATCTGACAGACACAAGAGTGGTGTCAATCTTCTCATCTAAGAAAAATGTTGACCTTTTGGGATATTTTGATCCTTTCAAGGGATAGTTAACCCCAAAATCAGAAATACACATTTATGCTCTTGCCTGTAATGTTATATTCATCACTTTCGATTTATTGATCTACATTAAATTCATGGTTTTATTATATAGGAAATGAAAAGAGAGAGATGGGGAACGATGTCCAAAAAATAAATAGCACAATCCTGCAATAATGATTGTATTGAATTGGATTTTGATCCAGATTTGAATTAGTCTCAAATATTTAATTTAATGTATCAAATGAAGACATGGATACATGTGAATATATCATCCCCATACATTTGCCATCCTCTCCTGTGACAATGTTGTGTAAGATCATTAATAAACAGGCAAAAAATAGGGGGCCTAACACTAATCCATGAGGTACACCCATGGTTCATTTCATGTTACTGGCATCTTCAGCTTTAAAACACTTTATACTATTAGATAATTATGAAGACATCCACGGCAGGAATTTAGATGGAAAATTGAATTTAGAACTAAGAAAATACTGCACCAACTACTGCTTCTTTATCAAGCAGAGACGCTTCCTTCTGCACGGTGATACGGCTGGCGGGTGTAGTTCAGTAGAAAGAAATTAGTTCCAACATTAATAAAAAGTATTTTTTTAATTTTAGGGTGAACTGTCCCAATTGTTGATGGGATTTTTTTTACAAATGGTTGCTCATGCTCTGCAAATTTTGTAGAAGTATTAACATTGTTCATAATTTCCTAATGTTGGGACCATTAACTCAAATATAAATTGTTACACACCAGGTTGTAAAGGAGGAATCTTTAGACATTTAACATTTATGAGAGAAAAAGCTTTACATTCACATTGCAGCCATTCTGGAAACTAAAGCGAGACATCCCGAGAGTTATAGGTCTACCTCGGCAGCATGAGGAGTTTTTCTAACACTAAATCTCAACATAGGTCAGTGCTTTCCTACATTTCTGTCTCACACTCGACCCAGAACTGTCTAGTGGTACTGGTAGGTTCTCAGAACTCCGTGGATGGACAAGAGAGAGACAAGAGGGAAAATGGCGATAGAAAAAGTGATTGTGAAATGTGGGAGCGAGGAGTGTTTGGCACAGCTCGCCTTGTTTGCTCAGTGAACCCCCGAGGCCTGTGTTATTTTTTTTGCCGAGGGAAATGCCCGCATTGTTGGACCCGGAGACCGTGGTTACGGGCCAGCCCGGGGCCCAGCCAGGCAGGTTGGGACAAACAACAAGATGAAGGTCAGCTAATATAGCAGTTAATTCCACTTCCTGGTCCCCATGACACCCAGGCAGGGTTTATTTGAAGATCCCAGACCCTGAAGTCACTCTGCACTTTGTTTAGTCCATGAGTATTTTTGGTCCAAGCCAACACTTTCAGATATTAATGCATTCGGATGAGAAGGAAGGAAGGGAGGGTGGAGTAGCGAAAGGAAAAGGAGGATACAGCCGAGCAGTGAGGAGAAATAACTCCAAATGTCCTTTTCCATATTTTGTCTAGTTTCTCCTTTCATGATAAACACATTACATCAATCGGTAATTAGAATAATCATTTTCACATCCTTGAAAATGAATCATTCTTTTTTTGACATGAAGACAAATCATAGCAAAAATAATCAACTCAAAGTGTCCCAATTATGCTTTCTTGATTTTTCCAGTCTTTTAATGTGTTATACAGTTTTTCCCAAATGTCTGAAAACGTCTCGCTCACATTCCTATTTGAAATTCCTCAATTAGTGATGTCACTGATTGAGAATGCCAGCCCATTTTTTCATATTTGTTGCCCATAGGTGCTGTCTGAGCAAGAACTGCACGTCCAGTGGCTTGTCTGAATTTGGTTGACAAATCACAACAGAGAAGGCCGTTGACCAATCACAGTAGACTGGACTTTTCAGGAACAGGGGGGGGGGCAAGGGCTCAGACAGAGTGTTTCAAGCGAAGGCACTGCAGCAACGGGCAGTATGAGAATGTGTTTCTTTTAACATCAAAGCATGTTAACCTATTCTAGTAGACTCCAAGAGTACAAATATGCCACTGAAACGAGTAAAATAGGGGCTCTTTAAGTTTTATTGATTGCATATCCCAACACTGGATTTTCTGAATCTTTATTTATTTATTATAACACCTGTCAATTTAACAAAAAGACAGTGTTTCCTGTGACTGCTTCACAACAATAGGCACCCCGTGTTTTCCTGGTTGAATGATTTTAATGTTGTAATGTTGGATCAGCTGTGATATGGCTGTACAGGAGAGTGCGTAGTCAACAGTGAGTCTACATATATCTGCTACATTTTGGTTTAAAAGATGAACATCTTTTGCTAAGTCTCTGCTGTCTCCATTTTGGTTTGAAATCTCCGGGATTGTTTTGTAGTCTGGACGGGCACAAACGGGTGGCAGTAGCTCAGTCTGTAGGGAGTTGGGTTGGGAACCGGAGGGTCACTGGTTCAAGTCCCTGTATGGACCAAAAAGTACGGAGTGTGAATTGGTGGCTGGAGAGATGCCACTTCACCTCCTGGGCACTGCCAGGTGCTGTTGAGCAAGGCACCGTACCCCCCCAACCGCTGGTTCGGCTGTCAGCCCACTCACTCTGACATCTGTCCATTAGTGCATGTATAGATCCTGAGCGTGTGTGTAGTTCAGGACTGTGTGTGATAACTAACCAAGTGTGAACACAGACTGTAAATTGTAATTTCCCCATTGGGGATCAATAAACAGATAAAAATTAAACGGAAACATTTGGAAATGGCAAGTCAGTCAGTCTTATCGGTTAGGTAGCTCACATAGCTTTCAGCAACAGTTCCACCTCGTGGTTACTCCGCCCTACTCTTACTTACACATCCATGATTTTCAACCACAGAGTAACATCAGACAATCTCCTTCCTGTTTACACCGGGCCACACATGCCCAGTGTGTGAGAATGGTCATGTGACATGTGTTTTCACGTTTAATTTGGAGGAGATTAGTTCTGCCACAGGAGCTACAAGAACTCCTGCGTGGACAGATATCGTTTTTATCTCAAAACACTGTTTTAAAATGAAAACGTAGTAGTATAGATGTAGCTGATATCAGTGAGGTAGTATTACAGACAGCAACACTGTACATGTACACATTGCAGTGATCCTGATATGTGGGCAATGGAAATGGCAGACTCTGCCACAAACAATAAAGAATACTGGATAGAGTGATTATCACTGAATATAAATACATTGAAGGGCTACTGCAGAAAAAATAAAGACCATAAATAGTATCAAAAACCTAGCTCGACTGTGAGGTCACATTCAAACAGCATATAAAATGTCAAATTGCTTTTAGCGTTTGGTGTCCTCTTGTCCCCGTTAAAGCCTGGAGGGGGGAAGCAGGGCGCTATTGGGAGACCACTAAAGGACTCTCCTCATTGTGTTGCAGACTCTGATCAGATCCATCTACTCCGGCATCTTCTGGACCCGACAGTGTGCGTGAATAGATTCAGTTAACAGAGCTAGTTTATTATCTGATGGTCTTACCGATCGTTTAACTTGGACGTTCAGAATGCAGTGGGGGGGAGTGGGACGGGTGAAAAATATAGTACACGCCATCCAAAAGCCAAGTGGCTTAATCCTGTATGGAAATGGTAATGAGAAAAAAGAGAGGACTAACTCTGTCTGTGTGCGCTCTCCTATCCAGGATGAGATCGAGGCCTCTCTCTAGTGGGATGCATAAGAAGAGCCTTTGTGCTCCAATCTAGTAAGCCAGAATTACAGCTTTTGAACCATGTGCATTGCAAGAAAGAAGAGAAATGGAGAGGCAGTTTGGGAGAGTGTGAATGAGTAAGTGAAGAGGTTAGGGGGGTTGAGAGGGCTCTGAAGGTGTCAAAAGCACAGGGTTTAATACATTTGGAGTATGAGTTGTGTGTCTGTGTGCAGGCTGTTCCCATGAACCTGAGGTACATAAAACTACTAAAAGTATGCACTATAGGTCATACGTATTCCACGCATTGATGGCTGTATGCACCAAATTGACTGCAGCTGTATAACAGCCCAAAGAATGGCATAGGGAGAAAGTCAGGGTGGATGGGTGGGTCCTTTCAAGCGGTGTCCTGCAAGAAGTCAAGGGGAAAACACAATTCTTCAACCCAGGAAACTGGCATTTGTGTTCCGGAGTAATTACTACTTAAGGTTGGTTTTAACCCAAACTAAGCCATATGAAAAAAAATCAGATATCACGATTTTCTTGACCAAATACCTCGATGTATATGTTGCGACAATATTGTAGTGTATAAAATTGGTGTTTTAACAAAATATCTTCACAAAATGTGGATGTAACCACAAAGTGGGTAATGGCAAATAATAGAAATAAATAGGAAGAACAGTTCAGTAAACTTTAATGCAGCCATTAAAGCCAGGAAAAGACAACACTTAAGCCATATTATATGTATATATACACACACACACATATGTATATATATATATATATATATATATATATATATATATATATATATATATATATATATATATATATATATATATATATATATACATATAATCGAAATCCAAAATCTAAGACAATATCTAGTCACATATCGCGATATTGATATGATAGTGAAATATTGCCCAGCCCTAACCCAAACCACAATCTTTTTTTCTAATCTTAACTAGTCCTATTGTTGTCTAAACTTAACTCTCATCTTTTGGGTTAAATTTAACTGGCTCACAGTCCCCTTTATTTCGGCTAAAAAACTGTCACGTGACCGTCCAGCAGTTGCTGTAATTTCATATCATCATAATCCTATATATACTGTATACACATACAGTATATAATCATAATCATATACAAATTGTTGTGCATAAGTTTCCGTATGCAAATCCTGTTCATTGTGTGTGTGCACATACATGTTGTTTTTGGGGGTATGTGTTTTTTCGCCTGTGTGTGTGTGTGTGTGTGTGTGTGTGGTGGCCGTCACACAGTGGGCTGATATCAAGTACCTCTTTAAGCCCTCCTTCCATCTCCAAAGGTGCTTCACTCTTTGTTTCATGGAGCCCCATTCCCCCATTCGGCTGAAGCCAGACTGTGAATGAAGGCTGGGAAGCGAAAGAGCGGATGGAAGACGGAGACGGTGTTAAAAAACAGGAGTGGAAAATGCACCATGTGTGTCTAGATCACAGTCAAATAGGTGAGGTGAAAAACATTGAGCAGGGGAAGGAGGGAAGCATGTTGATGTGTCACATTATTTCCAGAAAGGAAAGCCAAATTCCTGTGGTTTATTTTGAAAGTTTATTTGATGTGTTCTGGCAGTCTTCATGCACATTAACGTGAATTAAATAAAATAAATTTAAAATAAAATACTATATACCATATAAATATATACATATAATTAAAATGACAGATAGATAAGGTCTTCTCAGCACAATCTTCCAAAATGACTGTAAGAAATTCAAACAAAAAAATTCCCATGTTCAAAGAGGAGTAGGATCCTACTTTAGTAAATACAAAATCTTATGCTTCACTTATTTACACATCATAGACACAGATGCATACATACATACCTACACACATTTTAGACTAGACTTATATAGAAGCCAAGGAACCATACAGTCATCATGCAATTCTATCACTGTGAATCCTTTTTGGTATCTCTTTAATGTATTAATTTGAAATGATATGATTGTTTCCCCCATTCTCGCGTGAAGCAAAGTAAACAGGGCTGGAAAAATGCATTTAGTCAGCTGAGAAAACCCAGTGTTAAATTGTTCTGTGTTAAGTCGGGTGCTTGGGAGCAAACAAAACAGCATCTGTGGTGCAGATCTGGTTTTACAGAGGGTTAAGAAGGAGCAGGGGGCCAAGTGGGTTTCAGAAAAAACATGACAAGACCGTGATTGCATATAGTTTTCCCGCTAAAGTGGCAGTAGTAGGGGTCTCATGCATATATTCTGACTTAAAATTTGACGGCACTTGGTTGAAGTGATTGAATCTCCAATTGATTGAATTGAAATGAAATGTGGTGGCACTCGTAATGTAACGGCAGCATGGTGGCCCAACGGTTAGCACGGCGGCCTCACAGCCTTGATCCCCGATCAAGGCTCAGATCTAGAGTTGGTCCCCGAGCGCTGTAAATAGCTGCCCGCTGCTCCCATGAGGGATGGGTTAAATGCAGAGAATAAACTTCGCTACGTGTATGTGATAACGAAGTACCTTTACGTGCTTCTCTGACAGTCGGTGCTGTGTTTATCGGTGAATAGAGATGGTGGCTGCTGGGTGATGGATGCAAATCTCTGTGATCGCCCTCTGGTGTTCCCAAACAACTAATCCACTAAAGTATCACAGGCCTCTCAGGGGCAGATCTCAATGATTAGTTTTCTTCCTCCCCGTGTAATAAAACCACCAATCATAGACATTAAAACTGCAGTTAATGAATGTCTTGTCAATACACTGTAATCACCTGCTAAAAAGATTGTTATTGGACTATTGGAATGCCTCCTATTGATAAACTCCTATAGAAGACCCTGTCAGGTTGTTGATGGGGGTGTGTGAATGGGACTAGGCTGCCTGTGATGTCCTTTTTCTCAATAGATTTTTAGGAGCTGTAGATGTGTCCATAGATTGGTGGTTTTAGACCAAACTTGTGCTGTAAGAAATACATTGTGTAAAGTTTTCAAAGTCTGTGGAGTAATGCTTTTGAAAGTTGATAACAAAAATATCTGTCGTCTGTATATATTCCACCGGCAATTACCAACCATATTTCACCAAACAGAAAGGTTGTGTGATAGTATTAGTCGAGTGCGGAACGAAAATCGCTGTGATTTGGGGTTGTGTTGTTGCGTTGGTAATTATAAATGAAAGCTTGGACAGAGGCTTGGCATCGTATGTGGGGGATAATGTCGTAAATATGAATTAACAAATACAAACGTAGCTTATCCTGCGTGAATGTGCTGCACAAAACGCAGACGTGGGGCGGGGGGTAATATCATAACCTTCATGTTGTCCTCGGGTCAAATTGACCTGTTTTCCTATATCAATGTTCTTTTTAATTCCCCAAAATAACATGATTGGTTCCACACAACGCTCTTTGGCAAGAACAAATCTCTACTTTCATTAATTTTGGGGCGTCTTATTCAATTTTATATCATTTGAAAACAAATGCTATAAAAAATTTTTTAAAGGGTTTTTGAACTAGTATTGAGTAAAAGTTGACATATTCCAGTCTGTGATTATCATCAACATCCATTCCTTTAATTTTAGTCTCAATAATTCCTAATTTCTGCTTTTCTAACTCAAACATTAGGTATAATTTCCTATAAATTAGGTTTATTGACCATAAATTCCAAAAATAAAACTGAAGTTAATAAGTTAGTGTTACGTAGTGTTGAAAACATCAAAAAAGTGACAAACATTGAAAAAAAAAGTGTCAAAAGTGTTGAAAAAAGGGACAAAAACGTAAGAAAAAGTTAAAAACACAAGTGTTGATTTTCAGTTTTGACAGGAAGACAACACGAGGGTTAATCACATGAGGTCCCCATGGTAATGCTTAGTCCCGTGCGAATGGAGCTTAAGTGTCCCCACAGAGTTATAAAATGCAGCTGAACGCGTGGAAGTCACATAATCCCTGATGTGATGTTGTTTCAACGTCGCAGACCGCCGCAGCGATCTCGTAACACTCCGCATAACACAGCGCTTACCTTCCAGGGGGAAACCAGGGGGTAAGGAACAACGAGGAAAAGGCCATAAATCCAGATCCTCCGAATGTTTTTATGGGCCCAATCTGACAAAGAAATCAGGCTCTTTTTTTCCATCCTGTCTGCAACAGCAGATGCATTGAATACATGTCATGGGAGTTGAAGCCGTGTCACTCAACCACTTGCTGTTTCCATTTCCTGGCTGTATGACAGCACAGCAGACAATCAGAGGGCATGAGGGCCGCCCTGCCTTAACAGCCCAGGACAACCTCAGCGTGTCGCACCAGCAGCGCCGCCCTGCCTGACTTTGTTTTCCGAGGAGAACTCTCTCCGTTAACAGGGAGACAATGGCAGCGGTGAGACTGGAGGGGATTCATCTGGGTGGAAAGTTCCAAGTTTGGTGGTGCTGCTGACGGAAACCTGACCCCTTGCATTCGGTCCACTCTGCGTAGTGTGAGCTTCAACTTTAACTTTATTTGTGTCCCTGAAGGGTGATTAGGTTTATTAACACATGCAAGACACATGAATACATACAAGTTCTACACACAAGCTATGTTCCCATCCACACGTTTTTATCCGAATTAAGTGATATTGAATAAAAGATGCCCTATGGAAACAGTCAAATTGATGGAATTTCTTGAATATTGACTCGTTTTAGGTTATTTTAAGGTTGCAACCCGCCACAAAACGAAGAAGAAGAAGTTGTAGTTCATTTCCGCCCAGTATTTCAGCTGTTTGCACACATAGTGGGTGTCAACTAAGACAGATGGGAGTGGACGAACGAGGAGACGAGAGACTTTTTGAATTTAAGTTACGAGCTAAATATAACGGCTATTTTAGATCTAATTTAAAAATCTAACAAATGCAATAATTTATCAGGAACTCGCGAAAGAAATGGCCGACAAAGGTTACGACAAGCCGTGGGACGTCCTCCAGAGTGTATGGAAGGCGCTCAAACAGCCTAAAAAAACATGTCTCAAAAAAAGTCTTGCAAGCCAAGTTGCATCAGTGATGTGTTGATAGTGTCGTCGTTTTCTCATTATAGCGTGATATGTCGCTATCAGCTGGCACATATGCACTATTACAACTTGTGCAAAATTGATCATGTGTTGGTAGACGGCGCGATCCATTTTGTCTAGAAAAACTCAATTCCATAAACCAATTTGATTGCAAAACAGCATGTGACGTCATTACGCACAGGTTTTTATTTGCTTTAAAGCCGTTGTGTGGAAACACTCTTTCACCAGCTTTATTTGCGTGAGTTTTTTTTTTTACTGAACTTCAGATAATTTGATTGACAAGTGGATGGAAACTTAGCTACAGTCTAACTGGAACACAACAGTAACAGTACGAGGACAAATTCAGTTCAAGAGTTCAAAGAAGACTCTTCCCCTGACCCCTATTCAGGAAGGAAGTGGCTGCAGGTATTAAGGAGTACTTGTACCTGTTACTCCTTACATATGGACATCTTAGACAGGAGCCAGACTGAAACAGACTGAAATTCAGGGAATAAGGGGTGGGAACTGTTGCAGAAAATAGCATTAGCTTTCCTGACTATCTGTCCATGGAACAGGTCTGATAATGTGCACTGTTAGACACCTAATATGTTGTTGCTCATCTTCACAACTCCGTTTAGTGCAGTTTTGGACAGGATGTCAAAAATTCCGAACCAACAGAGACGGGAGAAGGTCAGGACAGCTTCAACATAAGATGTGTAGAACAGAATCATGAAGGCCAAAAGCTTTCGGTCATATGATGTCTGTGTGTTTGTTGTTCCAGCTTCATCTTGGCACGTACTGTAAGGTAAGTTCACACACACCCAGATCTCTTTTCAACTCTCCCATCCCGCCCAGATCATGAGAAATCACAGAGAGCTTGTGCAACAGTCGGCCATAATAAGCAGAGGTGAAAATGTTCACATCTTGCAGAGTTTGAATGAGAAACCTAACAACACTTTCCCTACTTTTAACCCTGATCCCGATAATGGTAATTTGTCCCATTAATTTTGTGTGTTTACGGTTTCTGTGATATGTCCAAAACATAGACATGTATATATATAAGTCCACGGTCCAGATTGTAGGATATATCGTGGCAAAATCTGTCAACCCAACCCAAACAACCCGCCTCACTCGTCACCTTCAAGCTCACGTTTGAAACCAAAGCAAACAAACTAGAAGTGTAACAACGAAAAGTTTTCGTCAAAAAAAACGTGACGACGTTCTTCGGTTTAGATAAGAGCAGGGGCGATTTTAGGATCAGAGCTTAAGGGGTGCCCGGCACCCTTTTAAAGTGATTTTCGTAAACGTTATTCTACTGTACTTACTGTGCATTTTAACATCATTTTTGACCATAATGGTAGGTGAAACACTGAATTATGTAACTAATAAGGCAACAACATTTCTTGTACTTGTACATTTCTTGTACTTCTATGTCTTCATGTACTTTAATGCTAAACCATAGGGCCATTACTACAAAGATGAGGTGGTATTACAAATGAAATTAGATATTTATCCATGAAAAATTGGACATTTCCAAAAGCAGTATCAATAACTTTTGAACATTTGAGATTTATACAATTTTGACTAGCTGGCTGACAAGCACTATTTTCTAAAAAATGGCTCCGATTTTTTCTTTTTATCATCTTGGCATCTATATTCTGGGTTTAGTTTCACGGTGCTGAGATATTCCCAAAGCAGAACACAATAGATATATACAGCAATTATTCTTATGGTGTGCCCGGGATCAGGTTTAGGGCTAAAATCGCCCCTGAATATGAGCACAAAATCGGCTCTTGTGGGTCGTATTAAAGCGTAGGAACAAACGGCCAATCGGCGTATGGTTTGGAGGACTTGCGTTAAACATACCCCCATCCACTGGCCTCTTCATCCCTCACTTTCTCTCCTCCATCTACCAATAGTTAGAGCGGTTTTATGGGTAATAATCCTGGTGGCCTTTAATGGAGAACACAGCTTAAGCTTTCAGCAGTGACTGTGTAATTGGTCTGCCCCTTTAGAGCATTTTGCACCGGGCATTGTGGGAGCAATATATCAATCCCCTGTCCTCACGCCAAGACAGATGGACGCTCATTTGGAGCCGGTTCAGAATCGTGTTTTTGTGTGAAACACTCCCACAGGAATAAGTTAAGGGCTTTCCACTGATGCCAAAACCTCCCAGCTACAACAATAACATCTGCGGTTTGGATTAGCCGCGTTGGTGATATCACCCTTTTAGTAATAAGCCTGCATTATAGCAATTGCACAGCCAGTCCTTATTGTCTGTGAAGTTTGTAGAGGCTCAGGATCCAACACAAACGATGAGCTGCGCTGCAGGACAGGGCTGAAGTTCTTTGGCAGACGCTTATGTTTCGATTCATTCACTTGCTTAACTATTGTTATCACATTGTTAATGTCACAATGACAACGTCCCCTTTTGAGAATTCACGTATTTTCTGAGGTTTGTAACGTAAACATCAGTATAATGGGAAAAGTATCTGTTAAAAGTGAAGGTAGAGTATTCTTTTTTCCTTGTTAGTTTCAAAATTTGTTACAAAGATTCATTCTTTCAAAAGTGTTTCATTATTGTTGTATTGTGAGTAAAAGTGTTCCTGGAGTCTGCTGAGCCCTTTACTTACAGGCTTGCACCTTGTATTTCAGCAGATGAAAAATATTATAAATTAGACAACCGCTCACAAAATGTCTTCATACATTGTAGATACTGTATACCTACTTAAGTATGTATTACTTCCCTGTATACTAAATATTTACACTGTGATTTGTGCAGTAATCTAAAGTGTTGCCGAAAATGTTCTGCAATACGTTTGTGGGATTTCAGGTACGGTAGGCAACGGTTTTATTTGAGGAACCTGGGAATTAAGAAGTGCCGGTGCCTCTAGATTGTATCGGAGCTACGGGTGTCACCATTCTCCAAATCCACGATTTGATTTGATTTATTTAACTTACGAGGTGCAATTAATGCATGCATATGACTTTAACAAGGGGCACCTGAATGCACCATGATGTCCTTCAGAGCCCACATGCTTTACTGTCGGCTATTTATTTCCATAACTCCCTGATGGGGAAGGCTAAATGTTGCCACACCGGTGACTTCAGGGAAGCCAAGTCAAATGGCAGGCTACCGGTAAGCGAACGTTACACTGTGTCTTTAGCTGCATGCTCCCAGCTGGTGCTTTACTGCATGTGTCTTTAGCTGCATGTTACCAGCCGGTAAGCTAACGTTACACTGTGTCTTTAGCTGCATGCTACCAGCCGGTAAGCTCACGTTACACTGTGTCTTTAGCTGCATGTTACCAGCCGGTAAGCTAACGTTACACTGTGTCTTTAGCTGCATGTTACCAGCCGGTAAGCTCACGCTACCCTGTGTTTTTAGCTAACTTTACACTGTGTCTTTAGCTAAATGCTAGCAGCCAGTAAGCTAACGTTACAATGTGTCTTTAGCTGCATGTTACCAGCCGGTAAGCTAACGTTACACTGTGTCTTTAGCTGCATGTTACCAGCCGGTAAGCTCACGCTACCCTGTGTTTTTAGCTAACTTTACACTGTGTCTTTAACTAAATGCTAGCAGCCGGTAAGCTAACGTTACAATGTGTCTTTAGCTAAATGCTACCAGCCGGTAAGCTAACGTTAAACTGTGTGGTGGCGAGGTGGAGAGATAAATAAAATACTGGATAAATCGCTATTCCTGCTGTTGATTTGGATAATCAAAATCTCATTTCAATCGATTTTCAATTTAAAATCGGCAATTGACATTCATAATTGAAGCACATTGTTGTTTGTAAACGCAATCGCAGAAGTTTAAACGTCTGCATGTGGTGTGTAATGTTTAAAAGGAATGACAGTTTTTGATTAAAAGAAGAGAAAAGAAGTTAAAATGTCACTTTAGCTGGAATCATCCTCAATTTGTTTTGTTTTTACAGCTTTATTTCAGATGAATTAATGTTCAGTTCTATCAGGCTGTTCAATGGACAAACAATTATCAATACTTTTCATTACAGCCATCTACAATTCAAATGCACAAAAAAGGTAAAAAATATAAAGATCAAACATAAAAACCACAAAAGCCACATAGTTTTATGTGTCATTAAATATATTCATTTGTGATAAACATAATATATTAGTATTACAAGACATTACACAAACCATTTGCAATGGACACTGCTTAACAACATTTACAAGCCAATGTATAAACATGAGCAGATAATTATTCAGATATAATATTCATGGAGAGCAGAAGTCTGGTTTCTGCAACACGCCTGAAAAACAGGTTGAAGTGTGTCCGTACAGATGCGTTGGCAGAGACTCTAGAAGTGCGTTGTAGTTTTAAAATACATACAGTATGATGCACAGAGTACTGAAGTGTACTCTTGTATTTATGTGTACGTGTGTGTGTGTTAATATTTTAATGTGTGACGTGTAAACTGATTCTTTGTGAGAGAGCGTGTGATCTTCTGGGAGACATTTCTCTGACATACACTTATTTCTGTGTCTTTTATTAACCCGCTAGTATTTAAAACTCTGGTTAAGTTCACATGGAGATAGAGCTAGTTAATGTTTATCAAAAAAAAATATAAAGTAATACTATACAGCTATATATAACACGTAGACAATCGGTCATGCCTTTTTTCTCGAGTACCAAGTATCTTGATAATGGAATCCAGTCCTCAGAAAGTCGCTTTGAGGTGACGGACATTTGACACAGCGTGCTGAACGCACTGTACAATAAACATCTGTGATATTTTATCACTCCACAGGTTATTTTCCCACAACATTGAATACCGTATACAATTTAAATGTGTACATAATTCACAATCATTGTTAGCTATCAGGCAGCTACAGTTAAAGAGTGAGCATGCATGGTAGGTCAGTGGTATGAGGATCGCTTGATAGGTTGATTTTTTCTTTCTTTATTTTTTTTAACAACGCAAGATGTTTGACTTCATCAGTTCTCTCACTTGTAAATGGTTGGGTCATCTAACCTACATTTAGACCTTTATTAGAGAATACATTCTTGAACAGGGTTGGTTCTGAGTATGTTTACATGCACAATAATATTCTACTATTATTCCAAATTTATCCAACAATATTCCGAATTTTGATACAGGTCATGTAAACAGCATATTCCGGTTAGATATTCCAACTAATGCCTACCATAGACTAGAAGACTCTGAAAGGACTAAAGTCTGACACCATGTCACATCTAAAGACAATCTGTCTTTAGTCAAAAACTAGAAGACTTCAAACTTATGATAATATCACACAAACACATCAAACTTGTTAGATTTTTTGGAATGTCAAGATGGGGAAAAGACTGACTTCAGACAGTTGGGACTGAGTTTTATAACCACCTTACACCAAACGAGGCAGTGCACCCCAACTCTAGCAAAATTTGTCTGCAACAGTGGAATCGCTTGGAAAATTGGTTGGTGTAAGGTCAGTATAAGGCCTTTTCCCAAATGAAGCATTTTCTGATTAATTCACGTGTGATATGCAGGTATTATTCAGGTTTTAGAAGCATTCTTTGGACATGTATACAGCCCATTCAGAATCTACGTCTCAATCCGGGTTTTTACTGCAGTTTGTGACAGTTTACAGCCTCTCGCCTGTTCATGGCTTACAGGCAGCTCTGTGCGTTGCTATGGCTACACTAGTTGACCATAATCTCCAAAAGAACTACTTCCTGTCCCTGTTCTGCAGGTATTCCACAAGTGGTCCTCGTCTAGAAGAAGTCTCCCAGCTAATCCTGCCTTGGACTGACCAAAGCTGGAGAAGACTTATCTAGCTGAAGGGATCTTACTGAGCTACTGAACATGTGCGACTCCCAACAAAGATAGTAATGCCTAGTAGATAGTAATACACAGCACTCCGGTATGGGAGAAAAACCTGCTCTGGTTTATTGGCATTTCTTTAAACCAATCCCAGTTGACATGTGTGGCGCTAAGCACCGCACGGCGCCGCTGGAAAATAGCCTCCAGAAGGGACTTGTGTTGGTGGAACGTGTACGTTCAAAGGTTGTTTTAGTCGTGCGAGAGAAAACTCTGATTGGTCAGATAGTCTAGCTAGCTGTCTGGATTTACCCTGATTTTAAAATTACAACACAAAGAAAGCGGAAGGAAACGGACATCGGCGAAAAGGCATCCGAATTTCCTGTGCCATCGGAGCAATCTCGGAAGCTGAACATCGTGGCTATAGACTGTACACAAACCAACAGTTTGCAAAGCTGCGGTAGAGATGCATGGTCAAAAGAAAAAGAAAGAGAAACAGCTACTTTAAACATTATGAAAGACTTGAATATCAACAGAAGGTGGTTGAAGGAATGAAAGAGGGAGGTTGCTATGTCCACCACCGGTGGAACACTCCTATTTTTCACGGCTGCATGTAAACGGGAATATTAGTGGAATAATCACTTTCATTAGCCATGTATTAGTCGGAATATTGTCTTTTTTGGAATAATGGCAAAAATTGGAATATTATATGCATGTAGTTGACCATCAGTCCATACGGACCAGTCATCAGTGAGCCAAGCAGGGTTTGAACTATACAGCGTTTTTGCATCATATGGTAGAGTATGTTTTTTTCTCTCCTTTTGGATGCCACTCTAAACATTTGAACATATCTCATATGTTCTAAAACTTGTGACTACTAAAAAATAAGTGCATGGTTGACACGTCTTCTCTACATCTAGTCGATGCTACGGCATCATCTACTAAAAACGTCTACGTATGTCTGCGCGTGTGGTTACTTCACATCGCAGAGGGCACGACCACAACATACTGTCGATACATCGATAAGCGCCGAGCAGAGACTTGCTTGGGATGTGACATACGATCTTTACACAGAGCGGGCGGAGGATCATTATGGTGTTTTGTTCCCACAACACCAGCTGTTTCACTCACATACGAGAAGAGGAGCTCTCAGGCAAGATGGCACCTATTAGGCTTTCCGCAAAATAATTTCACAATTTTTCACTTTCAGCTGTTGAAAAGGTTTATCCAAAATTTGGCAGCTTACAAGAGCAACTTATCATACATGGGTGGAGTCCCTCAATGCCAAGAAATGTCTCTTCTTTTAACTAGATATTGCTTTACACAGCACAGTGGAAATAGATCCTCTTAAAATACAAAAGAAGGGTGACACGGTAGACGCATTGCTCTTTAAATCAACTAAATAAGGGACTTTAAAAAAAACAACAAGGGCATCATGGGTAAAACAGTCAAGGTGTGACATATCTGTAACATTAGGTGCAAACTCTGCAATTACACAACAAAACGAAACCTTGAATGACAAACAAAAACTGTAGAATGAGCTCCTTCACAAAAGTTCCTAAAAACATTAATCTCCTCTCTCCAACTCAGAGCAGCAGCACTCAGTCATTTCCCCATATCTCCTACTTTTTACCTGTCTTTCTAGCTTTTATTCTTCCAGTCTATTTTTTCATTCATCCTTTCCTCTTCCTTGCATTCATCCCAGTAGAGATGCTGTTTTACCTCCACCTCTCTCCCTCTCCCTCTCTCTCTCTCCCTCTTCTCCAGCAAACCTTTTAGCACTTTCCCCTCTTGTCACGCTGTTGGAACTTCCTCAGCCGGCGGCCCCACAGGTCCTTCCAGGGGATGAGCAGGCTTCCCTTGTCCGCCACCACGCCGCTCTGCCCGGGGGAATCATCGTCTGTGCCCAGGAGCAGGTACTTCCTCCCGGGCTTGATCTTGGGGCACTTGCAGGCCACGTCCTTGGCGCGCACCCACAGCAGCTGGTCGCCGCGGCGGATGCGGTGCTCCCCTTGTTTGTAGACCGAGATGATGTTGACGGTGAACTTCCACCACTCGCCGGCCTTGTCTCCTTTCAGAACGTGCACCTGGACAGCTGATGGAGGACAAGAGAAAAGTGGGTTGAATCACCTACAGTACAAGATCCATATTTTAATGATCTAAGTGCACAGCGTGAGGGTGGGATTGGGGCTTTCCTTGGGCTGGGCAAGCTATGGAGCCACTCATTGGATAGACTCAGGTCCACGGGTGAATGTCAGCGTCAGGACAATGAAGTAGTAGATAGTCCAGAGTACAGGAACCATTCACACACATTCATACACTGTGGCCGAGGCTGCCGTACAAGGCACCACCTGCTCATCAGATAAACACTCACACACATTTACACTCTGATGCTCAGCATTGGGGGCAACACAGGGTTCATTGTCTTGCCCCAGGACACTTTGACATGGGACTGCAGGGCCAAAGATCAAACCACCAACCTTCTGATTGCCAGGCAACCGCTCTACCACTTAAGCCCCATCTGACAAATTGTTGGCATCCGTCTGAGGCAACACACAGGCAGATGTTATTGTATAAAAAGGTCCAATAAAACTCCTGTATAAACATGACCCAGAAATTGCAGATTTTGTTGCGTGTCGCAGGTCCCCCCCCCCCCCCGACCTTTGACCTTTTCTTGCTGTGCTCCTGAGCACACTCCCTATTACAGCAACAGTTGCCATAGCACTCTCTGTGGTTCCTGGCAGAGAACATCTGAAAGCACACTTTCATATGAGGGGAAATTAAACATTTCTCTAACCCTACAGTCACATAAACTACAAAAACACAGCGACATGCAATCGCTTGATGGGTGTTGCTGGGCGTGCTTAGCCGCTTCTGTCTCAATAGCAGCATGATATTGCCCAGTATCTGCAAGAGGTCTTACAAGTCACTTCAGAGGTATTATCAAGTCACAAGAATGATAATTTTTGGATTTAAAACTATTCATTTCTCGATAGGATTAACAAAATGTATGCTAAAATGCCAAACTTATCAGATACAGAAATATGATGCCCCATAGCGTTTCAGCCATCTTTGGCGCATCGCTCGGCATTTGCATTGGCCCTGCCTTGCTACTGGCAGCGGCATGCTTGTTGCTGGAAAACGGCCAATCCCATTGAAAATGAATGATCGCTTTTTTTGCTCTCTTGTAGCTAATGTGACTGTGGGGTAAAAGCCTGGAGGCTCTGGAAAAACCTGCCCGAGGATATTACCTTGGCTGAGTCACTGGTTTTCTTTAGGACTCTTCTTAAAGCCCCATATGATGCTCATTTTCAGGTTCATAATTGTTTTTTCAGGTTGTAGCAGAATAGGTTTACATGGTTTCATTTTCCAGAAAAACATATTTTTGTTGTACTGCAAATTGCTGCAGATCCGGTTTCCACCCTGTGTGTTTAGGTCTCTGAAAAGAGATTGTTTTATAGAATAATATCACATCTGCTCATGATCTATCAGGTGTTAAGATGGACTTTGAACATCGACAACCTCGGGCTAAATCCAGCTAAACCTGTTAACTATTGGAACACCACTTTTAGCAGATATTTTCGTACCAGGAAATGTCTGCTCCGTTGGCTGAAGCTCCCCCGCACAGATTCTCAAGTCAGACGAAGCAGCTATTATCTCATCATTGTGATCCCAACAAGAGGCAAACAGCTCAACAGCAACGAAGCTAATCTGTGCTTGAAGTGAAGTGCTCTACCCCGTGGGTTTAGCTAGGAATGTGCTATTAATGTTTAAGTGTGTGTGTGTGAGTGGGGGGGATCCACTCAGATTAGGTGATGGGAAAGACTCAAGATGTGTAGTTAGTTGGATGTGTAACAATCTTACAATCTTATATTTATCTATTCATCTTCAGTCAATAACAAATATAATTTCACAATCGACGATTAGGCAATTCCTGTGGTTTGTGTTTGACACACAAGGGTCACACAGACAAAAATGATGGCGACTGCCGGTCGGTCAGCTGACGGCGGTCACGTGACAGTTAAGGTTAGCATTCTTTACAGCTACATTTAGCAGAGAAAAGGTGATTTGCCGGTCATTTCAGAGGCCGTTGCAGTTATATTTAGCCGACAGAAGGTGACCGTCCTTCAGGCACCAAAACCACTTGTTAAGATTAGAAAAAAAAGACAGGGGTTTGGGTTAAAACACTTGTCTCCTTAAGTAGTACTCCCGGGACACAAACACCTGTGTCCTGGGTGAAAGTCTTGTTGTGTTTTCCCTTGAACTTGTTCCGGGATATAAACTCAGCTCCCCTGCTTGAAAGTCCTTCCTATGCGGTTCTTTGCGGTCTTATAGCAGCAGTCAATGTGGTGCATACGGTAATAAATATGTGAAACATATACAAATAAGGCTGAATCTCATTTCTCTATCTTACCCCTATATACCCCTTTAAACCTAGGGAGAACGCGGGCTGACTTGGTTGCTATATACATTGCGCAACAGGCAACAATGGCTGCCAGATCGAACAGAAAGACCCGTAAATGTAAGTATTTTCTGCTTAAATAATTGATTTAAAAATCACGGCAGTGTTGTTTTGTGCTCTACAAGTCCTGCACATACATACTTTCAACCATGTTCTTAATTGAAACTTTTAAAAAATCACTAGCTTGCTATGCTAAAACTAATCGCTAACCGCTAACGTTTACGTTACATTAATGATTTGCACAATAGTCCCGCATTTCTCTGCCTTGAATGGACTCCATGCATGTCTACAGTTTTAACCATTAGCAGAGAATTTCGTTTGATATCAGTGAACACTACTTCCTTTGGCGACATCGATACGTGCTTTATATATACCGTCCTGTATCACACAGGGACGCAGGAGGACACACAGCAGCTGATCCACTTTGGGGCCTTTCATAGATATATAGATGTATGAATGGTTCATGAGAACACCCTGCACATTGTCAGGGAATGGTTAACCAAATACTTTTGTAATACTAATAAAATGTATTTCCTTCTTATTTCAATAAAAAGCTAGGTAGCTTAGCCTTTGCTTTGCCTTTCTGGCTAAACATGATCACTTTCAGTGTTTGTTAGTCGAACCCAAACGACTGCCAAGACCGAAGAGAACCGGAGGAGAGGGGTGTTTGAGTATGTGTGTGTCAATGCATGGTGTGAGCAAATTGCACCCAATTTCAGAAGAAAGAAGGTTTGTTGGGCTGAGTAGAGTGAACTCTCACAGCCCTGCCATTCATTGCAGCCCTCTCCTTCATCCAGACACATAAAGGGTGTGTGAGGGGGAGGCAGGAGGGGCCACTATTTGTCTTCCCAGCCACAGAAAGCTTCCAGGAGAATCGTGATGTGTTTCCGACCTCATGAGCTATCCGGGTTCTGCTCCCAGAGCTCCATCCAACTCCACAGCGTGAGAATCCAGCGGAGATAGCGCTCTCCGAGGAGACTCGGTTACAGTGTCCAGTATCTCTTGTCAGTGTATGCCTCTTTTTTCCTTTTTTTTCTCAAGTATGTTCTCAGTCTGTGCAGTGTGTTTAAACACACAAATCCACACACACCTTCTGCCACTTGGTTTGAGCTAAATAGACAGCAGAGAGAGCCTGAGAGCACAGGGTCAAACAATCTATGGTGCATGCCGACAGTGTTTTGGCAAGACAATGAGAGAGGAGATAAGTGTGAGATGGTCCTGAACTCGGTGCACAATGGCTGCCAACCCAGCCTCCCTCAGAGCCAAGCTTCCAGCTGGGTTTATCTTCTTTGGGTAGTGTGCTGCAGCTTGACACGGCATGCCACCAACAAGCAAGGGCTAATGAAATTAGAGCTCGCTTAATTACCGCACTGAGGCCCCTGTCCCCTCTGGTTATCAGCTGAGTGAATGATCAGGGACATTTTACCCTTGGGTGAGCACAGAGGGGTGAGCACAGAGTCTGGGGGGCCCTGCCTTTGAGCCCTGTCCCGGAGCGTCGGTAAACACGCGGCCCTTTTGATTCATTGTCCTCCCGGTGGCAGGGAGAGGGAGGGTGCGTGTGTGCAGAGGAGGGTGTCAGACGAGAATATAATCCCTTTGTGTCCTCCGTCTCCGTAGCTACGCCAGTGATGAAAAACAAAAATTGAATAAACAAAACATATTTCTTTCTCTCTGGGGTGGCAATCCGTCACCGTCTGCCTAATTTACCACCTGTTTGTGCCCTGAGGAATGCTCCGTGCCGGCAGAGCGCACAACTGTGTTTAAACAGAGGGCCCCTTCCCGTGACCCCCGGGGGGAGGGGGGCTGCATCACCGCGCACACATGGGGGTTGTGGCCCCCCAAAGGAGAGAGAGGAGACTCTGAAGCCCCGCAAAAGCAAGGCGACAGGCCTGAGAAATGAATTAGGCCGAGGCAGAGGGAATGCATGCTAGGCAATGATGTCTGCCATACTGCTGGAGCCGAATCATCTGCATCCAGACTCATTTTTTTTAAAAAGATTTTTTTTTTTGAGGAACTTCAGAGAAAAGCAACAGGAACCGCCCGCTTTGCTTGAATCTGCCTGACTGATATATAGATGCAGAGCCTGTCACAGCACTGATGATTAAGATTTAAATCAGTGGAAATATGAATAATTGCTCAGTTTGGCGTCCTAGCAAAGTACAAAAAAAAAAAAAAGCGACTGATTTACTGTTGACTCAACTGTAAGAGGGGAGTAAAATATGTTTGGCCAATTTTCAGTTGGATGCCGTTTAAAGCCTATAACGATGAAGTTAGGCATGTCTGAAAGGAATCAACATGAGGGGAGCTACAAGGGCTCTAGCGGAGCCGTTTTAACAGAAAAAAAATGTAGCTTTTATTTACAGCAGCACACTTATTGTGGTTTTTTATTGTGGTTTTAGGGATATAATCCTTGCTAAAGGAGTAGACTATATCCCGTTTGTGCATTGGATCTGCCTCAAAGGTTTTTTGTGTCTCTGTGTTTTACAGATGTGGATCCACCGGTGACAGATAAACTGTTATATTGTTGCGATTAATGGGGCGGAAAATCCAAAGATCGCAGTAGATCATTTGCCACGTGAGTGAAAGCAGATCTTCACTGTGGGACAGTGCAATGCAAAAACGTATTTGTCTATTTATATGTGTTGGAATTACAGGTAGATACTCTCCTTTGTTGTGGTGAAAGACAACAAACATTAATCACCATGCATATAATCTCCCTCTTCTTCCAAGTGGTTGATTGATTAGACACACACGGCTGTCTTTGCTTTATTCTGGTGGAAGCAGCGTTTCAATAAATCATTTCAGACCCTGTTATGTGATGTTTATTTACCTGGCACCACAATGTTAAATGTATTTCAGCTGCACCACTTGTTCTCTGGATTCATTGACAATATAATGTGAATACTGTGTGTGTGTTTTGGCTTCTCTTATCATGCCTTAGGCTGACTGAGTTGGACAAAGCGTATCCGCTATACTTGTGCGGTCCGTTCCATCTACCACAGCTAAGACATCCACCCTTTGACTCCTTCTGTGACCAAGCAGGGTAGAAGTGCTGTAGGGCGGGGGGGGGGGGACGGGACGGGGACAGGCTTTTCACTTAAAACTTACGGTGGATAGACAACACATCTTAGTGCTTAAATTAAAAATCATTCACACATCCTAATCCTCAAAGCCTCCGTTAAAGGAATAGATCAACATTTGAGGTTTGCTCTCCTGCACTGTCAAAATGAGAGGTACAATACAGGTCCCTTTTTGTTCCCTAAGGTACAAACTTAGCAAATGTTCCCATAAAAGTACAAAAATGTATCTTGAAGGTACATTTCTGCACCTTCCATTGTACAGTGTGTACTTTCTGAGGTGTAAGGTACATATTTGTACCTTTAAGGTACATTATTGATCCTCAAAAGTTTAATATTGTCCCTTAGATGGTACAAACAGGCAGGGCTGTAGTCAAAACCACCTTAGTCGAGTCCAAGACAAGTCCAAGACCAGGACTAGTTGAATCCAAGTCAAGACCGAGTCTAGGACTTTAAAAAAGGTCTTATGCATGACAGTATCAAGACAATCCATTTTGGGTTTCCCTTTCCCTCCAATATTATTATCAACATAATAAAGACACCTGGACTCGGTCCAGACCAGAAGCCATATTGGGCAAGACCAGTGGCCGAGACCAAGACAAGTCCGAGTCCAAATACTAGCGAGTCCGAGACAAGTCCAAGACCATAGAAAAACGGTCTTGAGTCCGGACTCGAGTCCAAGACTGGACTCAAGTACTACAGCCCTGCAAACAGCTAAGGTCCAAATGTGATCCTCTTATTCAAGGTACAACAATGTACCTTTGAGGGTACCACCCCAGGGACAAGCTTTTGTTCCTTAAAGGTCCTGGTTGGTACTTTTTTTTTGACAGTGTGCTGAGAGTTAGATGAAAACATTGATGCCACTCTCATCTCTGTACCCTAAATATGTAGCTGGAACCAGCAATCGATTAGCTTAGCTTGGCACAGATAGCCTGGCTCTGTACAAAGGTAACAAAATCCACCTTCTCAGCACCTCTAAAGCTCTGTCCTGTTGCTCATCACACGCTACAGGTGTTTTGACTGCCTGTGGTTAGGGTATATGTCTACTGGTGTATGACTGTAACTGAATTCAGTTTTATTTATAGTGTCAAATCATAACGGAACTTTTATCATTTTAACCGTAAGACACCTCAGAGTGAACCTGGCTCTAGGTGGCAGCGGTGGGTGGAGATAGAGGGAGAGAGAGAGAGTACATGCTACCTGTTGACCCATCCTAACAATGACTGTGTTTCCATACACACTAATATCACACTATTATTCCAAATATGACAATATTTTGAGTTTGATACGGGTCATGTAGAATAAAGGATATTACGAAATGGGCCTTATTCCAAACATAGCCTTTTTTCTGTTTAAGACAAGAAATGTCGGTATTTTTCAGGTTTAGGAACATTCACTGGAGATGTATACAGCGTACTCGAAATATGCGTCTAAATTGGGGGTTTTACCAACATAAACAGCCTATTTTGTATACTGCATGCACAGTGGAATATTTGGAATATATCTTTATGGAAATAATATTTTGCAAATCTATTTCATACTCTTGCATTTTTTATCAGAAAAAGAGAAAGAGTAGGTCCATGGACACACCATGAACACACAAGTACTGGGTGATCAGATCAGCTGTTTCAACATACAAATTAGCCGGTAACATAACGTTGGTTGACAGTGTTAACCCTTGTGTTGTCCTCCGGGGTAAAAAACGGACAAAAATGTCAAATATTTTGTTTTTATTTTCACTAACACCACCTTAATGCCACTAGTTTTACACTTCTTTTTGAAATGCATGCTCAATAACCCTCATTTATATAGAATTGTACCTAATATTTGAGTTAAAAAAGCAGAAATTATGAATTATTTTGACTAATAGTTAAGATCAAAGGAATGTACAGAGGAGTTTAGTCAGGAATGAAAGTGATCAACTGTATTTGCAAACAGCGTTGTAAGGAATCCGATCCATTTTTTTGTGGTAATTTAGTTAAAAAGAAACCCATATTTCAGATATAGACATTATTTAAAGGGGTCAAATTTGACCCGAGGACAACAGGAGGGTTAAAAAAAAAAGTGCACTTTTCCCCGTGCAGACTTCAAGATTATCCACGCTTATTTTTCTTTTTGAAAACCTCCGTTTCCAGGTGTGGGAACAGTCTGCTTTGTGTGTATGGAAGCCCACAGCGGAGAGAATAGATATGTTTTCAGATGAACCCGTATTAGCCTGAGGCTGTGTAAGTAAGACGTCACAGAAACAGAACAGCACCGCGGAGTGGATTGGCTTTGCTCGGGGTCTCAGATTAATTGAGACATCTGAGCTCTTGACTGCTGGCTGACGTCTGGCAACATTTCTGCGTATTGGACTCACTCACCGTAGTCTTTTTTACAGTACTTCTTCATGGTTATCTTCATCTTTCCCTTGGACGCTTTGCAGTGAGATTCACAATCTAGGGACAAAAGAGGGGACAGGGACAGAAAGAAGCAAATTAGATAGCAAAGGTCATCCTGTGACTCATTACATGCTTCCTATGACAGAGAAAACATTTTTCAGCATCATCAGGCCAGACTCCAGCTGGATGGACTCTACATGTGGACCCACGCATCACACTCTTCCTGCCCCCAGGGTCTCTATGATGCCTTCAAAGTGCCACTGTGAAACTGGTTATAGCTTACACAGATCCTCCTGTGTCTGCCAACACACTCTTACTATACTCCTCCCGGCTCGTCAGTGTCCTGGCATGCATGGTGAGAGCTCTGAAGGCTACAGGGGTCGCCCCTGCACAAAAGGAGGTCACGGAGGAAGGGGGGGGGGCAGCATCTCACCCACAGGAGGCAAGAAAGTGAACACTCGACCACTGGCCGAGCCTAATTGTTCAGCGTAGGGCGCAACTAACTAACTATTATTTTCACAGTCTATTATCCATTAGTGGTCTGGTCTGTAAAATGTCAGAAAATTATGAAAAATTTTGATCAGTGTTTCCCAAAGCCCAAGATGACGTCATCAAATGTTTTTTTTAGTCCACAACTCAAAAATATTCAATTTACTGTCACAGAGAAGTGAAGAAAATATTCATATTTAACAAGCTGGAATCAGAGAAGTTTTTCATAAAGAAATGACTCAAACCAAACCAATGGGTTATTAAAAATAAAATAAAGTAGTTTAGATTAATCTTCGCAGGTCTTGTTCATTTATTTGTGTTACTTTTCTTCATTTACACATGTAAAAAATTACAAAGAGACAATGTATATTTGGCAGGAGAAATGTGAAGGAGAATTACCTAAAAACCCTTCAGGGGTTTGAAAAGTGGCAGCATGTTACAGGAAATAATCACGTCAATGTAATCTAAACGCAATCTATCAATAATTTCACACAGACATCAACAACTGATTCATAATAAATGCAAGTATACACAAGCCCCGGCATTAACAGCCTAAGGGCAAACACTCAGCGTGACACGGCCTGGAGTCTTCCCCAGACAACACAACGGACTTCATCGACGGCCGAGGATGTCGCTCTGTCACTGCGCCAGGGATCTTTAATAAGGAGGGAGCTGGAGATGAGACCAGAGGCCAAACTAAAAATGAAAATCATTTGCTCCCTCCCACTTTCCACTGGCTGACACAAATTGGAACCAGATCATCTGTGAGTGTTGTTGCCCCCCCCCCCCCCCCCCCCCCCCCCCCCCCCTCCGCCTTTCCCGGAGCAATAAGCCTTGTGCTCTTTTCTGGGGGGTGGGAAAGCTGGGCTGGGCAGTCTGCAGAGAAAGGAGGGGAGCAGTTGAGAGAGAGGGGGGACCTTTCAGCTTGCCTGAATATGGACAAACTTCATTATTTCTTCCAGCCCTCTGTCCAGTCTTCCCCTTTCTTCCCCATTATACTATGTGTGAATGAGGTTGCCTGGGTAATGATTGAGGAAGAAAAAAACGCCCCTCTCCTCCCTCCCTCTCTCTCTCTCTCAAAAAAAAAATAAAAAAGTGGTTTGGGACGTGGGATGAGGATCGAATTCATGTATGTAGAGAAAGCATTTCTGGTGGAAAGCCCGGCTGCTTTCTGGGGTGGCGGGGGAAATAAGAAAAGAGGAAATCCCAAAGTAAATGAATTTGACGAGTCCATATCGAGCACGCCTGATTTCCATGTAAATGAAGTGCCAGGGAGGGGGAGGGGGGGCTCTTTATCTCCCGCTGGCCCCTGGGGGCCTTTATCATACCTCCCTTTGATAGCTGACGTTGCCCATTAGCCCCTAAGCGCAACCGCTGCACCGGCCATTACACCCACCGCTCTCATTAAGGTCCAATCTCCCGCTGTGGGGACAAACGCCCCCTTTGTGTGTCGCTGCAGCAGTGCCACGTTCATTCTGCGGGGTCCCCCGGGGACCACACTGCTCCTAATTTGGAGGGTGGTATCTGTGTGGAGTTTACTGACAGGAATCCAAACTCCACACAGCCTCGCCAGGAACTATAGTAGGAAGTGGGACTCACAACAAAGCTGGATAAAGTCAGTGGCGCCACTCTCGTCCGACACGGACTGATGATCAGAAGTGACTCGGCCTATTCGACCTGCATCATTGTAATAAAGACTAATTGATGCACAGCAATTAAACAAAACACCTAAACAGCTTAGATATCAGGTTTACAGCCTGTTAGCCGGTCAATTACATTCATGAATATCCATCATAATCAGCCGTTAAAGGACAGGCACAGATGTCTTTTTAGTCACAGACTAGAAGATTTTACTAGCAAAACTTCAAACTTACAATGATATCAATCTTGTTTCATTTTGTCGAGACAAGAAAAAGAGTTTTACGACTGACACGACGGGAGCTCTACTCTAGCAATACTCATGATTTCATTCAGATATATTTTTTATACATAGTATGTTTTCGGTGCACTGTTGCAATCATTACCTTTTCTTACGCAGCGGTTTTCTCTTAAGTCTACTTTGTATTTTATTTATCTTTTCTATTTATATAGCTTTATATTTTCATTGTATTATTTTATTGAATTTCTGATATATGTTTGTAGAACTGACTCCAAGAGCAATGCACAAAAATGCCAGTGTAATTATATGGGCCTGTACCTGTGCAAATGGCAACAAACATTGAATCTATTCTATTGGAACTTTGCCTGTGACAGTGGAAAGGCTTGAGACGTCGTTTGGGTCGGTGTAAAGCTGCAGGTAAATATTTTTCTTGCATATCGTCTAATGTAAGCAGCCCAACACGGACACCCTTGTCAGAGCACATGAACAATAGGGTCGGGCAGGCCTTCTCTGTCGGCGCAGCCAGCCTTGATTGAAATACAAACTGGTGCAAATGAAGCATGTAATCAGATTAGGCCTGAGACCCGTGGGTGGGGGGGGGCTGAGCCGGCTGGGAATACAGGCAATGAGGCCGCAGGGAGCACTGGCAAAATATCTGGAGTTCACATCAGCAGCACTCAGACCTCACTGACGTGCGTTTAGTCAGGACCTGGCGCTAAGAATGGATGGAAAAACATGCATGTGTAGAAACGTGCACATAGTTACATGTTCGAAGGAGCAGTAATTTTAGTAGTTTTGTTACACTGTGATTAAAAAGGTAATAAAATGACAAAAATGACATTGAAGGAGCAATAGGACTAAATAGTGCCAGTACTTGAAAACAGAACATATCATAAAAAATATGGCTTTAATCCAAAAGATGTTTTGTTTTATTGTTGTTAAATGAGCTGAATATGTGCTGTTACTCACCTGACGGCTCCTCGTAGCTGGTGTACGTTGCTGTCGGAGATGCAACTGGGATCTCTGTGACAAAGAGATGGACAGACTTTACATTGTGATCATATTGCAGTGTAAACAGAATGAAATTTGTCTGATAGGGAAACACATGTAGCTCAATTTTCTGTGATTATTCTCTGAAGAGCAGAGTTTTATGCCATGTGAAAAACCTCAGAGCGTATGGGAACTACACTTAGGGATGGATGTAATTGGATGTCTTGTTAATGGCAGCTGATTTTGACACGCAGATGTGCCGGAAAATGTAACAAGACTGCGATTTTCCTATTAATGTTCCGCTCCCTCCTGGGTGTTATGTCCTGTATGTTAAAGGTACAGAGAGCCAAGGCCACACGTCTTGTTAAAGTTGGAGCCGGCAGAGAGTTGGATATCACAAAAATGTAATATTGTGCTATTAAAACCAAAAGACATTATCTCAAAAATATACGAGAAGCCAAATATATTCTTCCAGAACCCCTATTTCCCCCCAACGTTTACACCGCATTTGTTACTTTTCCAACTAAATTAAAGAAATCCAATACCAGCAGGTTAAATTATCATTGTGGATTGCAGCCAAACAAGTCCACAGAGGCCATGTCCACTTTTTCACTTTATCAGAAATGTCAACCCCAGCAACCTCGCGGACAATTGTTAGTGTGTACATCTCCTCCCAGACATCACTGTTATCTTATCTGACCACGCCAGCCAGCTACCTGAAGCTCCTAGCGAAAGCAGCTACCAGCGACCCATCTCTGTTTCTGTGAGGCGCTGGCGTTTATTGCCGAGGGCCTGGAATCTGCAGGCAGCAGATACAGCCAATAAACATATCAGCCATCATTCCCTTGGACTCATTCTGGGGATTTATTGTGAGACGGACCGTTAATGTTGTTGAAGGCACACATGGCCATGTTAGGCAAGCTCTAATGGTCTGTTTATCCAGGCTCGGGTTTGAACGGCTAAATATCCACCCAAAATATCTTAAAAATAACACAAAATGAGTGTGAGCCATGAATTTATGAATTACAAACATGTGTCCTGTCCTTTTCAGGTCCTGTTCTACGGTTCTCTGAGGGTTTGATATCGCTAATGGGGTTTTGGTATCGGAGCTTTGATGAAAAGTAGGGTCACACCAGCAATTTAAGAGTTTAAAAAAATAGCAATCAATTAATTCTGGATCCATGACCTTCCACTGTTGACCAATAGCGAGCCATCTTGACAGAGTTGACCTTTGAGGGAATGGCGAGCCGGAGAGTCCAACACGGAGGAAGATATTGTAATAAAAAGCATTACAAATAAAATGTTGGTAATAATATACCTGTTACCATCTCAGAAACGCAAGTTACATCTCATTAAAACCCGACATTTAGTGGTGTTTTATTTATTTATTTATTTTAAGAATCCACCAACACCGCGAAACATTTTGGCACAGAAATAAAGTCTGAGTCTCATTTCCTGTTGCTGGATTTGAGGGTTGAGATGGTTGGACTATATAGACGGAGACATTTGGGAGATGGACATTATTGTCAGTAGAGTTTTACGCTGTGTTGACGCGAGCTGTCCTGCCACTGTTCCTGTGGTCAGAGCCCGAACCAGAGAACAACATCTGTGTCCCAGCAGGTCCGATATGGACATCTGTCCCAGCAGGTACGATAAGGACAACATCTGTCCCAGCAGGTACGATAAGGACAACATCTGTCCCAGCAGGTCCGATAAGGACAACATCTGTCCCAGCAGGTCCGATACGGACAACATCTGTCCCAGCAGGTCCGATAAGGACAACATGTGTCCCAGCAGGTCCGATACGGACAACATGTGTCCCAGCAGGTCCAATACGGACAACATGTGTCCCAGCAGGTACGATAAGGACAACATCTGTCCCAGCAGGTACGATAAGGACAACATCTGTGTCCCAGCAGGTCCGATACGGACAACATCTGTCCCAGCAGGTCCAATATGGACAACATCTGTGTCCCAGCAGGTCCGATACGGACAACATGTGTCCCAGCAGGTCCAATACATGTGTCCCAGCAGGTCCGATAACATGTGTCCCAGCAGGTCCGATCTGTCCCAGCAGGACAACATGTGTCCCAGCAGGTACAATAAGGACAACATCTGTCCCAGCAGGTACGATAAGGACAACATCTGTGTCCCAGCAGGTCCGATACGGACAACATCTGTCCCAACAGGTCCAATATGGACAACATCTGTGTCCCAGCAGGTCAGATAAGGACAACATCTGTCCCAGCAGGTACGATAAGGACAACATCTGTCCCAGCAGGTACGATAAGGACAACATCTGTCCCAGCAGGTCCGATACGGACAACATCTGTCCCAGCAGGTGTGTCCCAGCAGGTCCGATAAGGACAACATCTGTCCCAGCAGGTCCGATGTGGACAGCATGTGTCCCAGCAGGTACGATACGGACAACATCTGTCCCAGCAGGTACGATACGGACAACATCTGTCCCAGCAGGTCCGATGTGGTCCCAGCATGTGTCCAACATCTGTCCCAGCAGGTACGATACGGACAACATCTGTCCCAGCAGGTCCGATATGGACAGCATCTGTCCCAGCAGGTACGATATGGACAACATCTGTCCCAGCAGGTACGATATGGACAACATGTGTGTGTGTGTCCGAGCAACTGACAGATATTAACATGTCTGGAATCTATGTTTAGGCCTGCTACACGTAATATCGTTACATTTTGTCAGCGGTGGAAAGTAACTATACTTTACTTTTGAGTATTTTCATTTTCCTCTACTTTATACTTCTACTCCACCACAATTTAGAGTATATTAGGCCTATTGTACGTTTTACTTCCCTCTATATTATATCCCTATAGATTTAGATATATAGCTTTAGTTACTTTGCTGATTCAGATTAATACAAAATATTATGAATAATTTATGATGTATTATAGTGATTAAAGATAGAGACTTTGATGATCCCGTGGTGAAACTCACAAGCTTCTTGCCAAGGCATACTTCTGCTGTTATTTTGGTGAAAGTAATTTAAAAGTAACGCAATACAAGTCATTTCCCTGCTGCTAGGACGGTGCATAGTCAGAAAACACTGACCAATCAGAGCAGACTGGGCTTTTTCAGGAGAAACTGAGCGTTTCTGACAGAGGGTGAGTACAGGTAGATTCAGACACACAGTATGAGAAAAATACAGTTTTTTTTTACACTAAAGCATGTAAACATGTTCTCGTAGAAACCCACAATACAAATATAGACATGTAATTAAATCTATTTAAAAAAGAAAAGATAATTCCCGCACACTTTTCACATTTCGACAAATAAATCAAATGCAGAGTGGAACTTGTGTGCGGGAATTGGATTTTATTTTCTAATTGGATCTTTAGGAGATTTGATTTCCTGCACCACAAAGAAGAGGCAAGTGGTGTGCTGGCTATAACCTTTATTAAATCTATCAGGTATTATCTATAAAAATATAAAGTATCCTTCATTAGAAAGTTCTTCCAGAGGCCCTATATTATAAGAGGTTGTTGCTTGCGCAGTCAACTTAAATGAACTCTATGGATCCAATCATTGTGTGTGACGGTGGTACAAGTCGGCCTTACTGATGCAGGGGGCGATGGGAGAGCGGCTCTGCTGGTAGCCCTTGGCACAGCGGTTACAGGTGATCCCCCGTCACTCCATCCTTGCAGGGGCATTGGCCTGTTGTCTGGTTACACGTCTTCCCTGCTGCTCCAACTGGATGGCAATCACATGCTACAAAATGGACAAAAAAAAAAAAAAGCGCACAAGAACATCAAGCTTGATTGTACCCAAGTAAAGAAAATGAAAATATGAGGTGGTTTCAAAACCAGTGCCCTTACAAAAACAGATATCAGCTTTCACATGGCTACAGTGCGTCTCCGCCCTGCCCACTGCTGACTCTACATAATCCATACAATAAAAAGTCATCTGACGCAAAAAACCTAGTGAGAAATCATTCGCATTAGAGCATGCTGGTTTTTCCTTCCAGACCACCACAGATGGGGAACTGGGCCCTGCACCAGCAGAAAACCTCAATCAAATTACACCGCTTCCCTCCACCCATAATGACGATGGGATTTTCATTAGGTCTGCTCTGAAAGGCACGCAGGAGAGTAAATAACTTGATTAATTACAGGGTTTCACCCGCACCGCACTGGCCTGCTGTGTGTTACGCAAAATGCACGCGTTGTGCGTCTGCAAACGGGCGCATGTGTCTTTGAGCTTCTTGAGAGCAGGCTTTGTGCACCGTTGTGATCAGACAGACTGTGTGCTCTTCAGATTAGATTTCTAATGTAAAGCTTTTTGGCAAAGAGTTCCTTGCAAATACTGCCTGAATAATGTTTCCCATTAATGGATGAGTGGAACGCACTTCAAAGTCTGTTTAAGCTGTTAGTTGGGAGGGTCACACATTTCAATGTGAGAAATTTGTTCTCTCTCTGTGTGTGTGTGTGTGTGTGTGTGTGTGTGTGTGTGTGTGTGTGTTCTGCCAAGCGTTTACCATAAAGCCAGTGTTTGAAGTGGAAGCCCAGCCTCCCTATTAGCCCTGCATGTGTTATATGTACCAGCAGAGTTATTTGAAATGTGCTTGAAGTGGTCCAGTAGAGGTTGGAGTTGCTTTTAGTTGGAATTTATGGCGCTTCATGAACATAACGACATGCTTATTAAGGTCTAAACTCCTTTGTTTTTCTTCTACTTGATATGTATCATTAAAGTGTCTTCTGAGTGTATTTGTTGAAATAAAAGTAAAATGGTCAAATCTTCAGAGATCCAGTTTGTTTCCTCTGAGAATTCGATACATCATAGTATCACAATATCTTCCGTGGCAATATACTGTGTCGATGCACGGATGCCAAGTATTGATCTATTATGATATTATGATATGTTGGTCCGTTGGTCTGCTTGACAATTGTTTCCTTTTGGGGACGTCATTTGAAGTTGGAGAAAATGTACTAAATTGCAATATATCGCAGAATATTGCAATGTTAAAAAATCGCAATAACATCGTATCGTGACATAAGTATCGTGATGATATTGTATCGTGAGGCCTCTGCTGATTCCCACCCATAGTAGTTCCCAACCTCTTCGGTCTGGGGTACCCCAATGCCCTGTCAAATTAACTCACTTACACCATCATCCATTCAAAACATATGTTCCAAATGAAAAACTAAACAATATCCACTTTTATATAAAGAAAAATATGTTATATAAAAGTTGATATTGTTATGTTTTTAATACAATTTCATACAAAACTGTCAATATATATATATATATATATATATATATATATATATATATATATATTTTTCTCTTTCTTTATCAGAGATCATTTTAAGGGCATTTTAGGCCTTTATTTAAAAGGACAGCTGAGGACATGAAAGGGGAGAGAGGGGGGCAGGTAAACCTCCGAGGAGTAAACCTCCACACTGTATGGGCGCCCGCTCTACCAACTGAGCTATTTGGGCGCCCCAAAACTGTCAGTATTAAGGGTTGGTTTGTCAGCTATCGTACTACTAGCCTACCAGGCTGCTACTACTTGGAGCTTGAGAATCAAGCTGACCATTCATCCATTAACGTTACTTTTAGTTCACCATTTGAACTAAAAGTCCTTACTTTTAGCTGCCTTGATTGAACTTCTGTGCTTGCTTGCTAACTAGTTGTCACATACTCTCACATACTCTGACTTGTTAATATGAGGCTATTCTTTTAATATTGCTCTCAACAGTTGTGTCTTGTCTTACCGATGTACTCTATGCTCTGTTGTTTTATCTTGTAACCTGTTTGGCTTTGTGCTTTGTTTTGTTGCTAATCTTTTTGCTTTTGTGCTGTGTCTTGTTTTGTGCCAAGTTCTGCTCTGCTTTTATTGTCTCTTTCTTGTTTATTTGTATTTTTAAAAATCTTTAGATATATATATATATATATTATAATTTCTTCTTTTTTTTAAATTAGTTGAGCTATTCTATAATCTGTGCACGTACCCCTTGGCAATTGTACAAGTACCCTCTGGGGTACCCCTGGTTGGGAATCATTGACATAACACAGCTTACAATAAAAAATGAAGAATTACATCATGGGAAGATTTTACTGTCTCTACCAACAAGGTTTTATTTTGGCTGCTAAAACACGTTACACTACTCCTTTAAGAGACAGTGTTTGATTTACTCTATATTAAATGTGAAAGACTGAATAATGTTTATAATGCAATGAAATAAAAAAATAAAACAGGATGCTTTCTTATTTGTTTTGTAATGACAGGTAGAATGCAAAACCACAGCCTCACTGCCTTGAGGAGGTGCTTCAAACTGGACAGATTAATTATTTTTAGCCTGCAATGGAGGGGCCTGTGGAGCTGAATGGTTGCGGAGAGGGTTCGGAGGAGTGCGGTGCAGTGAACCATGTACCAGCTTCATCTCTGTGGACTCCTAGTTAAAGGCTTAGACTGCCTAATGTACAAGGGGATGGGGGGGCACTCTAGTTCTCCAAGAGCTGTGTTTACACTGCGCTTGATGAGGGGTGAAGTTGTTAATCTGGAAAATAAAGCATAAGGCATTCCACGCTGCCGCTGGAGATGTAGGCGCTGTATAGTGCACTAAACCTTCAACTATTAAGCAAATCATTTTGAGACATTTTGAGGGGGGGGTTATGGAATGGAGAATGAAAGCAGACTTCCTCCTGGCTGCGTTGGCGCGGCGCTGTATTTCCTGTCCAACAACAGCAGAATGGGATGGTTGGCTGATTTGAACAATAAATATAGTGGTTTCTAACTGATGTCACATTGCCCTGTTTTTGTCACCTGAGGAGAAAGGCAGCAATCAGGCTGTTTAGGTTTGATCCCACAGCACCGAGCTGGGGATATGAAGAGATGGGGTCAGGGGCTTGGAGTGTTCAGGTTACTGATCCAGCTGTTTGGAAAGACTTTACAAAGATCTATGGATGTTTCTACATCATTAGGCAAAGTGAGAAATTCTGTTACGCTAACCTGCTCCCAGCTCCATCCCCTTGACTAACTACTCCTCAAATATAGCTTGTGAAAATGTTTAGGCTGGCGGAGTTAAACAATGCTGCAAAGAACCATTTGTCATTTTTTTTGCAAAGTACAAACGATCTGTCAAACTTGTGTTCACATGCAATAAATTGACCTCAGCTCTCAACGCAACTCTGAAAACACTTTTCGTAGGCCCAGTTGCTCGTGCCTTTTCCTTCATTTAATGCAAGCTGAATGAGTTTTAAGAGAGAAAATGAAGAGGGGAGGACTATTGCAACATGCAGTAGGAAATATCATGTTGCTGTTCCTGTGTTAAAATAGCCAGTGGTATACCGAGGATGGGGGCACCGGAGGATAGGCATCCTTTCACTTGCCAATCATAGCTCAGCAGTGTATGTTGCTTGAGAGAGCAATATATATGCATCTGTTTAACACACTAATTTTTTCATTAGTGTGTGGTAAGAAATTGTAGCCAATTGTAGCCAAGCAGCCACTGCCAAGAAGTTAGTAACTTTTAAAAAGTTTTTTTCCCCCCAGTCTATAAACAGACTTTCTGTTCGAAAACAGCATCTCACATAAACCTCAATGTTTGTAGGCAAACATGCTGTCACGTAGTCAGTAGTCTGGACCAACCAAAGTCCATTTCCAGGATAAAGCCAGATGTCAGGCTTTGACCCTCACCTTCCACTCTCTTTGTGTTGCCGTTCTCAAAATCCCATCGCTACAGGAAGCAACATGCTGAAAATGTCAAGTTTAAAAAAAAAGAAGAAGAATTTGGATGGTGCAACAAGGCAGCCCTGCTTGGTTCTTTCAGGGAATGATCGTAAAGATTTACAAAGATATGTTTAAGGCATTTCCTCTCTAACTGGGATGTTTTGAGACCTATTGGTGGGATTGCTGTAGACGAAGTTACATGGAGATACACTGGTAAGAGTAGATGAGGTTTAACCATGCATCAGCTAATTTAAATAGTTCATGTTACTGTATTGTATGTGGCGTTTTCTTCCACTATGTTCCACTGCCAAAAAGAGCCACCGTTGCTGTGTCCAGAGCTTAGCGCCGACCGAGATGATTGTGATTGGTTTAAAGTAGGGGTCAACCAATTATTGTCCTGGCAGATTATTGGGGCCGATATTTGGCAATAAGCAGATTATCTGTATTGTTGTTTTAATTTACAGATAGCCGATAAAGTTAAGTAATTAGAAAGTGTGCTACTCTGGCCCCGCAACAGCTCTGTAAGCAGTCTGCAACACCTGCAAACAAACTGTTTAAACTGGAGAAAGCTATTTTATTTTTTATATTTTTATATGTTTAACCCTTGTGTTGTCCTCCGGGTCAAAAACGGACATTTTTGTCCCTTTTTCAGACTTTGTTTTTTAGTTTTTACTAACACCACCTTACTACCACCAGTTTTACACTACTTTTTGGAATCCATGGTCAATAACCCTCATTTATATACAATTATACTTAATAGTTGAGTTAAAAAAGCAGAAATTATTCTTACTAATAGTTATGATCAGAGGAACATACAGGTGAGTTTAGTCAGGAATGAAAGTGATCAATTGTATTTGCAAAGAGCGTTGTAAGGAATCCAATCCATTTTTTTGTGGTAATTTGGTTAAAAAGAAACTCATATTTCAGATATAGACATTTTGTAAAGGGGTTAAATTTGACCCGAGGTGAACAGGAGGGTTAAAGGTTCAGTTTTAGTAAATAATTGCTTAAAGCATTTAAACAATCTTCTAAAATGTTTTAATTTTGACTACAAGATTTTCATTTTTACTGTAAGTGCATATGGGTTTTGGCCCTGAAAAAACAGTATTGGTCAACTCCTAGTTTAAAGAAATGCAAACAACCCGGAGCGTTTTTTTTCTTCTAACCCAGAATGCATCTGTAGTGTAGTCAGTCCTTACTCCACAGGGCTGTGGAGATAGTTCTGTGAATGCGAGACTACATAGGCAGAGACAGGCATGTGTACACGTATTTTGTGCATTTATGGGATATTTTGCCGGTGAGTGTTTAGACAGAGCAACTGAGTGACAGCAGTTTGTCTGCTCAGGGCCTCGGAGCCTGCCTTTACTCTCTGAGGTGTTGCGAGACAGAAGGAGCCCAGCTTTTGTCTCCACACACGTTAATCCCTGGCCGCTTTGTCTCAAGCCTGACGTATGTGCCCACACCTGCGTGTGTGTTGTTTTTTTTTGTGCCTGTGCAATGTGTTGCAAGTATGAATAGGGGAGATGGACGATTAGCGAGTTGTTTCCACGACTCTGTTCAGCGGATCAGCTCACACCTCTGTTCTGTTTGTTTTGTTTGTCTCGTCAGGGATCCACAGAGGACCCTAAATAGCTTGGCAGCTGCATGGGTCAGTTCCCTGACACCAAGACAGGTGGGCGCTTTTCTCCACAACTTTTTAAATAATTCCATTAATACCTGAAGTATGAAACAGACAGCGGTGGAAGAAGTACACAGATCCTAAAAGTTAAAGTCCTGCTTTCAAAATCTTACTTATGTGACAGTACACATATTATCAACAAGATACAGTTCATTTATCAAAAGTATTGTTTTACAGAAAAAGTACAGTAGTAGATTGTCAATACTAATGCACCGATGTCTAAGCAGCATTTTACCGCTGTAGCTGATCCTGCCCTTCCTGCAAAGCATTCTCTTTAACAGGTTCGTATGATATTGTATACAATTTATATGATATCAAAAGAAATTTTGTGGTCGTTACAGTTAAGTTTAGACAACAAAAGGTGACTGTGAGCCAGGTACAGAGTAACATGAGGTTAATGTCATTGTAGAGGCTGTTGTAGTTAAGTTTAAAATGACAAAAGGTGACTGTCACGCAACGACTACATTTAGATACCAAGCCACCAGATTAGAAAAAAAGATGGTGGCTTAAACGGGTTAAAACCCCGTTTCCATTAAGTTGTACTTCCAGGACATGAACACCCGTTTCCCGGGTGAAAGTCTTGTGTCCTTGAGAGTGTGGTTTAGACCTACTCTATCTGTAAAGTCTCCTGAGATAAGTCTGTTATGATTGGACACTATAAATAAAATTGAATTGAATTTCCTGTTACCTTTGCAAGCCCTCCGGTGAGAGATGGACTTGGTCATGTCCCTGTAGTAACCCTCCTTGCAGTAATGGCAATGGCGTCCCGCCGTGTTGTGACGACAGTTGAGACAGACGCCGCCACTTCTCCGGCCTGACAGCTTGTACAGCTCCATGTTGAAACGACAGCGGCGGGCGTGCAGGTTACAGTGGCATGCTGGGTAGACAGAGCAAAAGAGAGAGAGAGAGAGAGACGCTGAGAAACTCTACCTAGACATTTTGCAGATCAGCTTGTCATAATGATTTTAAATGAAATATGTTCAGTACTCAAATTTAAACAATCCCATGTGGAAGTATTTTGAAACAATTGGCTGATTTTCATGTTTTCACTCCAGTTGCATGGTAACATAGTCCCCAGTCAGTTGAGAAACTCCAAACTCTTCTACATACAGTATATATATGCTTGTTATCTGACAGCGATGAACTCAACACACAAAGAGCAATTCCAATTTGCACCTGTGGTGCGGAGCCAAACGCAGATCCTGAGAAAAAGCATTTGAAAGACATCACAGTCTCAATCTCCTGCGCTTGAGTTTGTCATTTTTAGACAACAGGTTATTGAAACAGATGGCGTGGCTCGGCCTGCTTTGGTCAGGCTTGAGAATAATGGAGTCTCTAAAAGAAACGTCCTGGTTCAGGCTCTTGTTCGCTTGGCCACCTGCTTGTGAACTTAACCTCTGACCTCTGGTGATTTCAGGCAGGAAAACTTTCTTCCGCTCTCCCACACATCTGAAAGACTGCAGATTTATTGTCATTGCTATTTTCAGTCGTTAACATTGACCCCAAAGTTCAAATTCCTCACGCACTGATGTACTGCAACGATCTCAGGCCTCTCTTAAAAAAAAATACTAAAACTAATGTCATTTCTATTTTTAGAAGAGTTTTATTGGAGGTTATTTTTATGTCATTTTCTACTGTCTTTATTTATTGTCACTTTTTGTGACAGTGGTGTTGTCACCAATCCTCTCACTTCTCAAGTTTAGCCATTTAGCTCCTGTTAGCTAAAGCAAAAACAACGTCAAAGTAATTATAAATAAACTACTAACTTGTTGAATTGAACACAATAGGCTACACAGAGACACAGTAACTTCACCTATCTCTTTATTTAGCTTATCCAACTAGCCTATGCTATGCTAGGTTGTTTTTATTATTCAGCATAAAAGTGAAGAGAAAGTGTTAGCGGTGTTAGCTTGCTAGCGCCTGTTGGCTAAAGCAACCACAGAGAAAAGACACTTGGTCATTTTGTGCTTCACAAAATTTCTTTTAGGAACATCTTTACAACCAAAAAAGGCTGCCAAGGTAACTAACAAATGAACCAGCTAACGTTAGCTGCTGCTGTTATTACTGTCTCTTCACTTTGATGAAAAGTAATAAACAAAGCTCAGGTAAACCTGCATGTGCCGCTAAGCCGATACGCTAAATAATTCAGTTGGTTAATTCAGAATTACTTACTTAACAACTTTGTTAATATTTATTAGAAAAATTAAATTAATTTTAATAAATAAAAATGATAACGAAAATGAGAATGATGAAATAACATAGGGTGACCAGACGTCCCTGGTTTTGGTGACCTGTCCCCGGCTGGATCTGTCCCCGGAAATGTCCCCGGTTTTCACTGTGACCGACAGACCCGATACTGGAATGAAAGAAAGAAAACTCTGACCAAACGGAGCCGATCGAGCAGCGAAAATAGATTTGAGCCCACCAGGTAGGGGGGGTCGAGTATTTGGATGTCCAGTGGTCTAACCCACGTAAAAACCTAGTTTTCCACAATAGAAACATGATATAAATGGAAAAACCTACTGTTATAGCTATAAAATGGCAGACTCATCCACAGTGCATGATATTTCAATAACCCTTCATACGCGCTTCAGGATGACGACAAGTAGTTAAAGACGTAGGCCTATAGCCCTGCAACAATTATCTAAAAGTTACACCTTTTGGAAGTACCATCCATAATAAACAGTAAAATATTAAAGTTGTGGGAAGTTTATATGGCTTAAAATCAAAGATGGGAAGTAACGAAGTACAAATACTTCGTTACTGTACTCGAGTAGATTTTTTTGATATTTTTACTATACTATTTATTTTTGTGGCAACTTTTTACTTCTACTTCTTACATTTTAACACAAATATCGGTACTTTCTACTTCTTACATTTTACAAAAATTGGCTTGAAAAGTTGGCAGCTCTGTTAATGTGTATCTGGGCAAAAACTTTAGCTCAGCAACTCGCCGCGAGTCGGCTTACAGTGGGGTTCGAAAGTTTGTGCGCCCCAGGTAAAAATGTGTATTAATGTGCATAAAGAAGCCAAGAAAAGATGGAAAGATCTCCAAAAGGCATCAAAAGACAGATTAGACATTCGTATAATATGTCACAAAAAGTTTGATTTTATTTCATAATTTACACTTTCAAAATAACAGAAAACAAAAAAATGGCATCTGCAAAAAAAGCTGTCTTTGGAAAGCTGAGACCTGACAGTGTCATGGATTGTCCTCAATCCTCGTCTGGAAAGACCAGGTGATGTCAATCTTAAGGTTTTAAATGCCCAGACTCATCTGGATTTACCCTGCAGAGATCTGAGGACCAGGTAACCATAGTCCTCAGAAATCAGCCACATTTCAACACAACAGAAGGAAATGGAAAATTCATGCATCGGCAGAATTTCCATGGCAATGGTACACCTAAAACAGCTGCCGCTCAAACCGTTCCCCACTTGGCTGGTTTCTATACATTTCATTTCCATGATTAAAAGCATACGTGACGTTTTACAGATGCAGGAAATACAAGAACAGAATTTGAGCTGAAGTTGTTGATTTTCAAAATTATCTTTATTTAATTTAAACTTTCACAGTTGATTTGGCGTGTGGGAGGAACCCGAATCACTCGGAGTCCAGCCCACGCAGACGCACCCCTCCCCACCCTGAGCCCCCACGTGGCCCTGACATGCTGCACTGCAATATGGAGACAGGGCGCTGCTTTTCTCTGAGGTCTCATGGGTCAAGGTGGAGTGGAGATGGTTCACAATGTAAAGGGGGGGGTGTTCTTAGATGTCAATTATCTGGAGATCACTTTCCACAAACGGCTTGATGTGAATGATGCCGTCCTCTGGATCAGGACGTGGCTGTCAGGACGATGTGTTGTCTGCACGGCGATGCACAGTATTGTCCCCCGGGAGACGGGACGGGGTCTCCTCTATGTCTATTGGGGCAACCTTTTTTGTTGGCAGGACGTTTGTCCTTACCCACGACTTAAATTTCTGTAGCGGCGTCCCTCTCGCCAGTTTAAGAGGCAGAGTTGTTTCTGTGGGTTGTGATTTGACATGGTGCAGCTCCACGGTCATGTCGTTGTTCATTCTGATGAGGGAGCTCTGTTCCTGGTTGCTTTGCACGTCTCTCTGAAAAAGCTGCTCCTTGCAACGTTTGTGCTCCCTGCACAAGTTCTGGTAGCACTGTCTGTAAGTCTTGATCATCTGATCTTTGGCTTTGATGGCTTCTCTGAGCCCCATCTCGGTGTCACCATCCATCTGCACATTGGATTCATTGTCCATGTGCCGTTTTTTGACGTTTATGACTTTGCGTACAAATTTCTTGGGCTCTGAAGTGAACTCCATGCACGCCTGCAGATCGGCCTTGAAGCGCATCACGTTGGTGCTCAGGTTCCTGTTCTTCTCTCTCTCCTGGATCAGGTCTGGCTGACATTGCCTCACTTTGTCTTTGAGATTGGAGATGGTCTGTCCCAGGTCGGCGTTCTCCCGGAGCGTCTTGTTCAGCCGCTCTCTGGTGTCTTTGAGCTCAGACTGCGCCGCTCTCAGGTCCTCCTCGATGCTGTGGAAGTTGTTCTTTACTTCGTTTAATTTAACAAGCAGAATGAAGTTGTTGTCCTTCTCTTTTGCCAAATCCTCTTGCAGTTGCTTGTTGTCCTTCATCAGACGAGACATCTCCAGGTTTTGATTCCTGATGACATTTTCTTTGTCCTTGATCGTGCTCTCTAACGAGGAGGCCTTCTTGCCGAGGTCTTCCTTTTTTCTCAGCTCAGCGATTGTCTCCTTCAGCTCTTTGATTATCATCTCCAGTCCTTTCTGCTTAACTAACTCGTTGAGTCGCGTGTCTTTCTTCAGTATTTCTTCTGCAGCGAAGACTTTGTCTCTTTCTTGTATCTGTAATTGTAAGTCCTCCGTTCTGTTTTGGTACTCCATCTCCACTTGGGGCAGCGCAGCTCCAAGTTCTTCCAACTCTGCAGCTTGTCTTCCTGACCACTCTTTGGCGATCCTTAGCTCCGCCGTTAGTTTTTGGCACACCGCCTTCTCCTCCGCCAGCCTCTCGTTGTGCTCCTCTTGCATCCTCCCTATTTCAGACTCATAATGAGCCTTCAGTTCTTCTATAGTTTTCCTGCCGTTCACCTCGCTCTCACACTTCTGCTTGCGGAGTTTTGACTCGGTTTGTGTATTTTTTGCTGTATAGTCCAGCAATCTTATCAGGAGCTCGGCCTTATCGAGTCTGATGCACTCCACTTCATCTCCACTTAACCGCATCTGGGCTTTGCACTCCTCTGCCTTGTCCTTGTAGGTGTTCACTTCTTTCTCCAGAGCCTTGATTCTGGTCTCTAGAAATTTTATTTTTAAAATATTCAACTGATTTACTTTACTAAATTTCACCTCTTGATGTTTAACTTTCATTTTGATAGTGTCCCCGTTTAAGCTTTACAAAAATTTAAAACATGACGTGTTTTGGAGGTATTTACGCTTCTGAGCTGAAAATGTCCCCGGATTTTGTCTGAGAAATCTGGTCACCTTAAAATAACATCCTTGTGTTAGCGGTATTTGAACGTTTAGGTTACTTTTTCCCCCTTGTCTCGGCTGAATCAGGCACGGACCAATCATGTGAGCAGTCCTCACAGTCCCTCACATTTTGGTAATCTCTCCATCGATGCGGCCGTCTTAATGTTATTACATAGAGATGTTGGCGATAAGACTCACGCATATGCTCATCCTTCACCAGTGGTCTGAATCAAGTACAAACCAGAACCCACCTGCCAAAAGGGACCAGTGCTGGCAGGTGGTTGGGATTCAGAAACACTCCTTTTGAATGGGGGTCCCAGATGTACACACACACACACACACACACACACACACATGCGCACATACACACACATTTGGCAGCTGTCACAGGCTTATCTCCCACATTACCCTCCACAAGGCCGATCCAACACACACACACACACTATACCAAGCTTTGAACACACACACACACACACACACACACACACACACACACACACACACCCTCCTACCCTTCCCTTTCCCTCTTACTCTTTAACGCTTTCTTATCCAAGATGTTATCTTCACTTAAGGGAAGTGTTAGGGAAAATACAACGGGGCTTTTTTCATGAATAGGAAATGGAATGCTCTTAGTTTTCAGATGCTGGTACTGTACTTTCATCTTACTCTAATATTCAGAGACATGTGTTTATTGTGTTTATCAAAGAACACAATTACTTCTTTTTTTTTACAGTGAGAGACAAAAACTAAGCGGGCTACACATCATAATTTATCATTTTCTTGTGTTTCGATTAAGCACAAGGAAATAGAAATAGAAGTCTGTAATTCTTTGGCAAATATTTCAATCCGAATCTGTTTCTTTGGAGACTTTCTCAAAGGTAAAAAAAAAAATCTCTTTTTTTCCTGTGTGAAAGTGTCAGGAGATATCTCCATAGCTGTCTCCAGGCCCTTTAATAAGCACTGTGCTATCTCACCCACACATCCGCGCTCTGCTCACACAGTCACTGTAGTTGTCGTCCAGCAGTGACAACAGCTTGAGCGCCGATAAGCCGGGTTTACAGGCAACAGGCTCCCAATGCCCCTCGCAACATCTGTCACACGATTTCCAGATAACTGAATTAGGAACTATTGAAAAGTCAGGGCACAGGTAAACCTTTGTGGCTTTTGTTCTTCAACAGTTTGGGCTATAAGCAAAAAGTATGTGAAATCACTAAGTGAAGGGCCTTTTTTGTTTTTCAAGCGTACGCCCACGGTTCTGTCAGATGAACCCATGCACCCAGGTGGTGATTTGTTAATATTTAACACAGGTGATGGACGTTCCTAATGACTAGCTATGTCTTGTTTCTGTATGGTTTAATACCCACCCCCTAATTCAAAGCAAATTCAAATCCATCTGCTACTTCAGCACCGCAGACAGCACCATGGATTTATCAATACTCAGCTTATATTTGCTAGGGATATTTTAGAGCCATGGCCAGCCCAGGGCCATAGATTCTAACTTGCACAAAATACTGCAACCTCTGCATTCCTCACACGTCTGCAAAACGGGAAAGACATTTTCAGAGTGCCACAAACCCCCTGAAATTTGTTTATTATCAGAGTCGGATCCATTCAGTCCAATGACAGTTAGAAAGTATGCAAGACCGATATGATTAAATCAAGCAACTTCTTATAGGAATGGATGGGGCGCCATCTTTGACTAATGTATCCAGACCTCTTTAATACATCCACCAATTCAACCATATATTGTTTACTTAGCTAAGTATTCAATTGTTTACCTGTTACTTTAAGTGTATATGTGGGAATGCTTATGATCCAAATTGAGTTAGTAAACACATTATTATAGAATGTTATTATTCAAGTGAAAAACAAAATTACAATTCTGAATATAAAGTGAGTTTATATATGCTTTGTAACTGCAAATCAGCAGCTTACTGTGATTTTGCACTGGACATATAGAGTACCAAGGTGTCTTTTCTGGGTCTGCTTCATTTGGTTTCAAGGGCCTACTTAGAGCTATGCTATTCCAATCTATTTATGTTCAAGTGCCATCTATCAGGCTTAGCAAAGGAAGCGCTCGTGGTGGGTGTGCATATTGGATGGAAATTACGCATCCCACAGCTTGGTGGAGGCGTTTTTTTCTCACTCCGTCAACAGAGAAGAGCTCACTTCAGAAACAATCAAACGTCTGTCCGTGATGATCGCTGATGAAATTTGGTTATGGACGGTTTGAAGAACTGCAGATATTTACCAAGCCTGTCAACAGGTGTCAGATTTGAACCGTACCGACTGAAGAACGCACCGCTTCTTCAGACACGGAGACAGATGGAATTCCACCACATTTGGTGTTTATTCAGGACCAATTAGTCTCTCACTGTGTATAATCCCGCGCAGTCACTCATACCGTGAGCTGGCAACGTGTGCCAGATCAAACAGGATTCATCCCAGCCTGCAATCGGAGGAAAAGACAACACTTGGCCCTTAACAGATTACAGAAACATATTTTTACCACAGAAGTTGGTTTAGTAGTTGGATATTTCAAAGAAACGCACACATACAGAAAGATACAAACTGTAGTGTTGTGAAGGTCTCTATGAGACTGTTTTACTTGCTTTTTTTAAGGTAGGTGCATGACTGCTTAGTTTTTTAGTGTGCTACTACATTCCCTGAGCTCTCACACACACACACACACACAGACACACACACACACTCTGTTGAATTTAAAAGTACTTGATTCTAAGGACTTACTGCAAAGCATATGAAGATTACGCAATGCTTGCATAACACGTGTATTGTATATGTGGGGGATGTTGCAGAAGAGTCAAAAGAGTTCATTAATATCCATGTGTGAAGTGTTTTTTTTTTTATTTAAGTTGAGTGTATCGTTACATTGCTAACCAGGCAATGATTAAGTCAGTGATTAGGTTTTATTCTCTGAAAGTAGTTCCTCTGTAGGATTAAAAAGAAATCCCTGAGATGTAACGGGTCACATCATGTTCCATAAAAAGAGATGGCACAAATATATTATTATAATACTGGACGGCTGGAAGTAAATATGATGGAAGTAAATTGATTTCTGCTGGTAAGGTTGAATAAATCAGTCATAGAAAATGGAATCAGCTGCCACGGGTCTAACAGAAGCAAACAAGTGTTTTGGTTTCTGAAAGCATTCGTTGACTTTCTCTGATGAAGTGCGTTTGATTCGGTAATGCACACACATAAAAAGCTACGATCCGTCACCCTCATCCGCGACTTCCACCAGACGCACGTTTTTCCCACAATCAACATTTTCGATCACACATCACTGCAGCAGCTGGGATCGCAATGAGGGCGAGTACAACAACAAAGGACTTCTGCAACAGCCCCGCCAGATGATTCATCCTTTTACAAGTTCCCAGGACTGCTTTTGATGATTCCACTCAAGGTTCAAAAATGTTAACAGTGAAAGAATGACAACTGGGAGCCGTTACAGGGAGATTTCTATCTCGCACAGAATGACGCAGGGTTCACGCAATGACCAGAAACCCCGTCACCTTGGTGTCACAGAAACAAATAAAGCATCAAAATTGTGAGCCAATATGAGAATGATTTAAAGACCACCTTCTTTGAATTAATTAAAAAATAGGAGATGGCATAGCTAATGCAAACAATGGAGCTGGAACATGAGGAGTTAGTTAGTAGAGTTAGGAGTTGTGTGACTCTTGTGGTTTTAATGAGACACATGTTAGAGGCAGGAGGATGTTGCTCCTAAATATAACCATTGCCGCGCTGCCTGGAAAGAGACGTTGGGGGCAAAAAACACCAAACACCGAGATTGGTTGACAAATGAGAATACTTGGTTCACTTTGCTGCACCTGCCTCAGTGCTGAGCCGGGCGGATACCAGAGCTTTGTGGGCTTTCGTAGACATTTATATCAATCCATCAGCTTATTTCAGAATTCTTCTGTTGTCTCTCTAGGACACACGTGTCAAACTCAAGACCCGCATATCAATTTGGGTTCACAATCAGTTTTGGCCCGCCTAGTTGTGCGCCAAACCAAAAACACAGGAAAGTGTTTTTTAAACCGCAATTAATCAAAGCTGAATATGGCAGATTTGCCGACTCTGAGACTCAGAAATTCCCCCAGAAGCAGCAGAGAGTTTTCATATTCAGACTGTGAAACAGGTTGTTGTTAAAAAAATTGTTTTTTGCTTGATTTGCTAAATTTTAGATGACTTTTGTAGGGCTTCATGTCAACAAAAACACGACAGAAAGCGTACAAAAATGTCGAAGAAGCAACAAATTTACAAAAAGATGACAAATGTTTGACAAAGCCACAAAAAAGTCAGAACAAAAACAACAAAATGAGGAAAAAGCTATCAAAATGTTAAAAAAGTGACATGCAGTAACAAAAGCCTTGTCAATGAACTCCACATTTCTGGCCCTTGGCGTGATTTGCTTTTTCCAGTGCCCTTAGTGAAAATAAGTTTGACACCCCTGCTCTAGGACATCAAATACTGGTTCCTTTTATTTTTAGCTGAAGGTCATCAATCAATCAATCAATCAATCAATCAAATCCATTGCTAAAACAGCAACAAACAAAGCAGCTATTGCTCTACACTACTGGTCAGAAGTTTAGGGTCACTTACAAATTTCCATTCCACTCCAATATAGACAGAATACCAGCTGATCTGGGTGGGTGGCTGATCTTTAATGCAATAGCTACATTGCCCATTCTGCACTGTGAGGCCCATAGAGCAGACGCAGTAGAGACCGTCACCAGCTGAACCATCTACAGACGGTTTAACGCTCCATTAGTCCACATCCACAACAACTGCTCCGGTGCTGCCGTCGGATGTCCCGCTTTCCAGACGGATCAAATTCTGAGTCGTTTCTGGAAGAAAAAATGTATCCACTGACTTACAGACATGTCTTTCGCTATGTAAGTCTCCAGGCTCCACCATGTTCAGGTTGTGTTCTAGCACTGATAACCCCACCTTAAAACAACCAAAACCGGCTGCCAGTAGTAGGAATGGCGATTGTGGGCTGAGAACCTGCTCCTGTTAGCGGCACAGTGTTAAGCCATGAGCATGTCTTCTGGCACATTAAGTCCGACTTGAGTCCGTAATGTTTTTGTTTTTAATGTTTTATGTAAAGCACTTTGAATAAAGCTGCATTACCTGGCCTAAGCAAGCATGATGATGATGCAATTTTGCCAACATGGACCATTTTGCGGTGGGGGGGTGGTTTTGTGGCTAGAAACAACTGACCAGAGGCAACGAACGGTAACCACAAACTTCCAGAAGCCTCTAGGTGACATGACACTGATTTGTTTCTGACAAGAACTATTACTGGTCCACTTCCAAACTGATACAAAAGGGCAAAGGCCAAAGCAGAGCAGTGTAGCTGCATCTGCCTGGTTGTATAAGGACAGATGCTATCCATCTAATGATGCCATCATGGTCGCAACACCTCGTTTCCCTGTGGGGAGTTGTGTATGCTCTGCTACCATAACAGCCACACAGAAAAACATAATGAACCATCACTCAGCTCACCTTTCACCTCTGAGGAGCTGCCAAACCACACAAGAGTGCACTTTGTGCCGCGAGAGATAAGAGATGAAAAGGTAAATGCTGAGCTAATGAATCAAGTTCTCCCCGAGAGGAAAGGCTATGTAAAGCCATCTCGCTCCCCTACTTCACCCAGGTCTGAGCATGTTCCTATATCTGTGTAAAAGTCTGCTGGGCGCTAGGTTTGTCCAGTTTGAGCCCGAGTGCAGGTATAAACTGATCACATTGCTGTTTTAGCTATATGTTAGACACCAGAAGCCCGAAAGTATTATTTTAATATCATTTTGACAAAACCATCTTTCCCTAACCTTAAAGGTGCCTTGCCACATATTTTTAAATATGTCAGGTCCATATGTGTGTGTGTTATGTGGTGAATGTGAAGCCCGGCAGATACACTCAAAAAACATTTCCTGAGCATAACCCAGGTGGCAACGTTCTAGTGAAAAAAAAGAACTACACAAAGATGAAATGACATATGATTCCAGCACACGTGATTTAGTCTCCTGCATCCTGGGCATCGGGGTGCTGTAGTGTTTCGCCTGACGTCTTTAACCACACAATCTGAATTTAATCTCTCTTGTTAGGTCCTTCAGAGAGACACTTAGGCTACAACCACAAATACCTCAATGTCGATGTTGTAACGATATTCTAGGGTTGACAATTGGTGCTTTAACAAAACAAAAATCAATTATGCGGATAAGATGACTAAGTGGGTAAAGGCAATTAACAGAACAGCTAGTGTCATTTCAGAATATCGATATGACATCAATATGTTGCACTACCTGACAATGCATGTCACATGTGCATGTCGGTGTAAAAAGAAGGCAGATGACGTGAAATCCCCCCTCCCCCACCTCTTTGTATAGTATTTGTATTTTTATATACAATACACAATATGTAGAATTTAGATTGAGTACATTTACTGTTACATTTACTGACCCTGGAACCATATAAGGGCAGGGGGGAAACGTTGAAACTACGTACGGCGTGTAACACATAACACATAAACTGCGATTTGGTGACAGACAGACAACAGAGGGAAGTGAGACGGGACGAGACTTGACAGGACAGTTGACAAACACAAGGACATATTAGTGATTAGGTAGAATGAGCTGCAATTCACATTGTGTCATTGGGTGGTCACGGTTAGGGTGTTGAAAGGAGTTGGATAGTGTGTGTGAGACTATGTGTATGAATAAAGTGGTAACTGCAGGGGAAAAAATAAATTAAAGATGTTTGCTATTAAACAGAACAATGTATTGGTGTGTATGTAGCCTAAATACCTATCAGCTCCATGTAAACTTCTATAGATAAGCTTGACATCACAGGAATTTCCCTGTGCATATCACAGTAAGAATAGTCAACATTTTGGTTGGAAACTTCCTATAAGATGGTAAAGCCAGCACTATAATGTAGATAACATGGCATTACAAAAGGTTTCCAAGGATTTTGCAGCTCATGTGTATGTTATTTTAGGCTTTGAGGCCTAATAAGGTTGCCTTAATGCCACCAGCCGCTCTATATTAGAAGCAGAATATTCTACCCATTTCTAACTGTTGATTAATAGGTGGATGTGTGTGTGTGTGTGTGTGTGTGTGTGTGTGTGTGTGTGTGTGTGTGTGTGTGTGTGTGTGTGTGTGTTTAAGTGTGAATGTGTGTTTTCCTTTGTGTCTCTCCTCAACCTGCAGTCTGCCTCCCTCAGTGTGGGAATAAGTCTCTCCCCTGACTTGCACGGCTCGTTTCGCCATGCAGCATGCGGTGATGTCACCGGAGGCGTTCCCGTTTCTTTTTACGAGCCCAGCTCTGTGATCTCTGGCGGAGATCAATTAGCTCAGCAATCAGCCCGCCCCGCGCTTTTGTCTGGGTAACTGCTCGTAAACCGTCGGGTTGCCTGGCGAACGGGGAATGCACTGCCTCAACATAAACAGCCACCCAAGTCAAGCTGGCCGGAGCAGCACCGCAGGCTTCGTCTCAGTGCAGTACACTGTGTGCCATTAGGTAATGCAATGTGACATCAGCTCAGGCAATGCACCATTAGCAATGTAATTTAAGATTATCTGATATTAATGTGTGTGGGTCGTATTAATAATGAGCTGTTAGTGGTGAATGATTATTTCAACAGTAGTTATTTCTAAGAGGCTTTAATGACGTCAGGTTGATCTGCTGTATAAAGAGGAAAAGTCCCGTCCTGGTGGACCACCGTGGGACCTTTTTGGGGGGTAAACAGTATGTTTAGTAGTGAACGGGGAGAGACACATTGTTTTTTGATCCTGCTTGAATTGAGCCATGAATGTTTGTGAATGTAAAACATAAGTCTGCAAGTCAAGTTTTTCAGTCAAGTCAGTTTTTCATAAGTGTGTCGTAGTTCTACTTGGTTTTTGGTGTGAAACCGCTCAAAGAACTACATCTCTGGTCTCACACAACTTACGTCACCTTGCTAGCTAGCTAGCTAGCTTAGCTACACAGGCCATGTAACGTTATCTTATCTGATGTGTTTTATCCTACATCTTTTTATCAGCCTAGAAGCCAAAGAAGGAACAAGACCTTCTGCTAATGTGAGTAACTTTACATCCCGGTACGAAACACAAACATCGTAGCTCCAACGACATGTAATTATAATTATGTAATTTATGTAAATTACATAAATTACATAAATAACATGTCATTATGTAATTATCATTATGCGACTTTGGGGTGAGTAGACTTTCTAATGATGTATTTTCACAGGCTTATACCTCAACAGTGTAAGACAGACTTGTTTCGAAAATTATCTTTAAATTGATGAACATCATATGTTTGATTTACGGCTCCATTAAAACAGGATTGAATAACTTTGTTTCTCGCTCTCTTTGTTATCTGCTCTGAGAATACTACTGTATTGTATGTACATTACATGCCATCACAATGCACTGCATTTGTTGAAAGTATTGTGAAACATGTCACAACCCGTATGCAGTGTGTGAGCCCAGACTAATCTCAACCGTGACCTGTTTTACATACAAGAAAAAAGAGCTGACATGTTGTAATTGTGCAATCAGTAATGACCAGAGTAATTCACTCTCCTTTTTTGACAGCCGCTGCTAAGTGGTGGTGCCAATGATAACACACCCTCTTATGAATAATAATGCATAATGGCCAGCATATCTCAGCCCATTTATCCTCTTGTTGCAGGGTTGGGAGCGTTCCAGGGGAGGCGGGAGTGGGCGTGCTGCTGGTTCAGTTCGCTGGATCGTATGCCATGTAATTGCAACAAACTCGCCTGGGATCTTTGTTGCATGTCACCCGTTTTCTATCACACATTTGTCTAGTCTTTGTATACTCTAAATTTGCCAATTAAAGCAGCAATGTGTTTAGAAATGGGAAGAAATAGAAAATGGGACAAAGGGAAACGCAAAGAAGAGTGGGAACGCGGACCATGAATTTCAGCGTTTATCTAGCTTACCCTCAGATGTGCAGGCCTGTTCTCAGGGCCTCTCTTAGACCTGATCCTCCCCAGATCAGCTTTTCAAGTGTTTAAATGTAACAATCAGCGAAATCTTGAATTGAGTCACATTATCAAATGTGAGGTTTGTTTCCTGAGAGACAGTTAGAGGAAACATGACTGGACTTAAAATGTCCAGTTAAAGCATAAAGCTGATAGATTGGTGGAGGAACATCCTGCTGTCGCTGGTTGCCAGGAGCGTGGGGCGTTGTTGGGGGAATACTTCCTCTTTTACTCTGTGTGTATGGTGTGTTTGTGCGTGCATGAACAGACACGCAACTGCGTCAGCAATTACCCATGCATTCTGTGACTGTTAAGCTATTATCTTGGATAATATTCTCATTAAAGCTTATTTATTTCTGAAGTTATCTGTGTGTTTGTGTTTGATGCCTTGTATATTTTCATTAATGGACTGAAGTGCTCCCATAGCGTAGGTGTGGAAACAGGCCCACTGGAGTGCTGCCCCTTTTCCTTCCTCAAGTTTATGGGAGAGGTGATGAAAAGGTCCACGGTCATTAAGCTCGATAAGCAAATTCTGTTCCAACTTTTTGATTTCTGAGGGAAGTTGTTACCGTGTAGTCTATGGTAGTGCACTGCATGGACTTAATTTAAAGGTTTGATGTTTCTTTTTTTTTTTTTACATAACTATTTCTTGCTTGGTGTCTACGGCGGTTTCCCCAAAAAAACACCCCCATAGGTTGTTTGTATGACCACTTACGACTCATACTTACATATCTAGTGGTGGAGGCCTCTAGTGGCCATAGTAGTTATGACGGGAGCAAAGTAGAAAAAAAGATTACAAAGTATAACCCCAAATTTCCACAGGATGTAGAACGGCTGTGAATCCGCTTCGGAACGGCATCGGAGTCATTTGGTTTCCATTAAAGTCGATGTGTGTATTTTTCCACGGCTGCGTTCCGACTCCGCAGATACACAGCAGATACACAGAGCTGCTGTTTTTGAGGGACGTCGGAGAGCTGCGCAGCCATTCAGCACACGGCAGATAAAAACAGAAATAAAACATCTGGTTAATTTTCAAAATAAAATAAACTATGCTCAGGGCAGATCCGCTCCGTTACGTATCCTGTGAAAACTGGGGGTAAGAGCACCAAGTTCCTCATAAGGAGGCAGGGTGGGGTGGTGGATGGGTCAAACAAACAAGACTTTCACCCAGGAGACTGGGATTCATGTCCGGTATAAAAATAAAAGCAATCGCCAAGTTTTGTTTTAAAACTTTGTGGAACAAACAGGTGAAGTAATGTCGGATTTTAACCCGAACCACAACCTTTTTAGTTAAGCTGCCTAAACCGTTTCACAACGTAGACGACATGTTTAAAACTGAGCGACCGGTACATTCTCTGGTTTAGAACGAAAATTCTCCTGTGGGTCGTATTAGAGAGTATAGGAAATAAAAGACCTATATCGTTGTATGTTTTGAGGACTTGTTTTCGCAAACACGTGGTGTACTGTTAAAAGCTTTATATGTGAATTTATATTAGTTTTATTTTGTTCAAGTGAAGCTACATTTTACAATCAACAATCCACGTACCAACTGGCAACTGCAGGAGGAACCTCTGCAAGTGGTGCTGGTCAGGAATCCCTGTTTTCTATCACTGATACAAGTTTACCTACAAGTTTAGCAAAAAAGATGGTATGCCAAATTGTCTAAATGACTTACTCCTCGTTTCTCATTTGGATGAGAGAGATTTAGGTTTTAATGTTGATACAACACGGAGACATCTGAAAATCACTCACTTATCTTAACCAAAATCACCAACTTGAGGCTGACATGAGTAGTTTTCTCCAGTTGGAAGCTTGTATTTACAGTAAACTTGAATGCAGCATAATTGAGCTTGTGGACAGAGGGGACGCTCTCCAGACTAAACCTGTATGAAACATCTAAACAGGGCCAGGTTGCTGTGGGACTTTGCTGGCGAGTGTTAGGCTGAGGTCCAAATCTTCCCCACAGAGCAGGGAGGTTATTGTAACACTCCGGCACGTGTGTTCTCCACCGTGTTCCTCCCTGCAGAGGGAATAAGGGAGATGGGAGGCAGGAAGCCACTAGGTTGTAAATCATAACGCTGAGGTGACAATCCATCGTTCTTCTGACATGTTTATTGTGCTTTTCTCCCCTTTTCTCCAAGGGCCTATTTATAACGGGTCACATCCCCACGTCAAAAAATATCTCTCCCGTGTGTTTTTAGAATTGAATCAACACATTTAACCCTATATCTCAACGATCAGAGAATATTTTGAAGAGCAGTTTTCCATTTTTTATTCAGTTCATAAAGATGTTCACTGAGTCTTTGCACCAAGGTTTAAAATCAACTTTCTGGTCCACCTGCCACTGTGGCTAGTGGACTAGCAACTCAATAGATTACCATTGTTTTTTTGGCTGGTGTTTGAACAAATCTAGCAGCCACTTGCATATCTTACCGGCATTTGGCTTGTGCCTGGTGCTAATTTCCAACTCTGCTTTGCTCTTATATGGTTTGTTTTCTCTGCACAGGTCTAAGCAATTGTTCAATTCATAATGTGACACCAGCTCACCTCAGAAAAAAAAGGAACAGCTTGAACACTGGGGTCTCAATATATTTTATATTTCTCTCCATATGAAAAAAAAGTAGGGAATTAAAAGATTAATGATTGTTTGTATGGACCCACTGGGAGGTCATTGTAGAGGCCAAACCAAAGCAATCTCAAAGTTTGTTGTGGTTGCTAGGTGGCTTCCAGGACAGGGTACTGAGCTGAAGAGGAAAAGGCTTGGTTCTTCCTGAAGCACGCCAACCACTGGCAGGAAATCAGTTAAACTACGGTGGGAATGACTAAAGCAAATGATATAGGCCTACCATGAGGCTCAGAGTAATGACGACATCAAGTGTGAGGGGCTTCTTCTGTCAATCAAACCTATGTGAATGTAATTCATTTAGCTTTCATTCATGACCGAACTTCAAATTCTATTATATTTATAGTGTCAAATCATAACAGATGTTATCTCAGGATACTTTACAAATAGAAGGTAGGTGTTAAAAAATGTAAATAATTAAATCATTGTAATATGCAATACATTTGCATAAATCAATTGAAATCCTACCTGCACATTGCAGCTACCTTTATCTCTCTGGTCTCAAAACATCTGGCCAAAGGCCTACAGTTAAAAAAGAAATGTTGATTATTGTGTGCTGTCTTTATAAAACATAAATGAAAAAATTAATATTTAACTGTCCAATGCTAAGTGTGACAGGTTCATTGTTTAGGTATTTTCAGATCGGTTCCCATAACTCCAAAACAGAAAACCCTGCTGTAACAGAGCCCAGGTACTCCAGGGTTGTTGTAGGTTGTAACAGGGGGATGGTCTTACCCTGGTTAAGTGAATAACCAGGTTATACGAGTTCTCCCTGTATACATGAGCGGGGAAGAATGGGGAGAATGACAGGAGTAACTCTACCTCGGGTAGTAAGTACGCTTTACTTTCGGTTGACATAATTCAAAATGACACAGACCGATCACTAAATTAGTCAAATTGAACAACTTAATGTTTCCTTTACACATTATCTCAGCGCAGAACAGCACAGTGTTCTGACTGACAACTTTTTTGGCTCATTATATTGTTATCTGTAACCAGTGTCGATTGGAATTAGCAAGCTAACGTTAACTTTGTTAGCTAGCTAGTTAACTAACTTTAACGTTAGCCAGCGGTCGCAATGGAGGTGGCTCGGTAGGGGAGGGAATCACCAGACTCCTCCCGATGCAATATCATCAAGGTACTTAAGCCACGATATGATTTGATTGCGCTTTTAAACATATTGCAATATATTGCAATTTATAACCTTTTTTAATTGTAATTGCACCTAATTGTATTGCTGCAAAATGGGACAAACTGACCGCGTCTGTGTATCGATAGAGTATTGCCACTAAAAATATTGCAATACTATGCTGTATCGATTCCCCCCCCGAGATGGACAATCTGTTTAGCCATCCCCCGATGTCCGCTGCTGCCTCTGCAGGGAGTAAACTAGATGGGCCGCAGGCTGTTTTGCAGCCGATGGCCCGCTGATTCGAGTAACGCAGTTTGGCTGTATGGTGTCACAGCGCCAACTACGACTCACAGCGCGCTGACGGAGTATGTCCGGTTGAGGGGCAGTTGAAGCATGCGCTTTGATTTTAACAGAGGAGAGGTTTTTACATGGCGTTTGACAAATCGGGCTCTTGTCTTAACCCGAATATAATAGTTTTTTAGAGTGTAATCCCACATGGTCTTTGGGCTTACTGCTCTGAGGTCATTCTTTCCCCAGCTGCCTGCCCAAGTGGGAACCAGATACAGCGTGATATCTCTGACTCACTATCTCGACAAACTGAGCCTCACTATCTGTTTAAATAAAGCACATGGCACATATACACACACATACACATGTATGCATGCTATGAGCTGTTCTACGCTCTGACTGAGAAAGCGTCTGATGTACATCTCGGCCGATCAAGAGAGGAAGGAAGGGACTTTCTAGTGTGTGCTGTGAGTGTGTGAAGAAGTTGTAAGCCATCTGCCCCACAGTAGCTATGGCAACAGGCAAATAAACTGCTATCTAAGTTGAGACAGTGGTACCCCAGGTCTGATTCAGGTCAGTGTCCAACATAACCTCATAACCTTTCCAGGCAGAGGGGTACAGCTTGTGTCCCCATAGATTCAGTAGTAGTAGTGCATTGACGGTTGTGTGTGTGTGTGTGTGTGTGTGTGTGTGTGTGTGTGTGTATCAGAGGAAGCAAAGTTAAATCCTATTGTGATCAGGACTAAAAACGTATTAGAACCAATTAAGGACCACGAGTCATCAAAAAGCCACGTACACACGATAAGTTGTGAACTTGCAAAAGAAAGTCACCTTTCCACCTTTTTGAGGAAAAAGAAAATGACCTGGTAAAAAGCCTGTGTGCCTACTTTAATCCATCATTTTACCTGGGCTCCTGCTATCTACTTTGTGACAAAACAATTTACACAATCACATAAAACACAAACATTAGACATTACTTTACATACAAACACAAAATCTAACTCATATGTTAACAAGATTACACAAAAAGCAGACATTCCACAACTCCAAATGAATCTATATTTAAAGAATAAGTGTTAAGGTAACTTTAGGCCCTGGTTATGGAAGACTGGAAGGCGGCCTAAACCTCTGGTCCCTGTCAGACCAAGAGATCTACCTCAAGCTCAAGCGTACACACAGAGTGCAAAGGGAGGATTGCAATTGATGAATCCCCAGGTTTTCCCTCCTTTGAGCAGATGTGGAACCGCAGATATTTATAGTCACGTAGGGACCAGTGTCTGGTAGCCACTGTGTTCTCATGTCCTCTATCTATCCTGCTGGATATCCCCTCAAATCCAATAAGTGGTTCCTCATTCTCTCTCGGAGAAGAATTGGTCACTGGGGTATGTGAGAGATGGCGGCAGAGCACAGGAGGATGTCGACAGCCATTATGGAGCAATAGAGACTCTGGGACAGGCTCACACAGAAGTTATACGGAAAAATAAATATGAAATGACTCCATTTCCTCTTCAAGGCGGGCCTATTGTGGCTACACTGTGTTTGTTTTAAAGGGTTCTGGAGATAAGTGGCTGTTAATGAAAAGAGGAGCAGGGTGATTAGCAGCAGACATTCCTGATGCTTGGTGGAGAATTAATCAGCCGTCACAATTTATTGACACGTTAACATAGGGCTGCAACTCACTATTACATTTTTATCGTTGATTAATCTGCCGATTATTTTCTCGATTAATCAATTAGTTGTTTGGGTCTCTAAAATGTCAAAAAATTGTAAAAAATGTGGATCCGTGTTTCCCCAAAGCCCAAGACTACGCACGCAAATGTCTTGTTTTGCCCGCAACTCAAAGATAATTAGTTTACTGTCACAGAGGAGAGAAGAACCTATGGAGTCAGAGAATATTTTACTTTTTTTTTTCAATGACTCAATATGATTTATCTATTATAAAAATAGCAATTAATAGTTGACAACTACAGTGATCAATTAAGCATTGCAGCTCTACATATAAGGCTCCAATCAATAAAAATAATATTAACAATATAATAAATCATCTCTAAAACTTTAGGAAAGCCCCTGCAGACTTACTGTAAGTGTCTAATAGGGAGTACTCTGAACTCTGAACAATGACAATATAGTTGAATCTAATAAGGATAAAGACTTTATTCAACTATAAATATTCCACTTGTCAGTTGGTGCTTTTGTCTTCCGGTAAAAAGATCCGACTCGACAGCGCAGCAGGGAGGATGGTACCAGCCAAAGCAGCTTATGCCTCCACTGCAGAGTTCCTTAATGCTTTTTGGGGGTTGAAGGGGAAGTGGTACAGGGGGTGGGTCGGGTAAGTGACACTGAGGAAGTGTGTTGTGTGTGAGCGTACAAACACTGCTGTCACTGAGCTTGCTGTGTCGGGTGGCAGCGCAGCAGGGGAGCTGGCTGGGGGTCTGGAGCTGAGCTGCGGAGCGTGTCACTCCGCTGGCCCCATTAATCATTCCCAGGCTGCCCTGCTTCAGCGCCTCAAAGGGGCTCGATGCGCACGCACTAGGTGGTCCCGATGCCACCGTGGAAGCCCCGGCAGTCAGCTTCATGTAGACAGACGGAGGACACAAAGAGCCGAGCATCCACACATACGCTCGAACAAGTGCGTCTTTTTCATCTTGGCCGAGGGAACAGCCAAGAGCAAACTATTTGAACTGTCCAAGCCACTGAGGATCCAGCGTCATACACTGTTGTCTGTAACGGAGACGAGGCCCAAGAAATTGCATCGCATTTCAGGTCACAGTTTACCCTTACTCACTGAACAAATGCTCCAGTAATGACCAGGGCCACATAGAATCTGCGGCTTCAGAATTTTCCCGCAGATTATAAGCACATAAAAAAATAAAATTAAAAATAATAAACTTCAGGGTGACACATCTCCTCCCTAGGCAAGAATACAGTCTGCTAAATTCTGCAGATTTTAATTCCGGATCACAGATGAAAACTGTAAAAACATCTGCATGTTAATCAAATACACGTAATAATTAAATCCTGATTTGTATTTCAACTCTACACCCCAAAAAAAAAAAAAAATTTTAATTCCGGATCACAGATGAAAACTGTAAAAACATCTGCATGTTAATCAAATACACGTAATAATTAAATCCTGATTTGTATTTCAACTCTACACCCCAAAAAAAATTCAAAAGGTGAGTTGTATGTCTTATTAGCCCACTCACACAAACTTTCAGAAATGCCACAAACAAAAAAAAAAAAAGCAAAGTTAAGCTCACACACTGGCAAAACTGACTGGTAAAAATGAATATTGGATTGCTTTAACAGTTGGAAAATCAAAGTCAGACGCGCATTGAGCTATATTGCAAGATTTATCTCATTTTATGTAAAGATTGTGTATATAATAAAAGGCACTCCAGTTCAATGTGAAGTTGGTTTGAATTTTCTAGTATTAAAAAATAATAAAAAAGGTATTTACAACAGTCATTACAGCTCAAAGAGTCAAAGTTCATAGTTTAAAGTTCTGGATTTGTGAGCTATAGGGTTTTGTGATGTTTTAAAAAGTCTAAACCTGTACTATTATTGAAGGTTTACCAGTTTATTATCTATAATTAAAAAAGTATCTAAAAATCTGCATCACGGAAAGTCACGCTGCTTTGGCTACTAGCAATTCCTGTTCATATCTGTTAATATCTGAAATTTGTTTCCGTATTCATTGTCTACATCCCCAGTTATGACACATGCATTAACGCTACTGTTCACTGCATGAAAAATGATGACACAATACGGGCATCAGTGTGTCTCAAGCCATCTGACAGAGTAATTGCCTTTCAGTCATATGTTAAACTCAATAATCTAAGTGTAGAATAAGCCCACTGTGTTCTGAATATGTTCCATACAGGTCAACATTCGTGCTTTTCCATCCAACATCCCATGCATGGGGGATACCAACATTAAATCAAATCTCACATACTCCTCTGAAAACATCTCCAAACCGCCGTCCACAACATAGCAGAACAACATTTTTCAGTATGCTCTTAAAAGCCTGAGTGAAACCTTTCTGGCTCAAACCATCGTGTCTGTCTTGAATTATGAGCTCAACAAAACAAAATCCTCAAAACATGCAGCCTTTACCCAAAGGACAGTGGATTGTAACAGAGCAGGGATTTTTTTTTGGATCCAACCAAATAGATCTCTTTGTTTTATGGTCTGGTTGTATACAGAGAAACCTCTTACCAGAGACACATAAGCTTATGTTGCAAGAAAAGACTGCAGGCGACAGTAAAAAGCCAACTTCAGAAGTATTGTTCTCGGTGACAAAGGAAAGCGCATAGGAATGTAAGGGTTGTGGCAGGATATCAACACTTTACCGGACAATTCAAATTCCCTGTGACGTCTTCTATGCAGAAGTATTAGGGAAGGTGCTGAATCCCTGTCATGTTTGGTTGATGTGCTTTTAAAGCTGGCTATGTACTCTGCCCTCGCTATGGAGGAGGGCCAGAGAACTTGGAGAAATGTAGGGTCCCTTTTTTTTCCCAACACGTCCATCATAACTCTGCTATGCTAACATGTCACACACAGAATGTGACTGATTTGCTTAATCATTAGTAACAATTTTATCCCTGTGATTTGAAATGGTTCAGTTTCCAGAGTCCGTCTCCAGTTTTCTGTTGCTGGTTTAGGTTAGTGCGTCTCCAGAGGAGGCCGTCACAGTAGTCGGTTGCACTGATATTGTTAGACACTCTCTATGTCAGTCTGCTTTATATTTGAATTTTGTTGATTGAAAGTGATTGGTTTAAAGTGTCCATATGATGCTCATTTTCAGGTTCATAATTGTATTTAGAGGTTGTACCAGAATAGGTTTATGTGGTTTTATTTTTTTTAAAACACCATATTTTTTGTCATACTGCACATTGCTGCAGCTCCTCTTTTCACCCTGTGTGTTGAGCTTTCTGTTTTAGCTACAGAGTGAGACATCTCACTTCTGTTCCATCTTTGTTGGGAGTCGCACATGCGAAATAGCTAGGTAAGGACTACTAGCCAGTAGCTACAGTACCTAGTAAGGACTACTAGCCAGTCAGGAGCAGAGTATGAGGGCCCTGAGTCAGAAGCAGAGTATGAGGGCCCTGACAGTACCTAGGTACTACTAGCCAGTCAGAAGCAGAGTATGAGGGCCCTGACAGTACCTAGGTAAGGACTACTAGCCAGTCAGAAGCAGAGTATGAGGGCCCCTGACAGTACCTAGGTAAGGACTACTAGCCAGTCAGAAGCAGAGCATGAGGGCCCTGACAGTACCTAGGTAAGGACTACTAGCCAGTCAGAAGCAGAGTATGAGGGCCCTGACAGTACCTAGGTAAGGACTACTAGCCAGTCAGAAGCAGACCATGAGGGCCCTGACAGTAGCTAGGTAAGGACTACTAGCCAGTCAGAAGCAGAGTATGAGGGCCCTGACAGTACCTAGGTAAGGACTACTAGCCAGTCAGAAGTAGAGCATGAGGGCGTGCCCTGACAGTAGCTAGGTAAGGACTAGGGGTGGGAATCTCTTTGCAACTCACGATTCTATTCCGATTCAGAGACCAACAATTCAATTCTAAACCAATTATCGATCAAATCATTTTTTACGTACATTTCCATGCTTGATTTAAAAAAATATACATATAAATCTTAGTTTGTTAGATTTTGACATATGCAGTATTTGTCACACTCAAGTTTTAATGAAATGTTCTGTCTACTGAGGTTATGATTTTGTAGTCATTCCAAGACGGTAGACCTTAAGTCCAACAAAGGTTTGGAGACCTACAGTATAACCAGACGGTGTGTGGATGGGTGAGGAGACACAGTACCAAGTCATTAATGACCGTTGTGTTGTGAAGGCCAAAGTAAGTAATGCAATAACGTCTTTAATCAACCTAACCTTAACTGTATGACATCATTGCGATACTCAAGGTGTAGCCAAGTGATTCTCAATTTTATTTATTTTTTAATTTCAAAGAGTTTGAGCTTTGCCAACCACAAGCCCCTCCTTTCCTCTGATAACTTCTGGCATTCCTCTCCCTGGTTTTTAATAACTTTTGGAAGTCAATAATAATCCAAATGTTTTCCTCGGTGTGACCTATTGGTACAACCTAAAACACGGCAATAATTAACCATTTTCCTTGATGACGTTCGGTATCTACTTCAGGCCTGTGCTTTGTCTGTACCTCCAATATGGCGACTGACGGTCTGATGACGCGTCGTGAAAACCCTCTATAACCCAATAAAAGGAAAGGGAAAAAGCCAAAAACCTGGACGCCTCCCTAGGGAGGTGTTCCAGGGACGTCCAGCTGGGAGGAGGCCCTAGGGAAGACCCAGGACTAGGTGGAGAGATTATATCTCCAACCTGGCCTGAGAACGCCTCGGGATCCCCCATTCAGAACTGGTTGATGTGGCTCGGAAAGGGAAGTTTGGGGTCCCCTACTGGAGCTGCTGCCCCCGCGACCCAATACCGGATAAGGGGATGAAGATGGATAGATGGAGGAATGGATGGATGGATGGAAAAATCCAAAAAGCATAATATGAGCACTTCAATATAAAGCTTTTCTTTAGGGTCACCCTTGGCTGTAATTCCCTTCTCTGCACTCCCACGGGTCATACCATGTGAGTTTTCCTCCCCAGTGCCCCCGAGCTGTGCTCAAGCTTCGACGTGTTCTAGATGACTGAGACTCGTCAGTCCATCTAACTGGCACTCTGCTCCTGATGGGACTTTCACGCTGCTGCCATTAAAATTCCTAAATGTCTCCTAACCTGCAACTCACCAGGTCCATATTAACCACTCCAGAGTTTGTTTTCACACACTTGTGTTTATTGTGCGAAATGTATTAGGTATTAGGGATGGATTGGTTTTTCATGCTGCTTCTGATACAGATTATTAGTAGTTTTCGAGACTCACATGCATTTACAGAGAAAATTAAAGTCCAAATTAAAGATTTTGGATTGTTACAAACTGCAACACAAAACGTTGTTTAAAGACTTTAAGCAATTATTTAAGAAATTAGAAACGTTCAACATAACACCCAGTAAGAGACAGATAGTGTTGTAGGCGGCACAGGCGTCAATTTGGTTTGAAATGTGCTAGGGACAGAGACACATTCGGACGTGCCTTTTCAGAAGTGCTGGGTACGATGACTTATTAATTTATTTATTTTTTCTCTCTCTCGCGCTGGTCATGTTCTGAAAGAGGCTGAGAAAGAGGCTGTCCTGTAGCTTACAGCTGTGTCTGTGCCTGCCCTGTGGGGATAGAGATCTTTGTGGATTTGTTGGCATCTGTCGCTCAAGAATTATATGTGTTATGAACTTTATTTAAATTTTTTTATTAAATTGAGCTTGAGGTTTTCAAAAAAAAGTGGTAGGTACAAAATGACTCATGACGAAATCTGATAGGTACAGAATGCGTACCCGCCACCCCCACCAAAATCAATGCCTTTTATGGGCAGGACATTAAGTCAGACTCAGTGGTGAGTAAAACCAGAGCAGAAGGACAGGAACAGAGCTGTAGCCGAGCCCAAGTAGAACACTTTTTAATTCATTAACTTTATCGGTTATCAGGCACATCAAACATTGATACAGATTATGTGCAAACTGCCAAAAAAACAGCCCAATAATCAGCCAGGGATGATAATGGGTCTATCCCTAGTGTGTATCTATGTGTATCTATTAAAACATTTTGCACAGCACATCTAAAGGTTATAATGTTAAGGTGTTTATAGACCCTAGGGGAAATGCCTGTTGCCACAAAAATCACTAGTGAGGATCCAAACAAACAACCCACAACAAGAGAAAGACACATGTTTTTTCTTGTTTTCCTTTTTGTGTTTTATCTCATTCAGTCAAATGTATCTTTCAGAAATTATTATTTTCCCTGCATGACCAAAGTTCTCTCTATTGTTTACCACTGAATGTTGGTGAATTTGTGTTTGTCATGCTTGAATTCACCCCAAAATAAAGCAATTCTTTGCTGACCAGACCGAGGTCAAAGGTGAAGCGATGGGGATTCAGTGCCTTGCTTATGGGTAGGCCTACTTCACTATGACATATGGTATCAACCAGCTTCTTTATTCTAACAATAGCTTCACTTCTAATGTAGCTCAGCATACATTCTTCCAGGAAGACCTAACTTTTAATAGATGTATTCCTAAATCAGTTCAACTGTTATCCAAATAAATGTACATTTTATCATGCTGTGTATAACTGTCGCACATGCAACTAGTCTCTCCTGATTGAAACGTATCCTAGTGTAAATTCCTTCAGTAAGACTTCACTCTTAATCCATGCTCTCGAATCAAATCAGCTGTTGGAGGCGTTCACCTTCCTGCTAAACCAATCAGAATCATACACAAATTGCAAGGGCCAATCACAGAGTCACAGCCCTGCTTTAAAAAATCAGTTTCTTCCTTTGCTATCAGCTGTCGTTGCAGGCAAAGAGTGCAACCCTCCACCTCCCCTTCCACCTCCGGGTCTAGTCTTTGGGCTCCTTTGTCGCCACCACCGGCGTCTAGATCCCATTTGGGGGTTTTATGGTTCTCTGGCTATATATAAATATACAAAATATTCATATAGCGATGGAGTCCAATCGCCAAAGACTTTGTACATTTTATTGAGCTGTACAAAATATCTTATTTGCATATCTGCAAACATGTCTCTCCTGATTGAATTGCATTAACTTTGCAAACACAGCCCGTTTTCATTACTGTAGTGTACAATATGTTAAGGTTTTAAACATAAAACCCATCAAAACAGGAGTCACCAAAACAAAACCAAACCACAGAAATAGTCGAGTCCTCTAACTATTGTTGACTAACTTTATGTGAACAATCAAAACCCCTCAAATATATCTCAGCTTACAAAGTAAATGGAAATGGCTCACTGCCCCCTGGCATTGGCACACATTGATGGCCCAGAGAACGACAGGAGTAACAGGAGGAGAGGAACCATGACATCATGCTTTACAGAAATGCCTCTCTCCTGTCACATGGAGCTGACATATGACCCAGATGGTGAGCAGGTCTGGCCTGGCCCAACCTGGCAACCCGTGGTGCCACATTCACCGTCAGCAGTGTCCATGGTCCCAGGCCTCCACATGGATGACAAAGACTGGTTCAGCACAGAGACGCGGTCGGCGTGCATCCCTGAAACCATCTTGTGATTAAAATCACCATGGCTCAATTGTAAACTAAACAGGAAATGCAATGCTGGATGTGAAGTGGTTCTGTAAAACCACTGGTTGTGTAAGACTGTGGTAACTGTGGCGTCTTTGTACTGTAAGGGTCTCTCTCTCTCTCTCTCTCTCTCTCTCTCTCTCTCTCTCTCTCTCTCTCTCTCTCTCTCTCTGAGCTGCTGTCATGCAAGTGGGTTGTAGGTGATTTGATGTGTGATTTCCATGAAATCACAATTTGATTTAATAAAAATAAATATTCACATATTGAGTTGGCCCATAACACCGCATGCTGCCAACTAGCAAGCAAGCAGAGAAGGCTAAACCGTAAAAGTAACAGATAAACTGTTAAAATAGTTAGCTTAAAGTAACGGATAAACAGTTAAAATTGTTAGCTAAAAGTGATGAAAACAGTACAAATAGCTAAAAGTAACTATAAATGGATGAAATAGTTCGCTAAAACTAACTATAAACGGATGAAATAGTTGGCTAAAAATAACAAATGGTTACAGTAGACAGTTTAAACTAAGAGATAAATGTAAAAAGGCTGTTACAAGGTCATTTTAGATGGGGTTTTTTTGCCAATCAAAAGTATTGGTTTCATCATTGCATTTGTGCTTTGAAATCTATTCCACGATATTTATCATCAAACCTGCTGGTTCTTTAAAAGGATTGTGAGCCTGCATTTATATTCTGCTCTCTATTATAAGAGCTGTTGGAGAGAGCACCAGTACGTGCTGCACAGACCGGGAGCAGAGCCAGTGGGCAATTGTTACAATCATACCCTAATTCAGCTACCTTGTGGGTGGCAAACATGTCGGCTCTTCCTCACAAAGATCTGTGTACATAAGTTTAATAAAAATAAATACGTTGAGCAGAGCACAAAATAAAAGGCTCTCTCCAGGACAGATAGTTACTGACTATGTGATCAAAGATTCACAGATGTTTTAATTTTGTCTTATTTTCTTTCATATCAAATACATCTGAAGCAAGATAAGCGCCGACCAAACGTAAGAACAGACACGCGAAGGTGAACGTTTACTTTGAAAGCACATCAAACGTGTAAAGAAACCAGCCTGACTGAACCTCCAGCTGACTTTCAGCCGCCATTAAAGAGAACAATGCATGGCACGCTGACAGCAAAAACAAAGTGGAAATTAAATGTGCAAAATGACATGTATGACTGACTAAGGCTACCATTTTCACCTTGCCTCAAAACCCACTTGGCAAGTAGAAGTTTCCCACAGTTCCCTTCACAGCCCATCAGTCCGGCCGGAGAGGAGCGGGGGCCGGACCGTCAGGGGTCAGTGCTACGCTGAACATGGGGAGAATATGAAGCAGCTGCCTGGGACAGCAGAGCCTGGCGTGTCACCATATGTGTGTTTCTCAACCATTCCTTTACATAAATGATTATGGGTTGTGGTCAAACATTGGCCGCATTAATGTATTAAACAAGTGTAAAGATTTACGCTTGCAGGTACTTTTGAAGAGGGGGGATTCCCTGGTTCCAGGCAATAATACACCTCCCATTGTTAGTAATTACATTATGCCAAATTAATGAATGCCACATCAACAATGAATGTGAAATAATATCAAATCAATACAGCCAGGTCAGGCCCCTGGACACAGACACAAGGCCCTCCACCCACTGTGCATCTCCTAATGTCATTTTGTGTTTGTTTTGTTGCGCTTTTTCAACTCTGTGTAGTTAGTTTGTATCTCTGTGTAGTCAGTTTGTATCTCTGTGTAGTCAGTTTGTATCTCTGTGTAGTTAGTTTGTATCTCTGTGTAGTCAGTTTGTATCTCTGTGTAGTTAGTTTGTATCTCTGTGTAGTCAGTTTGTATCTCTGTGTAGTCAGTTTGTATCTCTGTGTAGTCAGTTTGTATCTCTGTGTAGTTAGTTTGTATCTCTGTGTAGTTAGTTTGCGTCACTTTGAGATCATTTTGCATCTCTTTGCAGTCCGTTTGGATCACTTGTGGCACATTTTGCGTCTCTGTGATGTTGTTCTGTGTCTTCTTTTTTCAATTCTGTGTCTCATTGTAGACAGTTCTCATCTTTTTGTTGTCATTTCACATCTTTGTGTAGTCTTTTTGTGTCTCGTTTTGTCATTTTGCATCTCTTTGCAGTCACTTTGCATCACCTTGTGGTTATTTTGTAGTGCTTTGAATGACTTTCCAACAAAAAGTAGTAACTTTTTTTTAACACTTAGTACAGAGGTTTTGGTCAAGGGGCTCCATCCATCCATGCCTATACCTATCACCTCCTGGCTCTGGTGGGTGAGGCCCCAGATTAAAGGGGGAGGTCTGTGCCAACCCTCTCACCTCAGCCTGGTTTTATGAACAAATTTGTAGCGCAGCTGACAGTAATGTGAAAGCTGCTTCTGCCAACGTAAATGCCTTTTGACAAAATGACGACATTTCTGCATGCAAAGTCACGGGAAATGTACTCTGTCTTGTCTTTCTTGATGCTGGCCACCAGTGAGTGAGGGCAACCGCTCTCCAACAACCACGCCTCTCTTTGCCCTTCTCTCAATGTCTGAATGTCCAGAAATCCAGACAGATCATTAGCACCAAGCACTCTACATCCCCACTGCCAGACCATATGGACCCACTGCTCAATGAAAACAACCCCTCCCCTGGGTCTTCTTCTTTCATGCTTGGGTGTCAGGCCACCCTTACTTCCTCTTTGGAAGACATGCTCAGTCTGGCTTTTGGCTGGGGTTTTTATCTGATGACACTGCTCACACAAAAAGCGAGATGGTGAAAGGGGGGCCTCCCACTGACAGCAAAATGGATGCCACAAGTGACAACCTTTTGTTTTAGTAAAATACACTGAGATGCTGGCTTTGCGGCGGCCAAGGGAAACAACTTCTTCACATGTTTCGTTTGGTTAAGCAAACCATGGCGCTGTCGTAACTTGTTACATTTCCAGGTTTGGTTCGCTGTAGCTCAGGGGTGCTTGAGCTGTTGATATACGCCCCCCCACTCTGCTGAAAATAAGCATCACAGCGAACACACTCACACAGAATAAAAACTCACATCAGGCTTCAAATTACCTCGCGCTTTGTCCTCCTCTCTGAATAGTTTACTGGTTCTAAAGTGGAAGTTTATACTCGGCGTGCCAAAAATGTCAATAAAACCGCCCTAATCGCCCATCCAATCTGTAATAGCACCTGCTTATGGAAACACAACCCGGCCCTGCAGCCTATCTCCGCAACTGCATGTTTCCTTCCTATTAAAGCGCTACTGCAGTCGGAAACGCAGGTCAAAGCGCAATTATGCATTCGGACAGGCAGACTTTGTTCCTTGAAATGACTTCCTGCCCTTTCTTTTCTTCTGAATGTTGATAAAAATCAGAGGTCAAAACAAAGTGCAATAATTTGTTGCAAAACAGAATATATAGCTTCTGGAAATCAGAAAATAACACTAAGGCTACATTTTCTTATTTTAAAGAGGAAAAATAGCTTACACCTTTGTTTGATCAATGTCTATGTCAGTTAAATTGTATTTTAATTTTCTTTAAAAAAAGTCTGACCTGATTTTCATAAACCTCTTACATAATCAAATTACTGAATTCATCAATTTATTTAGCCAAATAATTTGCAGTGTGTTTAGGCCTAAATTAAAGAATGTATTTGATGCAAATATATGTCACTCGTTTCTGTGCTTGTGTCAGCAGTAGTTTAGTTTGTTTTGGACATGTTAAAGTTGTAATAATACCAGCAAGGAGACACGTTTTGAATGTGCAACTGAATTCATTTAATAGAGTATAGATATTAACGTAGGCCTACTTAAACCATCTCTTGATTTAAATAATCTGAATGGTTATTTTAGCTCGTGGATTTTAGCTTGAGGCCTTCTTCTCTCTCTTCGCCTCAACTAGGATTTCTTTAGACACAACCACATTTCTTACAGAGCCTATTTTTAAGGTCAGATCACCACCTATTAATTTTTGCCTTCAGCACAAACATTTCTGACAAAAATCAAGAACATTATGGTTTTAGGCAAGAGTTTATTCCCAGTGAGAAAACTAAATAAATAGTGAATTCAAATCACATGAAGGAATAAAAATCAGGTCGGTGGCTATTTTTTGTGCGTAATGGCAGGACATAGTGATTATGATTAGTACCTTTTCACAGCACTCGAATAATACAATGAATCCAAAACGTATTTTTAGAGCCAAAACAATTCCACAGTGAAGGAATAAAGAGGGGGGGGGGGACTTACCGACACACTCGTTGGCTTCCCGGGCCGTGGCGCGCTGCCATGGTCGGTCGTAGTGGAAAGGTTTGCACCTGTCGCACTCCGGTCCCGCCGTGTTGTGTTTGCACTCGCAGACCAGATTCCCGTCCCGGTCCTTGACGCATTTCGAAGCGTGCCCGTTGCACTTGCAGCGTCCTCCGACCTGCAGGTCCGACACGGCGTAAAAGTACGAGTCGCGGGCCAGCTCCGAGTCGTCCTCGTTCTCGTCTCCGAAGGTGTGCAGCTGGCTGAAGATCACCTTGATGTCGGTGGCCGTCACCCAGTCCTGCAGCACCGGGGAGTTGTCGAAGTCGTGCGCCGACGGCCGGCCGTCCAGCGTGCTGAAGGCGATGAGTCCGCCTGTCAGCGGGTGCATGTCCGTGTGGGAGTCCGTGCAGATGGCCTCTTGCTCGTTCTGCTTCGTAATCGCCGCCTTGTTCTGCCTGTTGTACATTTTCTTGCACTGAGTGGAATAATACTGGAACGGCACCCAGGACTTTCCGTAGTCCATGGACTTGTAGATCGCCATGGATTCAGGTCTGGGTGAGCAGAACTGCAGGCTCACGTAGGTGACCTCGAACTTTTTCCCGAGCGACAAGGTGAGCGTGACGTTCTGCGGGTACTGCGCGTAGTTTTCGGACTGCCAGCAGGTGAGGTTGTGCGGGTTGTTGAGGTCTGTTAAATACGCGGGCGGATGGGACTTCTTGGGGTCCGCGGCGTCGCACGTGTGACAGTCCCGCGTCCGCACCTCGCCCTTCTCGGCCACCACGCAGTACCTGGCGGCGGGGCTGCCGCAGGTGCTGGACACGCGCACGTCCTTTCCGAAAGCGGAGTTGACGAAGTCGGGGATGCACCGCCGAGGGTTCCCGTTCTCGTCATAGCACGGGTCCGGGGGGGAAGACTGCGCAGCAAACATGCTCAGCCCGTATCCTCCAAAGACCCCCTCGGTCAGCGCGCAAACTGTCACCAAGGTCCCGAGGACCCAAACCTCCACAATCCTTTGCATTGTAATCCGTGCACCGCTGAAATGTAATGGAGGCAAAAAAGAATTAATAACAATGGAATTTATAACGATGAAGGCAAATCCAAGACAAGAATACAACTATAACAGTAAATGATGCTCTGGTGGATATATGGAAAACTTGGACGCACTGAAGCATGTAAAAAAAGAAAAAGAAAGAAATATTCTTACAAGGCAAAGAAACCCAGGACACTGCCTGCAAATAAACTGCTCAGTCTGAAAGTGAAGAACAACTCCTAAGAATTTGGAGAACAACCTATCCCCTTTACGCACGAAAAACTACTCCTATACTTTCTCCCCCTTTCTCACTCTCTTTTTGAGATTCCTAAATAAAAATAAGATATGGCAAAAGCCCATCTGGCTCTGAGTCTCCCTCTGCCTGTCCTCTCAGTCACACCTCTGCCCACCTATCTCTTTCTGTCCCATTCCCTCTCTGTTATAAAAGGGAAAAGGGGGTCCACTCATTCAGAGGAGAGGAGTCGGAGCCTTTTGAGTGTCTCAGCGGAGGGAGACAGAGAGGGAGCGGCGACATCTTCCGGCACAATGTTTGCACTGCAGGTTCAAAAGAAATCCACTTTAGTCCCAATAAAGAGAAACATGATGCACTGAAATCTTGTGATTTTATAAATATGAAACATGTATTCATAGCCTAAGTAGTTGGCCTTACACACATGACATCTTCCTCACAAAGGGGCTTTTTTCTCTCATGTTGCAACAATTAATTAACTAATTTTCAAGTACTTGTTGTAGCCTAAGTACTCTTTTGTGAAAGACAAACTGTCCACCTAAAGAGGCAGAGGACGTTTTGTTAACCCTTAAATAGGAAAGAATGTGACTTCTTAGGTCCTTTTCCAAATAATCTGGGCTCAAATAACACAATTATCTGCCAGGATAAATCGTTCATGAGCCATTTTTAAACATAATTTTTTTTTTGTCATGTTGCAGAAAATGAATACACATTTGCTGAATGGAAGCAAATTTGATGATCATACAGGGCTGCACAATATTAGGAAAATATCTAATAGCGATTATTTTGACTAATATTGTGATTGCGATATGAGTCAGGATATTGGAGGGAATGATCATGTTTTATCATTATTCTCATTTTCACTGACTATTATTAAATCTTAAAAAATGAAAATGAATATAGTGTGATTTCTGCTAATAGGGTGTGTGCCAAACAAAGATGTTTTCTGTAGTCTGTAGGATAGGATTTGTAGTCCAGGACGTCTCTGCAGCGCCACGATACTTCATTCACAACGATTAGACACAGATTTACCTTTGACAAATATTGCGCCCCTCTGCAATTTGAATACTGCACTAGTCCATATTGCGATTTTCCATTAAATTGTGATTAATTGTGCAGATTTACTCAAACATTTGTTATATATTTTCTGTATAACTGTCCATCTGAGTGTGGGGGATGAAGTTAAGTCAGTACATCATTGTTATTTTCCAAAAGATTTGGGCTCAAATAACACAATGTCATGACTTTTTTTCATTTTACAGTATGTATCTCCCAGGAGAAGTTGCTCATTAGCCATAAACTTTGTTTTTTCTGTTTCTATGTTGCGAGTCATCAGTGTATAAGCTTAGATTCATTGGCACACATACATGTGAGTTTTACTCATTCTCTAGCCTAACATATGCTTATGTTCATCATTTATGTTGCCTGTAATGTTTAATGAATGTTTTTAAATGTGGACCTGAGGAGGAGTAACCGTACTTAAGGGTACAGCTAATGGGCATCCTATAATAAAGTAAAATAAGAGGTTAAACAGTTACAAACCCTTTTAGTCAGACTTCTCCTATGACATAAGCAGATTGTTTAATGTAAACCACCGTAGCCTATAGACTCATTCAGTTCCTGTTTTGCAGCACATGCTCTCTGACTGAGCAGTCAGAGGGTCTATTTTTGAAAAAGCTCCAACACAGGAGGATGTGGTCTCTGTATTGTTTCCCTCCGTCACTGCTGTGCCTCAGCTGTGGTTGATCTGGGATGATCTAGGACACTGATAACTGCAGCAGAGAGGTAAAACTTATGTCATGTACTTCTTCATTTTTAATCTCTTAGTTGTTATGCATTAACACATCTATTGTATATTTCCATGCATCTGTATCATATTTTCAATGCTTGTGTCATGTTGGTCAGAGGAGCCTTTGCATATATTTATTTTAGTCATTTCATATAGGCCTTCTCTCTCTTAACTAGGAACAAGCCTCTGTTGCAAATCTTCCATCATATCTAACTGCAAAGTGTTATTTAAGCTCTGTATATTTCCTGTTCCCCTTTTACATGCTACAGAAGGCTGTTATCACTATGTTCAGAATAACACAGCTTAAAGAGTTTGTAGAGTATTGAGTCTCAGTAGTATTATATATTTTTTCTGTTATTGATGGGTTGTGGGATACGCATATTGAAGTGGGCTTTGTAGGAGGCAGCTGTAGGCCTTCATCTGGCAGTGTCACCTCTTGTTCCCCTGTCTTTATAAAAAAAGATTTTATTCTTTATAGCAAAACAAGTACAATGGCAACATGTTTATATACTGTACCAGGAGTGGTAAATACATTATATATAGTCTTTAAGGCTTTGGGGTTTAAGGAGGGCTGATTAGTTTGTATGTATTGTTGCATTTCAACAACTTTAAACAGAGGTTTTCTGTTACTGAATTTACTTTTGTGAATAAGAAATTTTACTAAAGTTAATGAAAATATATGATATAATATAATAATGTTTTGTTCTGAAATTCAGACATCCTAAAATCCAAACAGCACATCATCCATTTTGTGCAGTTAAAGCCAACCAGCAGAGTTTAGTGATTTTATGGCAATAAAAGTCAGGTTGGCATGGCAGGGCTGGACAATATAGCTTGACAACATACAATGGAGTAACACCTGCTTCCTCCCTGCTACACGTACTGTAAAATATGTCTTCATGGTTTAATATTTCTATATGTGCTAGTCATTTTCAAACTTCTGCCCAAACTTTATTTGTACTACCTTAAATCATTGTTATACTGCTCATTTTAGCCTAACTTATTATATCTATCTGTAAAAATTCTGTCTATAATAGCCTGTATATATATTCATATTACATATTCACCTGTAAACTCTGTAAACCAGTAGTATATTATGTTCATTGTACATATCTGTAAAATTTCTACTTCTAGTAATATCCACCTGTATATAATATTCAGTACATATCCAGCTGTAAATCTTGCTCACAATACTAGTTATCTATATTTTATATTCATAGGACAAACCCATCTGTAAAATTCTGTTTATAATATTATTAATTTCCATATTTATTCAGTACATATCCATGTTCTGCACTAATGAAACCAGTGTATATCCTGCACCTACTGCTATTGCACTTCTGGTTAGACCTACACTGCATTTCGTTGCCTCGTACCTGTGTAATGACAATAAAGTTTAATCTAATCTAATCTAATCTAATCTAATCTAATCTAATCATTTTACTGTGAGGTTGGGGTGTTACCTAGTTCAACAAATTTGAAGAAGAAAAAAAATCAGAATAGCGAAAAACGTCAGCTGAATACATCTTTTCTGACTTTCTTCTTGTTTTTTTTAACTGCTTAACCCTGTTGTTAACTGCTTTAACTAACGTCTAGTTAGCAAATGAGCAGAGAATAGCTTGCTGAAGTAAATAATTGAAATAGCTAAAGTTAGCTAAACAGAAATGGTTAGCTTAACAAAATGGGTCAACAGTTAAAAAGTTAGCTTAAAGTAATGTATAAACAGTTAAATTGTTAGCTAATCGTAATGGCTAACCGTTGCTATAGTATAGTAGTATAGTAGTATATTATAGTAGTATAGTATAGTAGTATAGTGTAGCTAAAATAATGACAAAATAATAAAATAATAACAGTTGAACTAGCTAGCTAGTTAGCTAAAAGTTATGGATAAACACTTGATAAACACACTGATAACTGATATGCAAATGACGCAATCGACAGAAAGAGATGGCATCTTGGAAGTTTGTGACAATACTGTATGGTGATGTAACCAAGTGGTGTCACATTTCATAGGGGTATGATGTTTTTACCCCTAGCCCTTACCCCTTGGTTTCAAGGGCCAAGGGGTAAGGGGTAGGGGTAAGATGGAGAAATGGGATTCAGCCTTAGCTTAAAGCTGCAGTGGGTAGAAGGCAAACAGTTAAAGTCGAGTGAGACCGTTTCCTCGGTGTTACTACGCAACTACTTTCGATGGAAAGTACAAAGAGCCTGCTCGTAAAGTTGCTAAATGTCGCTAGATTTTATCTGGCACTAATTAGCTTTTTCATGACGCCATTTTGTCGTATTTGCACCGTGCACCAATCTATCACAGCCATGATTTTCACCCTGTTTAGTTCCCGGGCTAAGCCAGTGTCTGTTTTTCATGCTTGCTACTCCTACTCGGTGTCCACATAAAGTATTTTAATACGTCTGAATTCCCAATAAAGCTGTACTCATTCACATATCTTTCTGCTTCTGTTGTCAGACAGCAGAACAAGTATGAAATATTGAGTGAAATGTGGCCCCTTCACACTAAATGTTAACCAGTAGAAATGTTCAAGTTGTTTCCAAGCTGCTGCCCTGGACTCTGCTAAAATCATGTTTTTACAACTGCAACATCATCTGACAAAATTGACTATTTGAAATACAACATGCTGTAAGATTACAATGTGCATTTATGCTCAATATCGCCCAAAATAAATTGCCTACCACAGCTTTAAGGTAATGAAACTTATAGTAATGGATCCATGACCAAACCAAACCAATTTAATTAGAAGAAGAAGAACAAATTGTAGCAATATCCACTTTTATTTAGGTACAAATGATTCTGTCAGATGCAGTTTCTTCCCTTCCCGTCCTAATATTGCATAAATGCTTCCCGGAAGGCCTTTTCCTGTTTTGACGGGCACAGGTGACCCCAGTTTTCCAGTCGTGTCACTACATTATTCAACGCTGCATTGACACATCTGCCACAGCTGGGCACAATATGCAGCTTCCGTATTGACATTGACATCCTGGAAGCCAAATATACTTAGGAGGAAAATATGTTGTCTTATGGCAGTCTTAAGCTAAATGTATCTTGTGAAATCAATCACAATAGGTGTTTAAAACAGGCCCTGCCTTGGAATACCATATTTAATTACCCCTGTCAAATGTCATTGTTTCCAAAATTGTCCATTTTATTGAGTAGTCAGTGTGGTTTTACTTGTGTGTCATCCCATGCGTTTTCACCCTAACCCCAGGTGGCATGTGATTTCTAGTAATCAAATTCCAAAAATGTGTATTTTGTTTGTAACTTGATGTGTTTTTTATGTGCTTTAAATTGATTATTTTACCTGACCTGACTGACCTGTACAGTCTTTACTTAAAAAACAACAAAAAACTTACATACTTGGTTCTTGCTTGCCAATAAGACCAATAAGGGAAGTTGTCCTTTTGTAAGATTCATTTCCATCCCACTTTGAGTCATTTGAAATGTGGTGTCGGCAGCTGATTTTAAGACCATAGTAGAGAAGTAGAAGTTGCGGCTGCTGTTTCTGCGACCAGCTCGTCTCCGGTCTGTTCACACAGTCTGTGACTCACTGCTTTCAGTAGGAAGTGGCAGGCTGTATTTTCTGCCCTGACGTCTTTGCTGTGGACATTTGTGTTTGATTGTCTCTTGAGGGTAACACTAAAGAATATTAAGTGTTGGCAACAGCAATAACAGGAAGTTTGGACTACTGAAGAGACCTAATACATTGGTTTACCGGAACACAATAATAGGGTGCAATTCTTGTTTTTATTTCTGGACTTCCTGTTGGTTTATCTCCTGCTTTTTTCTGTGGATGTTGTGATGCCTCTGCAGAAGATGATGACGAAGATGGAGCAGAGCTCTTGCACTGAGGATCGGATCCAACATGTCCTGGAGCGTTGCCTCTGTGGCCTGGGCCTCAACACTCCTGACAAGCAACTCTGGAACGGTAAGACCCAATCCCATACCTGTTCATAACACAATACAAAAACAAAGCTGAAGATTTAACACAACTTGGGTCTACTTAATTTACACCAGAAATACACACGTGGCACATGGAGATATTTGTTGTTTGTACATGTCCTGGCTGCTGCTGTTGTTATTCTTCACTGAAATATTGAGTATAAATACTGAGTAGATTTTTAACCTGTTAAATCATCAAAACACACACCTAGCGAACCAATCGGGAACACATTGTCCAACTTATAGAGACAAAAGGGAACTGAAAGTGGTGACACAGAATGTGGAGTGACAGACAGTATGGAGGAGTATCATGTTGTTTAATGCAGGTTTGATTTTGAAAGAATTACTGAAATAAATGAGTTAAGACAAGAAGGGACAAGGGAAAGTGGCTTAATCTTTTGCCTTTAGCTCAGCGCCTTTCTGAGGATTCATTGATAAAATGTTTCTACAAAGCATATGTAATGCCTGTCATCAGGATGAAACCTAAAAGGAGAAATAAGTTGTGTGTTTCTGTCTGTCTGAGCAGCCGGGCTGTGCATAAGCCGCTGGTGTTTGGAGGAACTTGTGAAGAGAGATCCGCACAACTTCCTCATCCTTTTGCAGAAAATACTGAGGAAAACAAAGGAGGTCACAAGCTAACAAACAACAACATCATCATTTTCCAAAAGTGTAATATGACAAATAACAGCGTGTTTTACTTCAAGGTTTTTTACTATTTTTTGGCAGGTGCTAGAGCAGTGTCGGTATGAACTGGTGGTGCCCCTCACTCTCCTGTTCTCTTCAACCCTCCTAAAGGTGAGTGGGTGCATGTTATAAACAGGAGAGGAACACACACAGACTCCCAATCTGTTCTGTACTCTTTATTTCACCTGGTTACTTGTTTTTTCTCAGCAGTGGTGGAAGAAGTATTCAGATCGTTTACTTAAGTAAAATTACTAAAAACACGCTGTAAAAATACTCTCTTAGAAGTAAAAGTCCTGCATTGAAAATGAATTTCAGTAAAAGTATGTAAGCAACAGGAAAATTTACTTGAAGTATTTAAAAGTAAAAGTACTCAATGCAGAAAATCTAAAAAATAAGTGTTTAATCGGCTAATGATTTCAGCTGTGGGCCTAACTATTGTTGGGTAGTTTAATTTATAATACAACATCATATTTTGTAAACCGTGTTTTAAGTGCAAAAATTGTAATTTGTAAAGTAACTAAAGTTTCATCAGATTTAATTTAGTTGGGTAAAAAGTACAATATTTCTCTATAAAAAAGGAACTGAAGTATAAGTAGAAAGTGGCATGAAAAGAAAAGCCTTACCCCAAATTTAGTTGAGTAACTGTACTTAGTTACCTTCCACCTCTGGTTCTCAGGCTCCTCATGTGGCTCCAGAAGTGCTCCAGGAGGCCCACCGGTTGTTCCATAGTTTCCTGGCCTGGCCGGAGCCGTGCAGCTCTGCCAGCAAACGCCTCCTGAATATCATTCAGCAGGAGCTCCGAGCACCAGGTAGCACTGACGCTCGTACACCGCAACGAAAAAGGCCCAATGTCACCTCACTGCTAGACTTCTGGGATTACTCCAGGGACGCCGGACATTCCTCCGGATGTCCTTCTTTGCAGCCGGATGTCCGTCACCTTCCACTTTCTTTGTGTTGTAATTCTAACCTTTGGTGGATTTCTGAGGACTATGGGAACCTGCTTTTTTTTACATTTTTGATAGTTTTTTGTCTAATTTTAGTCAATTAGCGTCTCTTTGTGGTCGTTTTGCATCTCTGTAGTTTTTTGTGTATGTGATGATGAAGGGTAGGACTGTGGGGTACATCTAAAATAAAAGGCTTAGGCATTCTTCGTGTATCAGTGCGACCATGTGAGGGCAGTGTTTACCCACTTAGATATACTAAACTAAGCTGTCTGCAAACTGTTGTTTCAGGCATTTCATTTCAAAGACTGGTTCGGACAGAGCAGGGTATTTCCCCTGAGATTCACTCCAAAACGATGTAAGTTCATTCACACTTTAATGTTGGCTAATAAAACAAACTAAACATGGCTACTTTTTCACACATCTTAAACTCTTTATGGCACTTCAAAAATATGTGTGTGTTTGTGTGTGTGTGTGTTTGTGCGTGTGAGATCAGGACAGTGCTGTTAGTGAGCCCAGATGAGGACGTCCCTCCAGAGGTCCAGTCTGTCTCGGAGCAGCTGGGCTGCACCGCGCCCTCCAGCAGAGACGTCGCCATCCTCCTCATCGTGCACGGCTTCCAGGCAACACTGGGCACCAATCACGACCCGCAGGCGCTCCACGCTGCCCTGCAGGTAATCCACCAAATGGGATTTGGATTCACATTTCCTTTTTTAATCTTTTCTTGGACAGAAACATTGTCTCAGCTGTGGCTGGGTCAGTAGAGTTTTATTCACCACACAGTGGAGACATAAGTTGACGAGAAGCTGTAGGATTCTCTCTGACCCAAAGGAGTCTCAGGCCAGGGTTTTCAGAATCAGAATCATAAATAGCTTTATTGCCAAATAAGTTTTTACACCTAAAAACAAATGTTTAGGTATTGTACATGCATGTCGCACATTCTCTAAAACAAAATAGGAAAATCAAGTATTAGAGTAAAAACAATATAAGTATAAATATACTGAATGTACACAGTATGTATTGAAAATAAAAAGAGCAGTACAGCAGAGTAAGTACAGTGGCATGTAGAGCCAGAGGTGGAGTATGGGGAGTGTCAGGGTGGGTTCCGTGCCTTGTTGATAAGGATAATGGCGGAAGGGGAAACTGTTCTTGTGGCTTGAGTTTGAAAGAGTTTGTGGCCGGAGTGGGAGGGATCAGCCCCAATCTTTCCAGCACGCTTCAGAGTCCTGTTGGCGTACAGGTCCTGGACCGGTGGCAGATTGCAGCCAATCACCTTCTCAGCTGACTGAATGACACACTGCAGTCTGCCCTTGGGGGATGTGAGGATGGTGGAAGTCTATCCTCTGTTGTGCTTTCGTGACGAGGGAGTTGATGTTCAGTTTAGAGGGAAAAAAACACAAACAAACAAAAGAAGATATTTAACTCACAAGTCTGTCTGAGAAGATTTCTATTGACTCAATCAAAAGTGCTTTGATTAGCTGAGGTGTGAATGTGAATCTCTGTTGGAGTCAACCTGACAAAAAGTGACTTAAGTCAAATGCTTCCTTCTAAAACTAGTGTCTGTCTGCCTTGTTCTCTAGCTTAAAGGTTTTTTGATGAGGTCAAATAGTTTCAGCACAGTCGAAATATACAGAACAGCCAAAATTGGATCAGGGAACAAGAAAAAGAAAAGAGCTGCATGATATATAATAAGGATAATATGGAAATATTATAATAATATTATAAGGAAAATATGCAATAACGTTGAATATTGCAATAACAATATTTCAATCAGGAGAGACTTTGCTGCAGATATGCAAAGATTTATTGTATGAATGCATGATATAACATGTACAGTCTTTGGAGATTAGATTCCATCATTATGAAATGAGATATATATAGGAGCCGAGCATGATGAAGACCGGAGGAGCGAGGGGAGGAGGAGGGTTGTGCTCTTAGCCTGAAATGACAACTGAGCATTAGAGAGAGACAGGTTTAAAACAGGAAAGTCATGCTGTGATTGGCTCGTTAAATTCAAGGCCACTTCTGATTGGTTAAAATATAGACAAATGCTTGTTCAGTTTTGAAGAGAGAGAATGTGATTAGTTTAGAAGTCTTCCTGCAAGAATTTAGACTAAGCTCCCTTAGCAAATTAAGATGAGACTTAAACTTTTAGGCAGTTTATTTTCTTCCACACTTCCTAACACAAACCCTCCTTATGTTTGGCCAGACAAAGCACCCTGAGGAGCTGGAGCAGCTCATGGAGGCCGTGACCGACCGAATGGAGACAGCCGCCTCTACAGTCGGTCTCAGCGCAGCCAGACAAGGTCTACTACACAGCATGGAGAGGCTCAGAGAAAGCGTTGTGGTTCCTTCTCCCGCTTATGGCTGCCTAGATACTGGTGAGACAGAAACACATGAACATAATGTGTGCTTATGTTTTATGCATGTTTACTGTATGTTTGTTATGTTAATGTGGGATGGGTGATGCCATGTTTTGTTCTCTCTACTGCCTAAGGAAAATTTCTCCTATAGAAGATAATAAAAGCTAATCTTATCTTATCTTATCTTACTGTGTCAAAAAGCAGCGCTTGGTACCTTTGGTGTTTTGTTATTGACGCAAAAAGTCACCTCTGGCGTCATATTTAGACGCACTTGTTCTGGAATATTGGCCTCACTTTTTGACGATCTGGACGTACGTTTAACTGAAATGTGTGGCACAAGCTCAGGAAAGTTAGGTTTTGGAAAAGATGGCAGGTGGGGTTACAAAATGTAGGTTTAAATGCAACATCGTTGTAAGTCTAAATGAGTAATTGTGTTAAATAATTATGATTTCAATGTTGACCAAAATAATTGTGATTATGTTTTGTTTTTTTTCGTGATCGAGCAGCATGTTTTCATAGACAGTGTGGTGTCTGCATCCAGAATTACTTACACTGCAACTGGAAAAGAAGGAGATTGTTCTGTGTTTTGCTTCCTTACATTGAGTGTGATCTCCTCTCATTAGGGGCTGTGGAGACTTTCATGCTGCCCTTTCCTAAATGTCAAACATGCTCTTGGGAAAACGACAACTTTGGTAATTAGTTCAATTTAAAAAATGCCTTAATGTGTCTTTAACTGTTAAAAAAAAAAAAAAATACTCTTCTGTGTTCTCAAATCGTCTTCACATTCATGCAGATGTTCTGAATGCCATTCTGGAGTCCAACCTGGACTCCCCTCCAGACTGTTTCCTCAAAACAGAAGTGGATGAGGACGATAACTATGACACCAGTGTGGATGAGGAAGACGAGTTGGAGGGGAACAAAGTGGACGACGGGCTTCAGAACCACCGCGTCTCCAGCGCATCCTCTTCCTCGAGGGACTCCGGCTACTCGCTCTTCTCCAGCTGGTCCACCGTCTCCACGCTGTCTGGCTCGTCGGGGGTGGAGAGTGACTTCAGCGAGGAAGCAACACACAAGGACACGGAGGACGGACAAAGCAGCCAACCAAAGCTTAGGAAGAAACCCAAAAAGAAGTCCAGGTCCATCTTAGGCGTTGAGCGCTTCTCGTCGTTTTTCAAGAGCCCCCGCAGCCCAAGCGTTTGCCGGCGGGCCCAGAGCATGGGCTACCGTGAAGACTTCATCAAAGACTCAAACAAACACTCAACAACCATGTCTAGACACGTTCATTCTCTGCATGCGTCCACTGCCACCCTGGATCCCCTTGCCCCAAGGAAGCATGTGTGCGTCCGCAGGAGGCCGATCCTGAGCTGCGACGAAGTCGACGTGACGGAGGCGCCCACCCTGCTCAAAGTGGTGGTGTTCGGAGGCGACAGAGAAGCCGGAAGGCTGGCCAGGGCGTACAACGACCTGCAGCAGAGAGAGAGCAAATGTCCCCGACTCACCAAGACGTGCAAACTACAGTTTTACCTTGTTCCCACCAAAAGGAGAATGATAGCAACACCGGGAGGAGGACACACACCAACTGAGGGGCCGATGGGAAGTTCAACCAAAGCTGCTGCAGCTGTGGTGAGAACATCTGTCTGTGTCGCACGTTTTCACCTCTATATGTCATACTGTAGATAAGTAGGGCTGGGCGATATATCAATATTATATCGTCACCGATATCGTCTTACATTTTGGACATCGTGATATGACACGTGTTGTCTTTTCCTCGATTTATAGCCTGCATTACAGTAAAGTGATATTATTTTCTGAACAGACTTAGCCTACTAGCTGTTGTTATTTGCCTTTACCGACTTAGCCATATTGTAATTCTGGAGCCAGAGTCTGCACAGTAGTGATCGGGCGGTGGGGCCTCGGTATTGAAGGTCCTCCCATAGCCAATCATGACGTTGATGAAATGTTATTTATGTATATTTGTTTGGATTATTGAGGAATGATCACCTTTTATTCTTTCATTGTGATAGGAGTCTAATGGCGGCGTACTGGATGACAGCTCCACTGATATCGCCCAGATGTTGGGCATGATCGACCCCTGATACGAGCAGAACGTCCTCAGCCTGCTCAGCCTGTCCTCAGACGTCCTTGGTCAGGTACCTTCCATACTGCCCCCTTTCTCAGGTCCATGTCTTCCGGCACCTAATTGACTCTTAGTGACAAAATGTGTTTCTAAATTTAGCAATGATGTAATCTATATGGACAACGTTTCATTTCCTGGATTGTTCAGCTGCCGCCAGTAATTCGGCCGGATGTCCCTCAATTTCGGCCGATGTCCGTTACATCCCACTTTCTTTGTGTTGGAATTTTAAACTCCAGTGGATTTCTGAGGACTATGGTTACCTGGTCCTCAGATCTCTGCAGGGTAAATCCAGACAGCTAGCTAGACTATCTGTCCAATCTGAGGACTATGGTTACCTGGTCCTCAGATCTCTGCAGGGTAAATCCAGACAGCTACCTAGACTATCTGTCCAATCTGAGGACTATGGTTACCTGGTCCTCAGATCTCTGCAGGGTAAATCCAGACAGCTACCTAGACTATCTGTCCAATCTGAGGACTATGGTTACCTGGTCCTCAGATCTCTGCAGGGTAAATCCAGACAGCTACCTAGACTATCTGTCCAATCTGAGGACTATGGTTACCTGGTCCTCAGATCTCTGCAGGGTAAATCCAGACAGCTAGCTAGACTATCTGTCCAATCTGAGTTTTCTGTTGCAGGGTAAATAAAACAACTATTTCCAATCTGAGTTTTCGTGTTGCACAAAACATGTTCTACCAAAACAACGTCCTTCCCGAGGCGGTTTTGCAGCGGCTCCGTTGCTCCGTCAGGCACTTGGCACCACCCAAAAGATTGTGATTGGTTTAAAGAAATGCCAATAAACCAGAGCATGTTTTTCTCCCATCTCGGAATACTGTGTGGACTAGCCAGCCCCTCCTCCACAGCACTGCGGAGGAGGGTCTGGCAATGCAAGAAAACAAACAGAAAACTGCTCACGTCACTTAAATGTCTTCTTCTTAGGGACTTAATGGAAATTATTATAAGGGCAGAGGAGTTAGAGAAGAGGAGGGTTCTTTATGTCATGGAGAAGAGAGACACTAAATTTATTCCATTGCACCAAAGACACTTAATAATTTTAACGATAATTATTTATGAAAAAGCCTTTTCTTCATCTAGCTAAAATCTACCCCCACAGAAAGGTGATATTTTGCCTTTTCAGAGATGAAAAAATGCTGGCTCTGTACACCTCACACCAGGTGTTGGTTTGGTAAAAGCTGTGTTATGATGTAACTGTATGCACATTATTCCCTCATTGCAATTTATATTGTCTGAAATCTCTATGAACCAGACGGCGTGCAAGGAAGGTGATGAGTCAGTGAGCAGTGGCAGCGTGGAGCGAATCCCCCTGCTGGCCGACATGGTGCTTTATTACTGCCGACATGCAGACCAGCCGGTTCTGGTGCAGCTCTACCAGGCCGAGGTGAGAGGAGCAGCACCCACACATTGTCAAAAGTAGTAGCCAAAAGTACACTTCCCTGCATTAACGAGTGTTTCTGTTCGAAACTCATAATCACACACGCACACACACAAAAACACACATACAACAATGATTCATTTTTGGATTTTTTTTTGTTTCTTTGTCCGAACAGCTGACCCTAGCTGGAGGAGAGAGGAGAAGGGAAGTGTTTATTCACTCTCTGGAGCTCGGGCACACTGCTGGAACCAGAGCTGTTAAAGCCATGGGTGAGTAGTCTTCATCAACAGAAGTACATTTCCAGGATAACACCTCACATGCAGGATGTCTGCTCTCTCTGTGTTGCCGTTCTCTAAGTCCCTTTGCTTCGGGAAACAACAACAACCTTCGGGCCAGCGAGCTACACACTGAAAATGTCAGGTTTTGAAGAAAGACAAAAGACCACAGACAAAAACCTATATTTAGTATATTATAATTAACATGTAAAATAATTTGAACCAATTTATATTTTGGGGGTTTAGGATGCAAATGATTGTTTTCCCCCTGATTTATACATCAAACTATATTACACATGACTGTAGTGCAACTTAACAATTAAACAACAATAGACTAGTTCAACTAAACCAAATTGCCTCAACAGCAACTAACTAGGATTAATTAAAGAAAACCCACAAACAAGGTCCTGGTTTTATACTCATGGCAAACAAGCCCCCAACCTGTTACAACTGGCTCACAGGCCACAACAAAAGAGGGACATGCACGCAACGTAACAATAATAAAGTGACATTTATTAATTAATGATGCAAACAAGGTCACAGTGAGGTGTAATTGTCAGTATTAGTGATGAATGAAGGTGTATGGATGTAATGGAGAATGTGAGGTGCGTGTTGTCAGTAGTTAACAGAGAGAAAACATGTTGGTGCGGCGTTGGGAGAATGCGGCTGCCCGGCTGAACCTGTCATGGGGAGAGGCCCAACATGCTGCCGGGGACCGAATGCAATGGCGAGTGCTCATTGAAGCCTTGTGTCCCATAAGGGATGAAGAGGAGTAATAATAATAATTATAATAAAAATGTTCCACCAAAACAAGTTCCTTCCCGAGCCTATTTTGCCACCGTTGCTGCGTCCGGAGTTTAACGCCACCCAAGACGATGGTGTATAGAAATGCAAACAACCCAGAGTGTATCTGTGTTTAGCCAGAACTTACTGCACAGCACTGTGGAGATAGAGTTTGCAATATGTGTCTACATATTGAGAGACACAACCAGACAGCCACAACAGCTTATAAACAAACACGCACACTTACAGTCTAAAGTGTCTTTTTGTAGGTGCTGCCAGCAAAAGGTTTGGAATTGATGAAGAACGGGAGGCTGTCCCTTTAACACTAAGTGTTGCCTACAACAAGGTATTCTAACAGCTTTGACGCTCACCTATTTTCCGCAAAAACAAATCACAACACATATTACAGTTCACAGACAGAGCCATTTTTACATCTGCCTCATCTTCCTAATTACAGGTGGCTGTTAGCGGGAGGAGCCGGTGGACGCAGACAGAGATGGTTTGCACATCGATCAATCTTTACAAAGCCTGCCGGAAGCCTGAGCAGCTAGGTATTTGACAGTGATAGCCCAGTCTTTTGATCACGTGCCAGAAATTATTGTTTGGTTTCTTTTGTCTGCATTGTAATGTCTAACCAAAAACAAATCTTGTCCATCCAGATTCAAGAATAGAAAGTCTGCAGCTGACAATGACAGAAGTCCTGAAGAGGCAGTGCTCCAAGTCTAAAAAGGGCTACAATCAGGTAAACGAGTTGAAATTAAACACTTCAGGCACCCCTTCCTCTTAAAAAACACCTCCTCCTCACACTTCTGTTCTCTGGCAGCACATCTCCGTCTCCGAGGCGAAGGTGGACAAGGTGCAAATGAACGGTGAAGACGCTGGGACAACTTTTGCTGTGTGTCTGGATCAGGATGAGAAGAAGTTCATCCAAAGTGTCACCAGGTACACAAGCATCATTAGACATGAAAGTGGTATCAATCTTCTCATCATAGGCTACATACTAGTGATGACCAAAAGAAGCTTTGTGAAGCAGTGTCTTTATTTTCTGAGCCCACTAGATGGCGCTCTCTGTTTAACAAAGGGTCTTAAATGCACTGATTTGCAATGCCTTAGGCCTTTCTGTTAAAACTAAGAGCGCCATCTAGTGGGCTCAGAAAATAAAGACACTGCTTCACAAAGCTTCATTTGGCCATCTCTACTACAAACTACTGCTGTGTTTTTATTTTGAGGCAGCGTTTTGAGACACATGAATTTTAGCTCCAGCAGCAGAACTAATCTCCGTCCATATGAACACGTCTGACAACCAGTGGTGGAATGTAACTAAGTAGTATGTACTTTAATACAAATGTTGAAGTAATTGTACTTTGCATGAGTCTTTTTTTTCATGCTACAGTGTGACAGTGCAGATCCACCTGACTGCGCAACACTGATGTCGCGCCATGCTCCACGTCAAGCAACTTTAACGCACCCACAAAGCATCCTGGGAAGGCAGCATTTTAAAAAATCTGGCCAATGCGCATCTTTATGCAAATGAATCCATTGAACATGACGCAACTATCAAATAGAAGTAGACACAAATCTTTCAAACTGACCTTTGTCGACCTGAAATGAAGACAGATTCAACAACTGTATGGCCTTTTCTCACTTAAAATGTTTTCAGAAACGCGTTTCATCGAACTGTTTTCGTAAAATATGAGATCATATTCCGAATGAGCTGCCATTACTGTTGTTTTTGAAATTCGGAAGTAGGCAGACCCACGTAATGCGTTTGTCCAATCAGCCGCTGGTCAAGGGCGTGGAGCATCAACCATAGATGTATTACGTCGCGACACCACACTTCAGTCGTGTTGCAAAAGTGGATCTGCCCTTTGTTTGAGCTGCGAGTCAGACCCAGGTGCAGTGATTCTGTATCTTTTGTGTCTGCAGGTGTGATGTGTCTCTGTGCTGTAAACCAGGAAGCGGTTCGGACTGGAGGTCCTACAAGCCGTCGCCTGGCCAAGTCCAGCCCCTGCACCCGTCCTACTGTTCTCTGCTCTGTCTGCCCATCACCTCCTTTACCGCCTCATTTCCCTGACACCCTTTTTAATACTCTGAAAGAATCCACTGGATGTTTAAACCAAAGCAACACAGGATGCAGAGTACAGATAGAGAAATGGGTTTAGAAAAAGGAAGGAGAGAACAGGAAGCAGTAATGGTCCGTGTCCACTGGCAAGCGCGTTTTCCACACTTTCCATTGTCAATGAAAGCAGCCGGGCAATGCATTCTGGTAGCGTCGCGCCGACTTTGGGGTTGCCCGCTCCTCATTTGCATAACGCTAAATCCAGCAGTGGTGGAAGAAGGATTCAAATCCTGTACTTAAAGGTCCCATAACATGGTGCTATTTGGATGCTTTTATATAGACCTTAGTGGTCCCCTAATACTGTATCTGAAGTCTCTTTTATATAGACCTTAGTGGTCCCCTAATACTGTATCTGAAGTCTCTTTTATATAGACCTTAGTGGTCCCCTAATACTGTATCTGAAGTCTCTTTTATATAGACCTTAGTGGTCCCTAATACTGTATCTGAAGTCTCTTTTATATAGACCTTAGTGGTCCCCTAATACTGTATCTGAAGTCTCTTTTATATAGACCTTAGTGGTCCCCTAATACTGTATCTGAAGTCTCTTTTATATAGACCTTAGTGGTCCCTAATACTGTATCTGAAGTCTCTTTTATATAGACCTTAGTGGTCCCTAATACTGTATCTGAAGTCTCTTTCCCAACATTCAGCCTTGGTGCAGAATTACAGCCACAAAACGTACAATATTTCTCTCTGAAATGTAGCAGAGTAGAAGTAAAATGTGGCATGAAAAGCAAAGACTCAAGTAATGTACAAGTAGCTCATATTTGTACTTAAGTACATAGTACTTGAGTAAATGTACTTGGTTGGGCGCCCAGGTAGCTCCTCCAGTAGAGCGCGCGCCTAAATGCAGAGACTCAGTCAGACAGATTGGGCAGCTTCATGTAATTTCCCGCATAAAATGTTCTCAGAAACACATTTCGGTGAACTATTTCCGTAAAATAAGCGAAAGTTTCCCAACAAGCCGCCATGTTGGTCAGTTTGGAAATCCGGGAGCAGACAGCCCCACGAGCGAAGCGTTCGTCCAATCAGGTTCAGCCATCGCGGTTGTTGGATAAAGTATAGTATATGCAAAGTGTATAACTGCTCGTGGAAAGCCCATCAAGCGTTGAATGCTGGCAAGCAAGCGATCCAGTAGACACATACCATAACGATCCAGTAGACACATACCTTAACGGTCCAGTAGACACATACCATAACGGTCCAGTAGACACATACCATAACGGTCCAGTAGACACATACCATAACGGTCCAGTAGACACATACCATAACGATCCAGTAGACACATACCATAGCGATCCAGTAGACACATACCATAGCGATCCAGTAGACACATACCATAACGATCCAGTAGACACATACCAATGCGATCCAGTAGACACATACCATAACGATCCAGTAGACACATACCATAGCGATCCAGTAGACACATACCAATGCGATCCAGTAGACACATACCATAACGATCCAGTAGACACATACCATAACGATCCAGTAGACACATACCATAACGATCCAGTAGACACATACCATAACGATCCAGTAGACACATACCATAACGATCCAGTAGACACATACCATAACGATCCAGTAGACACATACCATAACGATCCAGTAGACACATACCATAACGGTCCAGTAGACACATACCATAGCGATCCAGTAGACACATACCATAGCGATCCAGTAGACATAACGGAGAAGTAGCACAGTGCTAATTATAAGAGTTATGGTTATTGACCACATACTGTATATTTTAGGTTTGTCCTGTAGCTGATTTCAAGGTGTGTCACATTGTGATGGAAAGGGAAGAGCGTCTCTCTGTGTGTTTAGAGGAAGGTTTTCCTCAGTTCTAGTTCCCCTTATGACATCATTGATTGACTTCAAATCATCATCTGCAGAGCAGGGCTTATGGCAACTATCTGCTGTCAGCAGCATGCACCTGAATACTTGATTATGACTGCTGCGTATGTTGACGGGGAAAAATACTTTAGTTCTTTTGGGAAATATGTTGTAAAAATAAGCTATTTATTTTTGAAGCGATTGCTATGAAAACAATTGTTTTAATGTGTCACACACTTGCAATAAAAAATCCAGCTTAAGTGAGTTTTGTTGATTCTTTGTTCTCACAGTGTAGACTCTCCTGAACTTCCTGCTACGAGTCACACCCCCGTCTCACTCACATGTTGCATGCCATTATTACTGTATGTCATTGCACCTAAAGGTAGCAGCGATGGAGGACATTCATGAAGGGACAGATGCAATCCAGTCATGTTGTGACAGACTGAAGTGTGTTGTGTTATGGAAGTTTCTGTTACAGCGAGGGAGGAATTTTGGTGAAGAAGAGACCTTGTTGAAACAAAATAAAGACAAGTGCAAACTGGATTAAAGTTTAGGTATTCGGTGGAAGGGTTTAATTATTTTCTCGAGAGAACAATCAAAATGACAAGAACAGCATTCACAATGAATCAGAGTTACAAAATGACCCACAGTTCTGTGCCTCGCGTAACATATGACAGTTCCTTATATCCAGTGCCCCCAGAGGAGAAAAACCCTTGTTAGGAAAACAGTTTAATCTCAAACATAACAATTAACGGACCTCAGGCAGACAGTTTGTTCTATTACGTATTTCTGAATCTGCCCCTCGCATGTCCAAGTATCTTGACCGGTCATTCTATCTTAGCTAAAAAAGGACATCTTGTCTCTTGGATAGGCTATGGTCTCGACCTGGGACCTGTTGTGGTCTCGACCTGAGACCTGCTGTGGTCTCGACCTGAGACCTGCTCTGGTCTTGACCTGGGACCTGCTATGATAAACACCGCTCTAGGCAACTGCTTCTGTCAGGCTCCACATCATCTATTCTTTAAGGAAATGGTGTGGAGTCATAACAAACCCAGTTGTCTCCATCAAGGAGAAACACACAGATGATAGATACAGAAGTCATATACTCGGAGAGGCATTGGAGATCTTATTGGTTAAATGTAATTTTCCCATTACAGTTGCAAGAGAATATTAGCAGATTTCCTTTCAGCTTTCCCGGTTGGGAGCTCATGTTCTGAGAGTCTGAAAAGCAGAAAGATGGTTGACTCTGTTGGTGAGTACAAACCCGATTCCCAAAAGGTTGGGACACTGTACAAATTGTGAGTAAAAAATGAATGGAATAATTTACAAATTTCATAAACTTATATTTTATTCACAATAGAATATAGATAACACATCAAATGTTGAAAGTGAGACATTTTGAAATGTCATGCCAAATATTGGCTCATTTAGGATTTCATGAGAGCTACACATTCTAAAAAAAGTTGGGACGGGTAGCAATAAGAGGTCGGAAAAGTTAAATTACATACGCTTACAATTACAGCTACTTACACTGTAATTAAAAAAAAAGATTTCCGTTGGCCGGCTCACCTGGAGGAGCAAGTACCCATATTAGCTTTACTCCTTACTGTATTTACATTGTTATATTGGTAGCTGAACACTGTATAGACATTGTTCTTTTTCCTTTGGTATGTTGCTACGCACTTTTTATTTTATAGTTATATATGTATATTTATATGTATATATAATTCTACATATATATATATATACTGTGTATATATTTACTGTATACATATACTGTATATACAGTATACTGTATGTATATATATATACATACATGTACACAGTATAAACTGTATATATATGTATATCTATATAGATATATATTGTCTATGTATATATACTGTATATATATATAGATATATATAGCATATTCCATTCATAGAATTTAACGGGCAAGAAAACCATTTTTAGATGGTATTGCAGTGCGATGATCCCTCACTGTTTATAAAATGTAAGCATCATACAGAATGTATTTTTTATTAATAATTTTTTTTTTTTAGTTTTGCTTTATTTCATTTTTATCCTGCTACTCTACTGTTTCGCTATGCAGTCCGGTAGGTGGCGGTAACGTATTTTAAGTAAAAATCAGAAGAAGAAGACGAAGCAGGGAAGTGGCACCCACACCGTCAGGGGGCGCTGTAGTCATGTCGGGTCCAGGTGGAAACCATAAAGAAAACGAGTGGTCCTCGCGGTACCAGGTGTGCTCTCTCTCTCTCTCTCTCTCTCTCTCTCTCTCTCTCTCTCTCTCTCTCTCTCTCTCTCTCTCTCTCCCCCTCTCTCTCTCTCTCTCTCTCTCTCTCTCTCTCTCTCTCTCTCTCTCTCTCTCTCTCTCTCTCCCCCAGGCTGTGGGCTAGGTTATAAAACTAGGTCACACCAGTCGGTTCACCGTGGATGCGATGCGGGACTTCGAGCTGGAAGGTGGTCGGTAAAAAAAGTTTAAAGAACTTTGTGAGGACACAAAAGAGAGAGAGAGAGTTCAAAAGGTAAATGTGTAACCTTGACTTTTATTTCATTATCTTCCAAACATGACGTGACGTGGACTAGCGCGCCACATGTTCACATCCTGCAGGGAACAGGTGCACCCAGTCACGTGCAAATGCAAAGCATTATTAGGATAGGCTTTTATTTTGGGACGATACATTAAAGATGTATTCATCTTTTAGGGTTAAAAACACAGACTACAGAGGGTTGTGGTGTGGGCTTTGCGATTTGCTGACAGATCCAGGGTCTGGTCAAGCGTGATTTCACTTTTTTTAAGTGCATATGCATCGTGTTACTGCAACTATACTTTGATAATTGCTACTTTTCTGAGTAAATATTGAAAAAGTGTAAACCATCCTCCGATCCAGCGTCTGGAAAAAGAGGATTTGCTGCTTTGTTTTTCTCACGCTGCCGATATTAATCGATTAGTCAACGATTTTACTATTTTGATAACCGAGTTATCGTTTTGAGTCATCTTTCATGAAAACAAAAAGTCAAAGTTGTCAGATTCCAGCTTGTTAAATGTGAATGTTTTCTAGTTGCGGCTTTGGGAAACACTGATCCGCATTTTCTGACATTTTATAGACATTTATAGATGACAATACAAAGATACAATGCAAAGGCTCTAACCCTACAGGTTTGCACATATCATGTAAAACTCTTTCTTTGCACAAAACTCTCCTAAAAGGGCAATTTAATGGTTTATTATCAAAAAGATTTCCCTGTGAGACAAGCAGGCACAGCAGTGGTTACTATGCCCTGGTGGTTGACTGACAGGCTGCGGCTGTAAGGCAAGGCAACTTTATTTCTACAGCACCTTTCATCAACAAGACAATTCAGTTACATTCAATTAGACTTGAGTTAGTTCTCCGTTACGGTACTTCAATGTTAACAACAGGGCAGTCACCAAGTTTAATAAAGGTTTGTGTCATGCTGTTTGCACTAAAAAGTCTGTTTACATTCCTTTGCATTTTAGTTAGTTCAATACGAGCCTGTACACATTTTCATTTGTTTATTTATTATTTATAAAATGTTCATGTTGTGGCCAAAATCTTCTCTTTATTGTGTTTTATTTTGGCAAAGTTGATAAAGATTGATGCCAATTAGTGCTGGGCAATATATTGATGTTGTATCAATATCGTGATATGAGACTAGATATTGTGTTAGATTTTGAATATATCGTAATATGGTAAGAGTTGTCTTTACCTGGTTTTAAAGGCTGCATTACAGTACAGGGATGTCATTATCTGAACTTACCAGACTGTTCTAGATCTTCTATTATTTACCTTTACCCTCTAACTCATGAAATTATTTCCTGAGAATATTTATCAGAAATCTCATTGTGTAAATAACATTTAGTTAAAGCACCAACAGTCAACCATACAATATCGTAGCATCGACATCAAGGTATTTGGTAAGCCCAGGCTTAATACCAATCCTGAGTGTCTGACTGGCGCGCCCCTATCCAAAATCATAACCAGTGTTATTACTCAGCGTTACCAGAATTTTTTATTTTGATAATTGTTTTGATTCACAATTAAGGTGGAAAATGGAAGTTTTGTATTTAATGTATTTGTGTTGATGTTGAAATGGATTATAAACCTGATTGAAAATCATCACTTTTCTTGAGGCTTTTTATCGATGTTTTTAACTTTTTCTTACGTTTTTGTCCCTTTTTTTTCAACATTTTTGAAGCTTTTTTCAATGTTTGCCACTTTTTTTTGACGTTTTCAACACTACGTAACACTAACTTATTAACTTTAGTTTTACAGTTATTTTTGGGAATTTATGGTCAATAAACTTAATTTATAGGAAATTATACCTAATGTTTGAGTTAGAAAAGCAGAAATTAGGAATTATTTTGACTAAAATTAAAGGAATGGATGTTGATAGCATTTTCAGATGCTATAAAATTGAATAAGACGCCCCAAAATTAATGAAAGTAGAGATTTGTACTTGCCAAAGAGCGTTGGGTGGAATCAATCATGTTATTTTGGGGAATTAAAAAGAACATTGATATAGGACAACGGGTCAATTTGACCCGAGGACAACATGAGGGTTAATACATATGGTATCAAAGAAAGTATCGCTAAGGAACCGGCATCGAAACTGAGATATTGAAATTGGCACCGGATTGAAAGATTTTGACCGATGCCCAGCCCTGAGGGGAAAAATGAACTTTGAGACCTGTTTTGGTCTCAGGACCAAACTCTCGCGAGATCTGGCAACACAGAGAAGCTAACGTTCGTGAACACCCTAACAAACTAATCTCTGTCATGCTGAATATGTCTTTTAGTAAATATCTAACCTTAGCAAAAGAATATTTTAATAAATAATTTTAATTTTCATCCATCCACACAAACTTCACTATGCGTTCAAACAAGGCCACGCCCCCTTAGGAGACAGGAAGTGTGGATTGTTTCATAGCGTTGCTTGAAATCTTTAGTATAGATGATCTTTGACATTTCCAAAGATTGCCTCTAAAACAGGGGTCTTTGACGTTTTTCAGGCCAAGGACCCCTTAATAGAGAGAAACGGAGCAGGGACCCCCAACTACATATATTGTACCACATTTTGTATAAAAGTAGCATATTAAACTGGGCCTACAATTACATGTGGGTGGCTTAAAGCTTTTAAACATTCCTTTTTTATTAGTGCATAGGATACCAAGCTATTTAATAACTGTTGGCATGGTTTTATAAATACATGTGGCACGGTGAATCCTTATACTTGGGCCAGTAAGCCATCATCAATGTGGGTGGGTTGTTTATTTTTTCACAAAAAGGCTGATTTATATTTGCTAATAATACCTTCGATTCATGTTAAGACATTTTCATTTTTGAAAAAAACTTTAAAATTAACAAAGTTGGGTGCCTGGATAGCTCGGTTGGTAGAGCGGGCGCCCATGTATAGAGCGTACTCCTCGACGCAGCAGGTCTGGGTTAGACTCCGACTTGTGACCCTTTGCTGCAGGTCGTCCCCCCCCTCTCTCCACTTTCATTTCTTCAGCTGTCCTGTCAAGAAAGGCCTAGAAATGCCCAAAAGCTCTTTAAAAAAAAAATTTAACAAAAAGTTGGTGGCCCCCACTGCAGTAACTCAGAGTACCCCCTGTTGAAGATCTCTGCTCTAAAGCCCGAAATAATACAGGAACATCCCACATGTCTTAATCGGAAATGCTATATTTGGAAAAGGTCTTAATTGGAATATCCAACTGTAATATTCTGTTTTCATGATCCGTATCAAATTCCGAATAATATTGGAAATATTGGTGTGCCTGCCCTGTGAATGTACTCACTGACAATTCCCAGCCTTAATTTCTCTCTCTGTCTGTGTCTGCCAGATTGAATGTGACGCCGTGATGCATGAAAGAGGAACAAGCAGATCGACATCAAGCGCACCCTAGCTCTGGCCGGGACCTTCAACTTCCTGTGCTGCTGCGCTCGCGCCTGCCTGCTCCCCTTCCTCACGCTGTACTTCCGACAGCTGGGTCTGACCCCCGCGATGACGGGCGTCGTCATGGGCACCAAGCATCTCATATCGCTGGTCTGGAGCCCCGCGGCGAGCCTGCTCTCCAAACACTACAACAAGAGGCGAGTGGTGATAATCGGCTCCCTGGTGGGTTCGGCGGCGGCCGCTGTGACTCTGCTGCTCGTCCCGCCCGCTGATGTTGGCACGCGGGCCGCCGGATGTAACGCGTCTGATCTGAGCAGCGGCCCAACCCAAAGTCTGGCCGCTGACCTGCTCAGGAGCAGCGTTGCACCAGCGACGACATCGACTAGAACTCGCCCTGAAAATGTCACGGCTCCTGTTTCCACGCCTGGTCTCCCTCTTCCCGCGAAGACTGTCATTGACATTGAATCTGCTCCCGTTCCGACGGGCAAAACGGCACTGAATCGGCAGTCAGAGAAGAGCGCGTCCGCGGTGGCTAACAACACCGCTGGGGATCCAAACCTTGCGCCCCGTACCATCAGCTCTTCCGCAGCTGCAGTGAGGAATAAAAGGTCCAGCTTTAGGTTCTTCTCAGGGTCCGGAGAAAAGCCGGAAGAGACTACAGAAAGCCGTTTGGGTTTTCTGGGCAGCCTAAAAGTGATGGACCCTCAACACCAGCTCTTCTTTTTGACGCTCCTCATCGTGTCGGTGTGGGAGTGTGCGTCGGCGCCTCTGGAGTGGACGGCAGACGACGGCCTGTACGAGTATGTGGACCTGGCGTATGCCGCGGAACGCTACAGCAGCACCCGGGTGTGGGGTTTACTCGGCGCGGCGTGTGGGGTTGGAGGAGCGGGTGTGCTGGTGAGCCGGCTACGCTGTCTGGTGGCGTATCAGACGCCCAGGAGCGCTGTGCATTTCCTCTGTTACGCTGCCCTGGCGGTCCTGGCTTTGCCCGCCGCCGCCTGCCTCCCTCTGTACCTGAACAAGAAGCGAGACCGGGCCACCGGGCTTTTCAAAGCAATGCAGCTGGTGCGCGGCTCCCCCCTCGCCGCGCTCTGCGCAGTCACCACGCTGCTGGTGGGCGCGGCGGCCTCGGCCGTGGATAACTTCCTGCTGTGGCAGATGCAGGACCACGGGAGCAGTGAGCTGCACATGGGGCTGTCTCTGGCCCTCGCTGGTCTCTCGCACGCCGCCTTCCCGCTGCTCGCCCGCCGCCTCTCGAAGCTCCTCAGCCCGGGGCGGGTGCTCGTCGTCGGGGCTGCAAGTCTCGGGCTGCAGTGCTTCTATTACTCCTTCCTGTGGGCGCCTTGGGCCGCGCTGCCCGTCCAGGTGTTGAGCTGTTTCAGCGGCGGCGCCCTCTGGTGGGCCGTGAAGGTCCAGTGTGCGGAAATCGCCACGCCGGGGACCGAGAGGAGCGTGAGCCGGGTCTACGGCGCGCTTTCGCTCCACCTGGGGAGCGGGCTCGGCAGCTTCGCCGGAGGCTTCGTGGTGCAGCAGTTCGGGCTGACCTGGCTGTTCAGAGGCGCGGCGGTGGGCGTGATGGCGTGGTGCGTGTGTCTGCCGCTGCTCCAGTGGAAAGCCCCACGCCAGCGCCGGATTAACTATTCTCGCCTGCTGGCGGCTGGGGCGAGTGAAGCCAGCGACTCTGACTCTGAGCAGGAGAGGGACTGGCTTGAAAAAGCAATGGAGGACGACCGAAGCAATAACAACTATGGACGGATGATAGACCACTGAAACCACAGTGGGAGAGTACACAAAGACACTTTAAAGACTGCAGTGGATAAAAGGCCTTTATCTTCATAAAACCAAATCATTTCTGTCAGTATGAAAATGATCATTTTCCCCACCAGGTCCGTTACAGAGATGTCTCTCTTTATCGTCAGGTAGCGCAGCTCAAAGCCGGGTAGTTGATGTCCTACATTGACAGCTTTAATTCATATTAAAGTGCTGCAAAAAACGATTATTTTCATTGTTGATTAATCAATTAGTTGTTTGGTCTATAACATTTTCAGAAAATGTTGTTTCCCAAAGCCCAAGATGACATCCTCAAGTCTTCAGTTTACTGTCACAGAGGAGTGAAGAAACTAGAAAACCCTTTTTTTTTTTTTAATGGAAAATAACTCAATAGTTGGCAATTTATGTAATAGTTGACAACTAATTGATTAATTAATTAGCTCTAGTGTTGACTTTTAACTAGTGTCATGGCTCTTTCATCAGTTAAGTGTTGTGACATCCCGTTTTTTAGGGCAACTAAAAAAAACTTCAACTTGTCTTAGTTGACAAACACACAATTTTGACGATTAGTTGATTTAATCGTCAATCTGTAAAACTGAGTTTCTCCACAAAGAATCATGCAACAGCACCGCTTTAACATTTAGCATGGAACAAAAAGAAATAAAAGAAAGTGACTAATTGACCTAAAGAAATCTTTGTTGGCCAAAGTGACAGATTAGTCGACTAATCAACTAAGAAGGGGCAGCCCCACCCATTTGATCAGATACAGACTGATGGACTTGAGGATCCATCTCTGTGCCACCTGAGCCTTCGCAGATGTACTTCAACATAAGCAATCATGCTTTTTTTTAAAGCAAACAAGGTAGCAGGATTATGGGCGGGTAGAGGACGGACTCGGCTCAGTCACCGTGACGATAGATGCTTCTTAGTAGGTATGTAAACACAAGCTGTGTGCACATGGTGAGGCTAAAGTAGACTTTGTTCCTGTTGACGGTCTGTTTATCTTCGACTAAAGTCATTCATTGTTCGTTATTATGGGTTGTGTGAACTGATAAAAGGCTTAAATCAGCTCAGTTATGTGTATTTAACTGCACATTCAAACTATGCCAATGTTCACACTTGCCGTCTTTTTTGACAAGAAAAGGTTATAGCAGCCGAGAGTGTCTTTTGTTGCTATAACAACTACTGCTACAGTATCCTAATATCCTAGGCATGTGGAGCAGTGCTAACGTTAGCGGTGGAGCGAGCTAGAGAAAGAACAGAGAGAGAGCAGGGCTAACATTAGATAAAACAAAGCGGCAGAGCTAGCTAGAGAAAGAACTGAGAGAGAGAGCAATGCTAACATTAGATAAAAGAAAGCAGCGGAGCACGCTAGAGAAAGAACAGAGAGAGAGCAGGGCTAACATTAGATAAAACAAAGCAGCTGAGCGAGCTAGAGAAAGAACAGAGCAGTGCTAGCATTAGATGAGAGAGAGAGAGAGAGAGAATAGCTAACATTAGATAAACAACATTAGATAAACAAAGCGGCGGAGCGAGCTAGAGAAAGAACAGAGAGACTGGTGCTGCTAACGTTTCATAAAACAAAGCGAGCTCCCTGCACACGGTCATAACTCGCTGTGCTCCGACTCCATTTTTTCTTGTTATGAAAACGACAGGTCTGGCTACTCCGCTTGTCATTGGTCGACTGTCAAAAAAGCGCTTGACGTAGTTTTATTTTTATTTATTTTTTTTGTCTGAAAAGTTGAACTTTTTTCCACCTTTTTAAAAAGACGCTCCGAGCTGCAGAAAAGAAGTCGTCGGCGCTGTTAAAAAAAGCGCTCGGGACGTTTTTGAAAACCCGGTTTACTCCGTAGGATTATAATGTAAAACTGAAAACAGACGCCAAGCGGGAACAGGGAACATGGCCTTAGATTCTTTTGGTGCTGATGTGATCAGACTCATTTGTGAGAAAATGTTTGTCTAATTGTTTTTTTCTGACCATTCCTCGTGTCAAACAATCCATTGTAACCCGTCACATTAGTTTGAAGAGAAAGCGTTGCCTTGGGTTCCAAATCCCAAATGTGGATTACATATACTGCACTTTTATGGAGTGTGATCACATTTAATACCAAATATAAAAGTCTGTAATGTGATATATTCTTTGTCCTGACAGTTGTTATATGTCTAATGTTGTATTTAAGTCTTCAACCTGTTACAGACCTGACTACTGTGAAAAATAAACTGTTCCTGCTATAAAAAAATTCTTCTCACCTTTGTATACAGTAGCAGATGCATCTGGTGTGTAATAAATAAATAAATAAATAAATATATATATATATATGAATGAAGTGCAATCAGCAGCCAAAAATAAGTTTGCTTAAGAGCCAAATCATGTAATTCCAGAGAAATGTTAACTATCATTAGCTAACATAAGTAGCTAGCTAATGTAGCATGTGTTTGAGTTTATTTTATTTATTTTTGTTAACATTAACTATTCCTAATTATGTGACGTTGCATGCTGACATTTTTTTTGGGGGGGGGCAATATCTACACTACTACGTTTTAGTTTTAAAAAAAAAAAAATTTTGTTTGCTGGGGGTCCGGTGGCATCGGTCCAAGCAAATGAATCCCTGCTCTTCCTTTTCACCCTTGTTCTTCTTTCTCCACAGTATTTTAAATTTATACATTCATGATTTTTTTTAACAGCAGAGTAACGTCGGACATTCTACTTCCTGAGCCGGTACCGGCACGCACAAGTTGGTCTCCCCGAACATCTGGCGCCGCCCTCGAGGGCCCGGCTACAAGTCATCCCCGACATGTCGTAACCAGCTGAGCTCGATCAGGCGCGATGAAAACTCCACGATGAAGGACGGCTCCATCCTCCTGTGGAGAGGGATGTGGTGGTTACAGCGCAGCGGACCATTAAAATGGCAGATGTTTATTTTAAAACGTTGCCCTGATTTGATTCCATACATTTGCTCTTTTTGGGAAACATTCGGTTTTGATTAGTTGTCAACTTCTCTTATAAATACAATTGCAGTGGTGGAATGTAACAAAGTACATGTAGGCTACTTAAGCTACTTTCCATTTCCTGCTACTTTATACTTTTACTTCCTACATCTCGGAGATATATATTGTACTTTTATGCCACTGCGTTTGTCTGACAGCTTAAGTCTACTTTTCAGAATCAGATGAGTTCCTCATCCCTTTGTGGCCTCCTGTCCTGGATCACCACGTGTGTTGATGTTGAATGTTTGTGACAAACTGAAGGATGAAGTGTTCCTACTTCTTAAGCTATATTAAGTCTTTTAAACAGCCACCAAATTGCCATCTGCAAACCCACCAGACTCCATTTGAAATAAACAGTAATTTTATCATAGAACAGACTTCATTCAAAGTGAATAGAAACAAAATAAAATAAAAGCCATTTTGGTTCGTCTTTCTACTGTTCCGACAGACACCCCTCTGGTTCGGTTAAGTAAACCCTTTTAATTCACCCATGTACATATGAAAACAGCAGGCTATACACGCTAAAAGTACAGTTTATTTAAATGGGGTCTGGTGGGTTTGGCAATGGCAATTTCAGGGCTGTTTCTGGTCTCTGTAGTGATCCTTTCCATAATGTTGTCTGACACTTATATATCTATATATAGCCTATATAATGATATGAGCCTGTCTGGCAAAAACAGAACTTTTAGAGGACAGAAATTCATGTTGGTTTAGGCACAAAAATGACAAGATAGCCTTATTTGAGGAGAAAGATCGTTGTTTGGATTAAAACACTCCTAAGGAATGAACACGCGTTTCCTGGGTTAAAGTATGAAAATTAGGCTATATTATAATAGTCTAGGTTATTTTTTTTTTTTTTTGTGAGATTTTGCGTAACTTCCGGACGTAGTGGGGGATACAGCTGTCTAGCACGCTGGACCAATTTTGCAGATTTTTGCTCTCATTATTCCCTTAAACACTAAAACATGGGACAACAGGTTGAAAACTAGGCCACTGAAATGCCCCTTAAATGTCGTTGGGCTGATGCTGGGTGCAATTAAGGGCGTGTATGCATGTATTTAAAAAGCGACCAAAACATTTTTAAAAATCGTCGGAAAAAATGTTGAAAAAGCGTCAAAAACATTTTTAAAAATCGATAAAAAAATCTTTGAAGGAGCGACAAAACACACAAAAAACTCAAAAAGGCTACAAAAACGTCGCAAAAATTGTTGAAAAAAGTCGACAAGTACTCCGAAGAAAGCAACGAAAACACTGAAAATGCGACAAAAATATTAAAAATGAACCAAAACTTGGAACAAGAGCCCACTTTTGATTATTAAAGGTTGTAATTGCACCCAGGCCTGGGTGTCATAGAGCCGGCCCGCCAGCAGGTGGCGCCCTGCAGCGCATCCTGCTCTGTGGGAGCCGGTTCAGCTCCTCTCGTTAGATTCCCTCACACGTTACAGCACTACTGCATGGATTAAGTCGATAGGACTACATTTTTGATAGAAATTCTCGAGCTGCTCAAATATTTACTTGATTTTTTTTCTGCGCAGTGTCTAATAAAGGGAGTATTTTTGAACAATATGGAAAAAAGAGAGAAGATCCTCTAAACAGTACGGCTCTCTGGAGAAGACGCAGGTGGACACAGCGACGGAGAAATCCAGTGAGTTTTGAGTAAAACGTGCACTACAGTCCGTTTGTGTTTGGATGTAGGCCTGGGCTTAAATTGTGTTTCTGCATCAAGTAATCAGCGAAGGAAAAGGATGTTTTTGTTGGCCCAACTTTTTAGCAGAGGGAGTGAAAGATAAAGGTCCCTGCAGAGCCGCACGGCGAGCATGTCCAAGTTATCTGTCTGCAGGATTTTGGGCATCCTGAAAAGGACCAAGGGAGGGGATGATGTGGAGGTGACATTGGTTAAATGTATTAATTCGACAGTTGTAGACCTATTATTGTATTTCTTTAAAGGCTACACATGTGTGGTATTTTTTATTTTATTTATTTATTATTATAAGATCCCCATTTGCTGACGCCTAGACGACCAGCTAGTCTTCCTGTGGTCCAAAACAACATTTAATCAGACAATATCAAAACATGTCATGACATATACAGAAAAGAAAAGAAGAAAAAAAAAGAAAAGTTGTGGAATCCACTCTAAATTTAGTTCTTGAAGAGCCATGTTCCCAGCTGCGAAGAATACAATTCCGATAATGGCTTCTGGTTATTTCATCTTTTTTGTTTTTCTTGCTTCAGAATAGACACATTTAAAGATACTGTCACAATATCTTTAAAATAGCTTTTCTTTGTCCAACATATATTGAGTTTACTGCCACATAAAGACAAAGAAAAGCAGGTTATCATCACGTCTGGCAGCTGGATGTAGAGAATGTTTCACTTTTGCTGCTTGAAAGAAAATCAATTCATTATTGAAATAGTTGCAGATCATTTTTCTGATGCTCACAAACCTATATCAACAAATCTTTTCAATTTATTTTTAGATCTAGAGATACAGCAGGACATTCAACATATACAATAAATATTGCAGTAATGAATGGAAAAATGTTTTGAGTTTTTCTTTTAGGATGAACTTATTTTCCCCTATATTTACTAATACATTAATTTCTTTCTAGGGAAATTCCTCTTAAACTATTAGGAAACTACAGTTAATAACATAGAGACAGGAGTTTATTTGCATCCACACAGAGGAACAATGTCAAGTCATACTGATGCAATTGGCTAAAGTTCAGTCATAAGGCAAAAAAATTAGTTTTTAAAGATAGTATTAAAACAGTTTAAAACAATTTACCTAAGTAAAAGTAGCAATACCACGCTGTAAAGTCCTGCATTGAAAACGTCACTTTAATGGAGACACCCTGAAATGTTAAGATTGAAAGTTAGATTTTGTTGTTGGCGTTCCTCAAGGCTCACTACTTGGTTTTTCACATTTTATACAACCATCTCCTAGTGGTGGCCGAATGAAGCTTTGTGAACCAGTGTCTTTATTTTCTGAGCCCACTAGATGGCGCTCTCTGTTCAACAGTTGGTTGAGAATACACTGAATTGTAACACCTAAGGCCTTTCTCTTAAAACCAAGAGCACCATCTAGTGGGCTCAGAAAATACAGACACTGGTTCACGAAGCTTCATTTGGCCATCACTAGCATCTCCTTCAAGATGTTTCGGGGCAGTGGTGACCTAGGGGTCAAGGAAGTGAGTTTGTGACCGGGAGTACTTTGGTTCAATCCCCAGACCGGCAGGATAAAATCTGGGTGGGGAATGTGAAAGACAGCACTTGTCCCTCCCTCATTACCATCACTGAGGTGCCCTTGAGCAAGGCCCTTAACCCCAACTGCTCCAGTGGAGCTGCTTAGTGGCCAGCAGGTCAGAGCTTCCGGGTATGAATATGGAACTGTGTGAATGTAACAGGTCGTCGTTGCAAATGAGAAATTGTTCTCAATCGACTTACCTGGATAAAGAAAGGTAATAAAAATGGTTGACTTTAAATGTGCCTTAAGGGTGGGACAGTATTAGTTCAGTTGTAAGAAAGCTCACACAGTAAACGATATAAACACAAACCTGCTGTAAGATAAGTTTAATTAAAGTGTCTATTATTATTATTAATTGTTTTTAAAAAACATTTTGACTAAATTCTTGGAGCTTGTCAGAATAATTGGAACAAAAGAAACCCATGCAGGTTGTTTCAACACTAAAACACCCAATCAGCAGCTGGTAATTCATGTGCATGTGCAGATGAATAAAGTTGTGGAATCAGCTCGTACATGTGTAGAGAGGTTGAGTGTTTGTGCAGCCCTGATATCCCCAGCGATCCAGCGAGTGGGATTGTAATGTCTTTTCGCACAAGGCCAGGTAATTAAAAGCGGATCCGAGCTCTGCTGGATGAGTCATCGTTGCCCCTGGAGAGGAGTAGGAGGCTGCAGGAGGCAGGCAGTGCAGATATTCAGCCATGCTTGAAGAGTAACTGGGGGTGAGGGAAGTACTCACAGAGCTCTGATCAGATCATAGCAGGACGCTGGAATTTGATCAAAGTTCAATGTTTACAGCTCAACTGGTTTCACTGACTCATTCATAAATGTGTGTGTTGATGTGTGTTTGTGTCCAGATATTTAAATAGTCTCACATTAGGCTTTTCGTCATAAGTCTCAAGAGTCCCTTGAGATTGATGACCTTGAACAATTTGAACAGGTGGGGGTGGCCTAGGTGGGGGGTGTCCTCCAGAACCTTCTAAAGGACACCTCGCACCCACGCCACCCCCTGTTCGAACTCACTCCCTGCGCATGCGTCACTTTGCTACAAGTAGCATACAACATGCTAACGAGAGACTTCTGTAAGGTCAACACAGTAAAAATGGAGCTACTTAACCAAGATGGTTCACTGCTAGCTTAGCTACAAGTTAGCATCAAACACAACAGGCTGTCAGGTGAATGGTGTTTTGAGCTAACGTTAGCAGTCAAACAACCATAGATAGCTACAACATTTTTGAAAGGATTGCCATCTTCTGTTATTGTTTGTAATGAGAAAAGTTTATTATTTCATAGATTTCACAGATTTCAGTATGACACGTTATCAGGATCCCCCAGTCGGAGCTGGTTAATGTGGCTCGGGAAAGGGAAGTTTGGGGTCCTAAGCTGGAGCTGCTGCCCCCACGACCTGATACCGGATAAGCGGATGAAGATGGATGGATGGATGGATGGATGGATGGATGATGGATGGATGGAGGAAGAAAGTATCTAACTCCTGTTGCCATGATTAGAATTAAACAAATGTGTTTTTGGTCTCGCCTGTCTTTCAGCAGAGGATGTCATTTCCATGGCTGACTCCACGATTACAATCGAGGACATTGAAGGAGAGCTGTGCAAAATCGATCGCATAAGAGACATCCTCGTACGGAGGGAATCGGAGCTGAGATACATGTAAGATCTGCTTCTTCAATACGAGTTCTCGTGTTTGGTATTTAAAATGACATGACATGGCATGATGACAGGGTGCTTCTCTCCTTTCACGTTACGTTCCACCGTTCTGGTCCTCTGCACCGACCCGTAAAGCTCTGCTGTACAGGGGATCTGAACAAGCTGCTGTTAACAGCCCCCCCAGGAAGAAGACATGATGCACTATGTCTGTCACACAGACAGACAAAACTGACATTTTCAGCTTGTAGCTCACTAGTGAAGAAGTCTGTTGTTGTTTCCTGAAAGGGAACGGAGTTTGAGAACAACAGCACACAGAAAGCAGGAGGCGAGGGGTGATCCGGGTCAGGCAATTATCCTGGAAGTACTTCCGTTGTTCTACTGCCGTTATGGTGGAAAAAGTCTGAATAAACTGGGTGGCAGCATATGAGTCATCCTAAAATATGCTGAAGTACACTCAAGTGAAAGCTATTTATTGAAACAACAGCTCAGAGTACACATTTCTGTTAGAGCCATTTCTCTCTTTACACAGTAACAGCACACAAACACACACAATTACACACACAGAAAGACAGACACACACAGACAGACAGAGAGACACACTCGTGTGACGGCCTCTGATGTTTTAAAATCTACATCCGAGTCAGACGGTGAAATAAGATCTGATGCTTTCAGCTGTGAGTCATTCCCACAGGGCAACGTGGCCGTGTTATTCCAGCTAATAAACCTCACACCTTGACACCATCTGTGTATTTATTTTATTTGTATTTTTTTTGGGGATAAACTCTGACAATTTCACATGGGTGATTGTGTCAGGGGTGTGCAGATTTGGACCCAAATTACAGAAAAGTGAAACTGAAGCATAAAGCATCCACAGAGATAGAATGAGGAAAAACAAAACAGACAACAAGGTATGAAATAACAACAGGAACAACCAACAGAGAAAAACCACGACCATGACATGCAAAGTTAAGAGGGAAATTGCCTTGCCGCCGTGATATAAAATTTATATTTTAAAAGCCTCATCAAGAGAACACTATATTTCTTACTTCTATTTCTATTGGTTCTTAGAATTTCCCTTTATTTTTCTATTGAGAGTGGAGCTTGTCTAAAAAAGTATTTGATTTGATTTGATTTGTTTAGTTATACTTTTTTTCTGATTTCCTGCAAACCATCCATTGATGATGTGTTTGTTTTCCACTCAGGATGGATGACATCCAGCTCTGCCGAGAAATCACAAGGCTGAAGACGGAGCTGCAGAAACTTGTCTCGACTCCAGGTGAATTAAAAAGCAGTCACCGTCAAACTGTTTGTCACATCTTATTTCACCTGTCTTCTTCTGTCTGAAAATGGAAAGAACTCGGATGTAAAAATGCATAATGTTAACACTCTGGGGCTTGTGATGTGACTGCTGAGCAGACGGTGATAAGTCCAAGGCGCACAGAGAGAGGGAGGAAGAGCTGCTGCAGCAGGTCAACAAGTTGGTGGAGACCAGAGACTTCCTGGTGGATGACGTGGAGTTTGAGAGGCTCAGGTTATTAAATCAATCGATTGAAAAGACAGACAGACATATACACACATATGCACACATGCACTCTCGCACACACAAACACACACACACAAACAAACACACACACGTACACACACCATTACAGTGCTTTTTACAAGATAACGGGCACAGATAAAGGTCTGGATCTCCAGATTATGTGGCTTGAGCTTTAATTTAACAATTTAACTTTACTATTAAAGCTTTTAGTATTATGATCAGTCTTAACTGTTATAATACATACTTATGTACTATGTACTATGTATATGCCATATACAAGCTTATACACTTCAATCATGTCTCATGTCTCATGTCATTTTCTCGATTACTTAGTGATACATGCACACACGCACACACATACACAACAGCCATTACAGTGCTTTTTACAACTTATATTACACTGTTATGAACAAAATGTAAATCTATAACTAATTTACATAATTATCTTTCTTGAATTTTCAAGTTGAAATGGTAAGCCTTTTCTTTAACTTGTAAAATTAATTTGTAAAAAATAAATGATAAGATATGTTTTTTTGTACAGAACATTCTGAGCAATGTGCAATTCTAAAGGTCTGGATCTTCAGATTATGTTGATTGAACTTTAACTTCAACAATTTAACTTTACAATTAGGCCTACAGCTTTTAGCATGTTGATCAGATTTTCCTTTAGTTCAATACTTGTGCCATGTGACTGAATCTCCAGGACAAACATGATCAGAATATTGATCCAGTGAGATTTTAAAAGGTAGTTTGTTCTTACAAAGCCTTATCTCTTTGTGTGTTCTGTGCATCCTCTCTGTATATTTACACTGAATAATAATAATAATATTGAGAGCAAGTCCACTGTCGCTCAGATGGTTTGTTTGTGGTGTAAAATTAGCTGTCATGACTGATAAGCAGGCCATTGTTCATGCCAAAGAATATCTTTGAGTGACATTTGGATGGGCCTCAGAAAGACTGCAGGGATGCGAGAGGCCATCAAATTCTTCTTTCATTATAAGATGCGTTTATGAGATTGTGTGCGAATGCAGCAGTGAATTCACACCATGGACTGAGGATTAAAACCCTCTCCTGAGGATTTGACAGTCCAGCCTGTAGCCTTGGTTTCTCCTTTACATGCAGCCCAGTGACATTTAACATGATTGAAAAACTCGACAAATTAAAAACAAGGATATATTCTCCTCTGCAGGGAAAGAGAGGAAGACAGAGAAATGGCAGTCTTCTTACAGTCCAAATTTCCCAAGACATCGGCTGCAAAAGGTGAGTCCAACCAAGACTTTTCTTCACTCGGAAAACGGCCACATGAGTCGTTTGTTGGAACAGCAATTACAACTCATATTTACGTTAATAGTAGGGTTGGGTACTGAAATCCAGTGCTAAAAAATCCCCCTTAAGCATCTGGCGTAGTATTAAGTGAGACAATGGTAGCGAAGTTGAAACGTAAAATCCTCCAGGCCTTTCACCCAAGAGGCCAGGCTTCATGTCCCAAAAGTACATTTTGTAACCTCACTCATTTTCTTTTCCTAAACCTAACTGTCCCGTTCTTGTGTCAGATAAACGTACGTCTCGACTAGGGCTGCACAATATGAGGAAATTATCCAATTGCGATTATTTTGACTGATATTGCAATATGATTCACGATATTAGAGGGAATGATTATCTTTGCATCATTGTTCTCATGTTCATTGAAAAGTATTAAAATCTAAAACAGGAAAATGGTTATAGTGTGATCTGTACAAAACAAAGATTTTTTTCATTAGTCTGTAGGATACAATTTGTAGGCAATTGCAGCACCAGAATACTTCATTCAGAATGGTTTGACACACATGGTTTGCCTTTAACAAAAAAGGGTGCCCCACCTGCGATTTGGATATTGCAGTACTCAATATTGTAATTTCGATAAAATTGCGATTTAATTGTGCAGCCCAAACACAGGACTTCCACCCAGCAGACCGGGGTTCATGTCCCGTTTTAAATGTTTTTTATTAACTTTACGGCACAAACAGAGCTACATCATGTTCCGCATCAAGTGTGTAGTGACGTAACATCTGATTTTAACCCAAACCACAATCTTTTTCTAGATTTAACTTAGTAGTTTTGGTGCCTAAACCCAACCAAACTGCAATCATTTCACAATGTTAATAATATGTTTAAACTGCAATGTGTATGTTCTGTGGGTTAGCTATGAGGTGTTATTTCTTGCCACCACTAGGGGGCGCTTATTTATGAAATGCTCCTGCGTTTTGTTACCCTCAGACAGAGCCAGGGTAGCTGTTTCCCCGTTTCCAGTATTTAGGGTAAGCTAAGCTAAGCTGCAGCTAACAGCTGCATGCAGATATTAGTGTGGCAAGAAATTGTAGTAGCTTATTCCCCAAAAAACCTTCTTTTAAGGAATATAACTTTAAGTGAAGATGTAGAGGATGAGAGTGTGAACATGACTTTATTTTCACGTCTCATTTTTAACTAGGTGCTTCACAGGATCAAAACATGGCGTCCAAATCCCAGCAGATGTCAGCGCCGTTTCTCAGTAAAACTGGACTCACACTGCTGAAAGACTGCTGCAGCTTCACCTGCTCCATCATGTAATACTGTGTGTGTGTGTGTGTGTGTGTGTGTGTGTGTGTGTGTGTGTGTGTGTGTGTGTGTGCGTGTGTGTTTCATGCTAGCTGTCACCTTTTGGCGGAATGGGCCGCTATCTGCAACTGCCTGAATCCGGCTCCCAGACACCAATTGGCGGCTAAAATTGGTGTGCATGCATTTTACGTACGTACTGCATCGTACAAACCCGCTTATGAGAAAGTTTTTAATAGGTAGAGTAGGAATTTGATTTTGGTAAACAGCATTACTGATCTTGAAACGAAGGCGATTTTTCCCCAGTAACAGAACTTTTGCTCCACCTATTTGCCGGTCCAGTATGAGAGACTGAGGGTAAATGACAAAACGTTGAAGAAGTTTAAAACCCTTAAAAGATCCAGGACCTTTGAGAAAACTGAATCTTATTTTCTGTACCAGCTTCACTCACTGTTTGTAAATCTCCCTTCTTTCCCCTGTTTCTCTGTAGCCCCTGCACTCATCTTCATATGCTTGTATGTACATACATATATGTAATATACTGTAAATACTTATAACATTGTTGCTGTCAGACAGAAACCAACCAAATTCAAATTTTCCCCCCATAAATCAATGCTTTTGGTCACCCTTTACGTCTGTCTTACTTAAGCAGCAACAACTCTGGACGAGGTGATTATGTCTGACTTTGTCTGAGAAAAAAAAAAGCTCAAGAAAATGTTTTTCAAATGATTTTATTTTGTTGTTTATTCATCAGGGAATAGATGTGCAACGTGTTTAGGACGTGTAGCCTCCGCTAATTTGCAGTCCTTGTTCTGTACTGTCCACAGAAATCTCAAAAAAAAAAACAAAGAAAGAAAAAAAAAACTACATAAAAATGGTGTTGCTAAGGGACAGAGTGCTCACATTTCTGTTGTTGCACTGTAAACCTGAATGCTCAAATGAATTAACTGGAACAAGTATTGTAAACTTACAGTTTGTTAAAAAGTACTGCTTACTTAAAACGTATTGTTGAGTCATGGTCAATTAAAAAGATTGAACATGAAACTAATAAATATTGAGTTTTTAAAAAGAAATGATGATTTAAAACATGATTCAGTTAATTTAATACTTTTGATTTGCATATACTGATTTTTGAGTTGGATCATTGACTTTAATTTACTGGTAATCAAGTTTATAAACTCAAAACAACGTGATTGATTAGATTAGATTAGATAATGCTTTATTCATCCCACAGTGGGGAAATTCCCTTATTACAGCAGCATTTTCTACAATAAAAGCAAGACAAACAAACAAACAAACAAGTAAACACACAAACAAACAGGCAAACAGACAGTGAACAAAGGCCTCATTGTTTTTGAGTATTGCATTCGGGTTTACAGTATGTTTAAGCCATAATTTGGTTTCTGTACTAAACACTTTCAGTTCTGTCTTGGGATTTAAGTTCCATGGATAAAGAATTAAGTGTACACCTTTTACTGAGGATTAACCAATCCTTTTTTCATTTTCTGAAAATCAGCAGTTTTGGACTTACAAGGTTTTTGCCCGACAGTGATGATATATTATGTGTTTTACCGCTGTGAAATACTGTGTTTAAAGTCCTGCAGAGAGGAAGCAGACTGGCTAATATTAATGCTTTCTGTCCAATTAATGTAATTACATATTATATAGTTGCTCGTTTGTAATGTATTAGCTGTTAAAGAGTCACTGAGGGAACAAATTACACTTGCTGTAGTTCTGTAATAGTATTGTTGTTAGGCATGCGATTACTTTTGTTTTTGATTATTTGGAGTGGTTTCATCTTTTTTTTCTTATTCAGTTAATCATTGGGGCCATGAAATGTTACAGTCAGCATTAGCAGTAGAGGAGGGGAAATGCCCTAGATGAAAAGGAAAATTTTATAAATAAAAATGCAGACCTTTTTATTTTTTGTTGGTCATCCAATGTAGACACAGTTGAGCAGATTTATGCAGAAGGCTGTCTGTAGATATTGTTCATTTCTGTTTGCTATTAATTACTCAGCAGACCACAACTTAAACCAAAGTCTGATGTCAGATTTGGATGTAATTAGTAATATGCCTTAAAAGAGAAAATGTGTAGTCTAATATTATTTTCTGTGACTGTAGAATGTATCATCTTTGCAATGTTGTTTGGTTTTCGGCCCCTTTTGAGCTTCATCAAGAGTATTTAAAGATTTTGAGTATTTGAATACTCTTGACCGACAGAAGGGCCAAAACGTCTCTTCAATAAATGGTGTGGCTGTAGCAAAAGCAGAGTGGAATCTTACTTTTTAACACATTTTAAAAGATGAATAAGAAATATTTCCACTTCAGACAAAGGCTGTGTGTGTGTGTGTGTGTGTGTGTGTGTGTGTGTGTGTGTGTGTGTGTGTGTGTGTAAACAATAATACACACTGCAGCCACAGATGAGTTATACAGCAGAGCAAGACCACAATCTTTGATTTGTCTGATGGAGCATTTTGTCTGAAGAATACTCAGTTTTACTATAAATTATGGACATGATTTGATTTTGTATTCATCTCGAACAATCAACAGACTCTTTCTTCAATATCCAATATTTTAGATACATAGTTATAGATAGATAGTAACATAAAACACTACTATCAATGCAGTATAATACATTAAAATACAATACAGTACAGTAACGATACAATTCAAAATGCATTTAAAAAGGAGGGATGCAAACACAACCACAGTGGGACTGCATGGTAAATAATGTGCAGAGAGGACATAAGGCAAATATATCAATGTGTTTGTGCACAATATACTGTACGTGTCCATTCCAACACAGCTCTACAGCCAGCATGTTGTCACGGCAACCACCAGCATGCAGTTGTTGCTTTTACCTTTCACATTCAACATAGTCAGTTAGATCGTCCGCGTAGCTTCTTGCTGAGCCTCTTTGCCTGCAGTAATGTTGTCTCATGTCCTCAACGGCTGTCACAGCTGGCTGCAGATTAACAGACCTGCAACGCTCTCCCTTGTATTTAATTTGCAGGCTGAGGAGCCTAATCAGAGGGCTCCATACTGTGACTATACACAAGTTACTGCCAATCCACTCTAATTGGATGCTTGGGGGGAAAAAAGCTGCTTGCTCTTGTATGCAGCGTTGGTTAGACATATGGAAGTCCCTGGGCAGGCGATAGCATGCTCGCCAGCTAGGGACTATGTGCTTAGTTCTTTCTTTTTTTCCAGCTTTGACTTTCTTCTGAAAGCATTTAATAATCCCAGACTCAGTCTTTGGGCTTTACACTTTAGGGTACTTTGTGTATGTTAGGAGCTGCGTAGCCCTCCAGCTGTTTATGTATTATCCCTCTGGCAGCTGTCTCTAAGACCAGGAAACGTAAATGACAGATCATTGTGTGACATTTCAGCCACTGAGGCGTTATATGGGATAAGGTGTTAAAGTGATTAAGGTCAGGATAGCTGATTGGTCAGGGTACAGGACCTGAACAAATCGGGTTACGCTACCTAGCGTAAGCATGGACGCCTGGCCAGTAGTAGCGTGTGAATGCTCTTGAAGGGCGGGCCACTGAGAGCTTTGACAGAGAACAAAACAGAGGATGATAAAAGGTTGAAATTGAGGAGTAAAGGGAAAGAAATGGCAAAGAAGGTGAAAGGTGGCGGGGAAGGGATGCACAGAAAGATATCAAACTCCAAAAATCTGACACGTTTCACCAGGGACAATTCTAGTATTGGAGCTTTAGGGTTGCTAGGGGTGCTTTAAATATTATTCCACTGTTCTTACTGTGCATTTTAAAAAGAAAGTCTTAGAAAGACACCAACATTTCTAAGAAGAAATACTTTAATGCTGAGCCACAGGGCCATTACCACAAAGGTGAGGTGGTATTACAAATTAAATTGGATGTTTTTCAATGGAAAATTAGATTAGATTTCCCAAATGCAGTATCAATAACGTTTGAAAATTAGAGATTTATGCAATTTTGATTAATGGCTGATGAGCAGTATTTTCTGAGAAAGGGCTCAGAATTTTGTCGTGAATGATGTCGGCTTCTAGATTCTGGGTTTAGTTTCACAATGCTGAGATATTCCCAGAGCAGAACTCATTAGCTCACAATAGATTGTTAGATGGTGGAGGTGAAACTAAACCCAGAATCTTTTATTCTCTTCGTAAATGTTCCCACTGGGCTCCATTCTTCACAAACATAACATATCTTATCACTGTTATGCTGATGACACACAGCTGTACCTGCCTCTAAAAGCAGGTGATACCAACTCTTTAAAGTCCCTTTTTCACTGCCTGAAAGACATTAAGTGCTGGATTGCTAACAACTTTCTCCAACTTAATGAGAGTAAGATGGAAGTCATGTTGTTTGCCCCCCCACATTCAGCTGACATACTTTTTTTTAAAAGATTACTTTTCAGGGCTTTCCATTTATTTTAGTGACAGTAGTTAGACATGAAAGGGGGAGAGAGATGGGGGATGACACCCAGCAAAGGGCCCCAGGTCGGATCTGAACCCAGGCAGCTGCAGGACTCTCTCTTACTGGGTGAGCTAGAGGTCGCCCCAAGTTGATGAATTGTTGAAAAATTTGGGAACTTTAGCCTCAAGTGTGTGCCCTTTTGCCAGAAATGTAGATTTCATCTTCAACCCAGCAATACAATTTCACAAACAACTTAGTTTTGTTGTCAAATGAAGCTTTTTTAATCTCAGGACTAGTAGAAAACTAAACTCCTTCCTGACATAAGGACTTGGAGACTGTTCATGCTCTTATTGAATCATCTTTATCTCGCCTGCAGCTTGTCCAGAATGCAGCTGCTAAACTGTTGACTGTTACCAGAAAAATGAATCATATCTCCCCGATATTGGCTTCTCTTCACCGGAGACCGGTCAAATATAGAATCAATTTTACGGTAATGGTACTTGTTTTTAAAGCATTACATGGATTGGCCCCTTTATATAAGATATTTACATATGACATATTGCTGATGTCCTTACCCTACATCCCTCCTCCAGGAACCTATGATCGTCTCATCAGTTCCTTTTAGCTATTCCTCAGTCTCGGATGAAAACAGAGGCCCCGAGACTCTGGAACAAACCTCCCATTCATATTTGGTCCTCCTCTACTGCCGAGATCTTTAAGTCTCGTCTAAAAACACAGTTTTATTCTTTAGGGACATTTGTATAGAAGTGTTTTGTGTGTATGATGTTCATTGTGTATATTCTTATTGTGTCCAATGATCGGGTCAGTTTTTGCAGAAGAAATGCGACTTGGCAGGCAGACAATGACCAACTTCTGAATTGCACAGAATCAGTTTATGTTTCCGTTTGATATTTACTAAATTGACAGTGATGATGCGATGTCTGTGACATTTAAACCTATTGGATAAACACCACACCAACATTTTGCAGTTTCTTATGTGTGGCATGTCAAGCAGTATTGACAAAAGTGTCTAACATGACTATAAGTAATCTTATTTATACCTAACAAAACATTGTAAAGTGGGTTTGTACTCTAACAATATAAAATGAATCAAATATTTGTTGCATTTAGAGCTCTTATGCTATGAAACTAAAAGTACAAAATAAAGTAGATTTAAACCCCACACAGAATATTTATTAATGACGTTACGGCATTTATATAATCCTATACAAGGACAAGGAAAACTTCAAGACCTTACATACATTACATACATTAGATACAGTATTAGGGGACCACTAAGGTCTATATAAAAGAGACTTCAGATACAGTATTAGGGGACCACTAAGGTCTATATAAAAGAGACTTCAGATACAGTATTAGGGACCACTAAGGTCTATATAAAAGAGACTTCAGATACAGTATTAGGGGACCACTAAGGTCTATATAAAAGAGACTTCAGATACAGTATTAGGGACCACTAAGGTCTATATAAAAGAGACTTCAGATACAGTATTAGGGGACCACTAAGGTCTATATAAAAAGAGACTTCAGATACAGTATTAGGGACCACTAAGGTCTATATAAAAAGAGACTTCAGATACAGTATTAGGGGACCACTAAGGTCTATATAAAAGAGACTTCAGATACAGTATTAGGGGACCACTAAGGTCTATATAAAAGAGAGTTCAGATACAGTATTAGGGGACCACTAAGGTCTATATAAAAGAGACTTCAGATACAGTATTAGGGGACCACTAAGGTCTATATAAAAGAGACTTCAGATACAGTATTAGGGGACCACTAAGGTCTATATAAAAGAGACTTCAGATACAGTATTAGGGGACCACTAAGGTCTATATAAAAGAGACTTCAGATACAGTATTAGGGACCACTAAGGTCTATATAAAAGCATCCAAAGAACACCATGTCATGAGACCTTTAAAGCTAGAGCAATATATTGATATCATATAAAACTAAGCAACCTTATTCATAATATGCCAGCTTGTCCAGAAGCGGAATAAACAACGCTCCAAAGTTAGGCTAAATTTGGGCAAGGGAAAAACTTGCACGGCCAATTTCAGAAGGGTCCCTTCACATCTAGAGCTCCATAAACTGGGTATGACTGGAAAGGTGTTTTCAAAGAGCCCAATTGTTTTCATGTGTGATCATGTAAGTCTTCATCATAGCCATTTCACTGTCCTAAGACCTTTTTTTCAAATGACGTACAGATTTTAAGGCATTCTCTCAGGGTTTTCCATATACCATTTTTATTTTTGAAGTGAAGCACCCGAGCCGTTTCGGGCACCACCTAAGCTGAAATGAATGTTGAATCAATGTGAGCATCAAAGGAACTAGAAGGCTTTCCTCAGATCTTATGGTTGTAGTTGTTCCCCAAGTGGACTTTTAAGGTCTTGTTATTAGAATAATAAATGTAAGGCTTTGTAATACTTTTCAGACCCCTACGGTAGGGGCGATTTTAGACCCCTTTTAGGGGGGCTCAAGCCAGAATTGCATTTATCATCTGTTTTAATAACAAATACGTATATTCATTGTTATCTAGTGAAATTACTGATTTAGCAAGGGACCAAGGCATTGTATCCGGCTTCTCATCAAAGAGCCCCCTGGGTCTGATCTAGAAAGGTGTTTTCAAGAACCCTGATTGTTTTGTTGGTTTTTAAGTCTCAAAAGTAACATTTCAGTGTCCTGAGGAAGGAGGCTTTTTTTCAAATTGAGAATTAAGAAAGGTTTATTGCAACAGCATGATTTCATTGATAAGACAAAGACAGATACAAACAAACATAATAACACTGCAGTGAGCAGCAAAGGAACTGGATCCATGCTTTCCTCAGACTGGTTGTCCATTAATGCTTCCATGATGGAGTCACGTGAAACCAGTATTGAAAATTCTTTCACACAGTTTTATCCCCTCCACCCTGGGGCGGTTCCTTTTTACCTGGCACAGTCAAATCTATTTTCATTGGTCCGCCGTTGTCATGACAGCATGCCGAATACATTTCAGTCCCATGAGAATAAACATGCCGCTAAACTCTGCCCCTTTGGGGGCGCTCAAGTTCCAGAGCAAAATTCTGTTTTTAAATGTGAAACTCTAACATAACAGTTTATTAGCATTGTTTGTCTTAGCCCAGATTAAGATTTAGGGGACAGGGACAGAAGGCCACCTTTTGGTGTTGTAGCAAGGCATATGTTAAATCCAGACTTGACCAGATCAATTCTTTACATCAGAGAAATAGAGGGGGGAAATGGGGTACAAATGGCCATCTTGACTTCTTCACAGACAAAATGCATATTAATCCCATCATAGCTGCATCACACTTAGTTTATAACTTTTTCTAACTCAACATCTTCATACACAGCAGCTTTACTGCACAGAGAGTACATCGTCCATCTACCCACACACACACACACATACTGTATGAACCCATCACTCAGAAGAGATTGATTGCAGTTATACTGTACCTCAAACAATTTGAATGTTTCATACAGTGCAAAAGCCACGCTGTCCCGCTGTTTCTGCATAAAGGTCTAACAAGGAACTCTATCAGATGTTAGATGAGGCCCTTTTTTAATGGGCAGAACTGGATCAGAACTGGATCATTTCTGCCAGTGTAAATAGAGGCGTAGGTTGGGCATACTGGGCTGTGAGTCACTGAGTCTGAGTCACACATTCTCAGCATGGCCGTGATCAAACACGACAGATGTGCCTCCCCAGTGTCACATATCTTACAAATCAGCACACTAATCTTTGTATTTTGTTATAAATAGTCTGGAAGGTTACAATTAATGTGTGACATGGATATAAATATGCAGACGGGAGTGTTTGCCAACTGCAAGTAGGCTAGAAAAACCCTATCCAACCACCTTTTGTCTCCACTATCTGTACAGTGTGTACAGTTTTTTTAACACTGTATATTCCCTGACCCCAGAGTTTGATGTATGGTCATTCTTATATTACACTACTTTTGTGAATCTAAGACTTTGGTTAACTCATTTTAAGCAACAAAATAATTTGTGAGTAAAGGTTTGTTTTCATCTTCACGAGATTTGAGGAATTCCCAAAAAAATGAAAATTAACTTTTCGGCTTTAGGGTCAAATGATCTCTTTACACATTGCTCTCGGACAAATTCCGGTCTTTCTATCGAGACATTTTAATATTAAACACATGGGGATCATGTTATATAGAAATATAACACGTAATGTAAAAATTGAGAAGATTTAGACCTCAGAGGGTTAAACACCAATTGATTTAGGAATATGTAACATAAAGGCACAAAACTGAAATAATGAAGGTTTTAAAACCAGATTTCTGACATCCAGAAACCCACTTCAAGACCAGGTCATAGATCAGGACCCACCTTAACCCTCGTGTTGTCCTCGGGTCAAATTGACCCGTTTCAAAGTGTTTTATATCAGAAATACGGATTTCTTTCAATCAAATTGCCCAAAAATAACATGGATGATTCCATACAACCCTTCATTGATTTTTTTGGGTGTTTTATTTAATCTTATAGCAAATTCATTCTTTTTTTTTAATGATTTCAAAACAGTATCCGGACTAAACTTTGACATCTACCCATCTGTGATCCTCTCAACATCCTCTGATCTTAACTATTAGTCAAAATAATTCATGATTTCTGCCTTTTTAACTAAAAACTTTTGTATAATTTGATATAAATGAGGTTTGTTGACCATGAATTCCAAAAATAACTGTAAAGCCTGTTATTAAACCAGCTCAGGTTTTTTTTTTAAAAAGCGCCAATAGCATGGAAAAAGTGACAAATAAATTAGAAAAAGCGACGAAAACATTGAAAAAGCACAAAAAAAATGTTCATTTTCAATGTTGACCTGGAAGAACAAGGTCATAACGAACGTCCATTCCTAACGGGAAGACAACACAAGGGTTAAAGGACAGTCAGTCATGACCAATCACGACCGCTGGCACCCGTCTGTAGACTGAACTTAATAAACTGTCTGTACACTTACAAAGTTCTTTACACTGTACACTTACAAACTTACAGACTTCTCTTTATTAATCCTTTTGGGATGACTCCCGCGAGGAAATTGAAAGTTCCAGCAACAATTTTAGCAAGAAAAAAGAAATAAAAAATAGATAAAAAAGATAGTATAAAGACAACAAAATAACAATAATAATAATAAGAACAACAATAAGAACATTCGTCAAGTAAACAAAGAAAAGACCATAAATTATTATTATTAAAGTGTCAGTGTTGAGTCCAGTGTTAAAATTATAAAGTGACCAGGTGTGATTTAAGTCCAGGTGTGTATGTATGTATGTATGTATGTATGTGTACTGTATGTATGTGTACTGTATGTATGTGTACTGTATGTATGTATGGTCCTCTCTGCCCTATTTCTAATTATGCTACCGTGGAAGTGTGGTGCTATTTTGAGCCTTTTTAGCGGTATAGAAATAGAGATTTCTTTAACTTTTGCATGCCCCGACGACTAGCGTTATTATAGCGGCTAACTGGTCGCATTCAATGAGCATGAAAACAGATCCCAGAGAGCAGTCGACTCGGTACCCGTGTGTTATTAACCCCGAGGTTCATTTTGCGTTGGAATGGTCCTTTAAGGTCATCCTGCACTTGCTGCTTTTGCACTTCTGGTTAGACCTACACTGCATTTCATTGCCTTGTACCTGTACCTGTGTAATGACAATAAAGTTGAATCTAATCTAATCTAATTAGTGTGTCAGTTTGTCATTTCATTTTGACATCATCTTACACAAACTAAGCTGAGAGCTGAGGGGAGGTCAGAAAGCAACAGGCAGCCTTACTGACACTGTGAAATCAAACAGTGCGCCCATGTGGCAGAACACAACACAAGCATGGACATTTCCAGGGTGAGTTGGGTTTTTTTCCCTTCAATCGACTGTAAAATCCACATTTTAAAGCTATAAAACATTTCTTCCCGGGGCATCTTTGTAACCTTTTTCACCCTTGATGAGTTTTCACCCCTGCATTTAATGAAATACTCTTTTGTTGTAGTCTTTGTAGATTAGGCATGTCATTATGTTATAGATCACTACTGACTATAAAACAAAAACAAAAATTGTTTGCCATTTCAGGGTCGTACATAGCACTGTTTTCTATTTCCTCATCAAAAACCATCCCAAAACACATGTGATGTATAGGCCTTTACATCACATATATAGGCCTGTAAATGTGATGTATAGGCCTATGAATCACATATCTGGGCCTGTATATTGTATGTGATGTATAGGCCTATATATCACATGAATAGGCCTGTATATGTGATCCATCCATCTTCATCCGCTTATCCGGTATCAGGTCATGGGGGCAGCAGCTCCAGTAGGGGACCCCAAACTTCCCTTTCCCGAGCCACATCAACCAGCTCCGACTGGGGGATTCCGAGGCGTTCCCAGGCCGGGTTGGAGATATAATCTCTCCACCTAGTCCTGGGTCTTCCCTGGGGCCTCCTCCCAGCTGGACGTCCCTCCACCTAGTCCTGGGTTTTCCCCAAGGCCTCCTCCCAGCTGGACGTGCCTGGAACATCTCCCTAGGGAGGCGCCCAGGAGGCATCCTTACCAGTATATGTCACTGTATATGTGATGTATAGGCCTATATATCACATATATAGGCCTGTATATGTGATGTATAGGCCTATATATCACATATATAGGCCTGTATATGTGATGTATAGGCCTATATATCACATGTGTGGCATACGTATGCAAAAAGTTTACAATACAGGAGGATAATAATTTCCTTTACATAAAGGAAATTAACGGGATACATAAAGGAAATTATTGTTTAATTATTGTTGTTACACACCGATCGTCTTCTAATTGCAGGCTGCTGTCACTTTAAATCATGACGCAATGGGACTGGAGCCCCACATCGTTGTGTGAGGAGCGGCAGTCTGCACCCAGGACCAGGGAGCACGGAGCGGCAGTCTGCACCCAGGACCAGGGAGCAGGGAGCGGGGCGTGTCGCTGCTTACGGCTCGGCCCGGGGACGTCGGTGCTTCGCTGGGCCCATCATGGAGTTTTTAATGGGGAACCCGTTCAGCACGCCGGTGGGGCAGCGTGTCGGTGAGCTGTTTTATAACCGACACAAGTCGATACATTGTAATAACCCAATGCTTCAGTCAGGCTCAGGCATCTTTAATGGAGTAATTACGTCGCGGACACTCACATCTCTGTCGAGCTGCTTCTGTTATTGTTTATTATTAATGGCTTAAATGCACGAGCGAAGGGGTATATCATGTCAATACGTTGCAATATTAAAGCTAAGGTGAATTTATTACGACTGACAGAGGAGCGAAATATAGTTTGATTGACGCGTCCGCTGAACAATGATTGGACAGGGGCGGGGTTTAGATGCTGGGAAGCTCAAACTGATTGGTTGTTATTGTGTCTGTTCTGTTAAACCTGCCAATAGCTGGGCGGGACCGAAAGTGGGCCAGCTTCCACTGACCCAAATTAGATGCACGCTGGTTCAACTGTAGATTTACTGCACCTGTGTGCTTAGGGACTGATTTGAATAGAGAGCTAGCGTTAGTCATTAAAATACATAGATAAGCACATTAAAATATAGCTAGTAAATACCGCATTACCGCTAGCTTGAATGCTGAACAATACATTTTTAGGCGACCAAAATGGTCCAATTAGCTTTAATGAAGTGGAAGTTCACGTCTATTTTAATGTACACAGAAAACTGTGTAACGTTACTGTAGCAACTGGGAAGTGTTTGGTTTGTTACTCTAAGAAGAAATGACTGTTATTATACTGTCAGAAACATGTGCTAAGCGTCAATAAAAACATGTTATTAATGATCATAAAGGCAAGCTATAAGATGTATACCAAAGTAAACTGTAATTACTAGACCATTCATTTTACTCTAGTCTGCAAATTATACTATTCAACATTGTATATTCATTTATTTTCCACAGAGAATGCGACCGGCTCCAGCCTGCCGGCAGAAGACTGGGCACTCAACATGGAGATCTGTGACATGATCAACAGCTTAGAGGAAGGGTGTGTATGTGTGTGTGTGTGTGTGTGTGTGTGTATGTGTATGTGTGTGTGTGTGTGTGTGTGTGTGTGTGTGTGTGTGTGTATCTGTCAACAAATCAGGAACAAATTGGTCTTCTGGAGGTGACATGCCTTTCTGACTTTTGAAAATCCTCTGATTACAGACCCAGAGACGCAATCAGAGCCTTAAAGAAAAGGATTGTGGGGAACAAGAACTTCAAGGAGGTTATGCTGGCGCTCACTGTGAGTCTTGTTCCCGCATCGCTACTCATTCCCCCAAGCATAACTCTCGCCAAAATGCAACCTAGGGTCTTTTTGTGAATGCACTTTTAAAATGTACCGTATTCTCGTTTTTCGGTCAAATGGCCTTTTGAATGAGAGAGCTAGGGGCCCTTTTATGCTAGCCTCAAAATAGCTATTTTTAAAACTCTAAGAAGGCTCGACACATATCTGTGTATCCCTTCTAGCCACAACCCTTTATCGTCCCCATGCTCCGCCACCCCCCTGTATATACTTTCCCGGGACCCCTTGTCATATAGTATGTTTAGGCCTTTTCCTGCTGATTTTCCACGTCTGCTTCTCATGTTAGGTGCTGGAGACGTGTGTGAAGAACTGCGGCTACAGGTTTCACATCCTGGTGACGACACGGGATTTTGTAGAGGGGGTTCTGGTCCGGGCGATCATCCCGAGAAACAACCCTCCATTAGTGCTGCACGACCGAGTGCTCAGCATCATACAGGTGAAAAAAAAAGAGAGCCACATGACATGTTTGGCAACACAGAGGGAGCATGGCATGAAAATAGAGATGTTGTCATGTCAGCCTTGGCGTGGTCACATTGCTCAAATGTCTGGTTGTAATTTGTGCTTTTCTCTTGTCAAGGCGTGGGCGGACGCATTCCGCAGCTCACCCGACCTGACGGGCGTGGTGTCCGTGTACGAAGACCTGCGGCGGAAGGGACTTGAGTTCCCCATGACAGAGCTGGACGGCTACTCGCCCGTCCAAGCCCCCCAAAAGGTACACGCTTTGCGGGTGCACTCACTGCTCATATTTGGATTAGAGCTGCAAAGATTAATCGATTAGTTGTGAACTATTAAATTAATCACCAGCTATTTTGATAATTGATTAAACCATTTGAGAAGTTTTTTTAAAGAAATTATTCTCTGATTGCAGCTTGTTATGATAGTAGAAGATAAGATAAGAAAAACCTTTATTTGTCCCATAGTGGGGAAAATGTTTTCTAGTTTCTTCACTCCCCCTGTGACAGTAAACTGAATATCTTTGAGTTGGGGACAAAACGAGACGTTTGAGGACGTCTTTGTGGGCTCCTCATTTTATGGACCAAACAACTAATCGACAACTAAAACACTTGGGTGCTAATATCTTTGGTAATTCTTCTTTTGGGTTATTTCTGTGCCTTTGCTTGGCAGACTTTGCCCGGGAACGGGCCTGCTGTCACTACTCTCCCTGCTGTGCGCCTCTCCTTCCAAACCTCCGCTCATCCCACCCCAGACTTCTGAGCTAAAACTGGCCCTAGGGGGAAACACTGCTTTCACTCCCAGCCAGGTGATGGCCTTGCTACACTAGAGACAGATGTTTGGTATTTTAATCACACTGGTCTTTTAAATCATTGGTCTCTTTTCCATTTTGGCTAAAGAAATGCTGTTTCACAACTCCCGTGTGCCTCCAATAATCCCTTTGCCTTTGCAAGGAGTTACTATGGCTGTATGTATTCAGGACATAGATTTTTTTTTCTTCCAGATTAAAAAGCTGAAGACCGAGCTGGGAGTGGTGCGAACCAACCTGACTATGATGTCAGACATGATGAGTCAGCTGGATCCCGTCACGGTAAAACAAGCCGACATGGAGCTGCTGGAGGTATAAAAAAAAACAACAGAAACTGGTTTTATAGAGCTCAACAGTGACCGCCCACTTTTGGAGCGGCTCTGGTTTCATAAAGGATTTTTCTCATTCAATATCTTTAATGACGTTCTAGGAAATCCTTATATGACGGTTTTTAGCTTGGCCATCGAGGCGGGTCGTCACTGGCAAACATGGCTGTAAATCTAGCCTTGCGCGGCTGGTAACCCTCGGTTCTCCAGTCTACCTGGAATCCTTTAAAGCCATCCTCCTCCTCTCCTTCTGTGTCCCACAAATCCCACTCCTGTGCTCTATCCAAAGGATCATCCATCACTTCTTCATCATCATCTACCACATCCTTCCTCCCAAACTCCTCACTATCTTCCAACTCAATGTCACTGCCCTCGCTGTCCACATCCTCCTCTGTTGGAGCTCGTCTCTCAAACATTCATAAACAAACGCACGTGTATGTCTGGTTGATTGACATGATTTTCATTATACAGTACATTTTGGTGGTCACATGGCTTTAAATGGCCAACAAGACCCGCCTCATGTGTATTTGAACCAATGACAGTGCGTTCTCTGCTGCACGCGTCATGAAAAGACTGACGAATACAAAATGCTGCGCCACGCAGCGGCCGGCAGGAGGTTCAGAGTTGCAACGCAGTAACCGGCGGTAGATGTAATGTGTCGGCGCAAAGCCTCCGGCACAAATGGGATAAACTGGACTGGATTACATTAGCGTTCCCTCCCACAACAGAACTCAACCCAGCTCTCTGTGGGAGGGGACTAATACCCATAGTTCATTATTTACTGTGATGGTTTTGGTTATTTGTTTTTGTTTTAAAGACTCAAAAGAGAACGGCAAAAAAAGGCAAACGTACAAGACTGTGTACAGAAACGATCATAGACTTCACACCAGCTGTTTACATGTGAGGTAAACATTTCCATGGTAACAGCGAGCTCCACCTGTTACGCTTAGGGTTGTGGGTAGTAAAACAAGGTTTTTTATACAGTCTTGTGGCTTCTACCAGAACATAAACCATCTTTTCACAATCTGGTAGCCCGTGGTCAGTCTACCTCTGATGGTTTGGACTAGGGATGCACCGAATCCAGATCTTCCTCCCATCCTCAGTGGGACTGTCCTTCCTTTGCCGTACCTCAAGTTGCTGCCTTTTGGCTGCTGTCTGCAGATTCCTTCATGCACAACTCGTAGTCTTTCGGATGTTTCATACGCAAATGTTGTAACAGCGGCCATGTTGTGTATTGTTGTAAATTGGCATTGCAAATTGAACACGTTGCTCGAGTTGAATCGCCTTCCTTTGACTGAAAGTACTGCCAAACAACAGTTTTTTGTTTTCACTTTCTCACAGCCTACTGCATCGAACGGTCCACCTGCGTAAACAACTTCCTGTAATCAACGGCGGCGTCATTACGTTGGCTCGGTGGGAAAAAAGGTTCGGCAGAAACCGAACCCCGTCAAAAAGCCCAATATTCGTCCAAATCCGAAGCTGATTGCTGGATTCGGTGCATCCCTAGTGTAGACATTATGGTTAATAACCAAAATCCTTACAGAGAAAATGAAGTGGATTCTTCACTTCTGGAACCACACTGTTAAGCTTTATTAATGTGAAGTATCTCATTCCCTTCTAGTCATGTGGAGTAACAGTGTGTTGCCCTTACCTGATCTAGTACTTTATTTATTTTGTGTTGCATCTGCCCCCCCCCCCAAACCCCCGCCCACGCATTCTTTGTCTGGTTGTGTCATTAGCAGTTATACACAGTGTGTAAGGAAATGCAAGACAGGATAGTGAAGATTGTCCCCAGGCTCAGTGAGGAGAGGCTGATCGAAGAGTTGCTGGCAGCGAACGATGAGATGAACACCGCCTTTACACGCTACCACAGGTTAACAATATTTATTCTCCTTATACTCTTTTTTTCATCTTATTTTGATCAGCTTATCAAAACCTGCTAGCTGTTCCACCGACCTTTTTAATCAGGGTGTCTTAAAAAGTCTAAAATTGTGTCCTAGGGCTTGAATAACTTTCAACAGGTCTTAATTTTCCCACGTCCATGTAACGCTACACTTAATGCTCATTGAAAGGCTACACTTAGAGGGTTTTCCCGTTGTGTTACAGTTCTTTCTGTTGCTAGTCCAACTATAATTTCCCGTATTACAACTACAAATAAGACCAACATGCAACTTATATTGCGGCCAATCAGCTTTCGTGTTATTGGTCTCTTTCGGATTGTACCACAGCCATAAAAAAACGGATTTTATTTGTTTGAATTTCATTCATAGTGGTCTTAAAAAGGCTTAAATTTGACGACTTGGTGGAACCTGCAGAAACCCTGTTTTATGGAACCGCGTCCTGCTCCACTGTCGCTTTACAGTGCCTCCTTAAAACTCACCTTTACACGGTTATCCATGTTTTCTTTTCCATTATCGCCTCACTTCACGTTTCTTCTTTATATTACTATTTCATGGTGTTTTATTTTGGACTTTAAGTTCATTGCATATTTAAATTATGCTAGATCAGTATTATCATTGTGGTATTTTTTGTTGCATTTTCATAAATTATTTTTTATCGACATCTTATCTTGAATTTCCTTGTTTAATGTATGGACTCAGGTGAAATATGTACTCTCATGTTCATAATTTTTGTATGTCATACTGTGGGGGGGCTTCCTTGTATTTAAATTTTTTAATCTGGAAAGTACTTTATGCTAAATGCTTATTAAGTGCTATAAAATAAAATTCCAGAAAATGACAAGGATTGTAATATTTTAACCGGTTGTATTTTGCCTTTTGATATTACTTTGTTCTGGTGTTTATAGGTTTGAAAGACGAATACCAAATGGTCAAACCTCGGCAGAGAAGGTAAAGAACATGGCCGTATTATTCAAATTGGTTGTAATTCCTACTGAACTCAACCCTCCTAATGTTATGATATAATTGAGTCTTGGACTTTTCGTCCCTCCAGAATCACACATACGTCAACCTAGCAGACCTCGACTTGACACCAGAGTCCGTCAGCCAATCAGGGATCGCGTCAGTTACCAATGACAGCGCGTACAGCCTCTCAAAGGCTGACAGTTTGTCCAGTCAGATGGCGAGACTTAGTGAGTACCTCAGTCTTCATGCATACCTGCATCCTGCACATGTTCAGTGTACGTACAGTATGCGTGTACTTACCCTATGCACTGCCAACTTAACGCTGTTCTTCTCGCAGGTACAAGTGAATCAGACGACCTGTTGTCACAAAACTTCAATGTCTCAACTCAACAAAGACCAAGGTACAGACAGACCTTATGATCTTTAATTTGTAAAAGTTAAAGTTTGTATTTTTGGTGAAACAGTGATTCCCACTGAGAGTAGTACTCATACTTAGAGTAGTCTATATCGACAATTTTCGTCCAGATGTCCTTCCGCTTACCTTCTACTTTCTTTATCTTGTAATGTAAAACTCCGGTGGATTTCTGAGGACTAGGGTTAATTGCTCCTCAGATCTCTGCAGGGTAAATCCACACTCAAATTAGAGGAACTTCCTGTATCTGTGTCACCTGTTTTTCCACTTTGGGAGACTAGCGGCAGGTCCAATTGGAGAAGTAAACGTGAACAGAGATTAGGAGTGATTATTTCGCCTCATAGTCACCAAAGTAAATATTGGAGCCATTTCTCACAAGCCACATATCTCCAGACCATTCTGACACTAAAATGGTATTTTTCTTTTGGACCAAACTCTCCCGAGATCCGGCAACACACATAAGCTAACGTCAGCTAACGTTTCTGAACGCCCTAACAAAACTCATTTTTGTCATGCTAAATATGCTTTTTAGCTGTGTAAATATCTAAAATATAAATATAGTATACAAAATATAGCTTTTCATCCATCCACACGAGGTTCACTGCACTTACAAACGAGGCCACGCCCATTTAGGAGACAGGAAGTGTGCACGAGGTTACCTGCTACCTTACAAACGAGGCCACGCCCATTTAGGAGACAGGAAGTGTGCACGAGGTTACCTGCTACCTTACAAACGAGGCCACGCCCATTTAGGAGACAGGAAGTGTGCACGAGGTTACCTGCTACCTTACAAACGAGGCCACGCCCATTTAGGAGACAGGAAGTGTGTACCGCTTCATGCCATCGGCGTAGCGCGTAATGCGCTACCTTTAGTTGTAGAGAATCTTTGGTTAAAGTTAAATAATAAACAGTTGGAATAGTTAGATAAAAGTAATAAATAAGTGCTTAAAATGTCCAGCTTCTGCCACTCCCATTGGTGTGTTAGCCATATGCTACTACACAACTACACAAAGCAAATTCTGCTGATTTGTTGCATCACAGTGTTGTAACAACAATCTCGCACAGAGCACTCACGCAGCTTTTTCTTAAGCAAATTCTCAGCAATGGCATTGGCAAATACGTTGATCTTTGTTTTGAAGTCTGATCGCTCAGTCCCTCTAATTCCTTTTCAAGACAGGTGCCAGCATTTCATTGTGTTAAACTGAAATTATTGGCTTAAGTGGCAGTTAACCGGTGTACAAATGTTGTGTTCCAGCGAGCAGTGTGAAGGTGCAGTGGACGGCCCGGCTCCGGCTCAGCACCGCAGACCGCACAACGCTCCAACGGTAAGCAGAGACTCGGTGTAATGAGGTGTTACACAGCGGAGGAGCTTTAGTCACAAGATGTCTGAGATGATCTTTTTCTTGTCTGTCATGTGACCGTCGGGGCCACCGGAGAAATTCAGTGTGGAAATTGCCAATTTGGCTCAGGAAACTTTTCTAGCTTTTGCTATGAAAACCCCAGTACTTTGTATCATGCTGTAAGCCTTACATGCAGTGACGGACTGGCCATCTGGAATTTGGGCAAATGCCACGAGGGCCGCCCCCCCTATGGACCCCTAAAGGGCCACTACTGATAATTTGTCTTTGGTTCATTTTGATCAAAGCAGAGAAAGGGGCGGTAAAGAGGTCGTAAGACTCCAGCTCAGCCCATCTGAGCTTTTATTTTCTCAAAGGCAGAGCAGGACACCCAGGGCTCGGTTTACACCTATCACCATTTCTAGCCACTGGGGGACCATAGGCAGGCTGGGGGAAGACATATTAATGTTAAAAAATCTCATGAAGTGACATTTTTATGCAGCCCTACTGTTTATACTAATCATGTGACTTCTTATCTTTGCATATTGACCATGTGATCACTTGCCAATGGAGTTATAACAGATAGCCCAAAAAGCCACCATTTTGCCTTGATGAAGGCCTTAATGGCTCAAAATGTCGGCATGTTTTATTGACTTTATAGCCAAGAAGATATCAAAGGCTTCTTAAACTTTGCCCTCTCAAGTGCCTCAGTTTCCTTCAACCTTTTTAAACCCGTACTGTTGTTGCAGTGTACCCTTCTGCCATCTGCTGGCTCCGACTGTGGCATCAAATGTTTAAGTCGAGGATTTGGAGAATCGTGATTTGAGTAAATGTGTTTGTTGATTTTGTCTCCGCAAATGTTTTCCTCATAAATGAACTCTGTGTGTGAAGGACGACAGCCCAGCCTCCACCCGCAGCTCCTCACCAAAGTTAGATTGGATGATTAAAAGGGGAATGGTGGGTCCGTGTCCACAATGTGTCCTGGTCTCACATTGAATCATCTTCCCACACCCTCTGTCTCTCGGTTTTGTTGTGCAGTTGCAATATTATTTTGCTGTGGTCTGGATTGCTTGTGTTTGGTCACTTTTTGGGTTCAGGTATTGAGATAAAACGCAATGGTTTGCATGTGTTTATTTGCAGTGAGGGCAATAAGATGTGTTTGGAGCATGACAATGTTTGGGTTGCACTGTCCTGATATGCTCCATCGTTGTCCTTCCTGTCATGCTATGCTTCCCTACGTGCTTGTTCCTGTGTGTGTGTGTGTGTGTGTGTGTGTGTGTGTGTGTGTGTGTGTGTGTGTGTGTGTGTGTTTCCTTATGGTTTGGAAGTTCTGTTACATCTTCACAGTGTTTCCCACACATAGACTAATTTGTGGCGGTGCGCCACACAATCAACACCGGCCGCCACACATTGAATTTCTTAGTTAATTAATTAATTAATTTATTGCTTGATTAATTGTTTTTTTTAACGCTATTTGAACCATTTCAAACCACCTTTCCCTGCTCTCCTCTGTCTCTCTGTCACTCTACACACACACACACACACACACACACACACACACACACACACACACACACACACACAGCCCCTTCCCTCCGTGCACACAGCGCCTGTCTCCATGAAAACAGTGTTGCCAACTTAGTAACGGGAGAAAGACGCATCTGAGCCAGCCTTCTTTGAGAATTCATCTTTTTCCCTCCTCTTTGTAGAATTTCTTCTTTCACTTCAAAGATAGGCTACCTAAGTAATAATAATAAAATAAATTCCTGTATTGAATTTGTGATTATTTGGCTAAAGATTTCCATTTCTTTTTATCTACCTTGCTGACACAACCACTAAGCCCCCCCTGCGCGCCACAAATTGCTTTCTGATCTGTGGGAAACACTGCTTCATGTTATATAAAGTTAAACCAGCGCTTCATTTTTCTCTTTCATAGATTCCTATCAACCAGTCCACTGTGATGGATGATATTGAGAAATGGCTGGAGTTGGATGACGAGGTAAATGGCTGAATTCCTACATTTTACTCCAAATGTATTTGGTTTTACTGCAATTTTTTCCTGTTTATTTCTTTTATACTAAAGGACAATTGTGTTTCTTTTCAACACTTAAAAGGCAACTTTGGTATTTTTCAAACTAGACCCTTGACTCTATGTCTAAGTGACTTTTGGGGACAGCATTTTATGAAATTAGTCCAAGCAAGACTGCTGCAGTTGGCAGTGGCTAAACAAGCTGCAACGGATTATTGACAGGCTCAGATTATTATTCTGTGACAACATTATGGAAATGATCCCTATGGAGGTTTCATTAAAGGCTGATATCCTTTTTGTAAAACCTGAAATCATTGCCATTGCCAAAACTCACCAGCCTGCATGTATGTCCATGTATGTCTCTTCTCTCTGTGACACAGTATGATGACTTTGAGGATTCAGACGGTGTGACCAGTGAAGGTGAGGATCTTCACACTGTTTTTTATTTTTTTAACAACCATTGTTTTATTTGCCATCGACGTACACCTGCAGTATTGGAGGAGTCACTGTGTATGTTAAGCCTCCTGTGTATTTGGTGTGTAGGTTGTTATAATGGCAGTGCCCACACTAGCTTAGGCACTTTGACTGTTTAAAAAGGAACATTTATTTTTTAATTGACTGGCTAAATTTGGAGCTACAGGGCCAACTTGAGGTTTGATCACATTTTTTAAAATACCTTTCCTTTACAGGTTTTCATAAAACTCAAATTTCTACCCACCAGTCTCATCTCAGCTGTTAAATATTTGAGCATTTGACCCGTAGGCCATAAACTACCTCTCCTCAGACCTATCAGCGGCCCTTTGCTGCATACCCCCCCCTTCATGTCTAAGCTGTCCTCTCAAATAAAGGCCTAAAATGCCAAAAGATTATCTTTAAAAAAAGAGAAAGTAAAGTAGATGTTAAATTGCTGTCTTATTTGTTTTAATGTAACAAAACAAAAGGTTACAAAGTAACTTGGTAAGCAACTTTGTAATTAATCGGCTAAGGCTTAGTTTGACCACAGGGTTTACTCTTTGTGTTGCTATGGTTACTGTACACAAACCAGCCAGCCAACATTTTGCAGGGATGCCGTAGAGACGCATGTTCAAAAGAAATTAAAAAGAGAAACACAGCTACTTTTAAAGCTTTAGTGTGTAACTTTTTGTTATTAAAGGTGCAGTAGATAAGACTTATAAAACAAACTTTCTGTCATATTTGCGTGTCAATCACTGCTCAGGCACGTGCATTCATTCTCCCTCGTGGGGGGAGGGGCTTAGGAGACCGTTTTGGGCTTTAGCAGAAATGGGGGAAGGGACTAAGAACTTGTCGAAATCCTGAAGCTTCACAATCCTACCTAAGGCAACTTTAATCATGTTTTTTTAATCCTCCGTGTCCTCCTCGGCTACTAGTAAATGTGTGAAGGAGGGGGTGGGGTGCGCGGTAACGGAAGGCTTGTATCATGTGGACGCGCTGAAAGTTTAGTTGTCATTACTTGGATTTCCTCATGGGGGCGACAGAAACTACGCACTATAGCTTGAAAAGACATTATGGATATCAACAGGTTTTTGGATATGCACAAACATCGCAACGCCGACCTTTTTCAAGAAGGTGGTTTAAAGGAGTTCACACACTCGGTGGAAAAATTGACTGCATGCAAACGGGAATATTTGTGGAATATTTTTTTTTAAACTTTTATTAAAACAAGTTCCTTGACAATGAGTCTCATTCAACATGGCACAGATAAAGATAATATTGACAAATCACATAGACAATTATGAAAATACTATAATATTAATTTTTCAATTAGTTGTGTAAGCAGATTAGTCTCAATATTGTCTTTTTTTTCCGAATAAGGGCAAAATCCGGAATGTGATGTGCATGTAAACATAGTCACTGATTCCCGACCATGCACTTCTCCAGCTGCCAGTGCACTGCCGTTACAAAAGTCTTAGCCTGTATTTTTCTCATTTATTCACACCAGCATCATTTTATAAAATCCCATTTTAATCAATTTTTCCATTTTTTTCCTCCCTACTGTTTTATCCCATTCTTCCTTTCAGTAAATGTACTTTAGATAACCGATGAAGTGTAATCCCACCTAATCCTGCTTCTCTCCCTCTGCAGAGTTTGACAGGTTTTTGGCAGAAAGAGCAAAAGCAGCCGAGCGTCTGCCATCGGTGAGAGCTTCCCCGCAGGACGCCAACCACTCCGAGTCTTAAGCTGCACCTTAAACCTGCCAATTTAACAGCACTCCCGAAGCTCCGGCGCCGTTGGCTGACAAATGTAGGGATTTCTTTTAGACGGACAGATGATTGGCACATTCAACGTGGGAATTACATCCCGGGATCTGGGGAAGGACGTCTAAGTTGTGTATACTGCTCTTTACTGCGGAGCAAATGTCTACTCATAATAATGTTATTCGATGGCGCAGTAGACACATGGGGTGATGATGGCAGAGTGGACACATGCCTTTGGTGTGGTAGACCCGGGTTCGATTCCCACTGCAATACATCAACCAATGTGTCCCTGAGCAAGACAGTTAACCCCTAGTTGCTCCAGAGGCGTGCAACCTCTGACATTTATATAGGAATTGTGAGTTGCTTTGGATAAAAGCGTCAGCTAAATGTCATGTCATGTAATGTACTGATGAAGGGCAGAGGTTTTTACTTCCCGTTGTTATGAGGGTTTGTCCATGTGTGGAATGCAAAAATTTGCACATTTTATATGGTTACATTTAGAGATGGTCCGATACCGTTTTTTTATTCCCGATAGCGATTCTGATACTTGAACTTGCGTATCGGCTGATACTGAGTACTGAGACGATACCACTGGGTCATATATTTTATTATTGTTTTAACAGCTGTATACTACTATCCCTGTATGGTAAGGTGACCAGATTTCTCAGACCAAATCCGGGGACATTTTCAGCTCAGAAGCGTAAATACCTCCAAAACACGTCATGTTTTAAATTTTTGTAAAACTTAAAACGGGGACACTAGACCTAGAGCTGAATATCGGATCCAATATAAACTATTGAGGAAAGATTTTCCTTTGACATTGATGCAGTATGAAACGAGATTGCTGCAGTCGGCAGCAGAGAAACAAGCTACAATGGAAGTTAATGGGAGAATTGTCCAGCTTGTATTTACGTTCATAAAGTGCTCGTTTTGCTGCTGACAGACTCAGATTAATATTCTAAGTGTCTGATAACATTATGGAAAGGATTTCTAAGGAGGCTGACCTTTCTGTTAAAGATTAAGATCATTTTTTAAAACATAAAAGTCCACCAGACTCCAATCAGTGATTTTAATAATATCTCCACCAGACTCCATGTAAATAATCAGTGATTTTAGCGTGTATAGAGCAGCATATCGCCACCAGACTCCATGTAAATAATCTGTGATTTTAGCGTGTATAGAGCAGCATATTGCCACCAGACTCCATGTAAATAATCAGTGATTTTAGCGTGTATAGAGCAGCATATCGCCACCAGACTCCATGTAAATAATCAGTGATTTTAGCGTGTATAGAGCAGCATATCTCCACCAGACTCCATGTAAATAATCAGTGATTTTAGCGTGTATAGAGCAGCATATCTCCACCAGACTCCATGTAAATAATCAGTGATTTTAGCATGGTAAAATACGGCTTTCTAAAACATCTCTGAGCTCTGAGCAGCGCTGCTCGATCGGCTCCGTTTGGTCAGAGTTTTCTTTCTTTCATTCCAGTATCGGGTCTGTCAGTCACAGTGGAAACCGGGGACATTTCCGGGGACAGGTCACCAAAACCGGGGACTGTCCCCGGAAACCCAGGACGTCTGGTCACCCTACTCTATGGATGTGATATGATTTCTATCTTTGTTGTCGGTCTGGCTCAGGTTAAGCTCTCAAACAATGAACACCACAGAACTTTCTTTTATTATCTAGTTTGAGAGTCAGTCATAACAGAAAAAGAACATAAAATAAACTATTTTAATGTAGATTTTCTTCAGGGCTTTATTACGTGGTATTGGATCGGTGCATAAACTCCAGTACTTCCCGATACCGATGCTAGCATTTTAGGCAATATCAGAGGCGATATTGATACTGGTATCGATATCGGAACATCTCTACTTACATTCCTGCTGTTAGATAAAAGAAAGAGAGGATATTGTTACAGAAAAAAAAACCTTTTACAACATAGGTTATATATTATATTTCTGTGATATAAATTGTAAAAACATGACGACGGGCTACAACAAAAACGTCCCTGTCAAAGAAGCAAACACTGTTAACTTGTATGTAAGAGAAGCTCGCTGTTGCGTAACAAAATAGTTTGATGCTTTTTACATCCAACATTCCCGTGTGAAGATGTTTGTTTAACAGGAAGTCATGACAGACTGCTGTCATATAATAAACTGAAACTATTAACTGGAAACCCTGCTGTTCTGCATTAAGGTGTCTTACTCTATAATCCAATTCATGGCTTTGCAGGTTTGCAGCCTCTGCAAATCTTTTTTAATTCCTGTCTGTTGTTGATTTAGGTTGACTTGTAGCTTTGGTCCTGAACATTTCACTCTACTGGAAACCTGTTGCTGTGCAGGGTTTATTAATGAAAGCCAGAGAGACATACAGTCACATTTTGTACATACTTACTTTCCCATATATTGTATATATGTTATGGCGCTGAAACACAAGCATTGTTGTTACCATAGACTGTTAATATTAATGGCGGAGCATGTGTGATGTCACCCATTGGTTTGTGGAGATGTTACGTTACACACTTTCACTGGCAATCACATCATAGCCACAACCTAAAACACCCCCTTCTTTATCGCCGATTTTAAAATCAACGAGACCGTAATTCAAAAAATTAACATCATTCTGTGTTGTAGAAGACTTAAAACTAACATTTGAGACCATGAACTCATTTTCAAAATGTTTACTGAGGTAATAAATCAAGTGAGAATGGGTCACTTTCTCAGAAACCGACCGACTTTAGCAACCGCACGTGTCGGAATTCATATAGAAAGCAGGTTTAAGGAGTCGTCCCCTGCTGGAGATCAGATATAAAGCAGGTTTAAGGAGTCTCCCCCTGCTGGAGACCAGATATAATGCAGGTTTAAGGAGTCTCCCCCTGCTGGAGACCAGATATAATGCAGGTTTAAGGAGTCGTCCCCTGCTGGTGATCAGATATAATGCAGGTTTAAGGAGTCTCCCCCTGCTGGAGACCAGATATAATGCAGATTTAAGGAGTCTCCCCCTGCTGGAGACCAGATATAATGCAGGTTTAAGGAGTCTCCCCCTGCTGGAGACCAGATATAATGCAGGTTTAAGGAGTCTCCCCCTGCTGGAGACCAGATATAATGCAGGTTTAAGGAGTCGTCCCCTGCTGGAGATCAGATATAAAGCAGGTTTAAGGAGTCTCCCCCTGCTGGAGACCAGATATAATGCAGGTTTAAGGAGTCTCCCCCTGCTGGAGACCAGATATAATGTTTAAGGAGTCTCCCCCTGCTGGAGACCAGATATAATGCAGGTTTAAGGAGTCTCCCCCTGCTGGAGACCAGATATAATGCAGGTTTAAGGAGTCTCCCCCTGCTGGAGACCAGATATAATGCAGGTTTAAGGAGTCTCCCCCTGCTGGTGATCAGATATAATGCAGGTTTAAGGAGTCGTCCCCTGCTGGAGATCAGATATAAAGCAGGTTTAAGGAGTCTCCCCCTGCTGGTGATCAGATATAAAGCAGGTTTAAGGAGTCTCCCCCTGCTGGAGATCAGATAGAAAGCAGGTTTAAGGAGTCTCCCCCTGCTGGAGATCAGATATGATGCAGGTTTAAGGAGTCTCCCCCTGCTGGAGATCAGATATAATGCAGGTTTAAGGAGTCTCCCCCTGCAGGAATTCAGATAGAAAGGATGCTTTGTCCATTAATATTATAAAGTCTATGGTTGCTATCAATCAAGTTAACATCAAGTTATTGAGTACAGTTCCATGTTTTATAGAGCTGCTATACAATTTGATTATTATGTAAAACACAACAACACAACAAGTTCAAACATGTCTATGCGTCTTGTTTTATCCTGTTGTTAGAAAACAATCCAAACATGATTGTGTTGTGGTTTCGTATCCTATCATCTGCTGGCTCTGACCTCTTTTAGTGGCGAGCTCGGAGAACAAAGCGGTGCGAAGCAGGGATACCTTCACAATGTTGTAAAGGTGTAATGAGACACACAAGGATATTTTACAAACAGTCCCTCCATTTACTAAGAACACGTGAGAGTAGAAAGATAAGAGAGTACAGCAGGATTGGTTCAAGGTAGGTTCACACATATCTTCAGGGAGGAGAACTGTTACAATGTATGATAAACAAAGGGAAACCGATAAGAGAGGCTTAAATTCAGAGTTTTTACAGAATGGAATGTAACCTATTCACAACACCTGTATTCACATCAATCCATAGATATATTATAGACTCAGTGGAAATTGAAAAAATAAAGCAAGGCAATTCATTTCACAGAGGTTAACCAGGGTTGGTGTGTGTATAAGGTTACACTAGAAATGTGCTTTTCTAGCCTAGTTGGAACACAATGTGTGTGTGTGTGTGCGTGTGTGTGTGTGTGTGTGTGTGTTTTAAAAAAAAATACAACTAGATAAAGGTGAAGTTGAAAAAGTTTGAAAAAACAAGAAAGAGACAAAAAGGAAGCTAAACATTGTAGCAGGTCACATTCAAACTGTTCCCCCCTAAACTTTATTAAAAACAATTCAGTACATACAAGTTCTTGTACAGTATATTAATTTTTCATTCCTCAAAAATAATATAAACATCCAAAACAGCAAGGGATATATTGATAATACATTAAGAATACATACAGTACATATGAAAATAAAATAAGAGTACATAATACATACATAATACAGTCTATGTAACAGTCCTCTATTGGGTTTATTTCATTTATATTTTAAGACCCAGTCATTTTTCTGCAGACCAATAACATTCTGCCTTATTCAAAACACCAAACATTGTGACATAAAATAGCACATTTATGTATATATATATACAGTATATATGTGTGTGTGTGTGTGTTGGTGTGTGTGTGTTTGGGGACACACACACACACACACACACACACATACATATATATATATATATATATATATATATATATATATATATATATATATATATATATATATATATATATAAAAGCCTATCTATAGTAAACACACTGAAATCTGATTGGATAAAAACAATCCACCTCGCAAGTGCCCTGACCTCTGATTGGCTCACCGCACATACGCCTACCTTTGTTTTGTGACGCAACCTTCGGTCCGTACGTCCATGCGCGTTTAGTTTGACGCCTCAAACGCACGCTACCGCACAACAGCCATGTCTCTCGGACAAGTTGGCCGGAGTTTGGTGAAACCAGCCCGGGGTGTCCTGCGGTCCTCGTCCTCGGCGTTGAGCCGGAACTACGCCGCTGTCGCGGAGGCCAGAGCGGTGCTGGAGAGCGAGCTCGCCGGTATCCGAGCCGCGGGGACATGGAAAGCGGAGAGGGTCATTACGTCAAAGCAGGGCGCTCACATCAACGTGGACGGCAGCCGGAGCAGTGAGTGGTAACGTCAGGAGTTGGGAGTTACAGTAGTAGCCTTCATTATACGTGGGAGCAATAAGACCAAATTGTCCTTAAACGCACCATGGGGAACACATTCTGGATAGAAATATAGTTTCTAACTCTAGTCGTTAGGCGCTAGTAGGTTTTTAACAACATGCACACAACCAAAGCCTTCTTTTTTTCCAAAACTGTTCTATTGTAGATATTTTTAGTCTTTAACGGATTTTTACCGCAGTATTTCTATTCTATGTGTATGTTCTGGACTGTTGCAGTTGGCACTCTGACCCAGTGTTATCTTCATGAACTTGACTCCAACTATAAATGTCTGAGGGACACACATTTCTTCTTTCACACCACTTTTCTCATCTTTTTATTGAGAACAAGGTACAGAAAGACCGTTATATAGAAGGACAGAACTTTTAGATTTTTCACAGGACACATAAACAAATACAACCCCCACCCACCCTACCACACAGCCTTTTAAAAACGAATGAGCTAATCTTAAATAGGTTGGAATAATGTTGGTCTTAAAACGTCTTAAAGTGGTTTATAACACCATCAGTAGGCTGTTATGTACTTAGCTTTCATTAGTAAAATAAAGCATAAATTGTCAAATTGCAGCAGTTAATCTGTTCAGGACTCTGCTGATTTATGAATGACCCTTTGACTTTAGGCAGTGGCCCCTCATGTGTGGAACTAGCTCTGTTCAATCAATCTGAATGGCAACGCCTCAGTCCCATGCTTTGTTTTCTCTGACTCTTTAGTCCTGACATGCTGGTTGTATTGTCACTCGCCTAACTAAAAGAGGTTATTGTTTTCCTGATTTGAATTGTACTACAACCTTTTCTTTACCTTTTTGCTTTCATGCTTTCCATCTAAGCTCTGCCTGTGTGTGTCTCTCAGGCATTTTGAATTTCTGTGCCAACAACTACCTGGGACTGTCCAGCCACCCAGAAGTGGTGCAGGCGGGGATTGATGCTCTGAAGTCATATGGTGCTGGGTTGAGCTCTGTCAGATTCATCTGTGGCACACAGGTATGACGGCTACATCGGCACTTAATTAGCACATCATCTAGGGCTGGGTATCGACTCACGAGGTCCCGATTAGGGCTGCACGATATGAGGAATAGGACAGGATGGGAGGAGGATATTTTCTTCCAGCTAACGCAAAAAATCTTTTTTGTGTCTATTTGTGATATGTGCTGCTCTACAGACTCTGCAGTCAGTGTGTATTGAGAGATGTTTCATTCAGATATCTTGAGGTAACAGACGGATAGGGCAACATTTTGGGTACCGTGACGTTGATACCGGTTCCTAAACCATCCTTGTTTCAATAAAAAATGTTATAAAATAAGAAAAATTACAACATAACACATAATGGCACACATCTTTTTATTTTCTTTCCAGCTCCTACTACGTGAGCGTAACATAGAGTTTTTCCTGGGTGTCTTTACGTTGTGTAACGTTAGACAGCCAATTACAAACATGATTAGATCTTGGTAGAAGAATGCTGCGTGCTTATTGGCTCACTGAAGCTGACGAGATTTACTCCTTGGGTATTTATGATGAGGCATTTTTTTGATTATCGATACTTTAAAGGCAATTCGGTCAGTGTTATTTAAGCCCGTTCCCGACAAGCTAGCATGACATAGTTGGTACCAACGGAGTCCTTAAGTCTTCTAGTTTGATGTGATACTGACTACGATTGATTCTTGGATTTTATGATTTTGGTTAATTCAAATGAAAAAGTTGATTTTAAATTGGAAAATCCAATTTTTCAAAAACCCAGACCGAACATGAAAAACAACATAATACATGGAGCTGAATTGCATCTAAGTCTCACTCTGTGTACATAGGATCTACACAAACATCTGGAGCAGAAGCTAGCCGAGTTCCATGAGAGGGAGGACTGCATCCTCTATGCTAGCTGTTTTGATGCTAACGCAGGACTGTTTGAGGTATGTCGTCATGTTTTACCCTTTTAAAGCCTGGGACCAGAACAGGAAGATCTCTCCTGCTGGGAGCAGAGACGTATCCTATTACTCTTACACACAGGTTCTGTTGGGCCCGGATGACGCGGTGCTCTCTGATGAGCTAAACCACGCCTCCATCATCGATGGGATCCGACTGTGTCGAGCAAAGAGGCTGCGCTACAAACACATGGACCTCAGTGATCTGGAGAGCAAGCTGAAGGAGTCTCAGGTGCGTGGGGACGTTTTCCAGGATGGCATGGAAACAACGTTATGTCTGTGCTTTTAATTAATGCGTTTACCACGGATAATAGTAGTTGAACATATGATAAGTGAGTGATATTCTGTGAGTGATGATCAAATATTGAAGGTATGTTGTGTAGGACTAGATGTTGATATCCCTCAATGAATATGTACTTCAGGTACCGATGAGACTCCGTGGGATGGTCACACCCTTTGGGTTGTCAAGTGGGCGCCCTCCCTCTTAGGCGTTTAGGCCCACGACCCACAATTCTCATTGGCTGCCAAGGTGGCAGGTAGACAGTTTGACCCACCAATGGCAAAATTCTCCCACATTTGGCACGTGGTCGGGTGTTAATTTCAGGCCCGGAGGTCCACGTTTACCCGTCGGTCAATACCCACTGGATGACTCGCTTCAGAAGCTTTGAAAATCACAACTATCCCTCTCTAGCGTTTAGCTTAGCATTAAGCTAAATGCCATTCCACCCATAAACAACACTGGCTTGGCCGCCTCATCCTCCCCAGCTCCACCCTCTCGTCAAAAACCGTCACGCACGGTTGCAAAAAAACAAGATGGCGGGCCCATGTATCGCCAAACGCTATGCTTCAAAACAGCGGTCCACAAGCCAAAAATGTCACGGATGCTACGTCCATTGTTTTTACACTTTGTGGAAAAAAACAACTGATATTGACAAGACATGTCAATGATGATGATAAATGCTCAGCACAACTGTCCCCATCTGAGAGTCATTATAGATTTGATGGACAGACGAGGTCACACGGGTCGGTCTCGCAGCATGTTCATTTCAGTTTCACTGTTCATCGAACCCTTATCACTATGGTGACGGGGTCAGATTAGGGTCATGAGTCTGTTTGGTCCTCCTCAGTCGTCTCGTATGCGCCTGGTGGTGACGGATGGAGTCTTCTCGATGGACGGAGACGTGGCCCCCCTAACAGGAATCTGTGACCTGGCGGAACAGTACGGAGCCATGGTGTTCATAGACGAATGCCACGCCACCGGTTTCCTGGGGCCCCGGGGCAGGTGGGTAAGATCCCGATTAACGCAAAGATACATTTCTTTTTGCTTTCTAATTGATGTTTTATTTGTAGTATACCATTAGATAAACGTGCTTGTTAGCTTAGATATATTTGGACTCGATCTTGTCTCGGTCTCAGATAAAGAGGATTTGGGATTTTATTTCAAGACCATCCAGACCACATCTGCCTTTGTATTGTTTTAAGGTCTTTCTCCTGATACAGTCATGGCAACAAAAGAGGGGATTGAAGACGAATCTAAATCAGTTTTCTGTGGGTGTTTTTTATGGGAATGTGGATCTTTTAGGCAAATTTGAGGGGTGCCTTTTGTTAGCATTTTCCACATTATATCATGTCATGCAGCGTGGGATTTGCACTGGTCTGGCCTTGACCCGTTTTAGGTGGTCTTGATTACAACTTTCAACATATTGTAACAACAACAATAAGCAATGTTGTTTGATTGTATTATGAGGTAACTAACGGTGCTTCTCGCTGTGATTTTCAGAGGAACGGACGAGCTCCTGGGAGTGATGGACCGAGTTCACATTGTAAACTCCACCCTGGGGAAGGCTCTGGGAGGAGCCGCTGGTATGTCCCCATCTGGCCTGTGACTTTGGGCAGTTTGTTCTGCTCCTCAAACATAGAGCTTTACAGCTGCACTGATGTTTTTGGGCCACTTGGGGGCGAGGAACTCCAGAGATACAAGGTCCTACACACCACCTGGCATATTATGGCCTGTTTCCACTGCTGGTAACAGCTCGCCTCGCCTCGTCTCGACTCGTCTTTACTCGACTCGACGCATTCTGCGTCCGTTTTCCATTGCAGATTGAGTAACGTATGGTCACCATAGCTACGCGTGATGATGTCATTTTCAACGTCTCATACCGTTGTTATTAGGGCTGTAACGAACAATTAATCTGATTATTAATCCGCCGGTTAGTTTCTCAATGACCATTCATTACGGATTAATAGTCTATGGTCTATAAAATCAGTCAGAAAATAGTGACAAATTTCCATTCCAGTTTCTCAAAGTCCGAGGTGATGTCTTTAAATGTCTTGTGTGGTCCAAAAACCAAAGATATTCAGTTTAATATTGTATAAAATAGAAAAGAGCAGGAACCCTTTGTATTTGAGAGGCTGAAAATAGCTTTTGTTGCATGAATAGTCAGGGTTTGGTGCAGCACTCTCTGTATGTTCGTGGTTTTCATTGGCTCTAGCCAGGCTAGCCATTGTTAGCGATGCCAGTTGAAATGAATGCATTGTTAACATGTCCACAAAAGATTAAAAGCGCTGCATGTACAATTTAATGAGACACCAATAACCCAGAAGTGCTTATAACTGTATGTTACTACAGCTTTCACTACTGTTGATGCCCGGGGGCAGCCTGTTGGATGTTTAGCGAGGGGTACTCAGTGTTTGTCCAGGGTTCGACCTCTGAATAATCGGACTCCTGAGTAAAAAATGGAACGCCCTAAAATGTCCCTACATGTTGAATTTCTCCTTGTTACCAATCCTCCAGACCTAACGCCTCGTCCACTTTGTCTTCCAGGTGGCTACACGGTTGGCCCTAAGCCTCTCATCGACCTGCTGCGGCAGCGCTCGCGGCCGTACCTGTTCTCCAACTCCCTCCCCCCCCCGGTGGTGGGCAGTGCCATGCGAGCGGTGGAGCTGCTGCTCGCCTCCAATGAGATTTCACAGAGCATGACGGCCAAAACCATGAGGTGCGTTTGATCTAAGTTGGGGCGGGGTAATCTGCGTTTATGTATTTGTGTGAGTCAAGATTCTCAGGGAGGAAACATCTTGTTTTTTTTGTTTTTTAAGATTATTTTTGAGGGCTTTTCCTTTTATTGTAGTGACAGTGGATAGACATGAAAGGGGTAGAGAGATGGGGGGATGACACGCAGCAGAGGGCCGCAGGACTCAGCCAACATGGGGCGATGCTTACTGGGTGAGCTAGAGGCCGCCCCCCATCAGGGTTTTGGTTTTCATGTAAAGCTGGCTTTATTTCCAGGGTTGGGTTGGTTTTGTGAATCCAGTTCGGATTCCAATTCTTTCTTTTCCGGTTCTTATCAATTCTCAATTCCGGTTTCTTTGAGGGGTGAAGTTGAACCAATTCCTTTTTTTATTTTGATCCCATAGTGATTTATAGTTCATGGGCTGTTTTCACTTGTGGCTGCAACACGACAAGCGCCTGGAAGTCCAGCGGCCGCTACGAAAGCCAAAACTGTGTTAACCGTGGAACCGGTCGGAGTACAAACAATTATCTTGGAGTCGTCATTTTTGAAGCTGTTCTAAAGCTCTGTCCCAATTCAGAGGCCGCAGCCTTCGGAGGCTGCATTCGTAGACCGATTGCGTCACACCGGCGCAACGCAGGCCGTCCCATTTAATTTAATTCCCAAGGCTCTTCAAACGCGGCCTTCTTTTACAGAATTCAGAGGACCCAACTGTTATATCCCTCGCAGCCACAGGATCTCCAGCATTCATTTCAGCAGTCAGTCAAAAGCAACCAACAATTATTATTTATATATATTTTTTAAATTTTCATCTGCTGTTTCATTATTAAAGGGGGAAGTATGCCGTTCTTTTTAGCTTAGTTTACCTTAACTGAACAGCTTCGGAGTCATTAGAATGGTTATATGACTTTTTTGGGTTGAATGGTGGTATGTGATATGACAGAACGTTAGTTTTATAAGTCTGACCTACTGCACCTTTAACTGTGTAGACGTCCAGTATAGGCAGTGTTGTGAAAATGTATGGCAACATTTTTTTCCTCTCTCTTTGAGACACTTGACCAATTGGTAAAAAACAACTTCTGGCTCTATGTAGGTGCTGTTTTTTTGTTTTAGTTTTTTTTTTTTTTTTTTTTTATCACTTTTATTAAGGTTGCTAGGCGACAGGAGCGGCGCCTTGATGCAAACCGGAAATGCTCTGCAGACCAGACCGTCTCATTTCGGAGACCGTGTGCTTCAGCCTTTGTGGCCTCCAAGGGCTGCAACCCCTGAGTTGGGACATAGCAAGAATCTTAAAAAAGAATTAAGTTTGAAAAACAGCATTTTAGGCTTTTATTATATAGGACAGCTAAAGATATGAAAGAGGGGAGAGAGAGAGAGAGAGAGAGAGAGGGGAAAGACATCAATCCTGCAGCCGCTGCGACAAAGACTGAGCTTTGTACATGGGGTGCACCAGGTGAGCTACCCAGGCACCCCAAAATTCTAACTTTTTTCTTAAAATAACACTGACTTTCCACTCAGAACTCAATACATGTTTTCACATGTGGTCCTAATCCTCTTCCTAAGTGAGCTACTAGGCTTGGGCCGGTGATCATTTCCAACCAGTTTGATACTCAGCCAAACACTGAACCGGTATACCGAGTGTTACCACTAGATGGCGCTCCCCATAGAGACTGATTTTAGAGATTATAAGATTATAACTCAGTGGCGGTAATGCACCTCTAACACCATGACTTTGTCCCTGCAGTGTTCGTCTCTCGTCCCATAGAACGCATGACGTGCGCCACGTCTTTTGCGTTGACTTTGTATGTATTCTTGTCACCCAAACCATGTGAAAAACACCTGACATTAAACACACCATAAACAAATAATCCTGCAGTTAAATTGTGTATGCATATCAAATCTTTATTTTTAACTCAGTCAGCTCATAATTCTGAGCCAGAACCTATTTGGCAGTAGTTAGGGAAAAAATTAGGTGTAGGAGGGTTGTACATTATACAGCTGTTATATCTGTGCGTCAGAACTAGCACTAATGCCCTCTGGCAAAACCGAGGGGCTTTCATCTTTTATTTTTTAGGCTTTATGTAATATAATGTACAACTTATCTGCTTATGGAAATGATACGGCAAACACCCAGGAGGAGTAACTGAAGAAATGGCTTTGTTCGGGTATTAAATAATCTAATATTTGCACTGTCGGCACAGTTCTAGGTGTCGGGGAAATAAAGTGTCGGGCATTTTGTTTCATAACCTTGTTCAGGGACACACACATGCTGCCTTCAGGCCACATTATGCAAGTGTGAGCTACACTCCAGACAAAACAATAATACTAAACACATGTTGGTGAAGATAGACTTTGATAGAATTTTGTGAGTCTTCCTGAATAAGGTCTGGAGAAAACACATTATCTTCAATATTATTATTATATATAACACATATTTACTTTTTCACTGTTCCAAAACGTTCACCATTTATTATTCTGTCATACAAAAGTAACTGTGTGATGCGACTGGTGCGTGCACGTTAAGACCCCAATGAGACAGAGCGAGTTTTAGCAGCCTGGGCTTCTTCTTGGGATTGGATTTAACTCTCATGGCGTCCTCGGGTCCAATTTGACCCATTTTCAAAAGGTTTCTATATCAGAAATTTGGGTTTCTTTCAACCAAATTGTCAAAAGAAATAATGTGGATGGTTCCGTACAACACTCTTAACGAGCCAATTAAATGATCAGTTCACAACTTTCATTGAATTTGGGTGTTTAGTCAATTTTATAGCATTTGAAAAAAAAAAATTGATAAAAGAACGTCAAAAAGTGCAGAAAAAATCGGACAAAAAACTGACTAAAACGTCAAAACATTTCCAAAATGTTGGGTCACTTTCTCTGGTCTGAATGGACCCTTACATTGTTTTCCTTCTGTAATTTTTACTGTCTTTCTCTGCTATCCATTAAGGTTCAGGAACAAGATGACTGAGGCCGGCTTCACCATCGCAGGCTCAGCTCACCCAATCTGTCCTGTGATGCTGGGCGACGCGCGGCTGGCCTCCCTGATGGCCGACGATATGCTGAAGCTAGGTGAGACCGCCGTGGAAACCTGGACCCACTGGGCTGGGAACTTCTCAACCAGTTTGTTTTCCTGTAGCACTCACACATCGTGGTAGTTTTAGGTCGATGTGGCCCAGGCTGTAGAGGCCGGAGAAATGCACGCAACAAAACAACGTGCTGGAGAGCCCCAACCCGTGAACACATGTTGCAAGCTCGGCTTCGGCATGTAGGGTAGACAGTAATGGGTTTTGGCGGATGATCAGTTTTTGCCCAGACACCTGCAGCTGGGAAAAGTCCCAATCAATGAGCAACTCCCATGGCAGTGTTAAGAGAACTCCCCGCCCCCCGCCGCTGTACTGCACATGTGTGGGGACACGCGCACAGAGACACACCGATTTATAGATAGATGTGACTAAACCTTCTTCACTTCCACAGAAAGTTCCTCAGACTCTGTTCTTTCTCTCTTCTCGTCTCTTCCCTCCACAGGAGTGTATGTGATTGGATTCTCCTTCCCAGTCGTACCAAAGGGCAAAGCCAGGATCCGCGTTCAGATCTCCGCCGCCCACACAAACGAAGACATCGACCACTGCGTTGACGCTTTCATCCAGACGGGGAGAAAGCACGGAGTCGTCTCCTGAAAAAAGGGCAAGTAAGCAGGAGTCAGGAAGATCCAGGAACCAGAATGAGTTCCTGGACCACGATGAAGCGCTTGCTCTTACAGATTGTGCCGCCTGTTACTCAAGACCTATGAATGTCGATGATGGAAATATTAGTTACATTTGTAGGTCAACAGAAGTCAATGTTATTTTTGTCTTTGCTGAATAAAGCACATTTGCCAACATGTGAAGGTGTTTGCATTTTAAGAAAAAGGGTTGGTCATTTAATTTATCCCACAAAAAGAATTACATGAAGGAGATTCTATTGAATCTTTTTATATGTTGACACGTGTTTATTTAAGGTTAATTTTGGTATTTTTCAATAGGCAAAATTAACCTGAACCACCTCAATCATAAAGATATTTAAGAGTAATTATGGTATTTTTCAACCTGGACCCTACTTTCCATGCATTGCTGTCAAAGTGACTAATCGAACATCTATCATCTTCGTCCACTTATCCGGAGTCGGGTCGCGGGGGCAGCAGCTCCAGCAGGGGCCCATAAACTTCCCTTTCCCGAGCCACATCAACCAGCTCCGACTGGGGGATCCCGAGGCGTTCCCAGGCCAGGTTGGAGATATAATCTCTCCACCTAGTCCTGGGTCTTCCCCGAGGCCTCCTCCCAGCTGGGCGTCCCTCCACCTAGTCCCTTTCTTTAACTGTGTATGCCTCCTCCTCCTCTTCCTCCTCCTCCCTTTCTTTAACTGTCTATGCCTCCTCCTCCTCTTCCTCCTCCCTTTCTTTAACTGTCTATGCCTCCTCCTCCTCCTCTTCCCTTTCTTTAACTGTCTATGCCTCCTCCTCTTCCTCCTCCTCCCTTTCTTTAACTGTCTATGCCTCCTCCTCCTCCTCTTCCCTTTCTTTAACTGTCTATGCCTCCTCCTCCTCCTCTTCCTCCTTCTCCCTTTCTTTAACTGTCTATGCCTCCTCCTCCTCCTCTTCCTCCTTCTCCCTTTCTTTAACTGTCTATGCCTCCTCCTCTTCCTCCTTCTCCCTTTCTTTAACTGTCTATGCCTCCTCCTCCTCCTCTTCCTCCTTCTCCCTTTCTTTAACTGTCTATGTCTCCTCCTCCTCTTCCTCCTCCCTTTCTTTAACTGTCTATGCCTCCTCCTCCTCCTCTTCCCTTTCTTTAACTGTCTATGCCTCCTCCTCCTCCCTTTCTTTAACTGTCTATGTCTCCTCCTCCTCTTCCTCCTCCCTTTCTTTAACTGTCTATGCCTCCTCCTCCTCCTCTTCCCTTTCTTTAACTGTCTATGCCTCCTCCTCCTCCTCTTCCTCCTTCTCCCTTTCTTTAACTGTCTATGCCTCCTCCTCCTGCTGTTGTCTTTTTTCGCGCCACCAGTCCTCACAAGCTCCGCCTGTATCCCGAAGACACGCCTCCGCAAAGCCGCTCTGACCAATAGCAGCAGCCGGCGCTGGCTTCCAGCCAATCAGAGCACAGGACGGGGCGTTGCGAGAAGCGAGTCGCGGGAAAACAGACAGGAAGCAGTTCAGTTTTTGCCGCGGAACAGGCTCTCTGAACAGCTTTGTCTCAGGCAGCTTACATCCAGCGTGTTTTTCTTTGAAATTAAGAGAATCTAGTCCACGGCTTCAGCTGTTCCTCGTGCCGAGTTGTTCAGCGACCTGGTTGACTCAGCATGTCTGGCTTCGACGACCCGGGAGTGTATTTCAGCGACAGCTTCGGAGGCGGAGAGGGACACGGCGTGGACGAAGGCGGACAGAAGAGGATCCAGATCAAGAAGCGGTTCCGCGAGTTCCTCCGCCAGTTCCGAGTGGGCACCGACCGCACCGGCTTTACTTATAAATACAGGTGAGTTAATACCAGAAGGACAGGACTGGGTTAAAGTGACTAAAGCTGTTAGAGGGGGTGAATCCTATTAGCTACACTGAAATATCAGTGTAAATTAATACTTTGGTGAATAAATGTCATGAAGCACACACCCATATTAAAGGAGCATTCAACCAAGTCATGAGGTGTAACTACTCGTCCTGTTTTTATTAAGTGGATCTGGAGGAGCTTCTTCATTTTTAAGTCTGAAAAAATGTCAAAGTCATCTCAGTTTGGGCCTGTGACTTAGAAAACGAATACCAAGAACGTCTGCTATACAGTGGGAAGTTATTGAGTTGCATTGTGGGTAGAATAATGTCCTTCCCAGTCTGTCAAAGTCCAAGATGATGTCTTTAAATGTCTTTTAGATAGATAGATAGATAGATAGATAGATAGATAGATAGATAGATAGATATTGATCCCAATAAAATGGGAAATTAGTGTTACAGCAGAAAAATCAGTCGCACAGAATATAAATATAAATGAAATACTACTGCTGTCTATTTGTTTAGAGAGCATTAGTTCCTTTTATTACCACGTTACTCATGTATTTTTCCTTTTGAACCAGGGATGATCTGAAGAGACACTACACCCTGGGGGAGTACTGGGTGGAGGTGGAGATGGAGGACCTGGCCAGCTTTGACGAGGATCTGTCCGACTGTCTCTACAAGGTGCCGTCGGAGAACCTGCCGCTGGTGAGTCTCAAACTACGAGAACGCCACAACGACCCCAATACTTCCCCCAAATCCTATAGCCTGGTGTTGTCTCCCAATCGGCCGGTGCAGCTTTTTGTTTTTCAGGGTCAAAAAATGTCAAATGAAAAGTATTTTTCATGGTTTGGGGCGGGTTTCCGACAATTTGCTTCCCCCCTCCCCCGATGTCTTTGTCACCGTTTCCAACATTTTGGTCACTTTTCCGAATGTTTTTGTTTCTCCTGTGCTTTTTTTAAACATTGTTTGCTTTTGCTAACATCTTCATCACTTTTTTTAACTGTTTTCCTTTTTCTTCAAAATTCAACAAAACACCAAAATTCAATAAAAGTAGTCAACTGGACATTTATTTTACTTATGAAGAGCGCTGTATGGAACCATCCACGTTATTTGGTTGAAAGAGAACCACATTTCTGAAGTAGGTTTTTGAAAATGGTTCAGATTAGTTTCACGCTGCCTGCGTTGCCATGGCGGCTCCCCTCTGACAGTTTGGTCTGATTCACAGCTGGAGGAAGCGGCCAAGGAGGTAGCCGACGAGGTGACCCGTCCCCGGCCTGCAGGGGAGGAGACGGTCCAGGACATCCAGGTCATGTTGAAGAGCGACGCACATCACGCTTCCATCCGTGGCCTCAAGGTACCCACATACCTCCTTGTGTGTTGTACCCCTCTCCCACCTTACACCCCCACATTACACCCACAAACATCTGGCGTTTGTCTGCAGTGGGAAAGGTTACAATCTGCATTCCCTCCCGGGACAGACAACTCTGAAGTAGGGCCGGGTATTTGGCACACCGCAAACGAGCATAGTGGCAGTTGGTTGAGGCCATCCCCCCAGTCTTCACCTTGGGACCCCCCCCCCCCCTCAAAATGGCACATACTAAGAAAAGGCTCATTGTGGGACTGGCTCTAGTGGCTGTAATTCTGCACCAAGGCTGAATTTTGGGAAAGAGACTTCAGATACAGTATTAGGGACCACTAAGGTCTATATAAAAGAGACTTCAGATACAGTATTAGGGGACCACTAAGGTCTATATAAAAGAGACTTCAGATACAGTATTAGGGACCACTAAGGTCTATATAAAAGAGACTTCAGATACAGTATTAGGGACCACTAAGGTCTATATAAAAGAGACTTCAGATACAGTATTAGGGACCACTAAGGTCTATATAAAAGAGACTTCAGATACAGTATTAGGGACCACTAAGGTCTATATAAAAGAGACTTCAGATACAGTATTAGGGGACCACTAAGGTCTATATAAAGAGACTTCAGATACAGTATTAGGGACCACTAAGGTCTATATAAAAGAGACTTCAGATACAGTATTAGGGACCACTAAGGTCTATATAAAAGAGACTTCAGATACAGTATTAGGGACCACTAAGGTCTATATAAAGAGACTTCAGATACAGTATTAGGGACCACTAAGGTCTATATAAAAGAGACTTCAGATACAGTATTAAGGGACCACTAAGGTCTATATAAAAGAGACTTCAGATACAGTATTAGGGGACCACTAAGGTCTATATAAAGAGACTTCAGATACAGTATTAGGGACCACTAAGGTCTATATAAAAGAGACTTCAGATACAGTATTAGGGACCACTAAGGTCTATATAAAAGAGACTTCAGATACAGTATTAGGGACCACTAAGGTCTATATAAAAGAGACTTCAGATTCAGTATTAGGGGACCACTAAGGTCTATATAAAAGAGACTTCAGATTCAGTATTAGGGGACCACTAAGGTCTATATAAAAGCATCCAAAGAGCAACATGGGACCTTTAAAGTTGGGGTATCCTGGGGGTAAACAACCGCATATACGTGCACATTTTAATGGAAAAAAAGGGAATTATATTCATTTTTTTTTTGGTCATTTTGTGTCCGTTTGTAGTCGGAGCAGGTGTCTCGTATGGTGAAGGTGCACGGCATCATCATCTCGGCCACGGCGGTGAGGGCCAAGGCCACCAAGGTGTGTCTGCAGTGTCGCGGCTGTCGCAGCATCATAAGCAACATCCCTCTGCCTCCGGGCCTGCAGGGCTACGCTCTGCCACGCAAGTGCAACAGGTGAGTACGACCGCCGATGCACGTCAAATACTCTCTACCAGCCAGTGCCTACGCTGGTACTTTTGCCTGTTGAGATGTCATTTCTGAACATCTTCAAATGCTTCCTCCTTCAAATCAGTACAACCTAGGCTAAAAGGTTTAGTCAAAGTCTTTTATCTGCAATAGAATGGTGTCACGGAGGGCACCTGGGCAGCTCGCCTGGTAGAGCGGGCGCCCATGTGCAGAGGCTCAGTCCTCGACGCAGTGGCTCAGCAAACATCTCACTATCCGCGAGCCGCCTGTCCCCTCAACACACATTGAAGCCCGACCGATACAAATATTTGGTTATTTAAAAATCTGATATGCCAATATATAAAAAAAAAAAAAAAAAATCCAGCATCTTGTTACAAAACAGATTTCCTAGATAACATTAGTTATTTATGAGTTCTCACTAAAATAATATATTTATTTTGACAACAGAACAGAGGAACATCAAAATATATTAAATACAAACTTAAGATATGAAACTTAAAGTCCTTTGAACAAAAACACATTAACAAAAAATAATTCAGTGTCGCCAACAGGGACGTTGTAGAGCGTCCTCTGGTGGACAGACTATGCAACCGGTATAGTCCGTTTTATTTTTGAAATATTCATTTATCCAAATCATTGGTCATCATAAATGATTCTGATAAATGACTATTGTGTTTTTTTTTTTTTTTTTTTTTTTTTTTTTAAATCTATTTATTTTCATTGGCCATTATAAATGCCGATACGGATATACCGGGAAATGCATAATATTGGCCTGTTGGTTTATCGGTCGGGCTCTAACACACGGCAACACAACCAAACTGTGCCAACTTATACCACCAAACGTAGCAGTCGTCCAGCGTTCCAGCCAATAACCAACAAGAAGGCCTGGGGGGTTAGCGCGGAAGGGAGGGGACGGGATAAGGAGGAGGGAGGGGCGAGCTAGCCTCTGTTTTTTTGACAATCAGTGACATCACCCAACATCGCTTAGAACACCTTAAAGGCTAAAAGAATAAGAGGTGTCACGCAGCTCGGTACTGAACATTGCGTTAGAGGATGGTGTCATCTCGAGTGTACATCGGCAACGCAATGACGCGGAAGACGGGAGCCTTAGCTTTCTGCTGCAAAAAGATGGAATGCTCTAGCCAGAACGTAGTTATTGAGTTTAGAGTGAGTTGAATGTCAATGTCATATTTATTTGTATAGCACATTTCCAAGGCCGAGGCCTACCAAAGTACTTCACAGTAAGAAACCGATACAATAGAAGACACAATAAATAGCAAATACTAAGAAAATGGAATACAACATTCATCAATGCGGCTCCCCTGAGCCAAACGCTATTTCAAATAAATAAGTCTTCAGCAATGATTTAAAAGTGGACAAGCTTCTCGCAGTCCGCACAGCTACAGGCAATGAGTTCCACAGTTGAACAGGATCATGTAAGCACCGACCTTCCACGGGTTCACTCTCTAAGAGTTATAGAGGATATTTGTGTCCCTGGTTTGTTACTCCCACCATCCGTCCAACAGCTTTTTTCTTTATTCTTTTTTCCTCAGTGAGAATGCCGGCGCAAAGTGTCCTGTGGACCCCTACTTCATCATCCCAGACCGCTGCGTTTGCGTCGACTTCCAAACCCTCCGCCTGCAGGAATCTCCGGATGCAGTTCCTCACGGAGAGATGCCCCGCCACCTGCAGCTCTACTGCGACCGGTAAGGAGCGCCCCCTCTAGCAACCGCTTTGAATTTGTTCTATGGGATCGTCGGCTCAAACCAATTCCCTCTTCCACCTCCTCCAGGTATCTATGTGACCGTGTTGTCCCGGGAAACAGAGTGACCATCATGGGCATCTACTCCATCAAAAAGATGGCGGCCACGAAGGCTAAAGGCAACGAGAAAAGTGCCGGCGTGGGCATTCGTGCGTCCTACCTGCGAGTGGTTGGCATCCAGGTGGACACCGAAGGCGCAGGTAAAGAGGAATTTCAGGCTTCTGCTTTCACGCTCCGAAGCTGTGGATCTCACCGTCTCTGGACATTAGAATGGCGAAGCTCTCTGTGTTTTTGCAAATTAATAAATGAAGAACTTGTTGCTTTCCCAGGTCGTGGTGCTACTGGCTCCGTCACTCCGCTGGAAGAGGAGGAGCTGCGAGCGCTGGCTGCTTCTCCTAACGTCTACGGCTCTCTGGCACGCTCTGTCGCTCCCTCCATCTACGGCAGCGAAGACCTGAAGAAGGCCATCACCTGTCTGCTGTTTGGGGGTTCAAGGAAGAGGTGAGGTCGCCTTTCAAATCGGCACAGTTGGGTGGAAACCTTCTTCATAAAGCCCACTTCAGACCAAAGATTTAAAACGATGCATCGTCAGAACGCTGCAGACCGCCATGTTGCAGGTGTCAACTCCTTTCTTTTGTTTCCTGTCCGTTTTCAGGCTGCCCGACGGTCTCACTCGCAGGGGCGACATCAACCTGCTGATGCTCGGAGATCCCGGCACAGCCAAGTCTCAGCTGCTCAAGTTTGTGGAGAGATGCTCGCCTATTGGGGTAGTTATCCGTTCGCCGGCGCCACTTCCTCCTGCAATGGTCTGCTCTCATGCGAGTTGGCCCGCCGACGCTCATTGTTTTCCGTGTCCTGTCAGGTTTACACCTCGGGTAAAGGCAGCAGTGCGGCCGGCCTCACCGCCTCCGTGCTCAGGGACCCCAACACTCGCGGCTTCATCATGGAGGGGGGGGCCATGGTGCTGGCTGACGGCGGGGGTTGTATGCATCGATGAGTTTGACAAGGTAAAAAAAAAATTGATCTTGTAACAGCACGAGGAAAATTAACGTAGTTTGTGTCACAGGATTAAAGACAAAACTACCTTTTTTTTCTCCAGATGAGAGAGGACGACAGAGTGGCCATCCACGAAGCCATGGAGCAGCAGACCATCTCCATCGCCAAGGTAACCACACAATGGCTTTTTTGAAGAGATGGTTAGGGAATCTTTTGCAGAGTAGTTGTTTGAGGCTCTTTTCCGTAGTCGGTGTGATTGCTCCAGTAGGTGTCGCGTTCGTGCTCGTCACACTCGTGTTGAACGTTTCCCTACACGAGTGCCGCGCAAATTGATCAACAAGAGACAGATTTTTGCGGTTTGAGTTCACCAGGGATTAGAGTTCATTAGGGATGTCTGAGACCACAGTCAGTTAATACACACAGTGATTGCCTGGCGTTGGGCCACGGAGCGTTGTCCTTCACATGAGGAGCGTAGTAGACCACGCAGATCACCGCGGCCGATCACCACAGTGTCTCCTCCCTGTGTGAAAAGCCCTTTATGACGGGGAACTGAATCCATCATCTCTGCGCTGTCGCGTTTTTGTCAACGGAGTCTCATGGCTCCCCGTCGTAAAGCGGTGCACAAATTCTAAATATACCATAACGTACACTTAAACATATTTTTATGTTTAGGGCTGGGAAATATATCAATGTTGTATCAACATCAATATGAGGCTAGATAGCTTTTGTAAATGTTGGATATGTTTTTAAAGCCTGCATTACAGTAAAATTATGTAATTTCTGAACGTCTATTATTTTCCTTTACCCACTTAGTCATTGAATCCACATTCCGGGTGATTTATTTATCTAAAATCCCATTGTGTTAATATGTAGTTTAAAGCAGAAATGCACATTGCTTAGCTTCCTCGTCAGTACTCGTGTCTGCTTCTCCGCCACCTACTGTACGTAATACACTGACTATAGAAGAAGTAATTCATACAAACACACTTAAACATCAGGACTATACCTTTTTTATTAATGTACCGAGACGGAAACGGAGCGAACTAACCCCTTGACTCCCCGCAGGCCGGCATCACCACCACCCTGAACTCTCGCTGCTCGGTGCTGGCTGCGGCTAACTCCGTGTTTGGCCGCTGGGACGACACCAAGGGGGAGGACAACATCGACTTCATGCCCACCATCTTGTCCCGTTTTGACATGATCTTCATCATCAAAGACCACCACGACCATCAGAGAGACATGGTGAGAGGTTGGAACGAGTGTGACCAACGTTTTATGGCTGGAGGTTTGCTACTTTAAATCCCTGCTAGTTTCTGTGACGTACGTCTCGCATCGCCAGACCTCAGGTTGGACAGATAGTCTAGCTAGGCTGTCTGGATGTCCCCTGCAGAGATAGACCGCGGCAACATTAACGCTCTTTGACCCTCCTGTTTGCAGACGCTGGCTCGCCACGTGATGAATGTTCACCTGAGCGCTCGAACGCAGACCGAAGGAGTCGAGGGCGAGATTCCACTGGCCACCTTCAAGAAATACATCGCCTACGCCAGAACGTAAGTCTCTAAACTAAACTTGTATTCCTGACTTAACAAAAAGCTAGACATTCTCACTGTCAAAGGTCCCATGGCATGAAAATTTCACTTTATGAGGTTTTATTAAATTAATGAGTTCCCCCAGCCTGCCTATGGCCCCCAGGTGTAAACCGAGCCCTGGGTATCCTGCTCTGCCTTTGAGAAAATGAAAGCTCAGATGGGCCGATCTGGAATCTTGCTCCTTATGACCTCATAAGGGGCAAGGTTACCTCCCCTTTTTCGGCTCTGTCCGCCCAGAGAATTTAGCCCGTCCATGAGAGAGACAGACATCATGGCTTTCAAACAAGCAAAGTGGCAGGTAATATAAAAGAGACTTCAGATACAGTATTAGGGACCACTAAGGTCTATATAAAAGAGACTTCAGATACAGTATTAGGGACCACTAAGGTCTATATAAAAGAGACTTCAGATACAGTATTAGGGGACCACTAAGGTCTATATAAAAGACACTTCAGATACAGTATTAGGGACCACTAAGGTCTATATAAAAGACACTTCAGATACAGTATTAGGGACCACTAAGGTCTATATAAAGAGACTTCAGATCCAGTATTAGGGACCACTAAGGTCTATATAAAAGACACTTCAGATACAGTATTAGGGACCACTAAGGTCTATATAAAGAGACTTCAGATACAGTATTAGGGACCACTAAGGTCTATATAAAAGAGACTTCAGATACAGTATTAGAGGACCACTAAGGTCTATATAAAAGACACTTCAGATACAGTATTAGGGACCACTAAGGTCTATATAAAAGACACTTCAGATACAGTATTAGGGACCACTAAGGTCTATATAAAGAGACTTCAGATCCAGTATTAGGGACCACTAAGGTCTATATAAAAGAGACTTCAGATACAGTATTAGGGACCACTAAGGTCTATATAAAAGAGACTTCAGATACAGTATTAGGGACCACTAAGGTCTATATAAAAGAGACTTCAGATACAGTATTAGGGGACCACTAAGGTCTATATAAAAGAGACTTCAGATACAGTATTAGGGGACCACTAAGGTCTATATAAAAGACTTCAGATACAGTATTAGGGACCACTAAGGTCTATATAAAAGAGACTTCAGATCCAGTATTAGGGACCACTAAGGTCTATATAAAAGAGACTTCAGATACAGTATTAGGGACCACTAAGGTCTATATAAAAGAGACTTCAGATACAGTATTAGGGGACCACTAAGGTCTATATAAAAGACTTCAGATACAGTATTAGGGACCACTAAGGTCTATATAAAAGAGACTTCAGATACAGTATTAGGGGACCACTAAGGTCTATATAAAAGAGACTTCAGATACAGTATTAGGGGACCACTAAGGTCTATATAAAAGAGACTTCAGATACAGTATTAGGGGACCACTAAGGTCTATATAAAAGAGACTTCAGATACAGTATTAGGGGACCACTAAGGTCTATATAAAAGACTTCAGATACAGTATTAGGGACCACTAAGGTCTATATAAAAGAGACTTCAGATACAGTATTAGGGGACCACTAAGGTCTATATAAAAGACTTCAGATACAGTATTAGAGACCACTAAGGTCTATATAAAAGAGACTTCAGATACAGTATTAGGGGACCACTAAGGTCTATATAAAAGAGACTTCAGATACAGTATTAGGGACCACTAAGGTCTATATAAAAGACTTCTGGATACAGTATTAGGGACCACTAAGGTCTATATAAAAAGAGAGACTTCAGATACAGTATTAGGGACCACTAAGGTCTATATAAAAGAGACTTCAGATACAGTATTAGGGGACCACTAAGGTCTATATAAAAGACTTCAGATACAGTATTAGGGACCACTAAGGTCTATATAAAGAGACTTCAGATACAGTATTAGGGGACCACTAAGGTCTATATAAGAGAGACTTCAGATACTGTATTAGAGACGAAGGTCTAATATGAAAGCATCCAAAGAGCACCATGTCATGGGACCTTTAAGTTATTCACGCTTTTATTGGACTCATTAATGCTGTTTGGATGTTTTCTCGTAGTAAATGCGGCCCGCGGCTGTCTGCGGCGGCTGCGGAGAAGCTGAAGAACAGATACGTGGTGATGAGGAGCGGTGCAAGGGAGCACGAAAGAGAGAGCGACAAAAGGCCCTCCATCCCCATCACTGTCAGGTACATTAATATGCTGGTTTTCACATCTACACAAGCAGTGAGAAATATGTTAACTAAACGGAAAATTTAAAAAAAATGGGTGTGCGCCTTCAGGCAGCTGGAGGCCGTGGTGCGTATCGCAGAGTCCCTGGCCAAGATGAAGCTGCAGGCCGTGGCCGGAGAGGAAGAGGTGGACGAGGCCCTCCGACTCTTCCAGGTGTCCACGCTGGACGCAGCGCTGTCGGGCAGTCTTTCAGGTGTGTGTGTGTGTGTGTGTTGTATCTGTGACTGAAGTGATTGGACATCTTTTTAAATGTGTCCACTGTAAAGTGAAACCCTGATTTGAATATAAAAGCACCACTAAAAAAGAACGACGGTTACATTTTAAAGTTTTCTACTGATATTTCCTTTCAACTAACACACACAATGTCTTTCCCGATGTGTTTATTGCACCAGTTGATATATCAATGACGATATATGACAGTGGCGGTGTTGTTGGGCGGCTGGGTTGAAGTATTCATAACATTTTTAGAAAGGCCTTTCATATTAAGATCATCTTTCCTGCATAGATATGTGTAATAGACCTTCTGATAGGAAACTACTGGAAAGCTGTTGAATTTACAAAAACAGAGTTAACGCATCACAAGACGCTCTGAAGAGGCCACATCGCGTCTTTCCTGCATAGAGATATGTGTATAGTAACTTCTGATAAACTACTGTAAAGCGTTTTTGTAAACTTTGTATTTCCATGCTCCTGTTTTATTAAAACGAATGCATCCATATTACATGTGATGCAGATGTACCGTACCAGTCAACTGTAGGTTTAAATGTGAGGAAACGCTGCAGATGTTAAGGCGCTGCAAATTTGGCCCAAGGGCCAAAGCAGCCATTTTTAAAATGTTGCCAAAGATGCGTTAAATATGCCTCAGTGTTGCATAAAACAGATTTTACGACCCTGGATGATTGCCAAAGCGTGTTTAAGCAGATTAGCTCTAACGTCAGAAGACCACAGACATTATTTTCCCTCCTTTATTTATTTTTAAGGGTGACTTTTAAAAGCTTTTCAACTTGGAAAAAAAGTGGACATAAAATAGCGTGGTCACTTACAAACTTCATTAGTAGTAGGCTACAATTAAGGGTTCGCTGGATAAACTTCTAACTGGAGTTACATGTGATATACAGTATGTACATGTATTGTACTAATAACTGTAAATAAGCAATAAAACTTATGCAACAAACTCATTATTTTACATATGCGTAGAAACCACATTGTAACCGTTGGGTTAGGCCGTTTGGCAAGTCATAAAACCAGTTTTTATGCAACATACAGACATGTTTGGCGCCTTTTCAAGGGGCCAGATTTGCAGCTCCCTGATATCTTAATCTTGTCATCACATATAATCTATCACATACAGTGTATCTGCGTAAAAATAAATTTCTTCTCAAAATGCATAATTGTTACGCAAATGGATGGCTAAAAGTAGCATTAGTAGCTCAATTTGTTAGCTAAAAGTAGCATTAGTAGCTCAATTTGTTAGCTAAAAGTAGCATTAGTAGCTCAATTTGTTAGCTAAAAGTAGCATTAGTAGCTAAAAGTGAATGAAATGGTTATCTAAAGTAATGTTAGTGAATGAATGGTTAGCTAAAGTAAGTGGAAACACGGTTGAAACCTCCAGCTTCATCTCTCCTATATGCTTGTAGTATGAATGAAAACTTGACCAAACTAACCTAAACATTGTGAGGGTCAAGTGTATTAAAAAGAAATACTGAAACAATATCCATTGATTATTTTAAATAAAACAGTTTTAAAATGAAGACATTTGGAGTCGGACGGTATTGATGCAGCCCATGCTGACAGGACGTGTCTTTAAACTGGAAACAGTGCAATAATTCAATGATTTTTACGTTTTTAACACCTTTTTCAAACCCGTTTTGTCTCTAGGAGTAGAGGGCTTCACCTCCCAGGAAGACCAGGAAGTGATCTCGCGCGTTGAGAAGCAGCTGAAGAGACGCTTCGCCATCGGCTCGCAGGTGTCGGAGCACAGCATCGTCCAAGACTTCACCAAACAGGTCAGCCCGAGAAAATCATGACGAAAGAGCCCTGTGCTTGTTTAATTAGTCTTTTTATCACTTTGTTCCTGTTAATTTGTGATGAAGATTTTGTGCCCTGTATGGTCATTCAATAACAGAATCAAGACTCATGTTACATAGAAATATGTAGATTTGCATCGAGGGCTTTTGTATCGCCTCAGGGGAGAGGAAAGGGGGTTATATGTACAGCACTCAAAGGCAATTTGAAAGCCAGTTTAGTGTATTAAAACAAGACAAAGCAGCAGAGACGACAATGCATTTATTTTCATTGAAGACAGAATCAGGAGTGCTTTTATGTTACGTTTACTATAGCTGACTCTTATCCAGCAACTTAGATTAATAATCTGAGCCAGTCAGCGTCAAAACCAGCACTTTAATGAAGGTAAATAAAGCTGGAAAATTGCCCTATTCACTAACGTTGTAGCTTGTTTTACGCCTGCCAACTGCAGCAATCTCACTTAATACTGGACCGATGTCAAAGATTGTTGTTCCCATCAGTCACTCAGACACAAAAAACATAAAAACAATAAGGTCCTGGTTGGGGAAAAACGGTAGTTACCCTTTAACAGTTGCCAACGACTTCCGATTGTGATTCACAAGGTCTCCATTTGATTCAATATCTACTCTATTAGATATTTTAGTTACGTGTAGGTGTGTTCAATGTTATGAATTGACCTCAAAGCTGTTGCGTAGACACAGAAAAATGCGTACAAATGCATTTTTTCCAAAATTCATCCTAGATTTGGAGCGTTAATTAGCAGGTTGTCTAGTTTCATATGATGCCAACATCTTCACTCTAGCTTTAAAACCTCTTAAAAGAGTCAATATCAGATCCTTCAAATAAAGAAACGGCTTAGAATTTGAAAATCCTTGTTGTTGCGTGTTTTTTTTTTTTTTTTTTTTTTGTCTTTTTAAAGCCAGCCCTCTCCACAGCCAGTGATCTCTGTATTCTCCCGTGTTTGCAGAAGTATCCAGAGCACGCCATCTACAAAGTCCTCCAGCTGATGTTGCGGCGCGGCGAGCTGCAGCACCGCATGCAGAGGAAAGTGCTCTACAGAGTCAAGTAGAGCCGACCGGGCTGTGAACACGTTGCCGTGTTGTTGATGTAAATAGTTTGTCTGCCTATCTGGGCTTTGTTGGATTTGCAAATAAAAAGCTGTAGAGTAATCCCCTCGGCCGTGGCTCAGGCTACATTTACCGTACACTGCTACGGTTTGGTTTAAAAACAAATATCTTTGCTACGTTCCCCCTCTCATTCCCCCTGCTCTGGCGGTTCTCCCTCTCATTCCCCCTGCTCTCATTCCCCCTGCTCTGGCAGTTCCCCTCTCATTCCCCTCTGGCTTCTGCTCTGGCGGTTCTCCCTCCCCCCCTGCTCTTTCCCCTGCTCTGGCGGTTCTCCCTCTCTCATTCCCCCTGCTCTGGCGGTTCTCCCTCTCATTCCCCCTGCTCTGGCTCTGGCGGTTCCCCCTCTCATTCCTTCTGCTCTGGCGCTTCCCCCCTGGCATTCATTCCCCCCTGCTCTGGCGGTTCCCCCTCTCTCATTCCCCTGCTCTGGCGCTTCCCCCTCTCATTCCTCCTGCTCTGGCGCTTCCCCTCTCATTCCTCCTGCTGTGGCGGTTCTCCCTCTCATTCCCCCTGCTCTGGCAGTTCCCCCCTCTCATTCCCCCTGCTGTGGCGGTTCTCCCTCTCATTCCCCCTGCTCTGGCGCTTCCCCCTCTCATTCCCCCTGCTCAGGCCCCCTCAACCTCCTGCTCTGGCGACATTCCTCCTGCTCTGGCGCTTCCCCCAAACACTTCTGCCCAGCGTTTGCCCCTCAACCGGAGACATTTGAAACACTTCTGCCCCGTTTGGGTTCGGAATCTGCAGAGTTTGTGTTGAAGTCTCAACGGTTGCAAACGGAGACCTTTTGGAAAAACTGACGCCAACGCTTCGCTGCCGGATCGGACATGACGTCTCATTCTGAGACTAGGCTACTAACGTTACCGTGGCAACTACCAGCATTGGGTATACATGCTGCCTCCTGTTTAGCCCGGCATGCCCAGTATACCAGAATGTTGTGAGCGAAGATTAGTTCTTCTACTGGAGCTCAAAACGCCACTGAAATACGAAACACGGCAGTGTAAATGTAGCCTCGGTAAGATCTGGATTTTATGGCAGAATGTATACAAACGATAAACTGTCACATAAATAAAAAGGTTTGCATGATGTGTAAAGAATTAAAGCATGTGAAATCACTCAGATTTGGGCTTGTTTTCAGATCTTTTTATTAAACACAAAGTCAAGTTGTTTTTTTTCAGTGTTTACAGATTGTTTAATCAAGTTCATAAAAATGACAAGTGGAGAATCACTTCCCAGCTGTTATTTGAGTTTATAGAGGAGACAAAAATGTCTGTGTTGATTATGATTTTATCTTAAGCAATCAACTGTATGTTGTGAAAGAAAACAGAAACCAAACCAGATGAAAACACACGTCAACCGATCTATCCTATTTTACCAAGGAACAGAGGAAAAGGTTAAGGATTTTCATAAATTAAGTGATAAGCCACATGCTATGTGTGCATATAAATGACATAACTAAAGTCTAAAAGGCGTAGATTCCCATTCCAATCGTGGTCAGTGCCACACACAATCCCACGGTGAACTGCATGATGGGTCTTGATGTAAACAAGCCCGTTTTGACCATGTTGCCCTCAGATTGATCCGCCGTTTCTGCTGAGACGCTCAACATTTTCTGCAAGTCATCAAAAACCTGGAGGAAAAGACATCAGAATGTATCAGCTGGTTGACAGATTCGGTTCCTCTTTCTATCTTCCTAGTATCTGTGTCACTGCTGGACCTTTTTATTAGTCACTGACACTACATGTACACAGTCAGGGGTTACTAAACTTTATTTTTTTTAATAAGGTTTAGTGTCTTTTTATTCAACACGAGTACTCATTGACGTTTGGAAAGATGTTGCACTTATTGAACTTAAAGAACCGAGAAACAGTTCAACAAATCACTAATTAAAACACCTTGAACTGACATTTCCCTTAATACTCTCATACATTCCCTTTAAAATAAATAGTTAAATGTATTCAAATGTTGGCTGAGTGAGTTTAGCCTTCGGAAGGGGCCAAAGTGTGCATGTCATTGCTTATTTTTGCCATTTTGTCAGCAGTGTAATGTAACTAATTACATTTACTCCAGTGCTGTACTGAAGTACAGATGTTGAGGTACTTGTACCTCAACCTTGAGTCTTTTCTTTTCATGCCACTTTCTACTTCTACTCCACTACATATCAGAGAGAAATATTGAACTTTTTACTGCGCTACATTCATCTGACAGCATTACTTTATAAGTTGAGATTTTTCACACAATTTATAAAATCAGATTTTTTTCATTATGAACTAAATTAAACAGTAAAACGGCCTACAAGTCCAGCTGAAATGATAAAACCGTTCAACACAACTGTTTTTTTTTTTTTTACACTTTCTAAAATGGGAGGATTGTTCTGCATTGAATAATTTTTACTTTAAATGACCCTCCTGTTGTCTTTGGGTCAAATTTGACCCATTTTTATAAGGTTTCTACATCAGAAATTTGGGTTTTACTTATTGTCCAAAACAAATCAAACAGAATAAGTGACAAAAGACGTGTGTGTGTGTGTGTGTGTGTGTGTGTGTGTGTGTGTGTGTGTGTGTGTGTGTGTGTGTGTGTGTGTGTGTGTGTGAGAGAAAAAACGTGCATGGACGGGAAGACAACACAAGGGTTAAAGTACATTTCCCTGATAATACTCATTGTACATACTTTTACTTAAGTAACATTTCCAATGCAAGACTTTTACTTGTAACAGAGAATGTTTACGGTGTGGTATTAGTACTTTTACTTAAGATAATGATCTGAATACTTCTTCCACCGCTGATCGACAGGAACACACAGCCCCCGGTGCTCCTCCCTTTCCTCACCTGGATGTTGAGCTCAAAGGCGGCGACGGCCTCCTCCAGCAGCGCCGCCCTCTGCTCCTCCGTCAGCTCCACGCTGTTCATCCGGCTCCTGTACAGCTGCTTGAAGCGGTTGGGGCTGCTCACTCCGGGGAAGGAGAAGAACGAAAGCCCGGCGGTGGAGCTCAGCCCCAGAGATTTCTGGGTAATCTTCCCCAGCACTTGACCGCCTGATAGGTCGCCAAGGTAGCGAGTGTAGGCGTGGGGCAACAACAGCTCCGGGCTCTCCTCACCAATCTGGAAATATGCACGTCTGGCTGTTATTTTGCAACATCTGCCCTGAGTCAGGGCTGCACAATACAGTATATACGACTCAAACACCTCCCCATTGGTCAGTGATTCCCAAAGTGGGGGTCGGGACCCACAGGGGGGTCGCAAGTTGATTTCCAGAAATAAAATAAAAATATAACAACGATTAGAAATAGCATATGTTAGCCATGATTTTAACACAAGATAAAACTAAATTTGGCTAAATTTAAAATAAAACCAATCAAATAAATAAAAAGGGAACAGCTCTTTTGATTTTCTTTGACCACTCTGACCCCTGAGGTCATTGCGACAGATTTACGACATATCAGCGACAGAATCAGTTGGAGCGGTGATCGGATGTGGAGGAGGATCTCCGAGGAGTGGTCTCCAACATTAAACCCAGACTGGATGTGGAGGAGGATCTCCGAGGAGCGGTCTCCAACATTAAACCCAGACTGGATGTGGAGGAGGATCTCCGAGGAGCGGTCTCCAACATTAAACCCAGACTGGATGTGGAGGATGATCTCCGAGGAGCGGTCTCCAACATTAAACCCAGACTGGATGTGGAGGAGGATCTCCGAGGAGCGGTCTCCAACATTAAACCCAGACTGGATGTGGAGGATGATCTCCGAGGAGCGGTCTCCAACATTAAACCCAGACTGGATGTGGAGGAGGATCTCCGAGGAGCGGTCTCCAACATTAAACCCAGACTGGACTTGCTGTGCTCCAAACATGTTGCACATCCATCTCACTAGGTGAGGTTAAGTTCAGATTAAAGTAATGAGTGAATTACTGTAGAATAATGTTATGGCTGTTGTGTTATTTTGTGTTGTGTTTTGTGTCAATGTGCTCGTGTTTGGATACTCCTATAGTGCGTGCGCGGTTGCGCGCAATGTACACGTTTATAGTGGGGGGGTCGCAAGTCACTTGCACCGTTACTTTGGAGGTCGTGGGCTGAAGGTTTTGGGAACCCCTGGACTAGATTGCATAAGGTGTACTGTCATGCTCAGCACAGGTGGAACAGTTATGATGATTTAAAGTGTTGCCACAACGCCACAAAATAGTATTACCGTAAAACTAGCTGAACTGATGCTGCGTTCCAGGCAACCCTAACTCGTGTTTTCACAACCTTCTACCCGGGATAGTGCCGTGGCAACGGCAGTCAAACCCGTAACTTAGTACTCGTGAACTCGTACCAGATCGTTGTACTCCCAGTTATGGTGTCACTTCCCGATGTGAGTCAAGTGCAGATTTGAGTCGCGCATGCTCAGATTTAAACTAAGGTGACCAGATTTCTCAGACCAAATCCGGGGACATTTTCAGCTCAGAAGCGTAAATACCTCCAAAACACGTCATGTTTTTAATTTTTGTAAAACTTAAAACGGGGACACTAGACCTAGAGCTGAGTATCGGATACAATATAAACTATTGAGGAAAGATGTTCCTTTGACATTGATGCAGTATGAAACGAGATCGCTTCAGTCGTCAGCAGAGAAACAAGCTACAATGGAAGTTAATGGGAGAATTGTCCAGCTTGTATTTACGTTCATAAAGTGCTCGTTTTGCTGCTGACAGACTCAGATTAACATATCTCCACCAGACTCCATGTAAATAATCAGTGATTTTAGCGTGTATAGCGCAGCATATCTCCACCAGACTCCATGTAAATAATCAGTGATTTTAATCAGTGATTTTAGCGTGTATAGAGCAGCATATCTCCACCAGACTCCATGTAAATAATCAGTGATTTTAGCGTGTATAGAGCAGCATATCTCCACCAGACTCCATGTAAATAATCAGTGATTTTAGCGTGTATAGAGCAGCATATCTCCACCAGACTCCATGTAAATAATCAGTGATTTTAGCATGGTAAAACACGGCTTTCTAAAACATTTCTGAGCTCTTAGCAGCGCTGCTCGATCGGCTCCGTTTGGTCAGAGTTTTCTTTCTTTCATTCCAGTATCGGGTCTGTCAGTCACAGTGGAAACCGGGGACATTTCCGGGGACAGGTCACCAAAATCGGGGACTGTCCCCGGAAATCGGGGACGTCTGGTCACCCTAGTTTAAATGGTTTACAAAATAACGTGTCATACTGAAATTAGTGAATTCCATGAAATTCATTACAAACAATAACAGAAGATGGAAATCAGTTTAAAAACGTTGTAGCTATCTATGGTTGATTGGTTGCTAACGTTAGCTCAAAACACCATTCGACTGACAGCCTTTGTTGTGTTTGATGCTAACTTGTAGCTAAGCTAGCAGTGAACCAACTTGTTAAGTAGGTTCATTTTTACTGTGTTGACATTACAGAAGTCTCTCGTTAGCATCTTGTATGCTATTTGTCGCAAAGTGACGCATGCACTCGACTCACATCTCGACTCACATCGGGGAGTGACAACAGACGTCACACACATAAACAACAATGTCGAGCCCTGTTGATGCTATATACAGACGCCGGGAGAAATAGAAATAAATAGACATAAATAAGCAACATAAAGTAATTCCGCACATTGTAATCAAAACAATACACATACGATTGTGTACACTGTTGGAATTTAAAATGTTATATGTGCTTAAACATTGGGTGTGATTTGCATTATACATTTAAGCTAAAAGGCAAAAGCATTATTTCAACATAAATGAAGACATGTTGGTCATGCATTAAGTTTGTTGTTCATGCATTAAGTTGTTTTGCAATACTCTGTTCTATAACATAAGATGTTCTGGTACATTCCTTAATAATCCAGCCTCTCCTAAATGTGTCAGAAGCAGAATTGACTGTCAGGGACGCTTCCTGAATCTGCTTTCAGTCCCTCTTTTACGTCTTTTGCTCTGCAAGTCCTAAACTGAGAGTCATAAACTTTCAGTCACATTCCAACTGAAAGATAACGAATAAGCACACAGACACATCACTGGGACTTGGAGACCCCCCCCTTTGTGAATAAGACTAGGGGTGCAAGCAGTGTTGCCAAGTCCGCTTATTCTAAGCGACTTTGGGCTTGTTTTTCTGTAAAGTCGCGGGTCACGTTTTTTTGGGCTTGTTACTAAAGTGTAGTTGCTTATTTTGGATTCAACAAAAACAACTCAAAATCACTGTGGAAAAGTGTCTATATTTGATATCCCATCAGTTTTCTAACGTTAAATAATGTTAAAAGGTGGTTTAACTCCCTCCTGTGGTCATTGTCCTGAAGCAGGGGGAGAAAATAAATAAACTCTACCGTGGGGACAGTTTACCAATCTGTCCACATGGATGGAAATGGACAATCTGTATCCTCAGTTTCCAATCCGTCCCCACTGATTATAAAACCGTGCACACAGGTTATTTATTTTTCTCTTCCAGGTTCTTAGGGGAAGCTCCGTATAAAAAGTCGCTTGTTTTGGGCTTTTTTTCACAGGCCTGGTTGCGTATTTGTCTCACGAGATCTGGCAACACTGGGTGCAAGAGCCAAAGAGCCAGACAGAGGAAGGGGAGAGCTGTGACAGCTTGATCCAGGTAACTTTGTCTCAGGATGTCCTATGGAATAAAAAGGATTCACACATCCACATCTGAGATTCTGACTACTAATGGACTGAACCCTGAGAATGGAGCAGGATTTAGCCCCAACAACTACTACAGGTTATGTTTATTAAATGAAGCCCTAAATATGTGGCAGACTAGAAATCGCTAGCTAATGTCAACGGTAGGTAGCCGCTAGCTTACGCTAACGCTAGCTAGAAGGGTTTGTCGTGACTTTGCCTGGAACGCTACCAAGTCGTGAGTTGTGACTTGAAGTCGTAACTTACGGGCTAAAAACTGTGTCTGGAACGCAACATGATTATTGAATTGTTGAATAAGTGCAGAAGTAGGACGTCTTGGAAGGCCTCAAACTCGCGAAAGACACTCCGAGGTTTTTCTGTTAGTTGAAAGAAAATATCAGTAGAAAACCACACTTAAAGAAGTAACTGTCAAAGTACAAATACTTCTTTACTGGAGGCCTACTTAAGTCGAATTTTCACACATCTTTATTTATATTTCAGGAAACTTTTTACTCCACTACACCCCCCCTCATTTCATTGGCACTTCTTCTTTTTAGTTACAGCTCCACTGTTTAGGCCTTGTGGGATATGTGTAGCCTACTCATAACAAAGTTTCAAGTCCTGTTTGCTGATTTATTTCCTTTTATTTCTTTCTGGTACTTTTACTGTACTTCAAGTACTGCTTTCAAAGACTTTATACAAGAGCGCTCTCTACTCACTTTACGTAGTCTCTGTTCATATCGGAGTGTGGCTGCGGGAACAACGACCTTCTTCCTCCAGTCCGAGCCAAAGAAATGCTCCAGGTCGTTTTCTAAGGTTTCCAGACGGGCCAGTTCCTGGGGGAAGTATATCGGAGCAACAGCTGGATGGGAGGAGTTCCTGTCCATCTCCTCTTCCAGCGCTTTGTAGATGATGTAGAGGGAACACAACAGGGCCTGATGGAAGAAGAAAGATTATTATTATTATTACAATTTTTATTCAATGCTTTCACATACAAAACAGGCAATTTTATATCGCTTATTTCTCTCAAATTTTACAAATAATTCCAAGCACTATACAAATAAAATAAGAAAATAACACATATGATAAATAAAACAACAACAAAAACATCTGAAGCAATAAAAAACTAAGAATATCAAATAAAAGTAACCTCATTCACTAAACTGTAATAGGAGGGGGAGCTTTGATCAAGATGTACTTCAAGTAATCCAACAAGTCTCAAGGCTTTTTAAAAACTGAAAAAATAAAAAATAAATAGTTTTAAGTGCTCATATTATGCTTTATATTGGGCTTTTTCCCTTTCCTTTGTGTGTTATACATCTTTTTAGTGCACGTTAAAGTTTTAAAAATTGAAAAGCCCAAATTCTTTGCATCAGAGACAAATGTGAGTCACTTTGTAATACATGTCCTCATACTCTGCTTCTGACTGGCTAGTAGTCCTTACCTAGGTACTGTCAGGGCCCTCATACTCTGCTTCTGACTGGCTAGTAGTCCTTACCTAGGTACTGTCAGGGCCCTCATACTCTGCTTCTGACTGGCTAGTAGTCCTTACCTAGGTACTGTCAGGGCCCCCATACTCTGCTTCTGACTGGCTAGTAGTCCTTACCTAGGTACTGTCAGGGCCCTCATACTCTGCTCCTGACTGGCTAGTAGTCCTTACCTAGGTACTGTCAGGGCCCTCATACTCTGCTTCTGACTGGCTAGTAGTCCTTACCTAGGTACTGTCAGGACCCTCATACTCTGCTTCTGACTGGCTAGTAGTCCTTACCTAGGTACTGTCAGGGCCCTCATACTCTGCTCCTGACTGGCTAGTAGTCCTTACCTAGGTACTGTCAGGGCCCTCATACTCTGCTTCTGACTGGCTAGTAGTCCTTACCTAGGTACTGTCAGGACCCTCATACTCTGCTTCTGACTGGCTAGTAGTCCTTACCTAGGTACTGTCAGGACCCTCATACTCTGCTTCTGACTGGCTAGTAGTCCTTACCTAGGTACTGTCAGGGCCCTCATACTCTGCTTCTGACTGGCTAGTAGTCCTTACCTAGGTACTGTCAGGGCCCTCATACTCTGCTTCTGACTGGCTAGTAGTCCTTACCTAGGTACTGTCAGGACCCTCATACTCTGCTTCTGACTGGCTAGTAGTCCTTACCTAGGTACTGTCAGGGCCCTCATACTCTGCTTCTGACTGGCTAGTAGTCCTTACCTAGGTACTGTCAGGGCCCTCATACTCTGCTTCTGACTGGCTAGTAGTCCTTACCTAGGTACTGTCAGGGCCCTCATACTCTGCTTCTGACTGGCTGTAGTCCTTACCTAGGTACTGTCAGGGCCCTCATACTCTGCTTCTGACTGGCTAGTAGTCCTTACCTAGGTACTGTCAGGGCCCTCATACTCTGCTTCTGACTGGCTAGTAGTCCTTACCTAGGTACTGTCAGGGCCCTCATACTCTGCTTCTGACTGGCTAGTAGTCCTTACCTAGGTACTGTCAGGGCCCTCATACTCTGCTTCTGACTGGCTAGTAGTCCTTACCTAGGTACTGTCAGGGCCCTCATACTCTGCTTCTGACTGGCTAGTAGTCCTTACCTAGGTACTGTCAGGGTCCTCATACTCTGCTTCTGACTGGCTAGTAGTCCTTACCTAGGTACTGTCAGGACCCTCATACTCTGCTTCTGACTGGCTAGTAGTCCTTACCTAGGTACTGTCAGGGCCCTCATACTCTGCTCCTGACTGGCTAGTAGTCCTTACCTAGGTACTGTCAGGGCCCTCATACTCTGCTTCTGACTGGCTAGTAGTCCTTACCTAGGTACTGTCAGGACCCTCATACTCTGCTTCTGACTGGCTAGTAGTCCTTACCTAGGTACTGTCAGGGCCCTCATACTCTGCTTCTGACTGGCTAGTAGTCCTTACCTAGGTACTGTCAGGGCCCTCATACTCTGCTTCTGACTGGCTAGTAGTCCTTACCTAGGTACTGTCAGGGCCCTCATACTCTGCTTCTGACTGGCTAGTAGTCCTTACCTAGGTACTGTCAGGGCCCTCATACTCTGCTTCTGACTGGCTAGTAGTCCTTACCTAGGTACTGTCAGGGCCCTCATACTCTGCTTCTGACTGGCTAGTAGTCCTTACCTAGGTACTGTCAGGACCCTCATACTCTGCTTCTGACTGGCTAGTAGTCCTTACCTAGGTACTGTCAGGGCCCTCATACTCTGCTTCTGACTGGCTAGTAGTCCTTACCTAGGTACTGTCAGGGTCCTCATACTCTGCTTCTGACTGGCTAGTAGTCCTTACCTAGGTACTGTCAGGGCCCTCATACTCTGCTTCTGACTGGCTAGTAGTCCTTACCTAGGTACTGTCAGGACCTCATACTCTGCTTCTGACTGGCTAGTAGTCCTTACCTAGGTACTGTCAGGACCCTCATACTCTGCTTCTGACTGGCTAGTAGTCCTTACCTAGGTACTGTCAGGGCCCTCATACTCTGCTTCTGACTGGCTAGTAGTCCTTACCTAGGTACTGTCAGGACCCTCATACTCTGCTTCTGACTGGCTAGTAGTCCTTACCTAGGTGCTGTCAGGACCCTCATACTCTGCTTCTGACTGGCTAGTAGTCCTTACCTAGGTACTGTCAGGACCCTCATACTCTGCTTCTGACTGGCTAGTAGTCCTTACCTAGGTACTGTCAGGGCCCTCATACTCTGCTTCTGACTGGCTAGTAGTCCTTACCTAGCTACTGAGCATGTGCGACTCCCAACAAAGATGGAACAGAAGTGAGATGTCTCACTCTGTAGCTAACACAGAGAGCTCAACACACAGGGTGAAAAGAGGAGTTGCAGCAATGTGAACAAAAACATGTTTTTAAATTAAACCACGTAAACCTGTGCTGGTATAACCTCTGAATACAATTATGAACCTGAAAATGAGCATAATATGAGCACTTTAATTTTTAAAAGCAAGCATAACCATAAAGATCCACTTTTTTGGGACATTTTAAACATAAAGGAACAGATAACAGACAATAATGAGGTAGTCCTAGAGAACTGTACGTGTACGAGTTTACCTTGTACTGTGGCAGGGTGACCTGTCCCTTCTGGTAACTCAGCATCAGCTGTGTGTTTTCAGCTCGGACATGGACGTGCTGAGTGACGGCTTTCAGCTGCTCTGATAAATCCCTGAGCGCCAGAACACAAAAAAGACAAGATGAGAAGACGGCGACACGCACAACACTTGCTTGGTCTCCCAATGTGGTGCAGGGAATTAAATCCTCAGAAGATCCATTTCATAAAGAAGAAAAAAAAGGAAATTCCAACACACACATACTTAATAGTCACATATGTACACACAGTACAATGTAGTGAAATTTAATTTAACCCATCCTAAGTATTAGAAACAGTGGACAGCATCTGGGGAGCAACTTGGGGTTCCATGTCTTACTCAGGGACACTTTGACATTTTGAAGAGCCTGGGATTGAACCGCCAACCTTGTGGTTATGAGTACCACTCTACCTCCGAGCCACAAGCCACCCCCACACGTTCCCCTCTGCATGTCCTAAGTGTGTGCAGGAGTTTTCTTTTCTTTTCATTGTTTCAAATAGAACACAAAAAGGACCCAATATCAGAAGGAACATACTGTATGTATAAAAGCATAAAAACCCATTTCACTTCAAAATCAAACAGTTCAGTGTCATTAAAATGTTCTTTTTAAATAAATTGTCACACCTGCCAACGTCCCCTGTGTCATTTTTTCTTGCACTCTTCATGGTCTCCATCTACGCAGACTGTAATGAATGTTTTAATGGTTAAATGAAACACTTTCAATATGAATAACAATGCATTGAACAATTTTTTTAAGTCATAAAGAACAAGTTCTTATTCACAATGGCAGCCTGACAAGCGACAAAGGGAAAGGGAAGGAGGTGAAATAAAATGTATATACCTTACACACCTGTGATGAGGTGTAGTCACGCTGGTTGTTCCTGTGAGAGTTGAGTCCGCTGAGTAGTAGCTCCTCTGTGTTCCCACAGCTCGGTCCTGCCTCTTTTATACAGCCCTGACGTGTGCTGGAGCTGCTGATTCAAAGGGGAAGTGTGACTGCTGACTCACATTACAGAACACACTGCTGCCGAGGCTCAAACATGACTGAGCAGATGTTTAAAACATGACGGGGGGAAATCTGAAAAACATGATAAGGCAGAAATTAAAAGCTCAAGTTAATGCCAGGCGTTGTGCCCGTGACTGAAGACAACTCAAAAGGGGGAATTCAGATACACTTCTGTGGATTGTTGGTTTAAAGAAGACCTGAGGGCCGAACCATTGTCAAAAATCATTTTCTGGTAAGATACTGGTACTACTCAAGTATTGCTTTCAAGTACTTTATACAAGACTGACCCAAAACCTTCCATAGGTTTGTTTGTAGAAGACGGATACTCATATCTATCACTGCATGAATGAATAATATCCTCTCTTTCGGGATAAAGAGAGGCCCCAGAGCCGCCACTGTGCTGTATTCTCAGTAGCGGTAGAAGTATTCAGATGTTTTAAACAAGTGGAAAAAAACCCATAGTAAAAAAAAAAAAAACAAGTAAAAAACAATCTTAAACAAACACTCAGAGGAACAAGCAGTTTCAGGTACATGCTCATTCCTCACGCTCGCCCCACGTCCTCTACCTGAGGGTGGTTAAAAGGTTTTTATCAGCAAGATATGAGCAACGTAACAACGATATCATTTGTTTAAATCTTAAGTAAAACATTAGATAAGTGTAAATTATGTAATGAGAATAACCTGCAATTATGGTGAGTAACAGGCTGTGAAAAGGCCTGCTAGGCATCCTGACAATATTAATAATAGTAATTTATACTGTTTATTGATCCCCAGTGGGGAAATTACAATGTACACTCTGTTTTGTTAGTAATCACTACACACAGGCCTGAAATACACACACACACACACACACACACACGGTCCTGAGCATGTGAGCAGGACCTATTCATGCATAAATGGAGAGATGTCAGAGTGTGTGTGTGTGTGTGTGTGTGGGGGGGGCTTGCTCAAGAGCACCTGGCAACGCCCAGGAGGTGAACTGGCATCTGGCGGACTATAAGGGGACTGTTTGCAGGTTCATAACTGTATTTAGAGGTTGTACCTGAATAGGTTTATGTGGTTTCATTTTCAAAAAACACCATATGTTTGTTGTACTGCACATTGCTGCAGCTCCTCTTTTCACCCTGTGTGTTGAGCTCTCTGTTTTAGCTACAGAGTGAGACATCTCACTTCTGTTCCATCTTTGTTGGGAGGGCGTGTTTGAAGCAGTTTGTGAACCGTGTTTTCTGTTGGAGATGCTAAGTCCCTTTGGCGGGGACTTTGAAATACTACAAGTAAAAGTCCAGCACTCAAGTTAAAAAGAAAAAGTATTAGCATTAAATTATAGGCTACTTAAAGTACCAAAAGTAAAAGTCGACCATTTCCGAATAATTTATGTCAAATTATTGAATTGTAATCTATAATTTAATAGATTATTACGTAATGATTTCAATGTTGCAGCTGGTAAAGGTGGGGCAAATTCTGATTGCTTTATCCGCAATAATATGTCATCTGCTGATCATATTTTGTTTGTAAGTAACACGTAACTTCATTTATCTCTGAAATGTAGTGAAGTAGAAGTATAAATTAACATAAAATGGAAATACTCAAGTAAAATACCTCAACATTTTACTTAAGTACAGTACTTAACCCTTGTGTTGTCTTTCCATCAAAATATAAAATCAACCCTTTTGTTGAGGTTTTTAATCAACGTTTTTAAGTTGTTGTTTTTTTTATGTTTTTTGTCCCTTTTTTCATCACTGTTGATGATTTTTTTCAATGTTTGTCACTTTTTTAGACACTTTCAACACTACATAACCCTAATTTATTAACTTTTATAGTTATTTTTTGGAATTTAGGGTCAATAAACCTCATTTATAGGAAATTATACCTAATGTTAGAGTTAGAAATGCAGAAATTAGGAATTATTGAGACTAAAATTAAAGGAATGTACAGTATGTTGATGGATAATCACAGACTGGAATATGTCAACTTTTCAATACTATCAAATCCACTTCAATTTTTTTTCTTCAAATGCTATAAAATTGAATAAGACGCCCCAAAATTAATGAAAGTAAAGATTTGTACTTGCCAAAGAGCGTTGTGTGGAATCAATCATGTTATTTTGGGGAATTGGGGAATTTTAAAAGAACATTATAAGATATAGGATAACGGGTCAAATTGACCCGAGGACAACATGAGGGTTAAGTACATGTACTTTACACCACTGGTTCATACACATAACTCATCACAACTGGTCAGATACTAGGCCTCGTTCTCTTCTATTCTATTCTCTTCTATTCTCTTCTCTTCTCTTCTAGTCTATTCTATTCTATGATTTTTATAACCACGCCCCCTTATGCAAGCAGCTCTGCGTTGGTTTGTGTTATCCAGGGGGAAGGGGGCTTCTAGCCTACTAGTGAATTGTGCTTTAAGATGCAAAAGCGTAATTATGTAGCAGTCTCAACAGGTTTGATACATGCTAAACTACAGATGTTGCGCTCGAGGGATCGACTAATATAAAAGGTAACGTATGTTTACGTGTTGGTGTATTGTAATGCAATGAGCCGACCTCACATCTGGTTCAGCGGGCGATGGCAGCCGCCGCATCCCCAGAAGAGTACCGCAGGCTCGGCGGGAGAGTTCGTGGAGAGCCGGGGATTCTTCCCCGCGCCTACCGCTGCTTCTTACCTCGTTTACACCTATTCCTGTTTCAAATGGCTAAATAAGCGGATTGGCTACATGTCTAGAACTAGTTTTACCGCCATAATAATGTTAAGTTATGTTCCAGAGTAGAGAGCCACAAATGTAGTCGATGTTGCCAGTTGCCAAATAATGGCCCACATGCCCATGCAGGCTAGAGATGAAGTACATGATGATAGTAGTAAAATCATAGGCTATAAAAAAAGTTTGATTTTTAAAATATGACTGAATTAATGTAGAATTATTTCACCCCAATGATGCCAATGGTACCAGATCCAAGTTTCCTATTCTTAACTCTCCTGTGGTCCTCGGGTCAAATTTGACCCATTTTCAAAAATTGTCTATATCAGAAATTTGGTTTTCTTTCACTACTGTCCAATAACATACCGTGGATAGTTCCATATACAACCATTACTCTTTACGAGTAAAATAAATGATCAGTTCTCTATTTACATTGAATTTGGGTTTTTAATAAAATTTTATAGCGTTTGGAGGAAAAAAAAGAAAAATGTCACAACAAAAAGTGCCGAAAAATCGACAATAACAGGAAATTTGTGACAATTTTATGTGAAAAAAGTGACAATCTTTTGAAAAAAAGTCACAAAAAAATCATAATTTTATTTTGAAATTTGTACTCTGAAATAAAATATAAGTTGCATGGTCGATGTGAAGACAACACAAGGGTTAAGGGTCTTAGCCAGGAGCGGAGTGGGGGGCTTCAGCGCCCCCAATGTTTTTTAAAAAGCCCCTCATTTTTTAAACGTTAAAATAACTTTAACTTTGTGTCATTTCTCCTCAGTCTCTCTGACTGGATCGGCAAATCACTGAAGCACTGAAGTTACTGGGGAATATCACCTTTGTTTTAGGATTAATAAAGCTCTTTACATGCCAAATTCCTACTTTAAGTTATGAAACTCAAACATAGTAACATCAGACAATTTTTGCCTCTTTTTTTGTTGTTGTCAGAAGTGAGAATTACTCATCTTCAATATTAGTTGTGTTCAGGTTTTCAAATGATTAATACAGTGGAACAGTTAAATATTAAACTATGTCTATATGATTTTTCCCTTGGTGACCATCATGGTTTTCCCAAATGATGTACAGATTTGTACATATTCTATTATCAAAAGGCTTGAAAAAAAAGTGCATATAGCTGCCGTAAATAGAGCATGCCTCTGGACATTTCAGAAGCTGCAATCAAAATGCTTTTTACCTCAAACTGATTAATTGATTATCAAAATTGTAAGCGATTAATTTAGTAGTTGACAACTAATCGATTACTCTTTGCAGCTCTAAAAATGACCATGTTGCCTCATGTCCTGTCCAACAGGGTATGGATTTGAACCTTCCTTGTTTTTTCCTCTTCATCTTGTTTGGCTGCGTCAAATGCTCTTCTGATGAGCACCCCAACAATGGCACCCGCCACTATGATTACTGCGTACTCGGAGCCGGGCCTGCAGGACTGCAGATGGGATATTTCCTCTCCAAGGCTAAGAGAGACTACATCATCTTGGAGAGGAACTCTGGACCGGGCAGCTTCTTTAACAAGTAGGAAACTTTATTGAAGTATGTCATATGGTAATAGTCTCACATTTCCAGCTCTATCTCCACAATTTCAATTTCAATTTATTTATAGTATCAATTCACAACAGATGCATTCTGGGATAAGAGGGAAAAAAAAGCTCTGGGTTGTTTGCATTTCTTTAACAAATTACAATCGTCTAGGGTGGCGCTAAACTCCGGACGCAGTGACAGTGGCTCTGCTTAATAGTCTCAGGAAGGAACTTGTCTTGGTGGAACATTTTCTCCCCGCAGAAGAAAACATCACATATAACTATAAATGAAGTTAACTGTTCAGACAATACTGTAACGTGAGCTTTTTCCAGCTATACCAGTGTATCTCTGTGTACTTTGTTCACAGCAATCCCACCTATCGTTCCCAAAACGTCCCAGTTAGAAATGCCAGAAACATTCTTTCGAAATCTTTCAACGAAAGAGCCAAGCAAGCCTGACTTATTGCACAATCCAAATTTTCTTCAACACTTGCAATTTTTAGCGTGTAGTCTAGTTGTTTCCCGTAGCGATGGGATTTTCAGAAAACACAGAGTAGAGGGTGAGGGGCAATGTGCTGTCAGCTGTATCCTGGAAATGTACTTCCATGATTTCAGTCTACAGTATATGAAATGAGACAACTGTCCCTGTCTACTGTCCTGAATCACCTTTGACACATGCCTTCTCTGCTCTGCTCTGTGTGTCCAAGGTATCCCAGGCACAGGAAGCTCATTAGTATTAACAAGATCCACACAGGAAGACAGAACCGAGAATTCAACCTGCGCCATGATTGGAACTCGCTGCTGAGCGACAAACCTGACCTGCTGCTCAAGAGAGTGAGCAGTGACTTTTTTCTGCATCATTTTTAGACAGGATGATGCCTTCCCGCTCTATCTGTCCATGTTTGTGAAGGGGGAAAAAAGCTCGGGTTGAAGGTCATTTCTTTAACAAATTACAATCGTCTAGGGTGGACATCGGAAGGATCAGAGGCAGTGCAGTCAGCCACTGGCAGAAGATACATCCTGACTGATCAACATGTGTTGGACTACACATGCAGGTAGTTTGCTTCACTGACACTACAATTACACTACTTACATTTGGTTTTTGAGGGTCGTTTGTTGCCAAAAAACAATCTTCAAGTGTAGTCTAGTTGTTTCACTACGGGATTTTCAACTCAGAGTAGTCAAACTAATCTCAAGCAGTCTACAGTATATTGGTGTCCTGAATCAGACACATGCCTTCTCTGTTGCTTTAAGTTGCAGAAGAAACTATGTAGGAAAAGCAACAATGGCAAAAAATACGACAAGGGATTTATTCTTCTTTGTTTGGACCGACAACGAGGTAGAACCGAGAATTCAACCTGCGCCATGATTGGAACTCGCTGCTGAGCGACAAACCTGACCTGCTGCTCAAGAGAGTGAGCAGTGTTACTGAAAGTAATGTGTAACGTGACTGCAAGGCAACAATCGTTTCCAAAGGTTTGTACCAGACAAGACTACAAAGGTACCCCATAGTCGTCAAACCAAAACTGGGGCAGCAGTAGCCTGACGTCGTCATACTCAGTCATTATACGGCTCCATTGGGCTGTGATTGTGGGGCGTGTTTCAACCAAACCAGGGAAAAGAAAAATGCCCCTGCACTCAATTGGATAGACCTGTTAACCAATCAGAACGTGACTGCAACGGATAGACCTATAACCAACCAGACTACAAAGGATAGGCCTACAACCAATCAGAGGCAGCGGATAGACCTACAACCAATTACATTGGGCAATGGATAGACCTACAAACCAATTAGAAAATGCCCCTGCAACGGATAGACCTACAACCAATCAGAGCAACGGATAGACCTATAACCAATCAGAGCAACGGATAGGCCTACAACCAATCAGAGCAACGGATAGACCTACAACCAATTAGAGCAATGGATAGACCTACAACCAATTAGAGCAATGGATAGACCTACAACCAATTAGAGCAACGGATAGACCTACAACCAGTCAGAGCAATGGATAGACCTACAACCAATCAGAGCAACGGATAGACCTACAACCAATTAGAGCAACGGAGTATGTGACGTATGTTGAACGCCAAAAACATCTTTCCGAACGAAAAATGTCTTGATCGCGGTTCTCTGTTCCTCTTTTAAAATGAATGCGCTCTTTGGTGACATGGTTACTGTTGATCATCTGTCAATCTTCGTATAAAGCCCGCCCTGACAATTTGATTGGTCCGCACAGCTCTGGTTCGAGCATCCATAACGGATGAAGTCCAGACCGAACTTCCCGACCCCAAATGTTGTGGGCGGGACTAAGTTTGGCTGGCATGCAGATAAGGACAACAGTGTTTGCAAATTTCTCCGTTTTAGGGGCTTGGAAACTCTGGAGTAGTAATGAAGTGATGCGTAGACTGAACAAAAGGTGTTAGTTTTTTAAACCAAAGCTAGAATTGTAGATGTAGACTGAACCTAAAATAAAAATGTAACATTTGTTCGGCTTTTGGATTGCTTCATGTTGTACTTCTCTCCCTCAGCGTCCTTCTGGTAGCCACAGGTTTGTGGGTTCCTCACAAGGTAGAGTTTGTTGGGTCTCACCTGGTTGAAGGCTATGAGTCCATCTCCACTAATCCTGAGGACTACAAGGACCAGTCCGTACTGATTCTGGGCAAGGGGAACTCTGCGTTTGAAACAGCCCAGAGCATCTTGGGAAGAGCAAGTCATGTGCACATGATCAGTTCCAGCCCTGTTCGACTCGCTTGGCAAACACATTATGTTGGAGATCTCAGGTAGCGCTAAATATTTGGTCATTTCTTCTCTTATCTTTTCGGTCATTGTGATTTTGCTTTACTTGTACATCGGTAGTTCAAAGACAGATGTAGATCCCACAGTGGGAATATTCTTTGCATACAATTGAATTGTCAGTATTAAGGTCATTTTGGTTATGTCTGTAAGGTAGAGGATGGATATTTTAACCTATTTCTTTAAGCTACTTATTTGAAATCCGTTACTATTTTAGCTAACTATTTCAACTGTGTATCCATTACTCCTAGCTAACTCTAGACATATTTATCCATTACTTTTAGCTAACTTTTGAAACATTTATCCATTACTTTTAGCTAACTTTTGAAACATTTATCCATTACTTTTAGCTAACTTTTGAAACATTTATCCATTACTTTTAGTTAACTTTTTGAAACATTTATCCATTACTTTTAGCCAACTCTTGAAACATGCATCTATTAATTGTAGCTAACAATTTACACTGGTTATCTATTCTTTTAGCTAACTATTTCAACAGTTTATGCATTAATTTAAGCTAACTGTTTATCAATTACTTTTATCTATTTCACAATTTACCACAAGTGAACTTTATTTGTTTTTCAGAGCTGTGAATAATGAGCTCATAGACACATATCAGCTGAAGTCCCTTGATGGGTTGTTGGAAGCACACCTGGATAAAATAGTCATCGCTCAACGGAAGGAGCAAGGCAGGACGAGGTCAGGTAAAAAGAAGAAAGAGAAGAAGGGACAGTTGTACGTGACTTTAAAGAAGTTCTTACAACACCAGGAACAGAAGAACAGCTCTGATGTGACAGGAGAAGAACTGCCAGGATATTACATCGACAACTTCTCTTTGCGGAAGCCCTACGACCGAGTGATTCGATGCCTTGGCTTCCGATTCAACTTCAGCATATTTGACAGGTATGGACTTACGAAACATGGTAGTGTGTAAATTGCAGCAAGGTGCAGGAGACAATTTCTCACTTTGAGCACACGAATGCGTGGCCCGTTTATTTCACAAGAAGAACATATAAACAGAATAAGGCGCTGTGCCTAATGCCAACCACATAACGTCCCACGTCATCACGCATTCCCAACATTTAAAGGGGCCGTGCTCCCCGAACAGTTAACAGTACCTGCGGTGACAAAGGGCAGTGAATTACATATCTAATCAAAGGTGTGTGGAACCACACTTAGCAACATGGTGATTTATGTATGTCACATTCACTACAGTAGGCTTATAAAGCTCAACAGTGATTGCCCACTTTTTTAATGGCTCTGGTTCTGGAAGTGACTTTTCACCATTCAATATCCCCATTAACGTTTCAGAAAATGCTTATATAAAGAGTTTTAAGCATGGAACTGAGCCAACCAGCTACGAGAAGAATCATGACCATAAAACATTTGATTCTGCGCAAAAGAGCAATGGCATTTTTACTTCTGAATCCACACTGTTAGTCTATATTGTATTTTGTCAACATTCATACTTTAATGTAATGCCCTTCTCTTGTATCATATTACTATGTTTAAAAAGTCCAAGATGTGCAGAATCCACCTGGCTTGATTTAGAGGCTGCCCCAGTGGCCCCTATTCCCTTGCACCGTATTTTATATGCTTCTAACGGGTGGGCTCGCCTTAACTTAAAGGGCAATTTTATCCTACAGAATACTGTAAAATTCTGGAAGACGATAAGAAAACTAGAAGGCCAAAGTGTTTTTTTCCCCTCCGTACACCTGTCCATTTGAACCCAGATTTTCCTCCTGGTCTGGCCGACCAAGCCTTCTCAGTGTGGTTTAGTAGGGGTGTAAAGACTGTGGGTGACTTGCTGGCAGAGGGCACTGTGTTACCTTTTGATCAGCTTAGAGAGAAAGACAACCTTCCGCAGAATAACTTTTTTAGGTTTTTGCAAATACGCAGTTTCATTCTTTCTAATGGCAGGTCGTATCCTAATGGGTTTTTCCACCTCAGCTGTGAAAAAGGCTCTCCTGAAGCCTGACTCCAGAAAACTCATTAGCAGGTTTTACCAGGCCCTGTCAATTTCAACCATCGACTGTACGGTTCATGTCAGATCTCTTTGGGAAGCGGACTTTGGGGAGGCTATCTTGGACGATGTATGGGACAATGTTTGGTCAGGCCCTGCAGGTTGCTTATTTACCAACAAAGCCAGGGAAATGCAATTTAAGGTCATACACAGGCTCCAAAAGGTTTATTAACCCACTGCTCTCGAAATATTGACAAATGTAAGCTGTCTGAAGGTACATATTTCCACTGTATGTTCGAATGCCCCTTTATTAATGACTTCTGGGTCAGAATATGTAAAGAAATTGATGTCATATTCAAGAAACAACTATCTCTAACTCCCGTTGGCTGTATTCTGGGGTTAAATCTTAAAGCAATGGGTCTTAGTTCCTCCAAATTAAGGCAGCTGGAGGTGCTTCTCTTTAATGCAAGGAGATGCATTCTTCTCCTGTGGATCTCAGACTCTGTTCCCACGATTCCACAATGGACTCAAAGTGTGTTGGAGCTTCTCCCTTTAGAAGCTATTAGCTTCTGGCTCAGGGGCATGCCTTTTCGCTGTTTCGAAATCTGGGACCCCTTCTTGGACTATATTGGGGAAGATGGTGCACGGACTCTTCAGAGTGGCTTCTATGGTCTAGCATGGTCTGAGATCTCAAAGTATATTTCCAGATGACATGCAATGGCTACAGTACCTCATCTTGACTGACTACGTTGGGTGTGCCTCAAGTGTGCAAACCTTCTATTTTATTTTATTTTTTATTTTTTATTACTTTTGCTGTCTAGCCTTTATTTTTTATTTTTTTTCCTTTTATTTTTTTTGTTAAGAAGTGGGTGGGCTAAAAGGAGGGCTTTTTTCTTTACTTAATGTCTGTCTTCTTTTATACTGTATGTGCCCTTTGAAAGAAAAGCTTAATAAAGATGTTATATAAAAAAATAATAATTTTAAAAAAGTCCAAGTTGTTAGATTTATATAATCTTCCATCTCCCTAGCTCTACCTGCCCACCGAAAAGTGACAATGCCAAAGGGCGGTTGCCGGAGGTGACAGCCTGGTATGAAGGGACGAACACTCCTGGCTTGTTTGTGTTGGGAACGGCTGCTCACTCCAGAGACTACCGCTCCTCTGCTGGCGGCTTCGTCCATGGATTCCGGTACACAGGTGAAAGGACAACAGATGTTTCTTACTTTGTGACATTTAAAAATAAACACCGCATCATTTGTTCATAGCATCCTTTCTGCCATAGCTATCACATCTGGGTCTGTTTCCAAATGCAGGACATGTAGTCAATAGACCGAATCCCCATGACGTCACGCTTTTAAACTTTCAGGGTAGACAATAGCCATAGATTTGAATTGCGGAGATATGTGAAATCAGAATATTTCTGTTTAAAGATATATAGTTAAACACTGAGGCATGAGCTATCTATTGTCTCTGATGTGCTTATTGTCTGGACTGTGTTGCCTGGCTAGCATCTTTGTTAAACCAGTTCTAGTGTTAAAAACAGCAACATCTCACCGCCAGTTGGACTGACTGCTAGTTTGGGTGGTGTCATTTTCTTTAGTCTAAATTAGTTCTCCCAGTTAGTCAAAGTGTTGACATACAAATGCATCAAATGTGCATTTTAGATGAGTGAGATGAGAGAATATACAGTTGATCCTCGTCCCCGTTTGCTCAACTCTGAAAAACTGTTTGTACAGGCAAGGGTTTTCTACCTGGACGTTATTGTAAACAATCCTTGTGATTGGGTCTATTGACCGTTTGCTAAGCCCTGTCTCTCTAAGCTACTGTTGCTACGGCTGTCAGGAGTCATTATGCAGTTTATTTCAGACAGATAGACAAAGCAAACCAGGCTTTTTTTAGGCCACACACAGTTGTGGATTAAAACTGTTGCTAGCTGATTTTATCAGCTCAAAATAACATTAGCTCCATGAGCTGCTTAAAAACACCTTTTCTGACTTTTAACCCTCCTGTTGTCCTCGGGTCAAATTTGACCCCTTTAAAAAATGTCTATATCTGATATATGGGTTTCTTTTTAACTAAATTACCACAAAAAATGGATTGGATTCCATACAATGCTCTTTGCAAATACAATTGATCATTTTCATTTCTCTGATCTTAACTATTAGTCAAAATAATTCATAATTTCTGCTTTTTTTAACTCAAATATTAGGTATAATTCTATTAAATTAGGGTTATTGGCCATGAATTCCAAAAAGTAGTGTAAACTAGTGGTAGTAAGGTGGTGTTAGTGAAAACGTAAAAAAAGTCTGAAAAAGGAAATGTCGAAAATGTCAAATGTTTGTCACTTTTTGACCCGGGAGGACAACACAAGAGTTTCCAGCTGACTCGTTTCAAAAGGATAATCTTGTAAAAGGGTCTTAAAGATTTTGGGTCTCTACCTGAACATGTTTACAGAAACATTGTGATTGGGTGTAGGGTCAGACGTGGACCACGTCACAGTTGCAATGCAGACAAACACAGTGGACAGTTGTGCATTTGAATAAAGCAGCCCTTTGTGCCAATTATGTAAATTAGGTGATATTTAAATACATTGTATTGATTTCCTGCCACAGTGCGTGCTGTACATCGTGTACTTGAACAACGTTACCATAGTAACCCGTGGCCCTCGACAAAACTGTTGACATCGCAGCTGCAGTCCTGGATTCTGAAGCGGGTCGGCGAGGCTTCTGGGCCATACCAAATGTTTGAGGTGCTTGGGGACGTTATACTTCTCCGAGGGTAAGCTTATGTTATTTGGATATCACCAGTAATAGTCGGCCACTGGCTGCAAACCACCTTAACTGGCTTCTTTTAACTAATAGGATAGAATAGAAAGCATTTATTGTCATTATACACAAGTGCAGTACCTGTGCAACACAACAATATAAAATATAAATATATAAAATGGAAGTAGTGCAGAAAAAAAAGAGAGAGGGGGAATGTAGGGCACAGTCCTGAGAGCAACTATATACAAATATAAAGTATTAGAGAGAGAGTTTGTATACATATTATGTAGAAATATAGTTTGGTGTATTAAATATTGCACAGTAATGAGATTAAATGGTTAAATATGAAGTATTGCACTGTAATGAAATTGCACGTGAGAGGGCAGTGGCTGGATGCCAAGGAGCAACATTGTTAGTGAGCATCAGTCCCCCAGTATCACCTATTGAAGGGTTTAATTTTGGAGAAATATATTTTTATTAACTTCACACATGATCCGCAGTAAAACTGCTCTGCGCTGACCGTTCCTCTGTTTTCTTATGGGGAGAGCCGTGCCGCCCGACTAGGGGCAGCACTATCCTTGGCGTCGCGCACCGCTCAAAGTTAAAATGATTTCAACTTTGACCTGGTTGCCGCTGCAAATCCAGAAGGTTCCTGGGCTGTCCTTTGCCTCTCTGCTCTGTGGCCTACCTCATGGTTTCTACCCCGGATCATGTGTAATGACAAGTGTAAAAGGACAAACTCAGAATAAGAATTGTTTTTCAAATTCCTAATTCTAACACGCGATGCCTGAATCGACAGATAATGTGTGAATTGCGATAGTCTCGCATTGCCAGATCTATCTCCACAGCGTAGTGGAGGAAGGTCTTGCTACACCACCGGTACATTCTGGGATAAAACGCTGTGTTGTTTTGCATTTCTTTAAACCAACCATCGTCTTGTGTGACGCTAAGCTCCGTACACAACGACGATGGCTCTGCTGAATAGTCTCAGGAAAGAACTATGGTCTGGTGGACCATTTGCCAAAGAAAACGCCACATACAGTATTAAATGAAGTTAACTGTTCACACGATACAGTAACGTGAGCTATTTAAATGAGCTGATGCATGGTTAAACCTCATTTGCTCTGACCAGTGTATCTCCATGTAACTTCATCCACAGAAATCCCTGAAACGTCCCAGTTAGAGTAAATGCCGTAAACATATTTGTAAATCTTTACAACCATTCACCAAATGAACCGAGCAGACCTGCTTTGTTGCACAATTTTCTTCCATTTTCAGCGTCAAGCTTGCTCGCTCGAAGTTATTTGTTGTTTAAAGTAGCGAAGGTATTTTGAGAAAGGCAACACACAGAGAGCCTTCCAATATCCTGAACAGGAATGTACTTCTGTTGATCCAGATAAGAATTGCAGCAACTGGTTATTTATTCACCCTGTAAGTATCGCTCCCTGTGTATACTGATTACATTGAATGTTGCTCTCCATAGACACAATGCTGGAAATGACATTGCCTGACCTTTTCCACAAGAAACAAATGTACAGTGTAGTCACTTTTTTAAGCTCAACATATGTTGTTCCTTCCTTGTCTTCTTGACTCTAAGCTCTCACTGTGAATACGTGGAAGAGTTTACACTCCAGGCCTTGCCTCAGTTCTCCGATCTCTCGGGCCACGAGGTCTCAAACCATGGACTGATCGTTCTAGTCATGCAGTACGGGAAGAAGAAGATAGATTATCTGGGGCCGGAAAGGACTGAAGGAGACTGGACTAAAGCATGGAAATCCAACTTTCTGCACCCTGTTTTATACTACTATGACACACTTCCTACTGGTGAGTAGAAATGCTGTCCCGTTAAAAAGTGTACCTTCTTCGGAGTAAAATGACTGCAGTTTGGACAGGAAAGCAAACTCGGATTGAAGGTTAATGTAAGTTCTTTTGTTTGTTTTCCCCAGAGGAAGAAATGAAGCTCCGTCCCTCTGGCTGGGCTTTACCGAGACCCAAGGCAATTCATCACATGGTCGAGGACTTCCTCGCTGAATGGGATAGTCCCATATCTCACATCCAGCCTTTGCGGCGCTTCCTGGAGCACTGTGTCCAGACTGACCTCAGGGCCTTCTATGCGGGTAAAGCTGTGTTTGTGCTGTAAAAACTATTTTTAAAATATGAATTTCACACTAATTTCTGTATTGATAAAAAAAGGCCATTTATGTGACACTCCCAGAGCTGCAAAACCCTGCGGCAGATAGCCAGATCGCCTGATCTATTGCGAATTATGTTGCCAAGCAACAAAGTGGACCAAGAAACTCAAGATATAGTACTTTAGTTATAGTTCCACCTCCGTGATTGCTCTGGTGGTCTCTTTTCGGGCCTGATGTCAGTCCCCTTCCTCTTTCTTTTGTGTTGGCTTTTTAAACTCCGGGGGATTTCTGAGGACTATGGTTACCTGGTCCTCAGGTCTCTGCAGGGTAAATCCAGACAGCTACCTAGACTATCTGTCCAATCTGAGGACTATGGTTACCTGGTCCTCAGGTCTCTGCAGGGTAAATCCAGACAGCTACCTAGACTATCTGTCCAATCTGAGGACTATGGTTACCTGGTCCTCAGATCTCTGCAGGGTAAATCCAGACAGCTACCTAGACTATCTGTCCAATCTGAGGACTATGGTTACCTGGTCCTCAGGTCTCTGCAGGGTAAATCCAGACAGCTACCTAGACTATCTGTCCAATCAGAGTTTTCTTGCACGACTAAAACAACTTTTGAATGTACACGTTTCACTAAAACGACTTCCTTCCTGAGGCTATTTTGCAGATGTACTGTCTGGCGCTTAGCCCCGCCCAAGACCTTGTGATTGGTTTAAAGAAACGGCAATAAACCAGAGCATGTTTTCTCCCATCCCTGAATGCTGTGTGGACTAGCCAGACCTTCCTTTGCAGCGCTGTGGAGGAAGCTCTGGCAGGTCGAGACTACATTAGTTGTGACTAACAAGTTTGTATTGTAGGAAATGATAGAACGGCAGATTTTAGTGTGACTCATTTCTGTGCTTTCTGATTTTAGAATCATGTTTCCGCTCAGCCCTTACCCACCGAAAGCCGCCGCTGTTTTGTCAGCAAGGATACTTGAAGCAGCAGGGTGTCGCTCACATCAAACAGCCGTGGCAGCACATTCGTGACGCTGGACTGATGCCTACTGAGCAAGATGCAGGCACATCCGTGGCTGACCCCGCATTCCCCAACTGCCTGGCACAAGCCGGAGCCTCCGAGTCCTCAGGACTGAAACTTGGCTCCTGATTGTTTTTCTCAAGCGTTTTAAAGCCATGCCTCTGATGCTGTTTAAGTTACTCAAACTTGCTACCTCCAGCACCCATAATTCCTTCCACAAAACCAAATTATTTGACCTGATACTATACCCTAAAAGTAAGGCAAACTTGTCTTAGAAACCCTCGTCACCTGATGTAAATGTCTAACGGTGCGTGTCCACAGTGGCGTTTTTTTGACAGTAGGGATCGTCCCGCTTTCCAGGATGGGTTGTTGATGGGCTTGTGACAGGCAGTTATCAATTCCTCTTCAATGACAAGTAAGGAAAACAGGCTACACCCTCAGACAACCACTATGGCTGAACCTGATTGGATGATTGCTTTACTCGTGGGCTGTCTGCTCCTGAATTTCAAAACAGGCCAACATGGCGGCTCGTTTGAAAACACATGAAATAGCTCCCCGAAATGTGTTTCTGAAAACATGTTATGTGAGAACGCTGCAGGTGATGAATCCGTCTTCATTTCAGATTGACAACGGTCACATTAAAAATAAATCTGAGTTTTCGAGAAGCGGAGAGTCCAGCTGGAGTAGAAAGTCCAGTAGCCTGGACCTTAACTTTATGCAAATGAGGGGCGAGAAACTCGACTCCACTACCAGAATTCATTGCACGGCTGCTTACACATACGATGAATGGCACTTGACTTATTTTCAACCAAAGAGTTATTTTCCTTTTTTATTTTGATTGTGTTTAAATGTCCAAAGAAGTAAAATTATCCAGTAATTCACAAGAAATAATCAAAGATGATAGGAAAGTCTAAAAAAAAAGAGAAAAAAAAGAAAGAAGCATAACATTGTCTTCTTTCTTTTTTTAGTAATTATCTTGTGGCCCCTCTGACTTCATTATCATCATGCAACCTCTTGGGCATCCATAGCTTATCACTGGAGAGGCACTTTGTCCTTTGAATGTCCCTTTATTGTCATTCCTCACAAAATATGGATATACTTTATATTATGCCATTTTTATATCATGGGAATCTAGATTATATGAAGCTGTATAGGTGGTGGGTGGGTGTGTCAAAAATGATTATGCATTTTACATGATGTTACCTTCTGAGACGTACATTAAAGAGGAAATATGTTTGTATATGTATGTTTTGTCGAATATAGTATTTTCACTGTGCGCATGCGCGCATGCAACTGGTCCAGCGCAAGGACTGTTTGATTGGTTACCTGGTTGCGTAGCTCCTATTGGACAGGAGCAAATGAACAACACGGAATCTGATTGGTCGTCATTGCACTGGGAGCTGTTCACTGTACAATGAGTGTGCATTTTACTAATTTTTTAACATGATAATGAAGAAGTGAAATAGTGGACATTTTGGTGCTGTAAAGGAAGTGTCTTCGGCTGTTGAAATACTGCAAATTATAGGAAATTATCCAGGATACAAAGACTTAAATGGGGGGAGTTTCTGTGTTGACGTGCCGTGCAATGGCCCCATGGCGTCGCTGACGGCGCAGCTGTTATACGAAGCTGCCCACTATTAAAGGCGACTGTATTTCCTTTGGCTTTGGCGGTAGTAATTGCAGTAGTAAGGAACGTAGTATAAACACAACACACATATGTCACGATAAAGCATGGACGGGTGGAGCCCAATCGGTGCAGCAGCCTCGGATAACGACCGCTCCAGCTCCGAGGGGGAGTACATGGTGAACTTGGACCCGAAGGCGAAACCCGGGAGGTGTTGGACAGAGAGCAGCGGGGTGACCTGGAGAGAGTGGACCCGGGTGGTACCGCTGCTGTGGGCTTTGGGATGAGTGGGACTGGTGAGGGCAAAGTGGTGTTGGGTCGAGGAGTCGAACAGAGAGACGACAAAGAGCTCCGGTACCTGCACTTGTTATGGGAGCCGGGGCGAAGTGAGCTTGGTGGACCCGGTGAGGTGGCGAGCAAGATGGGGAAGGTGACGGGGAGCAGGGCCAGGCGGCACCACAGAGTTTTCCGGAACCTCGGTCCTATGGGTAAAGACATTTATGGTAAGGGACAGTTACATAGTCTAGTAACTTAAACTTAATAAACAAGATGTGCGTGTGGTGGGGAGAGAGCTAACGTTAGCTGTTAGCTACATTTTATAGACCTACGTAATGTAATTCTATTGCTAAGCAACAGCCTGCCCCCCTATTTACTTCCTGTCCGCTTATAAACTGTGTGTTGTGTTTAATAATATTTAGACTTAAAGGCTTGTGAGTATGGGGATTTTATACAAATGACATTTGGGTTATGGTGACTTAAAATAAATACGTATGAGAAATATAGATATACTCTAACAGATAAAGGCAATTTGTTTTATTACTGTTATGCAGTGTATGCAGTGAAATATTTAAGCTAGATGTGTGTCTCACAAATCTCAGTAGCTATCTAGTCTTATCTCTGATTATCTGAGGCAATATGTTATCCACTATGTGAAACCGCCTAGGCCAACATGTAATACTTGACTTGCACATGAAACATACACTTGCGTAAGCACGCATACTCTTATGCACGTACGCAAACGTCACTATATTACCACAAGAGTTCCTTCTAACTGATAATGTAAAAGAAAGAAGTGCCATTTAAGTTGCTCTGCAGATTCTATCCAGTGAAACATTTCTTACAAAAGTTAAAAAGTGAGATGTCAAAGTTCTGTGAAATACATCCTGAAACTTTCTCCCGTTTATTTTGGTTTTGTTTGGGTTAAAATACGTACTAAAAGTAATCAGTTTTCTGATATGTATGTACAAGTCAAGTCTTCAATTTTGGTCCTAGTGGATGTCCAAGGTTACATGAATGAAGTCTTTGTTGCTCCGATGTCCTGCAATATGACTCCATTCATCTAATCACAAAGCATTATTTACATACTTGTCACTTATTGTCTTATCTCCACAGCTGTAAAAAGACTGAGGGAAGCAGCAAACAGCAATGACATCGACACAGGTAACAACAGTGAGGTGATGCAGTAAAATGCCTTGCAAGTGGTGTGAGGGAAAGATGAAAAACGTGTTAGCTGTGTTTTGCTAAAACAATTGTGTTATTCCAGTTCGAAAGCTCCTGCAAGATGACATAGACCCCTGTGCAGCAGATGACAAGGGGAGGACAGCCCTCCATTTCTCTTCCTGCAATGGCAATGAGAGCATAGGTAGGTTGGTATACTGCAAGTATTTCTGATATACATGAATTTGTTTATACACTTCCCCTTATTGTACAATGCATTTTTAGAATCAGCAACCGTTAGTCCAATTTATTTATTTAAATTTTTTTTTTTATGTCTGTAGTGCAATTGTTGCTGAGCCACGGCGCTGACCCCAACCAGCGAGACAGTCTGGGGAATACCCCCCTCCATCTGGGTAAGAGAGAACAATCCCCACGGCCCGAAAAAAATATAGCACTGTGGCCAATGATGCATATGACTGTGGTTTCACTTTGACACACAACTGTGCAGCTGCTGTAGGCTCACACCTGCTAAACATGAACAGCTATTCTGCAGAATGACATTAAGGCAGTTTTCGTGATAGTTTTGCATGCAACAAGTGTTTATTCTTGCATTTTGTGTTGCAACTTGCCCATTTTCACCTGTGTTTCTGCAGCGGCCTGTACCAACCATGTGCCTGTAATCACCACTTTGCTGAGAGGAGGTGAGACCCCTGTAGATGTGTTGAATTCTGTGTGTATACATGCATGTAACTCAGTTTTCCAATCATATATACATGCAAATAAATTAGTCTTGTGGAGAGAACCATCTAGAGGGGCTGTGAAACTGAACTTGCTAAAAGTGGTAATCTTAAAAAAAAGAACCCGAACTTGCCATGCAAAAGACCATAAAGATAAGACAAGATAAAGACAATAGAGACTTTTGATTCATGCACATGTATTTCATAGCGTCCTCCCTTCCTCGCATGTGCTGCAAATAGGTTTCCTCCCGCTCTATCCATCATGCACAGCTCTCCCCGTGGGGGGAGGGGCTTAGGAGACCGTTTTGGGCTTTAGCAGAAAGCGGGGAGGGACTGAGAAGTTGTTGATGTTCAAATTTGTGGTCTAAGTCCTGGATCTTCGCAATCCTACAGTGGTGTGAAAAAGTGTTTGCCCCCTTCCTCATTTCCTGTTCCTTTGCATTTTTGTCACACTTAAGTGTTTCGGAACATCAAACCAATTTAAACAATAGTCAAGGACAACACAAGTAAACACAAAATGCAATTTGTAAATGAAGGTGTTTATTATTAAAAAGGTGAAAAAAAATCCAAACCATCATGGCCCTGTGTGAAAAAGTGATTGCCCCCTAAACCTAATAACTGGTTGGGCCACCCTTAGTAGCAACAACTGCAACCAAGCGTTTGCGATAACGTGCAATGAGGCTTTTGAACGGCCTTTTTAAGGTCATACCACAACATCTCTATAGGATTCAGGTCAGGACTTTGGCTGGGCCACTCCAAAGTCTTCATTTCAACATGCATCAACATGCAAAGGAACAGGAAATGAGGAAGGGAGCAAACACTTTTTCACACCACTGCTAACTACGGCACCTTTAACGTTACTGTTAGCTAATTATTTGAACTTTTTATTCACTACTTTTGGATACCTATTTAAACTTCTGTGCTCAAGCAACAGCTCGCTTGCTGACTAGTTTTCACTCTCATATGACTCCAATATGTAGTGTTCAGGTGTTACAGTGTTAACCCTCTTAATATGTGGATATATTTTTTTAAATCAAATTGTAATTTTTTTTACTATTCTCCAATCTTTTCACATGGCAACAACAAGTACCCCTGGTTGGGAATCTCTGCTTTAAGAGTTTAGATAGATTTTATAAATCCCACACTAGGGAAATTCCCTTGCTACAGCAGCTCAAAAAACTTCACACACATCAGAATAAGACAAATACACAATAAATAGAAATAGGAAAAATATAAAAAAGTATCTTAAGAACTAGAAAAACTAGAATAACAGTAATAATAATAATAATAATAGTAATATATACATTATACACACTATATAACACCCTTATTATAAACAGACAGGTAAAACAGAGTAATAAACAATAATAAACTCTAGTATAAAATATAAAATAATAAACTCTAGTGTGATTAATATTCAGTTAGAATGTAGAGTGTGTGGATACTATATGTTTAACTGAGAGATTTGTGTTCTTATGGTGTCTGGTTAGGAGCCCGTGTGGACGCCCTCGACCGAGCAGGCAGGACGCCTCTGCATCTAGCACGCTCCAAGCTTAATATTCTGCAGGAGGGAGATTCACGCAGCCTAGAAACCCTGAGAGGGGAAGTCACACAGGTAGACAATGCATTAACTTGCCTGGCTTTAGGCTTCGGTTTCGGCAGCTTCATTCTTCATTTTTACATCGGTAACTTTGCTGAAAAGTTTATATCCGACTTTCCCTTCGTAGATCATTCAAATGCTGAGGGAATACCTGAACTTAATGGGCCAGAGTGAAGCGAAAGAGAGGCTGGAGCACATTTCTTCCCAGCTGCAGCACACACGCACCAAAGAGCAGGTGAGACCTACATACTACCAGTTGATTTGAAACCAGTAAAGTGAGGACTTATTTAAAATATAGATGTGTTTCAGTTTTGGGGGTTAAATTATGGATTGAACTTAATGGTGAGATGAAAATGTGTACATGTTTTTAAACTTAAAAGTTTCAAAAAAGCTTTAAAATCTAGTATTATTAAAGGACAATTCTGGCACAAAATGAACCTAGGGGTTAATAACATATGTGTATTTTATTTTATTTTATTTTATTTATTCATTTATTGAATGCACATTGATGAACAAGCACAACAGTACACGTAAATGTGCCAGATTGTAGCCCAAGAGCTAATTTCCATCTGCAGTCCAATAAGCAGGTTGGAGTTACAGTAAAAAATACATAGGATAGTCACATTTAGTATATAAAAACAAGAAGAAACAAAAAGAAAAGAAGAAAAAAACAACAAAAACAGGACAATTCATTAGTAAAAGTGAAAATGGAAACACAAGTTAGCGGTGGTGTACCGAGTCAATCGTTCTCTGGGATCTGTTTTCATGCTAATCGAATGTGTTATAATCTTTTTAATAAACTGTCTTTACACTTACAAAGTTCTCAAGGCTTCGGTTTACATGTAGGCACCCTCATAATGCTATTGAAGTGTGGTGCTATTTATATACTAAGGACAGCCAAATCCGAATCCTGGATTTGGGGCATCCCTGACTTAAGTGTATGTTTTTTTTGTTTTTTTTTAGGTTTGCATGTATTGATTAACTGTTATGCATTTACTTAGATTTCTATAACACACACGCTGCTGTATGTTTTTGTTTTTTTCCCCAGGTGGATGAGGTGACCGATTTATTGGCCAGTTTTACATCACTCAGTCTACAGAAACAGAATCTGGGCGATAGGTAGAAGATAACGTGTATGGAGAGCTGAAGTCCTGTTACTTTATTAAGAAAGCCCTCTGCCCCCCCTCGGCCAGACGAGCAAATGCTGAACCGTGTTCTGGACCGCTGCTTGATCTGGGAAAAAGTCACAATCACAATTATTTTGGTCAACATTGAAGTCACAATTTTTTTTAACACGATTACTACTTAGTTTTTTTTTTCATTCAGAACACTAGACAAAATAAGAGTTTACTTGCAAAACGTGATGTGGGAAATAATTGTTTTTCTCGATTACATTGTTTTCGTGATTAATTGCACAGCCCAGAACCATGATGCGGAGGTTTTCTGTCCATATTCCAAACTAAATATTTATCTACAGTACTACTCTACAGGACAGTAACATTTGAACACCTTGCCATTTTAACCAACGCAACACAATATTATATTTAGTTAGTATTTACAGCTATGAGTGTTTTTTATAGTATGCTTGTGGCTAAGACACATATGTAAACAATGCGGACAAAAATATTCTTATCTTGGTTAAAATTAAAAGATGTAATGGCCGGTAGTGCAGATTAGTAGATATCCATTTAGCTTATGGACAGAGAAGAATATTACATGTTTTTTTTAGAAAAATGATGAAAGAAACCTCTTAGGCAAATACATATTGACAACAGGAAGCTAGTGGAACAGAAGCCAAGTGCAGTAGGATCAGCTCTTGTGTGTGTGTGTGTGTGTGTGTGTGTGTGTGTGTGTGTGTGTGTGTGTGTGTGTGTGTGTGTGTGTGTGTGTGTGTGTGTGTGTGTGTGTGTGTGTGTGTGTGTGTGTGTGTGTGTGTGTGTGTGTGTGTGTGTGTGTGTGTGTGTGTGTGTGTGTGTGTGTGTGTGTGTGTGTCACAGCTGTGTCTTTGTGCTGACATGTTCTCTTTTTGCCTGCCTTTATTAGCTGCGTTCAATGATAATTATGAGACATATATCTCTTGAAGTGATTAAACAGTTTTCACGGTTGTATTTTTGGTTTTCTTATCGACAGCATCGTTGTATCTCGTTGCCTTTTCTCTTGTAATGCATGTTATGTTTGTATGTGAACTGTACTGTAAAAATGGATTTAATTGTTATTGGGAGTGGGTATATGAAAATTAATAAATCCATATGTTTGTCTAAATTTATGAAATATTGTCTTTTATACAGTGCTTTAAAGATTGGTCTATCTGTCTGGGTTTCTGTTTGAAATCTATTTCAACATCAACATATTAAATTAGACTTCATTTAGCAAACTATGATATTTCCTGTCAAGTTCAGGATTCATTTTACGGTTTCTGACCAGGATCTTATTTTTAACAATTTTACTCTTTGTGACTTTGTTCTGTAAAATGTGCTATATTAAATTAATAGTGTTATTGTATCAGAGCTTTGTCGAATGCATTGCTAATATGGCTATTTTTCTATCCATGCGTTGATTGGCTGCCATACCAAAGCCCCTCCCCCTACGTTGAAACGTATTGTTGCTTGCCCATAATAAAAGATGGCGACCGGACCCGCGTAAATTGGAGATCCCATAGAGGTAGTAACATTTAATAAACAGTATTTCTGCTCTTCCTGGTGTTTATAAACAACACATGTTATCACAACAAAAAGGATGAAGATGTGAGCAGAGTTGAATGCATGTTTGCCACATTATTTATGCACTTGCGGCGACTGCGGCCTAGCTGCGGGTGTAAGCCTCAGGCTTTCCTGAGTCGCTCTCCCCGGCAAGCTGAGGGCACGCTCAGCGAGACGCGTCCGAGTGCTGGAAACGTTGGGAAGCCAAGGAGTCCTAGTGAATGGAGAGGGGGTGTGTTTGTGTACCTTTATGAAAGTAGGCGGGAGTTTGTTTAGCTATTAGCTAATTTTTTTGCACTCTTTTTGTAGGTGACAGACCACATTATTATTGTAATATAACGCAACTTGTTTCACCCCGAAGAAGCAGCCAATCATTCACATATTTGACGTTTACCTGCAGGTCCAGTGGTGCTTAGCTCAGTGTAGGACTAAGGAATAGTTGTAGCAACCAAGACCCAATTAAGGTGTAATTACCTTTGTTGATTTAGTTAACGTTAATGCGAAATATTAAAGCATAAACGGACCAATTTTACACGTTGTTAGTGTGTAACTTAACGTTGAACTGCTCTGATTCAATGGATATAATATATTCAGACATTAACTTGTATATGTTCATTTTTCTTTGTGTTCACTTAACAGGTCAGTTAAGTCCTGCCTTATGTTGTCAGTGACATACTGTGATAAATAAACGTGTTGACAAAGGAGGAGCCATGGCTTTTGAGGAGATCAAGAATAAAGGAGGAATGGGTAATGTCTGCATGTCTTACTTAATAATGTCTTACTCGGTTTCTACTATACAGGCTTACACAATTATAACAAAGAACATTTCAAGATGCATAGATAAAACAAGACCCTTCATAGAAGCTGTGTAAGATATTATTTCATCATACTTTTAAGTTAAGGATTGACTTCATTCATTCGTTCATTTGTTCTAGATGTGGGGATGGATGGAGACAGAGGCCTTGTAGCGGGTCGTAGCCAGAGGGAGAAGAGGAGGTCGTACAAGGATCTGTTAAGGGAGGAAGAGGAGATTGCTGCTCAGGTTCGAAAGTCTTCCAAAAAACGGCCCAAGGTAAGGTATCTGTCCACGTTTACCTGACCTTATGGTTTGATATCACAGAAGGATACCCTGCTACTTATGGTGTTTTAATATTTGAATCTAGGTTTTAATTTTTTTTAAACAATATTTTAAACCAATGTGTCTATTTTTTGGTAAAAGGAAAGCAATTGTGTTGTCCCAAATCAGGATTCAGAATTGTTCATGCTGGGTGGGGACTCGCACAAAAAGAAGAAGAAACATAGTGATGACTATCATTACAGAGGTGAGAGCTTAAAATAATCTTTTAATTTCATCAGAAATGACTCTGGAAATGTATTAATTTTTTCCTTTACCGTCCCTGTATCAGACCACGATGGTTCAGGTCCACCTCCCCACAAGAAGAAGCACAAGTCAGCCGATCGTTCCCCTCCTCTCTCGTCCCCCTCATCCTCCCACCCGACAGACACGGCGATGGGCCTCCTGCAGGCCATCACCTCTCCACTGGCCACTGGTTCGGACCCCAGCCCCCACCTGCACAAGAAGCCCTCCTACCCACCTTTCTCCTCACACTCCTCCAAGGACCGCAAACGTGAGAGCAGCGGCGGCGGCGGCAGCAAAGGGAGCCACTCCTTCCCTCATTCCCGCCCTGTGTCTTCGTCGTCGTCATCTTCCTCCAAGAAGCACTCCTCTTCCTCAAAGTCGTCCCTTTTCCACGGCGGTGCGCCCAAAGAGGAGCCTCTGACGTTACGCGAGGCTGACGGGCTGAAGATGAAGCTCATCATGTCGCCAGAGAAAGAGGAAGGAGAAAGCTTCCCGTTCAACCCCCACTCATCCAAAGGTGGCGGAAAGAAAGAGAAGGACAGAGACAGGGTGCAGCACTCAAAGTCGCCCAAGAAGAAACTACTGCAGAGTCGAGAACCTCTGCCTGTAGTGGGGAAAGAGGTGGAAGTGGAAGGTAAGATACACACAGGAGTGTGGTATGGCCAAGTTCATGTGTGTTTCTTTTGTACTTATTATAACGTACATGTTTACTATAAGTGTCAGGTATAGCAAACCACAATGTAAAGAAAACATATCCAGAATCGGAAAATGATTTTTACTCACTGACAGTGTTAAAACGGTTTAAAAAAAAAAGTGTATATATCAATTAAATGGCAGGAACGACACCATGGACACTGAAATGAAATGCCTTAAATAGGTATTTAGATAAGAGGTTGGGGGAAATCTTGTTGAGATTTGGGAGGTGTGCTCTTTTCACAGTTTTCTACAGTGACCCATAACTCCCTTCTATTTAGGTTTGCAAAGACGTTTAAGTGCATCTTCGCAGAACCCTAACTCTAGCACTAATCAATCAATTAACATCCAAATACTATATACATCTACCAATTAGGGTCAAGAGGTGGACAGGGTCTTTCAAGTGAAATAAAATGGTGCAAATAGTACCTTACTTGTTAAGAAGGAAACTGAAAGTATGTAAGATACAACTACATGTAATTGAAGCCATGGATATTTAACCATTCAATAGACTATGGACCATTGTTGAAATAATAATAATAATAATAAGTACATCAACTTAGCTTTTACTCCTAATGCATTCCTTTAATAGTTGTGGTATCAGAAACACACATTTATTTGCTCAACAAACAAGTACTAACGAGTTGCATAGTGTAGATATATGTACTTTACCACCTTAAATTATTTAGAGCCCCATGGTTTGTCATGTTTAATATATTCATCGCTGTGTTCTCTGTTCTACAGGTCATTATGGAGGTGGCATGGGAGACGATAGCTCTTCATCCGGGGCTGAACTGGAGGCCGGGGAACTGGTTATAGATGATTCATACACACACCTGTCGAAAAAGAAGAAGAAGAGCAAAAAAAGCAAGAAGAAGAAGGACAAAGAAAAAGACAGGGATAAGGACAAAAGTGGAAAGGACAAGAAGCACAGCAAAGGATTTGGAGGTGAGTTTACTATTTAATACGGGGTAGCACTACTGAGCATCATTGGTTTGTAAGGTTGGGCATCGTTTTGATTTGATCAATTTTGATGCCAATTTTCCAGTTTTAGCAGGCTTTTTCAGTGTAAAATCAAGCCACACAACACTGCGGGCACCTGGAAGCATGGAGGCCGCTACAGAAACCAACATTTGCATGTGTTAAATGTGGAACCGACAATCGGATTCAAAACCTTATTTTCCAAACGATTCCGATAGAAAAAACAATTCCATTGTAATTTTTGAAACTATTCCATGTGGGAACCGATTCTCAATGCCCAACCCTAGTTGGTTGTGTAACGTCTGCACAAGGTGGAGCGTTCAACTCTAATTTAATTCAGGATAGTTTGCCCAATAATAATAATACTGTATTACTGGCGTAGTGTATTACACCATATTTGTTATATTTTGTGAATAAAATCTGAGTCTACAAAATAACCAGTTACACTTCTTTGTCAGGTAAATGTAGTAGTCCAGTGTTTTGGTCTTATAAGCACAGTACTGAAGTCAGTCAGTAGTATAGAGTGGGGTTGCATATGAAGTGCCTTAAGGGCCCTCTCAGGGTACAATGGTTCTGGAGAAAGCTGCAAGCAGCAGTACAGGAGGCCAACGGGCACTGCACTAGTGTGAACTCATCTTTTGAGGACGTCTGTAAGAAGTCATTGCAACACGGTTGAATACGATGTAATGTAACGATGAGTCGTGAATCGGTTAAAAGTCGGTATAAATGTGTAATGATTACAACCGGTTGAGATTTAAAAAAATTAATCGCGATGCAATTTATTTATTTATTTATTTTTTAGGGTGTAATCTACTTTACATTTGAATTGTTTGACGTTGTAGAGCGTCCTCTGGTGGACAGACTATGCAACAACTCAACATGGTTGACTGTTTTTATTTTGCTATGGGAATTGTTTTAGAACTCTAATTAGAGCTGGGCAATATATTATATTGACATTGTGATATGAGTGTAGATATTGTCTTAGATTTTGGACATGGTAATGTGGTAATAAGTTGTCTTTTCCTGGTTTTAAAGGCTGCATTACAGTAAAGTGATGTCATTTTCTATGTGTCATATAATACTTTGTCTTTGTGTGACATTCTTCAGACTCATCGAGGGGCCACACCCACTCCCATCCCACGGTCACTCACAGCGCCGTCGGCCCGATGTATGCCATGGGCACGCCTGTCCCTCCACACCACCATCCAGGCAATGAGGGGGTGACGGTGAAGAAGAAAAAGAAAGAGGAGAAAGATCGGGAAAAGCACGAAAAGGACAAAGATAAGGTATGATGCTGACCGTGATGCTTTCTGTTGGGTCGGTAGTTAAAGTTACAAAACTGCCGAACTGGAAATTTTGTATGAACGCCAATAATCTCAAGTAACTGTGGGCTGTGTACTGCTTTTCAGGTTCTCTAACACACATTTTTGAGAAAAATACAAAAAAACTGACACAAAAACACTTTTTCATTGTTTGTTTTTCCTGCATTATTGGTTCATTTTGTTGTCCTCTCTTAGCCCAAGAAGAAGAACACATCAGCATATCAGGTGTTTTGTAGGGAGTACAGGGTCAACATCAATGCTGAACAGCCGGGACTAGGTGGGTAATATAATGACATACAGTTTAACGCTTACATATTGTCCTAATATCACTAAAATACACAATTCTAACAATATGTTTGTATGTCTAATCTGCAGTCTTTGGTGAGCTCAGCAAAAAGCTAGGGGGAGGTGTGGAAGGCGATGCCAGAGAAAGACAAATTGGTAAGTTGTTTTTGTCGTTTCATGGTAATTAACTAGGGCTGCACAATTAATCTAATCTAATGGTCAATATCCTTGTCTGAGTTTAGCTGTCCAGTAATTTCCGGTCATTGACCCAAAAGAAAATGATGATCACAGAAAACTCTATTAATCTCAGATAGGGCTCGGCAATATATTGATGTTATCGATATATGAGACTAGATATTGTTCGAATTGTTTCCTGTTTGACCGGTAAAATGAAACCTTACAGGTCACATAATGGACCCATTTCTTTTCTAGTGGAAACTCTGATCCTTGTTAGGCTCGTAGTTGTGGTGGTGCACATGTTTTCTTTTTGTTGTTGTTTCTGTGCAGGTTTGGAGGCAGAAAGCTCAGTATCTGCAGCACAAACAGAACAAAGCTGAGGCCACCACGGTCAAACACAAGACGGCCACTGAGGGCAAAAGCAAAGGTACCTTTGACTCTTAAGGATGATGTGGCATGTCTCTACTGTTTGTCCTCTTAACTTTCAGTTCTCATAACGGTTGTCTTTAAACTGTGCTTGGGCATGAAAGTTGTAGGAACGGGAACAGGGATGGTGTCCCCGAGCCGGGCGCCCAGCACTTTGTCCCTTTCCCCAGCTCGAGTCCCAGAAGTTGACCCCATTGATGCAGCAGCTCACCTGCAGCTACTGGGAGAGTCCCTGTCTCTGATTGGGCATCGGCTACAGGAAACAGAGGCAAGTTTCCCCGTGTACAGTACTGTATTCGCAAGTCAATTTGATTTAATTTATAATTTCTATACAAAAATTACAACATAAAGACAGCAGAACAGATCAGTAGTTAATAGTTAATAACCACGTTTTCTATTTTAAGTGTAACATGAAGATTTTCATTACTACGAGTAGGGTTGGGTATTGTTTTTTTTATTTTTTTATTCTGGTGCTAAAGCTATACTTTTGAAACGTAATTGCTAGGGTCATAAGGTCAAATTTAAAATGTAATAATAACTTACTTCACCAGTTATTTTATGTTAAACAACAAAAAGAAGAACCAATAGATGGCAGAAGGGTACTTTACAGTAACATTGAATGCGCCGTGAGCTTACGAATTGCAATTGAACGCACCATAAAGTCCTGCGACAGTGTCCATGAAGTGCAGCTAGTTTCCTCCGTGTCTTTAGCTGCAGACTGTTGTACGTCTTGATATTGAAATACTTTCTTAGTAAACTACAGCCACACGTTTAGCTGTCAGCATTTTTTCTGTGTTTAAGCTAGCTGCTAGCTAATGGTAGGCTAACTGGTGCCAAGTGTAACGTTAACTGGCGTCACATGCAGCGATGCTTCTGGTGCCTGTAACGCTCATTGCGTCCGGAGCACCAGAGAGCAGCACTTAACCCTTGTGTTGTCTTCCCATCAAAATTGAAAATCAGCACTTTTGTTGATGCTTTTTAATCGATGTTTTTAACTTTTTCGTACGTTTTTGTCTATTTTTCCAACACTTTTTTCAATGTTTGTCACTTTTTTTATGTATAACACTATGTAACACTAACTTATTAACTTTAGTTTTACAGTTATGTTTGGAATTTATGGTCAATAAACCTCATTTTTAGGAAATTATACCTAATATTTGAGTTTTAAAAGCAGAAATTAGGAATTATTGAGACTAAAATTAAAGGAATGGATGTTGATGATAATCACAGACTGGAATATGTCAACTTTTACTCAATACTATCTCAAAAACACTTCCATTTGTTTTACAATGCTATAAAATTGAATAAGACGCCCTAAAATTAATGAAAGTAGAGATTTGTACTTGGCAAAGAGCGTTGGGTGGAATCAATCATGTTATTTTGGGGAATTAAAAACAACATTGATATAGGACAATGGGTCAATTTGACCCGAGGACAACATGAGGGTTAAGTGGCACTGAAATCTGCGTTGTCATTCGGCCCGGCAGATACTCTGCATTTATAGTAATATTATTAAGAGTATTTATTAGGAGGCTGACCCCTTGAGATGACTCATCTCATTTTCGAGGGGTCCATAGAACAGCACCAGGTTTCGGTACCCGACCCTACAATGCAGTGCAATAAGTGAGTCATGGAAATGCTGTTCCTCTGTTTTAGGGGATGGTGGCCGTGTCCGGGAGTCTGTCCGTGCTGCTGGACTCCATCTTGTGTGCTCTGGGACCGCTGACCTGTCTCACAGCGCAGATACCACAGTTAAACGGATGTCCTCGAAACATCCTGGTAAAGTTTCAGCATTGGAAAACCTTGAGATGTTCTCGGCTCAAATGTGTTTCAAGATGTTTATTTTGTTTCAAAAGGAAACTTAATGTTACTGCTAATAGCCCACTGTGTTTTATTGTTTTATGCACTTTGTTATCAGACAGGTCAGCTATGTAGCCTAGGTAGGCCTAGGCTAGAGGTGCCTATAGGTCTGTTTTTCTTCTTCTTTTGTAAGTGGACAAAATAGGGGCTACCTCAGATTCTGTTCAGTAGCTTTAATTGTTTTCTATGCACATTTTTGCTGTGCAAACTGAACAAAGTTGAAAGAGAAGCAATGAATAAACCTCACGTTTTTCAATACATTTGTTTGTGTTGCTTTTAAAATGTGTCACTGGCCCAACTGAATTTGTAATTGAATATCTTTGTTGTATAACTTTGTTTTTTCAGATAATCTACAGTTTTGTAAGCATTCAGGGGTTACACACTTGGCCGCAATCAGTTTTCTAACAAAGCTCTCTCTCTCTCTCTCTCTCTCTCTCTCTCTCGTCAGTCGAATACGTTGGACAACATTGCCTACATCATGCCAGGGCTGTGAGGAAGCGGCGCTAATCGAAGTGGAGCGTTGTTGCGTCAGACGTCAGCCGATCCGACTGGAGCGTTCCTTAACAGGAGTGACTCAGACTTTAATTATTTAAGCGCCACTTGCTTGGCATCTGAAAACGTGGGATATTTCTAGCCTCAACGTGTTTTTACAGTGTATTTTAAAAAAACAACAACAACCTTATTCTTTTAATTTTCTAATTATATTTTTTAAATCAAACATTTTACATCTTTCTTGGCATGTCGGCTTAGTTTTATTGTGACTGTACAGTGTGCTGTTGTGAGTGAATGAGCGAGCGCTTGTGTGTTCTGTATGTGTGAATTACTGCAGCTGTTAACTGGGTTTGACTTTTAAGCGTCCTGTACATCTTCTGTATACATCTTTGATTTTTACCGAAATGTAAAGGAACATGCAAGTCATTTGTTCATCGTCAACGTAATATATTTGACAGCTGCTTAGTTTTTCTTTTACCGTGTAAAAAGTGGTCATGCCTTGCTGTTTTATACATTTGATATTGTACTGTGCATACAGCACATTTAGATTTTGACTGATCTGTAGAAAAGTGATAGAAAACTCCTTTAGGTAAAACCTTGTTTTAATCAGGAGCTGTTCAACCAGATCACTGTCAGGCATTTAATGAAATGGCAACATTAAAACTGTTCCCAAAATTCAGCTTCCACTTTGTTTTTATTAGTTTATTAGGTTCACAACTTTGGTCCAGGCTGAAATATTTCAACTACTTTCTGGATAGATTGCCACTAAAGTTTGTACAGTTGTTCACGGTGATTACCGGTAATCCTAAAGACTCTGGTGATGGCCTAGATATTCATCTAGTTTGAAATGTGTTTTTTAGTGAAATGCCTTAAGGGCTTTTGGATGGATTGCAATATAAATGTATAGAAATCAATGTTTCCCCTTTCTAATGATGTTTGTGAAAACAGTGAACTGTCTGTGGTTTGACGCTCACCTAGGCAGGCCCAAATGTCTTGTGAATGTAAAGTGATATTTGGGCCAATTCAAAATTTCCGAGGGGCTGGATTGAAGTTTGGCACGTGCGATCTAAAGGAGTCGAGAAAAATGCCTGAAGGCTGCTGTGTATTCACCACCAATAATGCAAAGAACACATCATTTATGTTTTTATAATATGCCAACCTGGACAATCAAAGGCAATGGAGAGTTGTCCCCCCCCCTGAAGGGCGTGGCTTTCAGAGTATGACACAATGCGCTCTGTCACCATATGTGCTGAAATGATAATAAATAATTTTTTCCAGCGATCCCCGGGCGGTCCGCGGGCCCGAGGTTGAGACGCCCTACACACACACCAGATGGAGTTGTGTTCACTCCTTCTTAAAGTCAAGTCGAGTCCACGGGCAGGAACAAGGAAGTGTGAATTCAACCCTAATCTCGGCAGTGAACAGGAGCCGATCATGTCAACATCTGCCGCACAGTCAGGTAGGCTGAAAGAGAGAATATTCTAGAATATTATAAAAGTCGGCTGGGGCGGCTCCCCGTTGCGTGTTTACGGTGTTTGTGCGGTTTGAGATGAACAGAGAGAGAGAGAGAGAGAGAGAGATGCGAAAGCTATGCTACATGGATCCATGACACAGCATTTAAAACCAGCTCACTATATATATATATATATATATACACACACAGTTTAGTCGATCACACGAGTATTCGAATAACTTGTCTAATCCTCGGACAATATAGGCTATATACAGTAGGCCTACACTCACACATTACAGAAGCACAAAGTAGGCTACAGTTGCAAACTTCTGCTTGATATACACAATTACCCACAATCCTGCTCTTCCACCACTGGGAGGACAGTTTGCCTCATTATGCATAGAGTACATCAGGCCATCAAGAACAGCATACAGTGGATTGAGGAAGTTTACACACACACACTAAAAATGATTTAAAAAGAGGAATAAAAAACATCTTTTGGAAATGGATCTTAATGCCTTAATTCAAAAAATTTAGGAAAATCCAACCTTTTACGGGCACCAATTTTCTTTGTGAATGAATAATGTATTGTTAATAAATAAATGAATGTTCTTCCACCCCCCTATGTTAAAATACAGGGGGCATAAGTATACACCCCCCTATGTTAAAATACAGGGGGCATAAGTATACACCCCCTATGTTAAAATACAGGGGGCATAAGTATACACCCCCTATGTTAAAATACAGGGGGCATAAGTATACACCCCCTATGTTAAAATACAGGGGGCAAAATACACCCCCTATGTTAAAATACAGGGGGCATAAGTATACACCCCCCTATGTTAAAATACAGGGGGCATAAGTATACACCCCCCTATGTTAAATTCCCATAGAGGCAGGTTTTTATTATTAAAGGCCAGTTATTACATGGATCAGGATACTATGCATCCTGATAAAGTTCCCTTGGCCTTTGGAATTAAAAGTTATCCCCCCCCCCCATATCATCACATACCCTTCACCATACTTAGAGATTTGCATGGGGAACTTTCCATAAGATCATCTCTCAATGCAAATCAAACCAGCTATTAGTCTAACTGAAATAACACCATGCAGATCTCTAGGTATGGTGAAGGGTATGTGGAGGGGGGGGGGATAACTGGCTCCCCAGACCAACGCTCAATCTCAAATGTATTGGTCTTGGCTTGGTCTGGTGCTAGCCAGACTAACTGCCACCCCATAGATGCCATAACTCCTTTTGTGAATGATATGTAGCTACTGAGCTAATTCTGGGACTGTCCATGACTGTCTTACTGTCCCTGTTATATAAATAATTAAAAACAGTATACAATGAAAAGCATAATGGTATTTCTGCTTTGTGTCTTCGCTCAGCAGAGCTGAGGCTGGTGGTGCTGGGCCGGGCGGGGGCAGGAAAGGGATCAGTAGTCCAGACCATCCTGGGCCTGCAGGACCCTCAACCCGACACAGAGGCTGCCGTCATCCAGGAGTGCAGCAAACACAGAGGAGAGGCCATAGGCAGACAGGTAGGACGGAAATACACACAACATCACACTGCCATTACATTTTCAACATTCTTTAATCTTTTTTTCTTCTTCAAATGCTATAAAATTGAATAAAAGACACAAATTCAATGAAAGTAGTGAAGTTTAGGTTTGAATCTATCTGGAACAATGGTCCCCTTTAACTTTCACATCTCAGATTATAAGCCTCTTTATCCAGAATGTAATCACGTGTGTTTCCTGTTGCGCTGGTCTCCAAACATCTGGCCAAAGGACTACAGTTAAAAACGGATCCAGCTGGCTAACACCGGCACATATATGGAAAGGTTGATCAGTGTGCGTTGTCCTTTTTATAAAAAAAATAAAGACAATGAAATGAACCTGAGGCCACAAGGTGCAATTACTTACCTTATATTTTTTAATATAAATGTTATCAATAGATGTCAATGCATTTGTATAAAAAATCATCATAATTTCTATTAACCTGGACAGTTTTTAAAGTTATAATTTGTAAAATGTGCTCACTCATATACTTAAACATGCACCGACATAAATATTTACCGTCATGCTTTCCATAAACTCCCGTCTCCTCCATTTAGTTAAGAGTAACGTATCGATTTGTTGCAATAATGTACTTTAGAAGCAAAAAAAAAGCATTGAAAGCAAAAAAAAAAAAAAAATGCTAATAATAATAAATAATAATAACTAATGGCACTTACCTTGCTCGGCCGCTGTGTCGTGATAGACAGTTAAAGAAATAGACCAACAGATCCTGATATTAGAAGCACTTTTCCGGTGATGGCTGAGCGTGCCCCGTCCTTTTTACAGTTTTTACAATTTTTACAGTTTTTACAAATTTTACAGTTAAAAACGAATCCCTACTTCCCCCTTTGATGATGACACAGTGATTAGTGACAATTCTCTCCGACCAATCAGTAGTCTGCAGGTTTTCACGTCACCTTTTGGTTTCGTCTCAGCTTGCTTGGAGCCTTGACTGAAGTGGCACTAAAGTAGTACCAGGGACTTCTTTTCATAATGGAAAACCCAAAAAGTCGAGTCGAGCAGGTGCCATGTAATTCAAAAACGCCATAAAAGACTTTTCTCCTAACCAATGAAGATTTTGAGTGTTATTTATATATGATCTGCTATAGTTTTTCCAAAGTTTTAGACACAGGTATGACAGGTATGGTGATAATAACGTGCAAAATTATGTTGAATTGCATTTTTTTTATTTTTTTTATCAAAAAACATCACACTTTCTTGAGAATAAAAGAAGACAAAAGACGCTTAAACCCCTCTGCCAAACATGCACACCTCAGTCGTCGATGTACCCGGGGAAAACACTGTACTCAACCTTGATTTTGTGCTTGTGCCACCTCTCGGTAGGTTGTGGTCGTCTCCAGTCCACCGTGGTTCGGCTCAGGCTGCGACCCCCGAGGAACGGAGACGGCACATCTCGTCCTTTATCGCTCTATCCAGCCCTGGGCCACATGCCTTCCTGCTGTGTGTCCCTGTGAACCAGCCGGCCGACGCGGAGGCCAAGGCGCTGGACGTCCTGAAGGAGCTGTTCGGCCCCTCGGCGGTCAGCAACAACACCATCGTGCTCTTCACCTACACCGAGGAGCTGGCGGAGGACGAGCAGCTGGAGGAATACCTCGTTACTTGGCGCAAGGACCTCCGGGCGCTGGTGGAAAGATGCGACGACCACTACCACACCCTGGAGACACGTGGCGGGGAACCGGAGCAGGCGCGGGCGGTGGAGGAGCTGCTGGAGAAGGTTGAGCAGGCAGCAAGAGAGGGCGGGACGCTACACTTGAGCTGCGCTCTGTACCGCGAGGCCGAGGAAAAAATCCGAGAGAGACAGGTAGAGATCGCGAGACGGAGGAGAGGAGAGGACTCACAACCTGAGGACAACATCACGGAGGAAGAAATGGAGGCAGTGCGGGACGAAGCGGAGAGGAGCGTAGCTGACTTAAATGTGAATATAGAAAGTATTTTCCCCTCTGCAGTCTCCTCTTCGTCCCCTGCTCACGCTTCGTCTCTCTGGGGCTTGTGGGAGAAGCTGAAAGCCTGGATGAGGTGGCTGCCCATGATGGTGAGAGTGGAGTCCCTGCTGGGATCACTGGTCAGCCTGTTCATGGGGGGGCAGTATGGAGGTATGGTGGGGGCCACTGTGGGATCTGTGGCTACTGAGGTAGGGAGAAGAAAAGTAAAGAAAACTAAATGAGAGGCCATCTTGTGTTAATGTATTATGGATTTAGTTGCACTTTAAAGGGTAACTTTGGTGTTTTAAAAACTTATTTCCCCATGTTATTTGTGTCAAAGTGACTGACGGGAACAATCTTTGAAATTGGTCGAGTACTGAATAAAACTGCAGCAGTTGGCAGCAGCGAAACAAGCTGCAATGTAACGTTATTGAGCAATTGCGCAGCGTCAATTTCCGTCCACTAAAAGTTCTGTTTTTGCTGCTGAAAGGCTCAGATTTTTCTTTTATTATTTTTAAAGATTTTATTTTTGGGCATTTTAGGCTTTTATTCGACAGGACAGATGAAGGGTTGCTAAAGGGCCGCTTGTCGGAGTCAAACCTTGGCCCCTGGAAAACTTCTAAATATGGGTGCCCACTCTACCAACTGAGCTATCTGGGTGCTCTCAGATTATTATTCTAAGTGTCTGACAACATTAAGGAAAGCATCCCTACAGAGATAGACCTTTTTGTTTAAAATGAAATATCCCAGAAATCACCATCGCCAAACCCACCAGGCTCCATTTAAATAAACAGTCATTTTATCATCGTAAAACACACTTCATTCAAAGGGGACTGAAACAAAATAAAACTATAAAAAGCCGCCTTGGTTCGTTTTTTCACTTTTCCAACAATCACCGCTCTGGTTTGTCTGAAGTAAACCCTTAATTCATGCATTTACATGTGGAAATATGCAGGCTCTATACACGCTAAAAGCACTGTTTATTTAAAGGTCCAATGGCATGAAAATTTCACTTTATGAGGTTTTTTAACATTAATGTGTTTTCACAAACCCCAGTGGCTAGAACTGGTGATAGGTGTAAACCGAGCCCTGAGTGTCCTGCTCTGCCTTTGAGAAAATTAAAGCTCAGATGAGCCGATTTGGAGTCTTCCCCTTATGAGGTCATAAGGGGCAAAGTTACCTCCCCTTTCTCTGATTTGCCCGACTAGAGAATTTGGCCCATCTATGAGAGAGAGAGACATCATGACTTTCAAACGAGCAAAGTTGGTCAGATACAGTATTAGGGGCCACTAAGGTCTATATAAAAGATACTTCAGATACAGTATTAGGGGCCACTAAGGTCTATATAAAAGATACTTCAGATACAGTATTAGGGGACCACTAAGGTCTATATAAAAGAGACTTCAGATACAGTATTAGGGACCACTAAGGTCTATATAAAAGAGACTTCAAATACAGTATTAGGGGCCACTAAGGTCTATATAAAAGAGACTTCAGATACAGTATTAGGGACCACTAAGGTCTATAATCTGAGCCTGTCAGCAGCAAAAACTGAACTTTTACTGCACAGAAATTGATGAACATTTGTCCTGTAGGGTCACATTGCAGCCCTGTTTGTGACTGCCGGTTACAGCGTTCTTGCTCAATACTGGACCAGTTTCAAAGATTTGTGTCCACGTCACTCACTCATGCCGTTTTTCCACTGCATGGTACCTACCTACCTAATCCTCAGGATGGGTTGAATTTCACTACGTTGTTGTGTACAATTGTATGTTACGAATAAGAAAGTTTCTGTTACAGTACAAGTTACAGTATAACAGCCTGCACGCAGGTGTTATACTGTAGGAGGATGCACACCGGCTTGGAACCTCGCAACAAAAAACAAGTCTTTCCAAGTGGATTATTAGTGATCTGCATTATTTATTCAACATTTAAATATTATCAGCTTTGAACCGTCTATAACTCTGGTGTTGTCTTCCTGTCGACCGTGTAACTTTTCGTTTTTCTGGGTCAAAATGTAAAATAAAAAAAAAAAATGTCTGCGTTTTTGTTCATTATTTTTTATTTTTTTTCCCACATCATACTGTATATATGACACTTTCTGCGTTCCCCCACGTTTTAAAGCTTTTTTAAAACTTTCTTTTATCAATTTTTTTCTCAAATGCTTTTCTATTGAATAAAGCACTCAAATTAAATTAAAGTATTGAACTGATTGTTTGTGGTACTTGTGCAGAGCATTGCAGGGAACCTCCACGTTATTTCTTTTGACAATTTGGTTGAAAGAAACCCCAAATTTCTGATATAGAAACTTTTTGAAATTGGGTCAAATTTAACTGTTAATTAACCCTCCTGTCTAGAGTGGCGTTACATATGGTTGAAAAGATAAAGCACTACCCAGAATCCTCCACATGGTGGAGACGTTGACCTTTATATTGGAGACGTTTGAAACGTTTGAGGTGAACGTCTTTACGAGCAAATAAAAGCTGCTGTTTCAAGTCCGTTTATCATTGTTATGTTTCATAGATCTTTAATTTAAGGATTTGTTTTTTTCTTTTTACAGAGTTTGATCAAGTTCTGGAGCATTCTCTCTAACACTAACACTAACGTTATAAAAGGCAAGTGTAAAGCATGAGGGCGCTCCTTTTGAAATTTGAATGTTTGAAAGCAGAGTTAAATATGCTGCAGAATGAAGTGCGTGGATAAAGTTCACGGGAGGATTCATGCTGCCTGAACTCGGCTGAAAGCAGCCGTCTCTCTCTCTCCCTCTCTCTCTCTCCTCCTCCTCCTCCTCCTTGCACAATGGCAGGTTGTGGCTTTGACATTGATGTAATTGGTACTCTGCTAAAACCGTCAGTCATAACCCATCCTTACATCTCTCTCTATCTCTCGCTTGCTCTCCCCCTGTGTCTCTGTGCCGGCGGCTCTGCCCCAGGAACAGCTAGGCGTTTCCGAATGTGGGTGGTCCGGCCGGGCGGGGAGGGAGAGGGAGACGGAGGGAGAGAGAATTAGCCCAGCTCTCATGTTTCCCTAAAAAGAGAAGGGAGGGAGGGATAGACGCGAGAGAGAAAGAGAGTGAGTGAGAAGCAGTGAATGCGTGGGGGGGAGCGAGAGAGCGAAAGTCAAAAGGCACAGAACAAGCTTTGGGACTACATCTGTCTTCCAGATGTGGCCTCCACAGTTGTCTGAAACAGGAAGATTTTAAAAGTAAAGGAGAATGGGTGCTAAACTGTTTTTTATTGTTGGGGATTACACATGCAGGATAGACTACAGTAAACAATCAGAATCCACCAGGATATATGCTGCTTTTCTTCTTCTCTCTTTATGAAACTGCAATGAAACGGCACACTCCTTGAAGTTAATGTCTATGACGAACACCTGTCCAAATATTATTCAGTCTTAGTGGATACACAGACGGAGAGGGAGCAAATGATGGAGTTGGCATTATATGGAGAGAAATTAATGAGAATTTCTTTAGGGGGGGGATTTATTTCTTCAGAAAGATATGAACATAAAAAGATAAAATAAATAAATAAATGAAGGCCAGTTCTGTGTCAGGAGTGTCGGCCAATATCAGTTTCTAGAAGATGAGACATCATAGGGATAAAAAAAAAAAAAAGGGATGGATGGATGGAGAGAGTTTGATTTGTGCCTGTATGTATAAGCAAAGCCAAAATCTGAGCAAACATATGAAGGAATCACCAGTGAGCCATCATTAACACGCAGGCTGTAACTTCTGCTCCTCTCCCTCGGAGCAAAAATGTTGTTCTAAGGGCCTTGTGGTCCCTCGGGGGATTAGGGGGGGCAAGTCCGCTGTGAGACGTGGAAGGCTGCAATATTTTTTTTGTTATTATCGCGCCCTACGGGCTTAAGAAAGACAGCAAACCAAAGGAGAATAAACAAGATGACAGACTTTTTCCTTAAAAGCACGGGGCTATTTCCCCTCACAGCTGGTTTATCAAACTTCATCATTACATGCTCCAGAGATAATAACGGCATTCATTTTTAAAACATATTCCAGAAAACTTTCAATATTCATCATATTTGAATGTTCAAATCGGATGATTAATGTGAACATGATGTGATTAACCTAAATTAAAAAATGAACAAATGCACAGCTGTTCTGGACTCAGAGAGAACTTACACATAATATAGAAAAGAACTTCAAAATGAAGTTAAAATTCAGTTGAATTTTATTTGTAGTGTTAAAACATAAGAGATGCCATCTCGACACTTTCCAGAGTAGGTCTGTCTAAAACCTCTGTCAAAAGAACAATAATAAAAAAAAGGACACTGATATGAGTCACGTTAGTTTTCAGTATTTAAATTTAAAAAACACAAAAATCTGAAATCTAATTTTTGTATTTTTTACTTTGAAAAAAAAAATTGGTGTAAAGACAGCAATGGCAATCACAAAAATTCCAAAAATATACATAAGCATTAACCTGAGAACAAAGGATAAAATACAGTATCAACACAAGACAATCTGTCTTGACCCCACACACACACACACACACACACACACACACACACACACACACACACACACACACACACAGCCTGAGAGAAAAGTTTTGAGATGGATAGAAAGACAAATAGATGATATTTTATTTATCTGGGGAAATATGAGTGTCCAGCAGCAGCTCACATTTTAACCATTTATTTATGTCCACATGAAGAAAAGGACACAGGGACACAAATATGACAGAAGCAGGACAACACATACGCAAACCCATAGACCAGTGGCATGCTGCACGTCTTTGCAATATCACTTCATAATCCCAATACTCTTCTAGTTCTTAAGGGTAGAAGTAGCAATGTCTCCGCTGTATGTAATAACAGAGATGGCACAGTACACCGTCTTTTTGGCCATCCCAAGCTCTCTTACTACCAACCTGTGTGTCCTAGGCTCCTAAATATGAAAACAAGTAGTCAATTCAATTCAATTCCATTTTATTTATAGTATCACTTCATAACAAGAGTTATCTGGAGACACTTTACAGATAGAGCAGGGCTAGACCACACTCCAGAATTTACAAGGACCCAACAGGTTCTAGTAGTTTCCTCCAGAGCAAGCAACAGTGCCACAGTGGTGAGGAAAAACTCCCCTTTGGGAAGAAACCTGGGACAGACCCAGACCCAGACCCAGACCCAGGCTCTTGGTAGGCGGTGTCTGGCGACCGGTTGGGGTTAGAATGAAGAGCGGCAATAACAGTCACAAAAAATAGTAGTTTGTAGTAGTTCTTTGTAGTAGTTCATGGCGTAGCAGGGCATAGTCTGCACCTCTAGCCTAGCTCTGAGATGGTGTTTAGGAGTGGTCGGTATTTAACCCTTGTGTTGTCCTCCTGAGTCAAAAACTGACAAAAATTTGACATTTTGTCCTCCTTTAAAAAAAAATTTGACTAAAACTTTTACAAAACTTTTTGTTCATGGTCAAAACCCTTTTAAAAAAATTTTAATTTTGAGTTAAAAAAGCAGAAATTATGAATTTTTTAGACTAGTATTGTTCAGATGAGTTTAGTCAGGAATGAAAGTGATCAACTGTATTTGCAAAGAGCGTTGTTTAGAATCCAATCATGTTTTTGGGCTAATTTGGAGAAAAAGAAACCCAGATGCTCCCCCCACGACCCGATACCAGATAAACGGACGAAGATGGATGGATGGATATTTCAGATTTGACCTGAGGACATCATGAGGGTTAAGTACCTTGGTGTAGAAAGCCTCCTGCATGCTGGAATCAAAGGTGCAGCCTTCCTCCCAAAATACATTTGATTCACATAAACGCAACACTTCAATATAATAAATAAAAATGCATACAAAGGATAAGAGCAGCATAAATAAACAGTACAGCTGTAACACGGGAGGGGGGAGGGTTATGGGGTGTTAAAAAGACTAATTGGCTGTGGGGACAAAGGATCTCCGGATTTTCAACAAATTAAAATAATTCAAATCAGACTCAAATGTAAACACATCTCCACTGTCCGCTGGTTTCTGCTAGATCTTCATTCTGGATCAAAAACCCTGGGTACCCTGGGTCTCCCTCTCTCTCTCTCTCTCTCTCTCTCTCTCTCTCTCTCTCTCTCTCCCTCTCTCTCTCTCTCTCTCTCTCTCTCTCTCTCTCTCTCTCCTCCCTCTCTCTCTCTCTCTCTCTCTCTCTCTCTCTCTCTTTTCTCTCTCTCTCTCTCTCTCTCTCTTCTCTCTCTCTCCCTCTCTCTCTCTCTTCTCTGTTCTCTTCTTCTCTCTCTCTCTCTCTCTCTCTCTCTCTCTGGGTGTGCTCACTGCGAGCCCTCTCATCTTTCTCCCATTAGAGCTGTTTTCATGTTCCTTTATGAAGCAATGTGTGCCCCAGTTGTTTATGAAGCAATGTTGTGTGTCCGTGTGTGTGTGTGTGTGTGTGTGTGTGTGTGTGTGTGTGTGTGTGTGTGTGTGTGTGCGTGCGCAACATGGATTTTCTGCAACAAGTTGGCCAGAATATCCCAGAAAAAATTAGAGCATGTTAAATAGTATTTATGTATGGTTTAAATTAAATTATCATAGTGCACAAAATGTAATTTAGAAGTTGTCTAATAGTATATTGTAGAACTATTTTAACACTTGGAGAGCCAGAATATGAGATTTAAAAGCAAAATCTAAAGGCAGTGGTTGTCACCTTATTTTCTCCAGACGTACCCTCAGATTAACTCAAGCCTACGTCTTCATCACCTCCACCCGTCCATGTTCCATGTGTCCATTTGAGCGGATTTAAATGTTTTTTGTTTTTTGATTTTCAAGAAAAGAACAAGGAACGGGGAGAGGGAAAACGGAAAATAAAAACCTAACAAATAAAAAATACTAAATATACTGAACATAAAGAACACAGCACATCTTGGATTACAATAATGTTCCACGGTCATGGTAAGGATGGATAAAATAAACAAATACATCTTAAGATAAAGTTAAACGAATAGACATTTTCAAATCACACACACATTTTCACAGTGAGGTCTTATAAAATAGCCAACGTCTAAGGGTTCACATTTTTAAGATGATTCAGTATTGGGTCCCGTGTCTCATCAAACTTGTCTCTTCTGTCTTCATTATAAAATCTCAGTCTTTCCAGATGCAAAGTATTTGAAAGTTCTCGCAGCCACAAACTATATGAAGGCACAGAATCCATTTTCCATACGTGTAAAATTAACTTTTTTGCAATCACCATCCCAAATTGAATGGCTACGGATTTAAATGTTATTTAACACTTTTTAACTATTTGGAATATTTTTACAGTATGTGTTTGTCAGTGTTTTGGTCGGTTTGGCCAAGTGGTTAATAAGAGAAGTATTTATCTGTTACTCGTAGCTACAGTGGGGTTCGAAAGTTTGGGCACCCCAGGTAAAAAATGGGTATTAATGTGCATAAAGAAGCCAAGAAAAGATGGAAAAATCTCCAAAAGGTATCGAATGACAGATTAGACGTGTGTATGATATGTCACAAAAAGTTAGATTTTATTTCCATCATTTACACTTTCAAAATAACAAATAATAAATATAAAAAATGCCGTCTGCAAAAGTTTGGGCACCCTGCAGAGTTTCTAGCATGCACCCCCCCCCTTTGGAAAGCTGAGACCTGACAGTGTCATGGATCGTTCTCAATCATCGTCGGGAAAGACCAGGTGATGTCAATCTTAAGGTTTTAAATGCCCAGACTCATCTGACCCCCCCCCAACAATCTGCACCATGCTACCTCCACTCTACCTGTGGCTAACTGCATGTCACCTGCAACCTAGTGTCCAGGTGTTATAGATGACTCAATATGTGGATACATACTGTATGTACTGTATATATTTATATATCTGTATATAGATAGTGTATATATATATATATATTTTATATATATCCAACTAACTATTAATATTATATTTTTTTTTTTTTAAAAACTAACTAGATTATTTTAAAAACTCAGATTATTTTGTCGATTAATCGTTTGGTCTTTGAAATGTCAGAAAGTGAAAAAGGTCCATCCCAGTTACTCAAAGTCAGTCCAAAACCCAGATATATTCAATTTAAAATCTCCATATTTGAGTGGCTTGAAAAAGCATTTTCTGCCACGTGTGCATGAAAAATTATTCTTCCAAATAATCGATTATTGCCAATGATTTTTCTGTCGATCAACTAATCGATCAGTCGACTAATCGATTAGTCGACTAATCGATTAGTTGACTAACCGTTGCAGCTCTATGTAGGCTACTTTAATCAAACATAATTCCTGTTGTTTTCTTTCTTTCCAACACACCCCTGGTTGGAAATCACTGGTTTAAAGTATTGTAACCTTAGTTACTGTAGACATCACATCTTTGCTTTATTTGAATTACTTAACTTTGCCATAATTAATTCAGCGTTGCTATGTTGGATTACATGTCTACTTTCTCTCAAAACAAAACAACACCAGGTAGGAACTATAGTACTGCACCTTTAGTTCCTACCTGGTGTTGTTTTGCGGGGGACAGTTGTGAGTAGTGGGTGATACTGAAAAATGTGATAATGATCTGATACCAAGTAAATAAAGGGCCAGTATCGCTTTAATAATTAAGGAGGAGGAATTTTCATGGCCTTTAGCCCCCCTGTTTTTTGAGATTTTACATTTGTGTTATTAATAAGTTAAAACCCAGGACAGAATTTGTATAAATGTGTTGTGTTACCTCTGTATCTTACAGCCTTTTACAAATTATACAGCTTGTCGAAAATATAACCACATGGTGCTCCTCTTCCTCTCGGCTATTCATCTGCTCCGTCTCTGTCCTGCTTGTGTCTGTGTGTGTGTGTGTTTGTGTGTGTGTGTGTGTGTGTGTGTGTGTGTGTGTGTGTGCTGCTGGCCGCCCCGGGCCTGGCTTTCCATGGCTGGTTGCTTGCTTGTTTGCCTGGCGCCGCTGAGTCATGTGACGGTACAACATCAAAACACAAGGGGGGGGCAGCAGTAGTGTGCCTGAGAAACTGCAGCAGTGCTCACTGGAGAGTAAAGTATCGATCTCATCACACTGGTATAGATCAATCAATATTGATATCGGGGTTGAGATCAGGAGACGATGATGGAGACTGTAAAGATTTCAGATCTTTTGCAGCTTTATTCAAGAGTGACCAATGGACATCAGAATAACTGCGTCTTAGAGTCTTCTTGTCCTGCACCGGTCAGTTGATCTGTTTGTCAAGGAGTCTTTATTACCCCCGAGGGGCAATTTGTTGTGCAGCAGCATGTAACGCACAGGTTATACAAGACAACAGCCATACATCTAGAAACAAAATAAATACGTACTACACGGAAGACCACACCTCTCAATGACTTATTAAGAAAGCCTACAGCAGCAGGGACAACAGAGTTTTTGTGTCTGTTTGTCCTGCATTTAGACTTTAGACAGAATCTGCAGCCAGATGGCAACAAGATGAAGCAGATGTTCAGGGGGTGACTAGGGTCGGCCAGGACTGACTGGGCCTTCTTGAGGGACCTTGTCTCATAGACAGAGTTTAAGTCAGTCTGTGAGACAGGGTTGCCTTTAAAAGGACTCCTTATTTGTGAGACTCAGTTTCACACATTCCTGCAACCGAGTATCCTCTTCCCGCTGACCCTGTCCCCAAAGCTCCCTGAGAATGGTTAAATACACTTAGACACTTACATGCAAAAATAACAACCTATCAAATATCAATACCGACGCCGGTACCAACGATGTTATCGATATTTGGATCGATCCCCCCCACTACCACTACTTGTGTTACAGAAGAAGAGTCATTCGGTTTCCATTAAAATCATTGTGTGTATTTCCACTGACTGCGTTGAGTAGCAATTCAGCACAAGGCCGATAGTGCGGGACAGGAAGTCGAGCTCAGAAACAATATAAAACATCCGGTTCATTTTCAAAATAAAACAGAGCGTGCTGACGGCGGATCATATCTCCCTGCACTACACCCTGAAAACACAGCACAGAGTTGTTTCCTCTCTACTCCTCTGGATGGAAACAAACTGTTGTTGTTTTTGTCGCTCTATTCTACGTGAATTCGCGAGATCTCGTGGGTCCTCGTGACTTCAGCTGTCCGTCATGGCCGCTGCCGTTCCACAACAAATCCAGATGTGGTGGGTGTTGACGGACGGCCGACACGCAGCGGAGCCGATCCGCAGCCGTCCTGCAGTTGGTGGAAATCCAGGGTGACGTGTGCAACAGTTGAGTTAAGTTGGGTACTGTTTTGCGGTACTGGCCGTTTATTAACCCTCGTGTTGTCTTCTTGTCAAAATTAAAAATCAACACTTTTGTTGACGCTTTTTATCGATGTTTTTAACTTTTTTTGATGTTTGTGTCTCTTTTTTTCAACGCTTTTGACGCTTTTTTCAACACTACATAACACTAACTTATTAACTTTAGTTTTAATTATTTTTGGAAAAAATGGTCAATAAAGCTCATTTATAGGAAATTATACCTAATGTTTGAGTTAGAAAAGCAGAAATTAGGAATTATTGAGACTAAAATTAAAGACACTTCAAAACACAAAAACACTTCCATTTGTTTTACAATGCTATAAAATTGAATAAGACGCCCCAAAATTAATGAAAGTAGAGATTTGTACTTGGCAAAGAGCGTTGGGTGGAATCAATCATGTTATTTTGGGGAATTAAAAAGAACACTGAAATAGGACAACATGAGGACAACATGAGGACAACATGGGGACAACATGAGGACAACATGGGGACAACATGAGGACAACATGAGGACAACGTGAGGGTTAAAGAAAATAAGCTGAACCCAAGAGAAATTGTTGCCTGCTTATTACCTACAGGCAAGAAGGACTGGTGAAGAATACCAAATCAAGGGTTACAGTATCTCCGCCAACACCAAATAAAGAATAGGTGACGAGATTAAATTGCTCAAAAATATCTTTATGAACTCTAAAACAAAGACAGAGATGTTATCTCCCCAAGAAAGACAGACAGAAATACAAAATACAACAGGAAAGAAGCCCCACAGACAACATGAATACCAAATCACACCCAGCTGCTGAGGATAGGGCTCTGACGGGCACGCACACACACACACACACACTAGCAAAACTGCTTTTAGGGATCAGCAGAGGCATGATATATGTATCTTATGTGTGTTTTATGAACTTGAAACTCGATGTAGGCCTAGCGGAGTTGGGCTGGGTGAACCAGCCGGCATGAGAATCACCTTTCCTCCCCTCACACCTGTCCAGATGTGACGGAGGACGTTCTCTCATGGAAAGAAACTGGAAAATAAAAAGACAGAGGAGGAAGAGGAGGATGAGGAGTAAAGCTCCTCGCACACTGAGTCAGACATTTTTTGCATGTTAAAAAATCTGAACAGAAAAATAATTTGCACATTTATCACCTGAGACGGATGCGTCGGAGGGGGGGGAGCTTTATTTGTGTAGCACATTTCAGCAACAGTGCGATTCAAGGAGCTTTACATAAAAATATTATGTTGTCTTAGACTTAGACTTCTCTTTATTAATCCTTTCGGGATGTCTCCTGCAAGGAAATTGAAGTTTCCAGCAGCAGTTTTGGCAAGAATACAGCTCAGAGGACAGTATAAAGATAACAATAACAGTAATAACAATAATAGCAATAAGAACATTTGTCAATAAAAAACATAAAAGACCTTAACCATAAATTATCGGTCTTCCCGTGGACCAACACTTAGTTTTTCTGGGTCACATTTTAAGTGAAAACCTCCTTAAGATTTGTTTTGGGACATTTTCGTTTCCGACATTTGTTGTCACTGTTTGACGATTTTTTTTACAATGGGACTTTTCATTTTAGTTGTTTTTTTCCCCTACATTTTTCTTCTTCTTAAAATGCTATGAAATTAAATAAAACACCCAAATTCAATGGAAATACTGAACTGATCAGTTATTTAACTTGTGAGGAGCGTTGTAAGGAACCATCCACGGTATGTTTTTTACAATTTGGTTGAAGGAAACCCAAATTTCGGATTTACAAACTTTTTGAAAAGTGGCCAAAAGAGGACAACAAAATAATAAAAGTTACAGTGCAGTACAAGAAATTAAACATTAAAGAGCAGTTACAGCAGATTTTAGGCTGCTAGTGTTAGACAGTGTATAAGCCATATAAAAGCTGATAAAAACAGCAGATTTTCGGTGGGACAGTGTAACCATTTTGCCCCAACCCAAATGTGTATTGACCAATAAGGTCGCTCTATACAGGCAGAACCACATGTCTTTACCATCTCGTCCATCCACCACGGGCCCCGCAGGATCATGGGACTTTGTACTCTTGGTTACCCGTAACCAAAAGTGGAAGTACTTCTCTTTATAGGTCAGGAGTTACCAAGGAACTACTGCACACTGTCTAATCTGCACACAAAACAAGGAAGCTGGCAACGTCAGGCATGATGATGGTGCAGTACTGAAACGTCAGCTATCACATTTGTTTTTGCAAGTTAGACAGCGTGCGGGAGTTTCTTTGCACGTTAAAAAAAAAAAACATCACGTTGTGTGTATCACGTTAACACACGGCCTCCAGGAACTTTCGGCTGTCATTAATTTTGTTTATTTGGGTTTTTTTTTTTCTGCATTTTTTGGCATCCATAGCAAACATTTTGAGGTGTTTTGACACTTCAGAGCCACCGTACAAAGCAAACATCAAAATCAAGTATGGTGTCTGGTCTGACAAGTAGATTTTAAATGGATGGAGATGATTCTGCAGCTCCTTGATAAGGAGATGAAACTCTCCTCACTCTCTGTGGAGGATTGGAGAAACCCCAATATTTATATTGTTTTGCGAACCCATTAATTAATATGCATCTTCTTCACTCAGGGAGGTTTTAGGATGACAGATACAAAAAAAAAATTTACATCCTGCAGTGCCCTGCAGTGCTCTACTACAACTACTATTTCAATCAGGAGCGACTTTGTTGCAGATATGCAAAACTTTATTAGTAAGCTACAAATGTACAAAGTCTTTTGAGATTAGACTCCATCATATAAAATATGTTTTCAAGGGTTATGGAAACCCAGACATATCCCCCGATGGAGTCCAGAGGTGAAGGAGCACGAAGACGGGAACTAAGGAACCGTCGGATGGGATAGCCGGAAGAGAACCCAGGGTGCCGTGAGTGAAGATGATTGGAGGAAGAAGGGGAGGAGGCGGGCCGCACTCTTCCTGAAATGACAACTGACAGCCGCAGAGGAGAGAACAGATTTAAAGCAGGGACGTCCCGCTGTGATTGGCTTGGGAACACATGTCCAATACTGATTGGTTTAACTGAAAGTAGCGCCAGGAAACAGCTGATCAGTATCAGGGATATTATACTGTTATATAAAGTTATTGATGTCTCCCTGACAGAATTTACGCTGAGCTACATTTCTAGTCACTGTTCCATGATCTTGATTGTGACTGTTATTGCCACTGTTCATCACCCTCCCCCACCACCCCCACCGGCCCGTCAGACACCGCCTACCAAGAGCCGAGGTTTCCTCCTAAAAGGGAGTTTTTCCTCTCCACTGTTCCACAAAATGCTTGCACTTGGGGAATTACTGGAATTGTTGTCTCTTTGTAAATTATAGAGTGTGGACTAGACCTCTTCTATCTGTAAAGTGTCTTGCGATAACTCTTGTTATGAATAGATACTATAAATAAAACTGAACTGAATTGAATAAGAAGACAGATACGATAAAAGGACATTTTGGACTTGTGTACTTAAGGCTTGGATAATGTTGTGAGGTCTGGTTCAGGTTTTGCACGCCCTGCCGTCATCTGTCTGTTTAAAGGGAATTCTAAAATATGGTCGCCACATTTGGGTCATTTATTTTCACTCTTACAACCTTAACATACGTCCTGTCACTTGGATACCAGCAAAAAAAGAAGAAGCTTGGGCTTAACTAATACCCAATGGAGACATGTCAAAATCAGATGACTTTAAATGAGTTCCAGTTGGACCCGGTTCTCTTGCCAAGGCACTGATGAACAGCGAGTAGGAGGGTAAGGTCGGGGACTAACAGCCCAGCATATCAGCCTACTGTGGGACGTTTCAAAGCCAGTGTCTGGGATGAGTGGAGGCGTGCGGATGGAAAAGGACGGCAGCTACATGTTTTTACTTTTTCATTTTTGTTAGGAATTTAATTTACAAAAAGTCAGTCATTTTGTCAGTTTGTAAGCGTACATTGTATGCTGACTCCCTATCACTGATTGGTCAATCGTCTCAGGAGAGAGAGAGAGAGAGAGTGAAGGTTATGGCCTTTTCTACAACAATACAAGCACACAAAAAAAAGGAAGATAATTTAAACAAAAACAAATAAATGAAGAAGAAGGTGACTGGCTTACAAACTTTACTAAAAGTGGTGACAGCAAGTGTTGTTAATTCAATAGTTCTGAGTAGATATTACTTATTAAAATGCCTTTTTCTTATTTATTACCAATTTAAGAGATTCAATGTACATCAATTTCAATTAAGAATTGTTTAAAACATGGGATGTTGGGGGTGTGGCCTTGACCAACTGCCACTGTGCTCGTTTGAAAGCCATGATGTCTCTCTCTCTCTCTCATTGGCGGTCCAAATTCTCTGGGCGGGCTAAGCAGAGAAAAGGGGAGGCAACCTTTCCCCTTTATGACATCATAAGGGGCAAGTCACCTTTTAGAATATTACCCATCTGGGGGCTTCAGACTTAAATTGGTATAAATTATGCTTTTTGAAAGCTTTTTCTCTTTCTTTTATTGTGTTATATGTATATTTTCTACCAAAAATTACTTTGGTAGAAAAGCCCAAAGTCACCTTTTAGAATATTACTTGTAAAAGACTTAAATTGCTCATATTATGCTTTTTGGCTTTTTCCCTTTCTTTTATTGTGTTATATGTCTTTTTGTGCATGTTACAGGTTTACAAAATGGAAAAGCCCAAAGTCCCCCCCAAAGGGAGTTACCATCTCCAACAGAAAACACTGTTCACAAACTGCTCCAAACAGCTCTGTTGTAGTCCCGCCTTTGCTTTGCCACTTTGTAACACTGTTATAATGCTCGCCTAGCTGCTAGCGTGGCCCACCCTCATACTCTGCTTCTGACTGGCTAGTAGTCCTTACCTAGGTACTGTCAGGACCCTCATACTCTGCTTCTGACTGGCTAGTAGTCCTTACCTAGGTACTGTCAGGACCCTCATACTCTGCTTCTGACTGGCTAGTAGTCCTTACCTAGGTACTGTCAGGACCCTCATACTCTGCTTCTGACTGGCTAGTAGTCCTTACCTAGGTACTGTCAGGGCCCTCATACTCTGCTTCTGACTGGCTAGTAGTCCTTACCTAGGTACTGTCAGGGCCCTCATACTCTGCTTCTGACTGGCTAGTAGTCCTTACCTAGGTACTGTCAGGGCCCTCATACTCTGCTTCTGACTGGCTAGTAGTCCTGACCTAACTACTGAGCATGTGTGACTCTCAACAAAGAAATAATAAAGAAAAGAAATATGGTGTTTTTTGAAAGCCTATTCTGATATATTCAGGGCCCTCATACAATTATGAACTGGCTAGTGACCATAATACTGAGCACTTTGAAGTATCTGACTGGCTATGGTACTTGGTTACTGAGCATGTGTTTCAACAAAGAAATAACAAAGAAAAGGTAAATATTAGAAATAAAAGTTAATTCAAAAATAAAAAAAAACTTTGATTGCTAACTTTATTATGGCTTCCTTATAGTAAAAGTACACTATTCAGGGTTTACACACCTTCTTAAACATTACATTCAAGGTCTGACATCAACAGAGAGAAAAACAGAAACTGAATTTTAATTTCTTTATAAGAAAGACTCTTTCACTTCAACGTAAGGAAAACATTTCATGCAAGCAGTGGTGGAATGTAACTAAGTACATTTACTCAAGTACTGCACTTAAGTACACATGTGGAGGTACTTGTACTTACTTTTCTTTTTATGCCACTTTTTATGCCACTTTCTACTTCTACTCCACTACATGTTGTACTTTTTACTCCACTACATTAATGTAACAGTTTTAGTTACTTTACAACTTTTATCATAAATAAACCAGCCAACAATATAACAGCCTACAAGTCCAGCTGAAACGATTGGACACACACACAACTGGTTGGATCGTTTCCACTTTCTAGAATGGGAGGATTGTTCTGCATTGAGTTTTACTTTTAGTACATTTTCCAGATGATACTTACATATTTTTACTCAACCTAACATTTTCAATGCAGGACTTGTAATTGTAAAAGTATTTTTACAGTGTGGTATTAGCACTTTTACTTAAGTAAAGGATCTGAAAACTTCTTCCACCACTGCTTGCAAGTAACGCAGACGCATAGGGGAAATCCAGTGGCGTAAAAGTACAAGTCTCCAGAAATATAAACAACAAAGTAAAGTACAGATGCGTCAAAATTTGACTTAAGCAGGCCTTACAGTAACCAAGTATTTGCACTTTTTATAACACTGGGCTTCAGATACAACATACAACTGAGTGCTCGTGGAGCTGTGGATGGCCCCTGCGCTCACCATAATTGATGAATAGTGTGGTCCACATTAAGTGACATGCGCCGTTGGTTGTAAGTGGGTGCGATGATTGGGGGGCCTTTTGAAGCTCGGGGGCCGTGGGCTGTGTTTGAACCGCCAACAGAGACCCCTCTTCTCTGTAAAGGACACCAGAATGTGGTTTGGTCGGTAGGGTTTGGGGGTGGGGGGGTGATTGTATTATTCCTGCTGCAACACAGACTTAATTCAAGGCAGATCTGACCCGAGCTCGTTCCTCTCCACTTCTGCTCCATTGGATCAAGTCTTAATCCTGCACTCGCCACATGAATGGGAGACACAAAGAGGGAGCTGCACTCACTCCTGCCATAGACATCAAATGTCACTCAGGTCCATATGCTGTCATGCAGCTTGTGATGGGGATTCCGTGTTGTATATGAAAGCTGAGGGGAGCTTAATGGATGCCTGGAAACACCAGAGCTGGAGACAGACAAACGAGAAGATTGGAGCCATGTCTTGCAGTACAGTATGCACCGTCAACCTGGAATTGATCTTCTGTTGCCCTTTTGTTGTTTTCACTAGTCTTGCATTGCCAGACTTATCTCCATCCACACCACAGACACATTCTGGGATAGGAGAGAAAGATAAAAAGGTCTGGGTTGTTTGCATTTCTTTAGACCAATCCCAATCGTGGAAGCTAAAAAGGTCTCAGGAAAGAACTTGTTCTGGTGGAACATATGCACCCCACAAAAGAAAACGCCACATACATTATTGAATGAAGTTAACTGTTCACACAATACAGTAACGTGACCTATTTAAATTAGCTGGATACATGGTTAAACGTAATTAGCTATTACCAGTGTATCTCCGTGTATACTTCATGCACAGCAATCCCACCAAGTTAGAGATGGAGTGCATATAAACATATATTATTTGTAAATCTTTACAATCATTCCCAGAAAGAACCAAGCAGGCCTGCCTTGTTGCACGATCCAAATGTTTTTAGCGCGTTTCCGTGTCAATGGGATTTTGAGAACGGCAACACAGAGAGCGGGAAGTGAGCAAGATGTTGTTAGGCTTTATCCTGGAAACATACCTCCGTTGACCCAGACTATAGTTTTCACAGATCCACAGGCCGTACACATCCTCCGCCAGGAAAGCCAGAGGAGCTGACCCATGACACCACTTCAAAGTTGCTGCGTTCAAAACAATCTCTAAATAGGAGTGTCTTGGAAGAAATTTTTCAATGAGCTATGACTAAAAAACACAAAGCACCTCAAAGCAACACTGGGAAGCATCCCAACTTCCATCATAGAAACACAAGCCTGCACACTCAGCCAAATACATATTAACTCCTGATCAAGAGCCCGTTATTGTCATATCTTTTCAAAGGATGCCAAACCCAAAACACACACTCTACTCATACACGGCCTTGAGCTAACAAGGGATGCAGACTAAGCTTCAGGGCTTTTCCGAGGACTTCGTGCACCAGACAGCGAATTGAGGCGCTGAGGCACTTGCGGTGGGCTCCATGTTTAGTGTGTGTCACGGTCCAACTCCCACGCAGTGGAAACACAGAGGCCCTGGGGCGGCGGGTGCTACTGAGACCCCCTGATCCCCCCACTGACGCGGCAGGGGTAGACTTGTCCTTCAATCTCCATCTGAAATGAAAGACAGGCCATTGGTGTGCAGGGATGGGCCTCTGATTTGTTCTGTGGTCCCTTTGAAACCGTGCATCCTGCAGAGGAGAGGAGAAAGGGAAACGTCGAGTAAACATGACAGGCAGGATGGAGGAGAAATAAGATTAAGATGTGCAGCTGCAGTGGCTTTACTTTGCCCCAGAGAGGGCAGTGGAATCAATGTGGAAACGATAAGGGAGTGTCAAAAAGTGGGCGTTTAACTCTGGTGGAGACTGTCCTCCCTTTGAAAAAGCGCTTTAAACAATTACGACCTATTTTTACGTTTTTGTGGCGGCGCCTTCTAGTGGCCGTAGTAATTATGACGGGAGCAGAGCAGAAAGTAAGGTAGAAACACAGGATGTTCACACGGGAGGACCGGGATCGAGTAACGTTTGGAAAAAAAAAAAAAACGCCGAGTTTGTTTTACCTTAACGAACATGTGCCTGTGTCACGTGCCTAACGTAACGTCTGATTTTAACCCAAACTGCAATCTTTTTCTTAACTTAAGTAAGTAGTTTTAGTGCCTAAACATAACCAAACCGCAATCATTTCACAATGTGAAAGACTTTTTTTAATTGCGACCTTTATGTTCAATACCAAAGTTTTCTGGTTCAGATATGACATATGATGTAATTAGCCACCTTTAGGTGTGCTATTTTAGGAAACGCTCCTGTGGGTCGTATCAGAGGGTAGGGAGGAAACAACCCATACCGTCATATGGTTGTGGAGGACTTTGTTGCTCTGGTGCCATGGATACAGAGTCCCTAAAGGGACATCTGAGATGCAGTCAGAAGTACTTATCAACCGGAAAACGCAATGAAATCTACCTGATAGTGTCATCAACAAACTAAACTAAATGATAATCAGTTAACTGTTAATTGATTTTATGCTGTGAATGTGAAATGCCCATTAGCATACATTTCCCTTTGCCTTAGATTGGTTTCTCCTGATTAGAAAAGTGAATCAAACTCACCAGAAAATCGTGCTCACATTAAAAAACTTCTGGAGAAAGCTTATGGTGCGCACAAGAAAAAAAAATCTATACTTTCCTTTGGGGTTTCCATATTCTCATTATATTCTAAAGCTCAAATAAATAAAAGGTCAAAGAAGAAGAAATATAAGTATGTTAAAATCCGGGACTTCAACGTCAAAGAGATAAATTACAAGTGTTTTTGAACACTGTTTTGGAGCGGGTTTGCTGTCAGATGAACACTGATCAAAGAATATGTTGAATCCCTCTTGCACAAATGTGTTTTAGTTTGTGCATGGTTTGTGCACAGGCGTGGGCCAGAGAGAGAACGAGTGTGTGAGAGACAAATCGGGAGAGAATCAGACAGATTGTGGTGGCTTTGATGTGCGCTCCGAGATCGGCCCTCAAAATAGTTACTAGGTGGAAAAAAAGCCCAATATCACAGGACAATGTCTCTCTGCAAACCACTACAGTAGAAAAGTGTGTGGCGCTTTGTGTGCGTGTTTGGTGCTATAATTCGCAAATTGCTTGCACACACACTCATTCATGTGTGCCGACTATCGGGATGTCAATCACTGGGAGTGATGAAATAGAAAGAAGTTTTTTCGCTCCAATATCCTCAAGCAGGGCGGACAACTGACACGCCTTTAAAGGGAAACGAAACAGCCCACATCTAAATCTTGTCGTATTCTCTTCCCCTTTAGAAGAAACTTGTGTGATCAAAACTGCCACCAATGTGCTCCCCATATGTCCACTCTTTTGTTTTTGGAGGAATTTGGGTTTTGGGCACATCTTTATGTATCTGTTCTTTGCTGAACATTAAGGGAAGGCTGTGTTTGAGTGAACGCTGACAGCCAGTTATTTAGCACTGACTTGATTGTTTCTTTATCGATAGCACATACAGCTGTATTAGGAAAATCAGGTATTATTTACATGTTGCACTACTTTGTAATCTGCAAGTGACTTCATCATTCAATGTGTTAATTGTCAAAATTTATGTTTAATATAAGATGAACTCAAGTACCCCTTCGCCAACTACCACTTGTTTTGGTCTTCATACAAACAGGATTTGCATGCTACCACTTGCCAGACTGTGGAGTAAGGTCTGGCTCCACCACAGATGCATTTTGGGATAGGAGGGTTTCTTTAAACCAATTGCTATCTTCTTGGGCGGCGCTGAGCTCTGGACGCAGCGGCGGTGACTCTGCAAAATAGTCTCGGGAAGGAACTTGTTTTGGAACATTTGCACCCAGCAAAAGAAAATGCCACATAAAAAACTAAATAAAATTAACTGTTCACACAATACAATAACTTGAGCTATTTAAATTAGCAGATACATGGTTAAACCTCATTGGCTCGTACCAGTGTATCTCCGTGTGTACTTCCCACCAATCAGTCCCAAAATGTCCCAGTTGGAGAGGAAATGCCATACACATATTCTTAGTAAATCTTTACTCTCATTCCACAAAATAATAAGCAGCCCTGCCTTGTTGCACAATCCAAATGTTGGTAACACTTTACAATAAGGCACACAAAAAAGGGTAGTTACTTTTTTTCAAATGAATGAGAAAGGAAACACAGAGAGTGCGGAAGGTGAGGGAAAAAGCCTGACATCTGGCTACATCCTAATATACTTCCATTGATCTAGACTGCAGTTGACTCAGCGAATGAATACTTTTAGGTAGCTACGGTATGCTAACTACATGTTTAGGCTTGCTAATTATTTTACATGCACTCTCAATTGCAACCTGTGGTGTTCAGGTGTTTCATATGACATATATGAGGGATTTATAGCCTATAAATAAATCACAATTTCTATTTTGTTCAGCTGAAGCACCTCCTGTGGTACAAGTACCTCTGGTTGGAAATCTTTGACCTAAATGGGCCAAAACTGTAAGACTCACGGCTTAGCAGAGCAAACAGATCCTTCAGATATGAAGCACATCAAGTAATGTCAATGTTTTTTCAATCTAAACTCCAAGATTACTTCATTTTCTAGCACGGAGCCAGACCCCAGTCACAGCCAACATCTGAATACACCATCACTCACTGAAGTATTACAGACATTACAGACAACTCACAAGCAACGGCGGGGATTTGAAAAATGAATCCACGCATTCACACGGCCCGTCTAATAATTAACGGATGCGATGACTCAATGTGGCCACAGCACGGTATTTATCTGAGGAGGCTGTCATATTTATTTAACTAGGAAGCTAAGACTGCTGAAGTCCAGCCATGTCGTATGTTGGATCGTGTCAGATTGAAACCATGCCACATTAAGCTAATCCCCCGCCCTCCTTCCTCTCTCTCTGTTCTGTTGAGGCAGGGTGGTCCGCGCTCTGGTGTGTGTGTATGTGTGTGTGTGTGAGACTGTCACAACAACATGACCCTCAGAAAATCTCTAACATACACACTTATTCTGCTCAGACACGCACATCTAGACCTTGCATTCATACACGAACACACACACACACACACCAAACTCTGTTCCCATCTGCAGGGGGACAGAAACAACAATGCTGCCATTGACACTGACCCTAACCTCCATCCCATCCCTCCGTCCCCCGGCCCTCATCACCCTCCCACGTCGCCCGGGCCCGGAGCCGGCCATAGGGCCGCGAGAATGCGGTTCAGGTGCAGGACTCTGCTGTTTCCAATTAGCGGGGCATAAATTAGCATTGCTCTCTTCTGTCCTCTCTCCAAACATTGCTGTCTCTTCATCCTTGTCGACCCTCCACACTTCACTCTGCCTCTGACCTCTTGCCTGTATTCCTCCGACACATAAATTCACCTCCTTTATGGTTCTTGTCGGCAACCTCTGCACTCCCCTAACTCATGCCCCGGTGCTGTTAATGCACAGTGTATTTGATATAAAACCTTGCTTTTTTAGTCTATGCGAGTATACATCCGTTGTCATATATATCTGTCTTTGAAAGGAATATAACTTTTTATTTACTGTACCGTGTAGTTACTGTAACTGAGATATTTCACAGAGGACAAGGACATAACCTGACACATTGCGGCAAGGCATGCACTGATAAGGTTACGCTGGGATTCAATTACTCTCCAAGAGGAAATGTAGCCTTATTCCTGGACTTATTACACAGTTTGTTTGCGAGCTTTTTCTTCCACAGGTCAGCCTGTTAAACTGAGTGTTATTTTTCCAGGGCGGAGAGATCAGCTGCAATGTAGCCAAGTAGGACCTGAGGTCACCCTGGCACTGAGAGTTCACATCTGTTCAAATAAATCCTCCAATGTGCCATCAACAGCAAAGAAACACACCCACCCACCCACACACACACACACACACACACACATGCAATGGTGGGATGTATATTTACTCAAGTATTGCGCTTGAATACACATTTCAGGTGCTTGTAATTTACTTACGTATTTCCATTTGATGCTTTTTCATACTTTTATTCCACTTCATTTCAAAAAGACCATTGTACTTTTCATGAAAAAGCCATAGTATAGTATGTCGCAAACAGTCATTATATATAATGTACATGCCTGGGTAGCGCACCTGGTACAGCGCGTGCCAATACAAAGAGGCTTAGTCCTCGACGCAGCAACCACTGGTTCAACTCCGACCTGCGGCCCTTTGCTGCATGTCATTCCCCCCCCTCTCTCCCCTTTCAAGTCTGAGCTGTCCTGTCGGAAAAAGTAAGAATTCCCCAAAAAAACAAACAGTCATAGTATAGTATGTCAAAAAAAGTCTTAGGTAGCATGTTGAGAAAAGTTATAAAAAGTCATAGGATAGAACGTTGAAAAAGTCATAAAACGTCATGAAAAGTCATAGTATATTATGTTGAAAAAGTCATAAAAAGTCGTAGTATAGTGTGTTGAAAAAAGTCATAAAAAGTCATAGTGTATTATGTTGAAAAACAGTCATAAAAAGTCATAAAAAGTCATAGTATAGTATGTTGAAAAAAGTCATAAAAAACATAATGAAAAACAAAAAACATAATGAATATGAAGACAAAACCTTCTGTTTTCAAACCATTCTCCTGTGCTATCTGCCTGACACACACTAGGACTAACTGATATTTACAGGAGTAATTCATAAACAAATGTCATTAAAAGCATAGTATATCACCAAGACATGAAAAAGTCATACAATACGTCAAAAATATATAATACTATCACTTACAGGGGTAAGTCTTATGCCTTTAATGCATTCTATTTTAGTTTTGCTACATTCCAGATATTAGGTAATACTTCTGCACATTTACTTAATTGACATTTCCAATATATTCCAATAATATACACTTTTATTAAATGCAATGTAATGGATCATCATGCCAGTTATTTAATGATAAACACACGCTCATGAAAGCACACACACGGCAACAAAAAGAAAATAGCAAAAAAACAGAAAAGTAAGAAGCTCCATAAAACAATATGTAATCATTCAGTATTTGTTTTTATTTCACATTTCTTACTAAGGCACCTGTCATGTGTGTTGTTTTTCCTTTTTTTTCTTTTTACAAGCTCAGGCTGCTGTTACAGAGAACACAGGGGGGATTTACAGAGCGTGTCCTCCCCAGGCCGTGCACTATTCACAGGGATCAAATACTCCCAAGGTGTAGAGTGTGTGTGTGTGTGTGTGTGCATGCCTGCATGTATATGACTCTATACTCCTCTCTACTGCCGCTACCACCAGAGCTGCAGCCACTGATATATATATTTTTTACAGAGCCAGGACCTCAGTGTGCCCTCTGAGTTTCTCTTTATGAGCTCTAGCTCTTCCCTTGACTTGTAGAGAAAACAAGAGCAGAGCAGGCTTTTATAGGACTCCTGGGGAAAGCACAAAGAAGGAGGCTGACAAAAAAACAAGAGAGAAATTAGTTTGAGGTTTCTGCTGTCTGAACTCTGGAGGACGGCAGGAGAGCGGAGGTTAAAGTGTCTGTTTCCTGAAGCCCTTCACCCTTCAGCTGCTTGCGAGAGAACTGTTAGGGCTGGATAATGATTATTTTCATTGTCTTGTTCTTTTGGTCTATGTAATGTCAGAAAATGGTGACAAATTTAGATCAGTGTTTCCAAAAAAAGGCCGACATGACGGCAACGACGACAACTCAAAGATATTCAGTTTAATGTCACAGAGGAGAGAGGAAAACTAGAAAAGTATCCACATTTACCAAGCTGGAATCAGAACTGATTTGACTTTTATTCATAAAAAATGAGTTAAACCAAAAATCGATAATCAAAATTGGAAAACATTTGGCAAAAAAAAAAGTCTTGTTTTTTTGCCCACAACTTAAATATATTCACTTTGCTGAAGAAACTTGAAACATATTCCCATTTAACACAATCAGAGAACTCAGACCAAAGTGATTCAAACCAATAAATCGATTATCAAAATATTCGGTGATTAATTTAACGGTTGACGACTAATCGATGAATCTCAGCTCTAGAAATATTAGAAAAGATGAATGTTGATGAAGATGAAGAGAAATGGAGGGCAAGCACAAGAAGGGTGTGAACTTTCCCCCCCGACACAAGCTCACTTATGTGGGCTCCCTCCTCCGCATGGAGTCCCGGAGATAAACACGGCTGTTCGTTTAACATCTTTCACCTCTTCCCTGACCTCATTTAATCCCTCTGTTTCCCCTCTAATGTCCATCCTCCTCTCTCTCTCTCTCTCTCTCTCTCGCTCTTAAAAACATCTCTTCTTCACTTCTACTTGTTACTTCAGCTCCTCTCTCTTTCCAGTGTTGTGGTTTTTTAAAGTACAAGTCCTGCATTGAAAATGTTGCTTGAGTAAAAGTATGTAAGTATCATCAGGACAATGTACTTAAAGTAGTAAAAGTACTCAATGCAGAAAATCTCTTTTTAAAAGCTGGAAAGGATCCAAACAGTTGTGTGTTTGATCTTCTCAGCATTTCAGCTGGACTGGAAACTGTCATATTGTTATATGTTATATGTAATTTATAACAAAACATAGTTTTGTGTTTTGTGTGCAGAAATCCTAATGTGTAAAATAACTAGTAACTAAAGCTGTCAGATAAATGTAGTGGAGTAAAAAAGTACAATATGTCTCTCTGAAATGTAGAAGAAGTAGAAATTGGCATGAAAATAAAAGACTCAAGTAAAGTACAAGTACCTCAACATTTTCACTTAACCCTTATAACACGTAAGGGTCAAATTTGACCCGTTTTCACGATCCGATATGTAAATTGTACCATTACCTTTTTTTTCAAACAAGGCTTCATGATATCCCAAGAAACAGCTATACCAACACAACAGAAGATGCTGTCACAATTATAGTAAATTATTTAAAACACACACAATAATACATTTTTTTGTCAAATATCAACCAGTGGTATATTTTAAGATAAAAAAGTCCAAAGGGCCAAACAAATAACATTTAACCCTTGTGTTGTCTTCCATTGGACCATGCACTTGTCGTCCTCCCGGGTCAAAACTGAACATTTTCACTTTTTCTGATGTTTTTGTCTCTTTTTTCAACCCTTTTGGTGCTTTTTTAAAAATGTTTTTGACCCCTCTCCCCCCATTTTACACTTCCTTTTGCTACCATGTATGAACACCATATTACTAGTTTTAAACTTCTATTTGGATTTCATGGGCTTATAGGAAATTATACCTAATGCTGGAGATTAAAAAAAAGAAATGAATAATTCAGACTAATAATAAAGGAAGGATAATCACAGGAGTGTATATGTCAACGTTCAGTCAGGATACTGTTTTTAATTTTTTTTTCAAATGGTAAAAAATTGAACAAAACACTCAAAATTCAATGAAAGTAGAGATCTGATTTTTTGTCGTACCTGCAATGCACGTTGTATGGAATCATGCATGTTATTTTTGGGGTAATTAAAATTAGTAATAGTATCAACTAAAGCCATATTTCTGATACAGACCTTTAGAGAACAGGTCAAATTTGACCCGAAGAGAACACAAGGGTTAAAACAGCGTTTGGATAAAAATGCATACATAATAAGTTAGCTATGAGGTTGTATTTTTTGAGAATTGAGTCTTTTAAATTATGGGTCACATTTGACCCGCACACACAAAAGATGTGATGTGTGTGCAGCTTTGTAACCCATTACAAGGGTTAAGTACAGTACTTTAGTAAATGTACTTACTGTAGTTACATCCCACCACTGTCCATCTCTGTCCAGATGTTCGGCCCTGCAGCAGCAGCAGTGGACCTGGGGCTAAGTGTTGGAGATCTCCAGCGTGGACAGGAATGCTGAGTCCCCATCCGTCTCCATCAGCAGGGACACGTTTGTTTGACTTGCAATGTGATTGTGTTTTCTCTGCCCCACACCTGCAGCTTCCTCTGAACCATGTTCTCCCACCCCTGCCCCTCCTCCTGTGGACTCTCTGGACTCTCGCTGATCAATTGCTTGAACGTGGAAAAACACTCATCCAGCTGCTACTGCTTTTCCTCGTGTGTCATATTTTGGGCCCGGTGTTTCCTTCAGGGGAACCGAAACCTGCAGGGGGAGAGCTGCATCTCAGCCAACAGAAAGTGTTTTCTCTAGGTTTGTGGAAGGTGGAGGTGCACGTATTTGGCGGGGGGGAGTTAAGAGGTCTTTCCTTGAGAAAATTGTAAATTGTTTTTTAATGAATAAATAAAATGCAACTTCACATTTTTGACCATTATTATCACCATACCTGTGTCTAAAACGTTGGGAAAGCTAGAGCAGATAATCAATTACAAAAAAACAACAACACTCAAAAAGCTTAAAGGCGAAGATCGCTAGAAGTCCATTAATCACAATATTTTGATTAATATTAAAATCACAATTATTTAACACAATCCCTCATTGACATCTGGTAAGATGCTGCATTTACTGAACTTGAAAAACAAACAAACAGTGGAACAAATCAACAGTGGAAACACCTTAAACTTTGAAATTTCCCTTTTCACGTTTGAACTGTTTTTTCTCATTCAGAAGACGAGACAAAATAAGAGTTCACTTGCAAAACGCCATATGCAAAATAATTGTTTTACTCAATTGCATTGTTTTTGTAATCATTAGGAGCCGAAACTGAAATCGGCATTACATTTGATTGATTGCACAGCCCTAAAAGTCCACCAGGAACCAATTAGAACCATTAGATCTGAGAAAAGTAATTTAGTTAGTATTGAATCTTACATTGGTATACCATTCGGGGCCCAAAACTGTTAAGTATATAAGTATATAATGTTCTTTACATGTTGGAGAATACCTATGAGTGGATTATATACTCACAATCTCAGAATCTGGGTTTCTTGTATTTAAATTCACAAACAAAGATGGCTTCCATGCTCAAATATAACGATTCATTATTTTGTTAGTTTTGAAGCTCACATTGATTTCACGGGGTCAGGCCGATGGTCCCACAGCCCGATGCTCCCACATATCTAAGATTTTTCCTGACCCCAAATCGGGAGAAAACAGGGATAAAATCTGATACATCTGAAAATCTGATTTATGAAAAAGGAAATGGAACATAGGGCGTACTTTTGAAATAAATCTTGAAATGTGGGAACACAGGCACGCTCTAGATTTTACATTCATTCGGCCTTAGGCAGTGCCCAAAACGGTTTGGGGCGCTGCGTAAACCTGGTAATGTTAAGGGAAAACCCAGACACAGTTTTGGGTAGTTTTCTAATCCAATGAGAAACAAAGCAGACATGCACAGGGCATTGACAGCTCCTGTCTCTTTCTGCTGTTTGTTGTCACTCCTGCTTTGATTGACGGCTGTGAAAAGCCGGCCTCTGGGGGAGTGTAGCGTCGTTACCGGAGGGAGGCAGCTCATGTGGGATCGGCATAAAGTAATTAACCTCCTCTCTGTGTGTTACGAATGTGTTCTCTCCAATCTGGATCTGAGCGGGCATTGTGACTTCCAACAAAACTGCTGTGCAGATCACACGCTCCTCTCATTGTTGGATTTATCAGGCAGCCGAAACCCGCCCTCATTAGTCAATGGGACTCAGCAAGTTGTAGCGTCTAATTCTGCAGGGCCGCCCAAAACTTATCACCCTTCATTTCAACATGGTGGGCTGCCCCGCCGCTGAAACCCCTCTCAAGCTGTTCCAGACATCTGACAACAGCCACATTTATTTATTGACTTCATTTTGCTCACGGGGCGGCCTTTACAGGGCCCTGGAGTGATGCAGAGTTAATGTAGAACTGTTGCTCACGAGTGTTTTTTCACTCCTCCTCCTCCTCCTCCTCCTCCTTCTTCTCTCCCTCCTTTAAACTGCTCTTAAGTGTTTAAACACTCGGGTAATGGCGTGCTGTTGTGGAAGTGAAAAACCATGTGGGATAAAAGAAAAAAAAAAAGGAAAAACATCCCCCCCCCCCACACGAGGAGAGAGTCAACCACAGAGGATGGGATGAGAGCGAGGAAGGCCCTGTTAATCAAAATGAATGAGCACCTCTCAGGGCCCTGGTGTCGGCAGGGGCCACAGAGGTCCTCCACACACACACACACACACACACACACACACACACACACACACACACACGGGATCATGCAGCTCTGGGTGTTAAAAGGAAATCCAGGAGCTTTCATGCATAAAGCTATCAGCAAACAGAACTGCATTGCTGCCAGTGTGTAACGCTGTCACTCCCTGATGTGAGTCGGGTGCAGTTTTGAGTCGTGCATGTGTCACTTTGTGACAAGTAGCATACAAGATGCTAACGAGAGACTTCTGTAATATCAACACAGTAAAAATGGACCTACTTAACAAAGTTGGTTCAATGCTAGCTACAAGTTAGCACCAAACACAACAAAGGCTGTCAGTTGAATGGTGTTTGGAGCTAATGTTAGCATCAGACAACCATAGATAGCTAAAACGTTTTATAAATGGTTCCCATATTCTGTTGTTGTTTGAGCGTTTGAGAAAAGTTTATTATTTCATGGAGGGAGTTGTGTGGAGCTGATTGTCTTAATTAGCTTTGTAGCAACTCATTTGGCAACGGCTTGAATGTAACAGACGTTCATTAATATCAAAAAGTTACACAACTAAGCGTTAATATGGACGGAGATTAGCTCTGCTACTGGAGCTAAAACTCTTGTGTGGGCGGAGATCTTTTTTTCTTTTAAGATGCGGCTTAAAAATGAAATTGCAGCCGTGTAGATGTAACCCATGACTCAAGTCCTACCTAAAAGATAATCACTAACCCACCCACTGCTTGTCATTAAATGACATTCAGGGATAATCAGCTGTTTCTCGCATATTCTTTGCAATTTACAGTCAGCTGGAGAGTTACTATCTACCCTAAAACACAAGAAATACGAGCTATTTTGGCCCAAGATAGTCTGATAAGTGTTTTCATAGGCTTATTTACATTACATTAACTTGAAATAGAAGAGGAGACATTTTCGCCATCATTTTATTAAAAGAGACATAAATATTGGTGCCTTGCATTACCCAAAAGTTATTATTTTATTACTGTCTTCTGTGGATTGAGGCTTATCATGTTTTTGCTGTTTTTCCTTTCCAACTGATTGAATTTAGGCCCTTTCTCTCTCTCTCTCTCTGTCTTTCCTCTCCCCACTGTTGCCCTTATTCCGCGCTTCACAGAACGCCTTCAACTCAGCAGCTTTTTCAAATTTGGGGCTTGCGACACTCAGCCAAAAGCCGCAAATTACCCCCCTCTAGCAGCAGCGAATTAGGAACAATTTTGTGTTAGCTATAAAAAAGAGAGCGAGGGAGAGAGAGAGAGAGAGAGAGAGTGAGAGAGAGAAGTGAGGGGAAAATATAGCTTACACCAGGGACCACCAACAGAGGCACCATGGGATGAACGGGCTCGTTGGCCGACAGTTTGGGTGGCAGGGCGGTGCTAGAAAGCAGCCTCAGTGATCTTCATAGCAATCAATCCCATCATATCACATCTACATAGTATGGCACAACATCCATTACCAAACACAAAGGCCCGAATTAGTGGATTTATGTTGCTGTTGCAGGATGTTTGCAGGCCTATGAATTGGCTTTACAGTTCCCCGGGCACACAGAGACCTGCACCAATGATTAAAAAAACAAAAGTAGGACGGTCCTCTGAGCACCCGGCGTTATTCACTCTCTGGTGACACCGAAAGGGGAAAGGATTTGTATGAGGTGACAATCCACCGGCTGGATTTTTCATTCTCTCTTTCGAAGAGGGTGGGATTTCTGATTTCCCCGACTGTGCGGTTGGTCTTTAACTCTGAGCGAGCATTAATGTAAAAAGAGTCTTTTTTCTTGTTTCTTACAAAGCGTGAGGTTTGGCATGCTCACTTAATCTGCTTCCATTGAGCCAATCCATGTTTTTCCCATTCTGGCACCCTCACTCTACTCCCTTTTAAAATCCATGTCCAAGTTGTAATATGCCACTGCAGACGTTATTGAAGGGGGGGAAACCAAATGTAATTGGGGGCGGGGGGGAGAAAGTGCAGACAGAGACAGGGAGAGAGAGGTAGAGAGTGAACAGAGAGAGAGAGTTTCCAGCTCTCAACTGGCTGCGTCCCCTGCTCTTCATGACGATGCCTGGTGTGGAAGGCAAACCACTTTGTCTTCCTCAGAGATCAGTCAAAACCAGGTTAGGGTTACTGACTCTCATTAGGGCCGGCACACCGGCCGCCAGGCCTCGGACTGTACGACTGAAATAAGAGCCTGCACGGTTACAGCCTGACCCCTCTCTGACACATCTTGGCTCAGATGTTAATTGTGCTTCCTGCTCCCCTTTTTTGATTAACAGAGACTTTAAAGTCTTTGTTTGTCTGGCTAATGGCCCTCATTTAGAGCAATATGCGGTTTCGGGGGGCTGTCCTGGGTGACATCACGCACCCGCTGCCTTTGATCTCAGGTCTGTAAAGGGGAAGCTTAGCTCTTGGTGGTTGGAGGCCCTTGTACCTGCAGCGGGTATATACCTCACACGCCGACGCCAATGCAGGCACGTGGTGGTGGTGGTGGTCCCATTGACAGTAAAAAATGATGGACGTAGAATCTGTGACGTCACCCATTGGTTTGTGGACTGACGTTATGAAGCAAGGAGTTTACACTTAGTAGTAGTCTGGAGATAGAAGTGACCCCATTTGGATAAAAGGGTGGAGCTGGGGAGGACTTCTGAGTGTGACTGGAACGCACCATAAGCCAGTGTTGTTTAGGGTTTCAATGGCCCTGAGCTAAGCTAAATGTTGCCATTTTAGAGATCAATGGTTGAAAATCTGCAGACTTTCTCTTAAGTTACTAGCTAGCACTGCTAGTTGGCTTGGTTGATAGAGGGCTGACCAAGACATTTCTATGCAACCCAAATGTTTCCAGTTACCTTTGATTGATTGAGTGAGAAGACACAGTGAGAGGATCAAAATTTAAGATGAGAACATGGACAACACCAAAAAAAAAGTTCAGGTTTAGTTTAATGTCTACAGTGTTAGCATGGTTAGCATTGCTAAGCCTCTGTCCTGAGGGTCTCAGACTTGCGATCGAGACCATCAACCCATTATGAATAGATTATATATATTTACTGAAGTATTAAATATTACTTATATTATTTATTAGATTTCTTTTTGGAGCCAGTGAAGTTGCCCTCTGCTTTAATGGTACTTCCGCATTGGCTTCACTTTTCAGGCAATGGATTTGCCGCTTGGGTGGTACCCAAAAAACCTGGAGAGGGGTGTCGTGGTAACGCCAAGCTCAACGGGCAGGGTGAGGGCATGAGGATGCCAGTTGGGGACGAAAAGGGCACCATGAAGATTTAAAGTAAAGAGCAACAACAGATGGGGAGGGGGGGAGACCAAGACCAAGTCCCACCCAGTGAATCCTGATTGGCTGAAACCGATGTCATAGAGATGAGGCTCTATCTGCAATAAACTCTTGAATGCAACTGCAGATGTTCTGAAGAGGCCTAATGGAGCGGTGAATCAAAAACAAGCCATGGTCTACGAGTAAGAGGAGGATTTCTAAGAGGTTTAACATAGTTTGGGTTATGTGGAAATTATTAAGACACAATGTTCAAGTTTAGCTATTTAAAGGCTATTTAAAGAAGTCACAGACTTATGTTTGGTTTACTTCTCTTCCATCAGATCATTCACTCGCTTTTTTACTGTTTGCTTTCAGTTGCTGGTGTTTGTTTTTCCTTTCTACCTTTTCATTTCTCCATCCTTGCCATTTTATTGTTCCCTCTGTGCCCAGCTGCAGATCTCTCTCCTCTCTCTCTCTCTTTATTTTCTCCCACTCCCTCTGAGCGCGTGGCTGAGGTGTGAGATCATTCTCCTTCTGGGTGGCTTTCCTGCTATATGTCACTGTCATCTGTTGGCACTGAGGCTTGAGGGGGGGGTCCCCCGTTTCCAAAAACACACCACACTCCGCTTCACCACCCTGAGCATAATAAATTCTTGGGCACGAGACTGGAGAGGGGTGCACCAACGGAGAAGCGTGTTTTACTGGGCTTGGCAAGGTAACACATAGACCGGTGAGAGAGGGAAAGCAGAGAGAAAGAGGGGGAGTAAAGGTAGGGGGGGGAGGGTGGAAGATTTATAATTGAATAACTCTCAGATGCAGGGCAGCGGGGATTGGACCTGCCAGGAAAAGCAAACGCCAAGGAGTGAGTGAAGCCTGTGGAAATCAGCCATTAAAGTGAGAGGAGAGAAACCCTGAGCCGTGATCTGCCTCAGCAAGAAGGTGCGAGATTGACTAATGATAACTGAAAAACCACCACACCTTTATACTCCCCCCAACGCTGATTCTGTACTTGCACAAATCAAACTTTGGAAATACAAATCAGTCTCTGGCAATCGGGTGTTCAGTTACACACCATAGCATCACAATGTAGAGCTCACTTCATTGAGTAGTGTTACTTTTTATAGTACTGTTCCCAAATGTTAAGCACAACAAGTTTTATCTTAACATACACAAGAATGTATTGTTTATTTGAATACAAAAAGATGCAGGACAGTTTAAACTGCACATATTAATACTTAGTGACAAATAGTGACACGAACATTTTAGCGCTGTCAATCATCGCGATTGATTTGGCATGATCGCGATTAATCACAAATCATTCACACATTTTGTATCTGTTCTAAATGTACTTTACAAAGGATACTTTTTCAAGTTTTAATGCACAAGTGGTGTTTGAGACTGGACGTACTCCGGTAGTTCCCATCGACAGTACACGTAAATATCTTTAGTTTTGTGGAGAGAAGCATCTGGAAGGGCTTTGCAGCTCAACTTGCCGTTCAAAAGAAACTTTTCTTTATCCATTTCTGCTCAAAGAGCGTTGTTCCTGCTTGCCAGACACAACGTTGCTGCTATGTCGCTTCCTGAGTTTTTGAAACTGCGGAGCGTCCAGAGGCCCAAATCAAAGAACATGCGTTTGTTAATTGCACGTCAAATAAATTAGTTGCGTTAAAAGGATTTTGTGTTAACTCATTTATCATCGTGTTCACTTTGACAGGCCTAAGAAAATTATAAAGAGCTAAAGATGATTATAACAGTTTGCAACCATACCTTATTTTGGCCAAAAGTTGTATAAAAATAACACTAACCCGGTGTTATATTATGCCAAATGTAATGTGTATATACAAAAAAACAAAACACTATGGGGCAAAATTAACCTAGTATCCATGGGCAAAAAAACCACCACACCACAATATAAAAAATAACAACAACATCCCATTGTTTTGGGTATTCTACCAACCAGCACTGCGTAAAGTTACACCCAATATTGCAGATTTGAGTGTGTAGACAGCAAAAGTCCCATAAAAAACAGCAGACTATAAGAGAAGAGAGGGAAAAATATTTGAAGGGGATTTATTCCAAATTATGCATTCTCATTCCTTATGAAGCTCTGTTTTTTCTCCATCCTGACTGAGCTTGCAAGTTTTTTTGACCCCAGAATGCACCACTCTCGCTGCTTGGGCTTTGGGTGTTTTGCTGTGGAAGCAGAAGGAGTAAAGCTGAGTTTATCTTGCCTGTTTGGCTTGGCGTTTGCGAGTAGAGAATGAAAGCACGGTACGGCGGCGTTCTTCGGCATGAACGGCACGCCGCCTGGGTCGACTCACTGTTCCCAGAGAAATGAGCTCCACATCAGAGGGAAGTTACCACTTGTGATAACCTCAGGACTGATAATCCACGTGGAACTGAGCAGAAACACTGCAGCCAGAGGTATGCACCATTGACAGGTCGTCACATAAATGTCCATTCATCGTGTGATCCATCACCTTAATGTGGCCTCGTTCTCTGTGGGTGACGCATTCAATTTAAAACACGACCCCCTCGTGTCCGATTCTGAGTGACTTTGCAGATTTACATTAAATTTAAGTTGGAGACGAATCATAAAGGATGTACTGGGGGGGAAAAAAGTATAGTTGAGAAACAGGAAAATCTTGCTGCCAAACATTAAAAGAAGAAGCTTTTACTCTTAATAGAAGTGAGGATTTAATAAAGCATGTCACACTCAATGACGCACAGAGGAAAAAGGAAAGTAAAAAGACTTAAAGGAGTGAACTGGCAACTTTTAAACCCCTTCAGGATGGAAACCTGACACAGACACACACAGTGCCTGGCACTATCTTTGTGGGGACCCGGCATTGACATAATGATATCCGTAGCCCCTTACCCTAACCTTAACCCTTACCCCCACCCTAACCATAACCTAATTCTAACCCTAATGTTAAAACCAAGTCTTAACACTCAAACAGCCCTTTAAAGTTGTGGGGTCCAGCATTTTGGCCCCACAAAGCTGTCGGGACCCCACAAGTATAATGGACTCCCCATTATTGGACCCCATGAATGTAGTTAAACAAGAACACACACACACACACACACACACACACACACACACACACACACACACACACACACACACACACACACATACAGACACAGTGACATGCTTATTTTATCAGGTGCACCGGCTTGTCTTCCCTCCCACCCCTCCACCCCCTTCAAAAAAAACGACCCTGACTCCCCCTCCTTGCCTAAAAGTTAGTCCCTTCTTCAGTTTTCTCTTCTCCTGGAACAGGTTCATTATGACAACAGAGATTTCTTCATCTGATGCCTTTTAGGGCAGTGAGTCCTAACCGGGGGTAATTTGACGTAAGATTTACAGTAACTTACTGGCAACAATTGGCAGCAAATTAGTGGGAATTCTTTTTACAGTAAAGGTACCGTACTTCCATTTACAGTATTTTATGTATTCATTGTAAAATACAAAACAGTAAAACACAACATAAGATAAAAAAGTAAAAATACAGTAGTTTACTTTACTATTTACAGTACTACAGTGGCTATATTGTAATTTTTTTTTTTACTGTAATGCTTTGACTACTGTGATTTCAACTGTACTACTTAGACTAGTGTGATGTTGTCAACAAGGTTGTAATGTAACTTTACAGCATTCTACTGTAAAAATCATATAAGGTAGTGTTACTGTGAAATTACAGCCGTCATTTACAGTGTATGTTAAGGAAAAGGTCGTGGGTGGGCTTACGTTTCCGTGACCTTTAATGCACAAGTGGTGTTTGAGACCTTTAACGTGACAGTTAAAAGAAGAAAGCGACTTTAGGAAACACGGGGGACACCAACCCCGGTCTCCTGGGTGAAAGTCCACCACCCCCCACCCAAACCTATCTGCATTTCATACTAGGCTTACTCGCTAAACCCCGTGTAGCTGCTGCTCTCCCCGGGGCTTTCCACAAACACGCAGCAGGGCGCCTTTCTCGTCCCATCAGACGCTGACAGATCAGTTTAACGAGTGCCTTTGGTTTGCAACTGGGTCTGCTTTGCTACATCCGGGGGGCTAAATAACACAAGAGGAGGATGAAAATAAAAATGTATGTATTTATGTAGATTTAAATTTTGGACATCCCACTTTAAAAAGAGGTAAAAAAAGAACAATTTAAAAAAAATCCAAAACTGGGTCTGCTTTGCTACATCGGGGGGTTAAATAACACAACAGGTGATGTTTGGAACAGGCCTATGGAGAAAGCTTTGAACAGCACAGGAAAATAATTCACACAAATGAAGACATTTGCACCATATTTTGATGCATACTGTAGATAGTCACCAGAATGCTCCCAAACTTATAATGTGCCCCCCCCCCCACACACACACACACACACACACACACACACACACACTGCCAATGTTGAAACAAAACCTACACCCTTGTCTACACTGCAACTCCAACTCTTGAAAACTTCATCTTTATATTGAGCTGTGACGTTCTAACTGACCACAAGCAAAACAAAAATCCCATCTTTTTCTGTGTATTTGGTTTCCCAATCAGATAAACTCTAATAACAGAAGTGCTGTGTGATTTCAATCTCATGTCGGATCAGTTCAACCACAGTTCTCGCCGCACTGTTTGAGATTAGCAGTGTAAATAGTGGACATTTGGTTATGACACCCCAAAAAAGGAAGAAGAGAAAACCTCAAAACAGATTGAATTAGATTCCTTTTTTTAAAGGCGCATCTGTAGAATCTTCTGAGTGGAGCAGAGAAAAAAGGGGATACAGGGAGGATGTGTTCTCTGTATCTTTTCAGGCAAGTTTAACAAGCTCCCCATCAGGTAACAATCTTTTTTATTTGTTTCAGCCTCTCTCTGGGTGCCAAAGTCTGCTAAAGAACTGAAGCGTGCGGTGTGATCCATCAGCCCCGTCCAAGGGCTTCAGCGCGGTAATCCATCTAAACCAGACTCAGAATAGAATTAAATAAATACTTCCATGCTCTGAAACCTAGAATCGTTTAACTACTGTCACTCTCACATGGGAAGCAGGCGCTGACTTTAAATGCAAAAGAAAGAAAGGAGAAAATAAAACTGATATTCTGAGTTATAGGACGGAGAAAACGGGGCAGGAAAGTTGCAGGGTAGATAAAGGCATCACATGTAGAGTCACTGATCGTGTCTCCAGGTGAAATCACACACAAATCATTTGTTTCAGGCTTAGATGATGGATTAGAGTTGGAGTTAATTAGTCTGAGTTTGATCCAGCTGAACATGCATCCACCCGCCTGTAAATGAAAATATAACCATATATCAACATTAGCAGTCAGAGGGTACAGATGTCTCTGTGAAATGTTACTTCCAGCGAGTATTGGCACTTTTTAAGCAACAAATTGTTATTTTTAATAAATCAAAGTGTTGGATTGCTTCTTGAAGGAAAGGAAAAAAAGAATACTTTGAGTTTTTAATTGTTGCATCAGTTCTCAATATAACATGAAAAACTTGTGCAGCTTATTAAGATGCAAGGTTAGAGGAATTTGGAAGAAGTTACCTCTTTAAAATGAAGATTTCTTTGCTCAAATAGCCTACTTTAGGACAAAACAGACTCTAGAAACAAGTCAACCAACATGTTTTCTTAACCTAGGTAACGCAGAATAATAAAAATAGAATAGGAAGAATAAATAATACGCTAAAAGGCACTTTTGTGGGAACATTTGGGAGGTTTTATGATCTTCATGATCCAACAGATGAGATTATGGATTTGACATGAAAATGTGTTTGGACAGATTTTCAAACGGTGCAGGCGGACAGGAGTGTGTGTGTGGCCCTGCGACATAAGGCAATTATAGGCATGTATATATCCAGCTTTATATCCATGAAGAGAACACACACACACACACACACACATGTAAATGTACATTTCATTTTTGATTAAGCTCTATTTTTGCTGTTTTTATATTCTCATTTTTAATTGTTTGTAACTGCTCTTTAATGTTTTATTCTAAGCATTTTGCCTTATTGTTGGAATGTGCTGGAATAAAACTGCCTTACCCAAGTTATAAATTGTTCATAATTTCAAGTGTGACAGAGTCAGACTTTGACACCAGGGTCTCTCCAACACTGACCTAACATGCTGCACAAAGCTGCATCTCCTTTTTTTTTTTTTTTTTTGCATTGGAATATAATATTTTTCAAGATGTCTGTGAATGTTCCCAGTCGTCCAGGTCATGGGGGTTCTCTGTGATAAGCAAGCCAAAAGGACTTGTAGAAAGCCTTGAAGAGCCTTCAAATATTTCTAAGAAGTCCAGTTGACTTTGCTTATCAGAGAAATATTTTACCACATTTTTTTTCCAGTTTGAATAGCCTTAAATAAATAACTTGCTCTCAGTCGTCGATAATACCGCAAATCCTCTATACTACACATACCGACAAAGATGTATTTTTTGTGTGTTTCTCTTTTCTTTAATTGATTATTTGATGCGGAATTGAAGCACATTTTTACATTTAGGCCTCAGAGACCTGCAGCTTATTTTAGTCGTCAAATTATCATTCACTATTGTTTTTTAAATTACATTTTGTTTTAGTTCCTTTTGTTTGTGATACACATTTGAATAAAGTAGTTTGGTTTTACTGCCATTATTACGAGTTATTATACCTAATTCATGATTAAATCAGCGCAGTAAGGAACTGAGGGTTAACACATGACATATTTAAGCAAGTCTGGCGTTTGGCTAAAGAAATAGCTTCTTATCACAAAATGCAACTGAACGCAATGTTTAAATATTCACTTTTATTTTTATTCACTTTCCAAAAAAAAGTCAAAGAAACTCGTCATTTAAATATTTTAACAAAAGAAAAGAGGCCATTTTATGTTCACACAAAAAAGGGGTCTGCTAAAAAAAAATTGCCATAAAAGTGAGAAGGAGAGAGAGTTTTTTTAAACATATCTACAACATTCTTCGAAAGCAGCTTCATCCCACTTAACGGTGGAGAAATTCTGCGTAAAATGTCTCTGTTACCTGAGAAAACGCGAGTTGAAAGTCAGATGTGTGTGTTTGTATGTTATTCGTTGTTAGCGATGTGTTTTGGCCAGGTCCACGGTGCCACGCTGTAGTTTCTGAAACTCCGGATGTAAAGTGAGAAAGTGCGGAGACGCAGCGGGGTGGAAGAGCGCAGGGGACGCGTAAGCGGGGCTGGAAGTCAGCGGAGAGGCGTATTGGGCCGGGGAGAAGGCGTCGATGCCGGGCTGCGCCTGGAGGAAAGCCTTGGCTGTGAGCGCGCTGCTGCGGGAGAAGAAGCTGGAGAGAGCCGGTAAGATGCTGCTGACAGGTGGGACGCCACCGGGGCCGCACGGCGAGTGCGCGTGGTGGTGGATGTAAGGGTAAATCTCCAGCCCTGGCAGCTGCAGAGCCGCCGCTCCGAACCCGTAGGAGCCGTGCGCAAAGCCGCGCAGTCCGCTCGGCTCCAGGTGCTGCTCCTTGAGCGGATCGAAGCGGAAATGCTGCCGCTTGAAGCGCTTCCTCCGCCGCAGAAAACTCCCGTTCTCAAACATGTCCGAGGAGTTAGGATCCAGCGTCCAGTAGTTGCCTTTCCCAGGGTTCCCCGGCTCCCTGGGCATCTTTATAAAGCAGTCATTGAGCGACAGATTGTGTCTGATAGAGTTCTGCCAGGCGGGGAATTTCTCCCGGTAGTACATGAAGCGCTGGCTGATAAAGTCACATATCTCGCTGAGGGTGAGTCGTTTCTTTGGACTCTGCAGGATGGCCATCGTTATCAGAGCGATGTAAGAGTACGGAGGCTTCACCGCCGCGGGACCTTTGCTTTTAGCAGGAGAAAGTGAAGGAGACTCTGGGTCAGGGCTGTAGCTGTCCCGCTCTTTGCTCTGCAGGCTGCTACTGCTCCGCGACTCATCCACAGGTAAGAGCTGCTCCTCTCCGCTGTCTTTGACTCCTTCCCCTACTACGTCGATAACAATATCCTCCATGATGTCCAATGTCATAGTAGATGTCCGCGGGTAAAGCCAACACCACCTGTCAACAGGTGGGAGAGAGACAGCTTCTTCTCTTCAATGCGAGGGTTTGTTTGTTTGGTATTTTACGCACGACTCATCTCCATTCACAAAAAAAAAGTGAAAATCCAAACACAATGCCCAATCCTCCTACTTTCCCCACGCAAACTCTCCAGACCACGCGCGCTGATATCCTTTAATTTGGTGCATAAACGCGCAAAAGAGCGTTCAGCCTGCAGCGTTGAGTGCTTGTGCGTAAAAGCGTAAAAAAGTGTGCGCGTCCTCTGAGGTGTCCAGCATCATCTGTAATCTGTTGCTTTCCTGTGTGGGTCGGGTGGATGTGATGTCACGTTGAGGCACGCGGGGTAAAAAAAGGGATCCTGACCAATGAAAACGACTCAAAGGGTGTCGAGAAAGGCCTCCCATCAGTGCGCTATCATCATCGGCTCATCGGTTCCAAGTTAGAGGAAGTTAGAGATCCTCCACTCAGGGGAAACATCCCGGTGAGCAGGACATCAGAAGGAGACTTTTAATAGAGAGGAGCCCACAGTTGTATTCAGGCTGATGATTTCAGAGTTCAGAGTGGCCGCAAAAATGTGAAATTGTAACAATACATTTGAATAAAATGAAGACAAAATAAGATAAAGCGATATTTTCCTCACAGCTGAAAGTCACAGACTTGTTATTTAACTGCTCTCAAACGTATTATTATTAAAATATTATAATTTTCCAAAAATGGGCTATTTCATTGTTATTATGTATTATTGAATTTGTTTTATTCTGTGTAAAAAAATCGGAGAAATTTCTTTTGAAAATAACTTTCCTTTTCATTTTGCATCGACCCATCTTTTTATTCTGTGTAAAAACCTGACAAATATATATATTTTTTAAAATAACTTTCTGTTTGATTTTATATCGACCCTTGTTTTTTGTTTTTTGTTGGGGGGGCGGACTAGAGGAAAACTTTCATTTAAATGTGCCACGCTGATAATGGTGATAGAGGACTTTAAAGACATATTCTAATTTCCAAAATAAGACGATAGCCACTTTAATGACACCAAATCATAATCCTGAATTTAAAGACTGAGGAGGAAAATCCCCAAACGCTTCTCCACGTGAGGCAGGGACTTACACCTTAATCCCCCTCGGTGCTTCTGCAGCCGCTCTTTACGCACACTTGACGCACAATTACATGTTTTCAGACGCAGAGGATCAAACTGGAATGACTGCGAAAGTAATAATTAGTCGCCTGCATGCATGGTGACTTTTTTGATTTATCTGATAAGACGGTGTGGCTTCTTTTTTTTTCTAAACTTACACGCAGGCGATCGTTTCCTTGAGAGAAATATTGATAAATATCACCATGTGTGAAATGGAGAAGAAATAGTTGGATGTTCTGCTCTATAACCTGAGATCTTCTGGGTTAGAAACTCTACCCCCCCCGGTCAGATTATCTGCTTTAATAATGGGCAACTGAAAGCATGAGGGTAATATTGGGATGAAAGTAATAGATTTTCACTTGCTCAGACATTAAAGAGAAGCGGGGAGAGGAGGGCGCTTTTGGTATTGTTGGGAGGCCTCTGGTTGTTTGTGTTTAATGATGGAGCCCTTTGTTGGGGATTCCCACATTTCCTGCCTCTAATCGTATTGATACCTCCGGGCAGAGGGGGACTGGGTCCGGACTGGGTGGGCTATACGGTACCAGTAAAGCTGCAGATGATTTCCCAAATTCATCACGCATGTCTTTAGATTGGAAACAGGCCTGTGCGCGTTGTGTGGTTCCAATAATAACGCGAGAGCGGCAGCGTCAAATCACTACAAAAGCTGAAGGTATATGGCGCAAATCTTTACGTTTCCAGAATTATATGTCACGTAGCCATAGGCGAAGTGCCCCCCCCCCCCCTTCTCGCCAATATTTATAAGAGCTTTATCTCCCCCAATAAATATGAAAGACAACCTACACAAAGGAGGTAAACATATATGTTCAGGCGGCTCAAAACTGTGTGTCTTAAACTGCTATTTTGTTTATATTTGTCTCTGTTTCGGTATTTATTGTTTATTTTTATAACTGTTTAATATGTTTGTTTGTATGTATGCAGCCAATCACAAATGTAGTTCCACTACTGTGGCAATAAACTGCTTTCTGATCCTGATTCCGAGAGAATACTCGACTCTACATCGGGGGGGACACAACAGGAGCGTGGAAAACAAAGATGGGATTTCTTTGTGATTTGAAATGTCTTTTATGTAGATTTCAACTTTGGAGCTTTATTTAAAAAAATAAAATATATAACAAAACCTCCCCAAAGCACCTGTGGTGTTTTGAATAGACCTAATGTAGAAAACTCTGAACAATACAGGAGAATAATTATTTCCTTTGCATACATACAGACAATTGCACCATAAATGGATGCATACAAATTGACCTGAATGCAGGAAATGAAGTGTTTGACGCTCAAAATTTTATGGGCGACGACCCCCAGACCCCCAGACCCCCAGACCCCCGCACCCAGTCATAACGTGTCCCCACCAGTTTGTCCTGCTGCACACACGCAGTTGCATCAATGCTTTCCGATGTTGCATTTATGGCCTTCCACTTTCTGTTTTTGGTCATTTTTGTAAGAACCCCCCATCATAAATACATGCACCATTACAGTTGGGGTCCCAGTCTAAGGTGTTTGGTCTTCTTTTTTTTTATAATAATATAGTAAAATATGGATTCATTCAAATCAACAAGGCCTTCTTTTCTTTTCTTTTACCCGGAAGACGCATTACGCACACGTTTTAACAATAATAAATCTGCTATCTAACAAAACGGCCCATTGTAGAGATCTTATTTGTTTCGTGCCACAGATGAATAAGCGGGAGAGTGAAGGTCTGGGTGTAATAACAGGATTTGGCAGGAACTAAACAGGCCTAGGGGATCTCGCTGGATCATTCTGGATACATGAACTTACATCCGTGCGGGCCAGATACCGGGTTAGGTGAAGCTGTTACGGGGCTACTTCAGTGGAAATGTTTTCTTATCTCAGTGAAAACTCGAAGCCATTCGCATGATTCAGAGAGTGATAAAGAACGGAGCGTGTTTTTCATTGGGAGAGGTTGAAACAGCTTCAAAGAGGCTGAGGTTGTTTTCACATAATGCCCCCTTTCTCTCTCTCTCTCTCATCTTGATTCCCTTAAAATCTTGGCAGTGCAGTGGGCAATAATATAACGTGTAATTTAAGGTATCATGAATCATAACTGCACTAAACAGAGTCAGACAACGGAGAGGTACTGAGCCAAACACATCTGTGTGACACGCGCGCACATGCACGCGCACACACACACATACACATACACATACACACAGTTTTAGGGGAGGCTACGTGTGTAAATTTCATGAGCTGAACTGGTCATTAACACACTATTTATAGGCTGACAAACTGCTCTATAACATAGAAAGTGATCCAACCTGTTTTCTCTGTCTCTCTCACTTTCTGTGTGTGTGTGTGTGTGTGTGTGTGTGTGTGTGTGTGTCATCATCTCTTTGTACTCTTGTTTAAAACTACTTTCCCCAGTAATCGTTAAGGAGGAATGACACATCTGTATCTGACAGCAGCACTCTGACTTTGTGTCGCCATCTTGTGGTGTGAGAGTGAGAAACGCCTCTAATAAGTAACAACACTTCAAAGAAAATAAAGATAATTATTTTGGGGCTTTTTTGCCTTTAACAAGACAGTTAGGGGAGAAAGACATGCACGAAATCATCACAGGTCGGATTCAAACCCTTGACCTCTGCGTCAAGGTATAAACCTCAAAGTACATGTGTATTGCCGGGTGGAATTTCCCCCTTTTGTGATCTCACCCTGCCTCTCCTCTTCATCCCCGGTGGGGTGGGGGTGTCCATCCCAGTTTCTCAAAGTCGAAAGTTATGTCTTTTTGTCCAAAGTACAAAGACATTCAGTTTAATATGATATAAAACACAAAAGAGCAGGACACCTCCATATTTGAAAGACTGAAAACTGCTTTTTCTTTTGCTAATTTTGCATGAAAAAGTACTTCATGGACTGTATGAATATACAGTTCATGTAACCCTGAAAATGTCAACGTTAGAAATATCAAATAACATTGGAAAAAAATAACATAACAAAGCACCCACAACATTGAAAAAGTGACAAAAATGTCAGAAAAAGCAAGAAAATGTTGAAAAATTTTTTTTTTCCCATGGTTGACGGGAAGACAACACAAGGGTTAACAGGAACAATTTCACACACATTCATACAGTGTGGTGCCACCTGCTCATCAGATACACACTCACACACCTTCACACTCCGATGGCGCGTCATCGGGAGTAACTCCGTGTTCAGTGTCTCACCCAAGGACACTTGGACATGGGCCAGGAATCGAACCACCAGCATACCTGCCAACACTCCCATTTTACCCGGGTTTCTCTGTCTTTTTAGCCCCATCTCCCAGACCCCTGACGGTTTCTCCCGGGAAACTTGTGTAATTTGCATGGCCCAAACTCCTTCATAAATAATGACTAATGCTGACCAGCTGTCAGATCTTGTATGAAGTCTACCTAAGCCACAGCCAGCCATGACTTAAACTATTAATCGATTATCAAAAGATGATGATTTTTCGATCGTTGCAGCTCTAGTGATGATTATTTCCAGATTGCTACTATCATGAAGCAGTGATTAACGAAGATCGGATTGATTCATTGAGGTAAATGAGACGGTTTTATGAGGAAACAGAGCAGACCGATAGAGTCCCATACAGCACTTTGTAAGATTTGCTGCACATGATAACAAAAAAAAAAAAAAAAGCCAAGATCGAATGATACTCGATCGTCGGTGTAACTCACAAAGGTGTTGACATGCTGAATAGTTCTTTAGTTAAAATATTAAAGGAGACTAAAAGGAAGAGCAGGAGAACAACTTGTGTGCAAGGAAAGGACAGAAAATGAACAGCAGGATGTTGATGAACACATTTCATGTTCTATGATGCAATTATATTATAACGTGATTTACAATTGTGATGACAAGTATTGAGTGTTCAGAGCTGAACTACATTCCCTCCTACCACTGCTAAATGTTGGGTTTAGAACAAGTTAGAGAGTCCCTTGATTTGTCCAACAGAGGGAGCTCCTACACAAATAATAAAGAGAGTTATACATTACATCCATCCATCCATAAGCTTCAGGCACTGGGCTAACACAAGTCTTTAACATACACACTGGGTTGATTCCAGTTTAGGATTTGCATGCAAATTGTCTGGTGTGACGTTTTTCCTCCCTTTTTTTTAACCTTTATTTAACCAGAAACAAAACCTTTTTTCAAGAGAGTCCTGGCCAAGACAGACAGCAGTGCAGTCACACAACCACACAAACACAAAGTACACAAAAACATCTAACACAGCAAATATTTCCCAAAGTCAACCACAATCATAAATACATCAGGTGATGACAGATACAGACGGATGTGTCTGCTGCCCTTAAGTCATTTAACATCCTCTCGAGAGCGACCAATTAGACCAGCTCATTACGTTTCAGGGATTTCTGTAAGTTGTCCCAGGTAGAGGGAGTCGCAAATGTTTTTAACGCCTTTCTGCTGACTGAAGACGTGAAAGACACAGAAACACACTGCACTTTGGTGAGGATGCATCAGTGCTCTGCTGACCTCAGTGAGCATTTATCCTGAATCACTTGACACTAAGAACTACTAGACCATGCCAAATGCCTGCGGAACAGAAATTTCCAAGATCATTTTCTATTGGGACGGACAGCAGCGGTCTGTCCTCAGTGGCGTGTTTGGCCCTGAGCTGCTGTCAGACGGAGCTCGAGGATGGAAGGAATGCAGATGTTGTGTTTTAAAGCTCAGCGCATACCAGAGATGCTCACAAGTCTCTGAGCTAGAGTCCAAGACTCAAGTCTCTAGTCTCTGAGCTAGAGTCCAAGACTCAAGTCTCTAGTCTCTGAGCTAGAGTCCAAGACTCAAGTCTCTAGTCTCTGAGCTAGAGTCCAAGACTCGAGTCACAAGTCTCTGAGCTAGAGTTCAAGACTCAAGTCTCTAGTCTCTGAGCTACAGCAAGTCAAGTCTCTGAGCTAGAGTCCAAGTCAAGTCTCTAGTCTCTGAGCTACAGTCCAAGTCAACTCTTTGAGCTAGAGTCCAAGTCAAGTCTTTGACCTAGAGTCCAAGTCAAGTCTCTGAGCTAGAGTTCAAGACTTAAGTCTCTAGTCTCTGAGCTAGAGTCCAAGTCAAGTCTCAAGTCTCTGAGCTACAGTCCAAGTCAAGTCTCTGAGGTAGAGCCCAAGTCAAGTCTCTGAGCTAGAGTCCAAGTCAAGTCTCAGAGCTAGAGTCCAAGTCAAGACTCAGAGCTAGAATCCACTCAAGTATCAAGTCTCTGAAATAGAGTCCAAGTCAAGTCTCTAGTCTCTGAGCTAGTGACTAAATTAAGTCTCTGAGCCAGAGTCCAAGTCAAGTCTCTAGTCTCTGAGTCCACATTCAGGCTTCTTTTGTTTGGGCCTTGTTTGAAGTTTTAAAAGCCAAAGCTTTTGAGAAAAATGGCACAGCAGATGCAGACATGGTTGACATGGTTGTTGTCCTCTCTCATGTGGCCAAGATTATGGATTTTGGATTTGAAAGTTGGAAATAATCCCTGGTGTGAATAATGGTAACCTCCTCCCCTCCTCCTAATTAGGTTCTTCTTAGGTACAGTATAATGAGGTGCTGAGCAACCGCTTGGGGAGTTTTGTGAGAGAGGAGAACTTAAAAACAGATTAGGGACCGCACGGTGAACAGTTTTAACAGAAAACCTAAGGTTCACTATGTTCATTTGCAAGCAGTGTTGTAGTCACCAACTGTTGACTCCTAATCAAGTCTTGAGTCACCAGTGTTTGAATCCGAGTCCAAGTCGAGTCACCATTTCAAGCCGCCAAGTCGGAGTCTTCTTCTTGATTGTGCGTTCACAAATGCAACACGTAGCGGTGCTCTTTCCAGCAGTGGATCTGAAATCTGTCATAAATCCTCGAGTCCGAGTCTAAGTTATCGGTGCATGCGCGAGTCCAAGTTGAGTCACGAGTCCAGAAAATAGTGACGTGTGTCGGACTCGAGTCCCAATGATAAGTTGATTCTCATTTTGGATCATCAAGTTTATCATTGTAAAAAGAAGTGATTTGTATTTATTGGATTCTTCTGCTATTTATTTGTAGATTATTAAATTTGGACTTGAAATTTGGAAACTTCTCTTTCCTCCCCTCCTGCTAACCAAGTCATTCTCAGATATAATGATGCGTTTGAGTGAAAGAGGAAGACTTAAAAACAGACTAGTGACCACCATGTGAACAGTTTTCAACATAAAACCTAAGTTTATAAAATGTTCTGTTGAAAGTCAACCATGGAGAATGTATTTTATGACATTAAAATCTTGGATAATCAAACATCTCTATGAGTGCTTTATCTTACAAACGAGTCACAATCATCCTCCAAAAGGCAACGAAGCGGCGTGTAAATGAGCAAAGGAGTCGCAATAAAACATTGGAGCTCTGTTCCAACCCTGCTTGCTTCTTGTTTTCTCCGTCCTGCAGCCTCAGATGGGATGATAATCTTCCACTCTCATCATCTTTGACATCTTGGCATCACTTTGACAGCGTGTTTCAGCTTGTCCAAAAAGGGACAAGGAGGCATTTCACAGGAAAATGCATCCTGGTGTGAGAAGAGTGTTTTTCACCAGAATCTCCCGATAAAATGAAAAGATGGGTCGCAGAGTTCTGTGACGTCAACGGGCAGACGGTGGTGCGTTCAGGCGATGATACTCCACAATCCGGTGTGGAAACACGTGCCCATCAGGGCTGCAGCTGCACTCTCTCTTTCATGAGGCTTTCCAAAGTTCAGATGTAAGAAATCTCCGAGGTCAGCAGGAAAGGTCAGCACATTATTATGAATCCAACATATTAATATGAAATATACATTGACTTACTTGTGAATAAATGATTCACACATTGAAGATAACCTTAGTGTAGGTACGGTAGCCACCATGGTAACCATACAATTAAGCGTAAAGGTCCCATGGCATGAAAATGTCACTTTATGAGGTGTTTTAACATGAATATGAGTCCCCCCAGTCTGCCTATGGTCCCCCAGTGGCTAGAAATGGTGATAGGTGTAAACCGAGCCCTGGGTATCCTGCTCTGCCTTTGAGAAAATAAAAGCTCAGATGGGCCAATCTGGAATCTTTCCCCTTATGAGGTCATAAGGGGAAAAGGGTACCTCCTTTCCTGGCCAGAAAAGGCCTCACTTTACAGACAGCTGAGTTTGTTATGAGCATTTCGATAAGAAACACACAGGGATCAGGTTATATGTGCTGTAAATATTTTTAAAGGAAAATTTAAAAGAGACTAGACTTACGGTTAAGTAAGTATTTTGTTGATTGATTAATCGACAGGTAAATCTCTGATTCCAGCTTGTTAAATGTGAATATCTTCTAGTTTCTTCACTCTTTTTTGACAGTAAACTGAACATCTTTGAGTTGTTTACTTTGTTGTGGGTTTTCTGGCAATTTATAGATCAAACAACTAATCTAATGGAGAAAATAATAAAATAATGAACAGTTAAATCAACGATGAAAATTATCGGTAGTTGCACACACACACACACACACACACACACACACATAGACACAGACACACATAGATACATAGACAGACAGACAGACACACACACGCACACATACACAGGCACACACAGGTGCGCACACAGGCACACACACACATTCTCCTGATACGGAGGTGTAACATTTGTCAGAGCTGTTGCTGTGACATAAAAGCCCCACGGTAATATATTTCCTGACGTCTGAAGCAAGTGGTTCGGTCACATGCTATGACCCCCCCACCCCTACCCCTCCCTGCTCTCTGCTGAGAAGAAAGGGCCCACGCAGCAACTGGTCCCAGGACGCCCCGGGGCCGCGACCCCTGGGTGCTCTTTGGTGTGTATTTAGAGATCAGACTGCTACATTGAGAGCCTGGAGTTCTCCTAACGTGGGCCCCTTCACAATCCACCTCCACCCTTCTGACAGAGGGACACACATGCACACTTGTGCACATGGGGACGTAAAGAAGCATGAGTGTTTCATTTTATAAAATAAAGACACATTTTATTTTGAAATATCTAATAGGGCGGCTGGATTATGGGGTAAAAAAGTCATAATCACTATTATTTTGGTCCATTTTGAAATCCTAATTATTTAACACAATTACTCATTGAGTTTTGGAAAGATTGTTGTTGAACTTATCCCTCTGAGGTCTATGGGCCTTTTTAGATATCTTCTTGAATTCTCCTTTTTAGTGTATTCACATATAACCTGATCCCCGTGTGCTTCATATCAAAATGTTCAGAACAAACTGAGCTTTCTGCAGTGAGGCCAAAGTTTGTTCCAAAGCAATGTGTAAAGAGATAATTTGGTCCTAAAGTGGAAAAAATTCTCAATTCTCTTGTGAAAACAAACATACACTCAGCTGTTATGCTGCTTGTAATAAGTTTACATTAAAGTATTGGGTTCACAAAGGTAGCGTAATACATGACTCAAACAGTAAATAAATGTCTAAAATGAAATGGTGTAATATTGCTTTTTGAGTAGGAGTGTTGTCAAACATTGCTTGGACTCGCTGGTGCATTTTTTTTGTCCTCAGAGGGTTCCCCTCTTTCTTTTTCTATTTCTAGCCCCTGACAGCATTTTTGCTTCATCTATCTTTTTCCATAGACGACAACTCACTACTCGTACCCGCTCGCTCAGCGTCATGGCCGCTCCCTCTTCACTGTCAAAAATTATGATGAATATGAGATAGGGCGCCTGCTCCAGCCCGTTAGTCCTCTAAAATGTAATATTAATGTTACATTGAGGAAATGCAGAAATGATTTAGAAACAGCAACAGCAGCTACATATAGAAAATACCCAAAAGATTATGTTTAATATATATATATTTTTTTTACCATTGCATATAGCGCACACCCACTTTTTGTGCCAATGGGTACCTTTTGCCATCTAGTGGTTCTTCTTTTTGTCTTAAAACAGCAATTTTTGTTTAATTTATATTCATTTTAAAATGTTTAAATACATCATTAAAATGTTACTATGTGCCCTTTGCAATATACAAGCTGTTCTTTAATGTGGGAAACTGTTTTGTGCTCTTCTTTTTGCCGTTTAGGCAATGGCACCGTTTAAAATGATCGCTTTAGCACCGGCATTGACAAAAAAAACCTAAATGATATCCAACCCTAACAGTATGAAAAATAATGGAGTCTTTGAGCTATGTTTTATGTGGACCAATTTACTCTATATTATTTTGATCAAAACCAACCCCCACTATCTCTCTCTCACACACACACACACACACACACACACACACACACACACACACACACACACACACACCAGAAGTGATTCCCACTGGACAAGTTCAACGCTGACAGATACATTCCTCTGCTGGCATGCCATCAGGAAACCCACCTGGTTTCTCAGTTTCCACGTTCTGGGGGCCTGTTGTTCCAAACGTGGCTGCCGTCCCGTGACCTTTCCGACACCCTCGGGTGGCAGCGGCACAGCCTGGGAACACACATGTGGGATGGGGATGGTTTTACACACAGAATAGTTTCATATGGTTGAAATTGTGTACACTCTTCTGGTTTCCACAACTAAAACAAATGTCTCGAAGCATGTATTTTTGTTGGACTGGGACTGTTGGCTCTGGAAATGCGTAGGCAGGATGATAGATGACAGTGGGTTCCAGTTTTTCATTCTGCTCTCTGGTGAATTCATGAAGACCCATACGTAGCCTACATGCTACATAGTAGGAGGCGCACACTGCATGGACAATGTAAGCGGGAACTCATGCAGACACATTGAGCCGGATCTTGTTGAAAGACTGATGTGAGTGTACGGTGTTCACACCGAAGGGAAGCAGATCTCCTCACTCTGGTTGAAAAGCAAATGATTTAATTAAAGTCACTTTAGTTTATAATAATAATAATACTAATAATACATTTATTTATTTTTGGTTTCCGGAGCAGAGGTTACGCCAGGAGCTTTGTGGTGTAAACATTCACACACAAAGCTAAACTGCATATATGGAAGAAATAGCGATTGACCGTACACTGACCCATGTCCCCTTGTTGTTACTGTTTACTCCTGTTTTGTTGTTTTACGTAATGATGTGTCAATAAACTAAACTAAGAATCCATTTATAACACTTTTGCGTATGTATCTTTGGCCCACCATGTCTATTTATGATTGTTCAACTACAATTGGACAATTACTTGGCAGATGATATGCTAGTCTATATCGACAACAATTCATTTTTGGGATTGATGAGGTGCGGCCAATGTCCTTGTTTTCGCCCGGATGCCCGTTACCTTCCTCATTCCCCCTCTCTCTCCCCCTTCATGTCTTCAGCTGTCCTGTCAATAAAGGCCTAAAAATGCCCAAAAAAGACATGCCAATAAACCAGAGCATGTTTTCCTCCCATCCCGGATGGCTGATGCAAATCCTCCTCCACAGTGTTTACCGAGACTAGTAATACGCTGACATGACAGTGTCATTGTTTTTTTAATCTGTTTGAGCATGTGATTTCTGGGATAATTCTGACAGAGGGTAAACCATGTCCTGCAAATAGCACGTGAACTTTCACCACAGGTGCTCGGAGCAGTGTGTTTGCCAACTTAACTTAATGTGTGTGTTGCCAGTTACCGTTTGTCACAGCACTGACGATCAGTGATGATGTGTATCCACAGCAGCTTCCCTTTCTCTTTCCTGGAGATAAGTGCCCTAACATGGGATATCCAGGTCACCTGCCCACTCAGCCTCCTACACAAACCTGAAAGTAAGCATGTCTTTGGATCACGTAGCCACACATGAACATGCACAGTTGACAAATGGCATGAGAAGTAGAAGATGTTATTAGTAGTAGTAGGTACACTTGGCCTTATAAGCTTGAAACCAGTAGGCGTTTTCTGACACTGACACATCTTAATATGTTATTGAAACAAAGGGCAGACAGGTTGTGACAACTCCTACATGTCGGCAAAATGACATAACATAATGATATAATCGGCTGAGGACAGCCGGGACAGCTTGTTGACTCTAGGCTTTAGAGATGAAATGCCTTTCAATAGTGTGTGTGTGTGTGTATGTGTGTGTGTGTGCATGTATTTGTGTGTGTGTATGTGTGGGAAAACTAGTGATCTTAGCTATGATTGTGACCAAAGATATGCCAGTTATTAAGAACGCAAATCCTCAAGGCTCCAGTGTCCAAATTTATTGTTGCCTGTCCAGCTGCCTGATGAGCCAAGAAAAACAGGAATGAAACGGAAGAACGCCGCTTATCTTTTATTGTCTCTGCCTTCCAAGCCTTAAACTATCTGAAACTATTTTAAGGATAAAACTTGAATTGTTTCTGGCTCTACTTGACATTTTCATATAAAGCATCAGGAAGAATTTGGTCGAGAGTCGGTGACACGTAATGAAGGACAAGTCTAATTTAGAGGAAGTGGAAATGTCCTATTCAAACGGAAAGAAACAGCAAAAGAAGTGACGCTTACTGTTACAAAACTAGGAGGTTAATGCAACTTTACTCTTACAGACGATGAAAAGTCAAGCTTACGCTGTCTTCTGTCTCTGTTTATGCTATCAACTGATGCTAGTATTCACTGTGTGGGAATATCCACACATCTCTAAAATGTCAATCATTCACAAGCGTAGAAAAACATCCCTGTTTTCTCTTGTGATTGTGCGTTTTCAATGGGCTGCTTAGCTTGAGAAGTGGAAGAAATGCATCAACCCACACAGAAACACTTTGAAAAACAACATGGTTTTCACTCATTTCATTTTTACACATTTCAGCACTTTTGACTGGTGGCATTGCCTTGATGCATTCGTTTCATCAACTACAGTTCACTTTGATGCATAACATTTTTTTCACAAAGCTACTATTTACTGCGACGCTGTTGTCACATTCAACAGGAGCGCATGATGATTTAAAGCGAAGCCACAATGGCACAAAAAGGATTACCTTAAAACAAGAGCTTTAGGGGTGCCTGGCACACTTTTAACGTTATTATTTTTAAAGATTATTCTTTTGGGGCATTTTTATTAGATAGTGATAGTGGATAGACCGGAAAGGTGGGAGAGAGATGGGGGATGACACGCAGCAAAGGGCCGCAGGTCAGACTCCAACTCAGGCCGCTGCAACGGCCTCAGCCCCCATAGGGTGCACGCTCCCACTGGGCGAGCTAGATTATTTTTAAACGTTATTCTACTGTGCTTACTGTGCATTATAATATAATTTTGTACCATAATGGTAGGGGAAACACTGAATTATGTATCTAGAAAGACACACCAACATTTCTAAGAAAGATGACATAAATGCTAAACCATAGGGCAATTAATACAAAGGTGAGGTGGTATTACAAATGACATATTCACCCATGGAAAAGCAGACATTTCCAAAATACAATTATAAATATGTTTTGAAAATGAGCTTGCTAACGAGCACTATTTTAGGAAAATTTAACACAGACTTTTTTTTTTAGCAAATATGCTTTAGGGTTATTATTATTATTATTATTATTATATTTAGCTTGGCATTTTTAGGGCTTTATTTTGACAGGACAGCTGAAGACATAAAAGGGGAGAGAGAGGGGGGATCACATGCAGCAAAGGGCCGCAGATCGGAGTCAAACCCAGGTTAGGGTTAGCAGTAAACCTCTATATATGAGCACCCGCTCCACCAGCTGAGCTATCCGGGCGCCCAGAAGCTTTTCATTCTGACGTGTGGAGGTATTTTACTGTGTTTGTGTGTTCGTGTGTACGTGCTCTCCTGGCTTACATGTGCATGTGTCTGGTTTGTCCTTTTAATCCCTTTAGAGGAGGGGATTGTGTATCGCCTCGTATACCTCCTTTCAGCCAGTACCATGGCACATATGTTCAGAGCACAATGAAGACATTGAGAGAAGCGATCCCCCCCCACTCCCTCAGCACCCCTGGGAACCATAAATCTTCCCCCGTGGTTCAGAGGAGAATTCCTCTAGACAGTTTGGACTTCACTCTGGTTTCATCTGATCATGATGGGCTTAAAATAATGGCACCCAAACTACAGTGCGACACAAACGGAAGTCACTTCACCCCCGACCTAATGATAAGGTCTTTGAGCCTTGAGAAAGAAAATAAAAATGTTCACGTTAACAGTCAGAGCAAATGTTGACGGTAAAGATGTCAGACGGGACCTGGGCTGAAATAAATCATCCTAAAGGAGCTGATGATGCACACAATGTGCGAAGCTGTCCCGTCTGTTCATGTGGTCACGGACTATAATGGATCTTACCAAGCGGCTCTCAGCTGTGAACGGGGGGGAAAGTCACAAATCAATCCGAGCCACGCTGTTCAGAAAACCTCAACTCGTTTTCTTTTTAAATTCTCGATCTATCAATGTCTTTTGTAAAATGACGTTGTAGGCTAGCAACAGCTGAGTTATATAACACATAACACAGAAACAAAAAAAGGACCAACACAGTAGCTTAAATACAAATACATGGATAAAAAAAATCTAATACAAAATGTATAAACCAAACTTAATGGAAGTAGATTGTTGGAGTGTGCCTTCATGATACTCATTCCTCTGATCTTAACTATTAGTCCAAATAATTCATAATTTCTGCTTTTTTAACTCAAATATTAGGTTTTAATTCTATAAGAATCAGAATCAGAAATACTTTATTAATCCCCGAAGGGAAACTCTGTGTTGCAGTTGCACAAATAGTAGAAATATCCGAGTAGAAATATAAATAAAGAAATATAAGGAGTGTGGATATGTACCTATTTACATAGTTAAAGGAATATTATGATACATTATTTACATAATTAACATAATTAAGGAATTGCAATGGTGAAAAGTAATACTAATTGTAGCAGTTGAGTATTGCACACATTTCAGGCCAGTGTTATTGCACAAAACAGATAAGATTGTCCAGCTTCACCCTCTCTAAGGAGGAGTTATAAAGTTTGATGGCCACAGGCAGGAGTGACTTCCTGTGGCGCTCTGTGGTGCATTTTGGGAGAATGAGTCACTTATTGACACTTATTGACCATGAATTCCAAAATGTAGTCTAAACCTAGTGGTAGTAAGGTGGTGATGTCAAATCTTTTGTCCGTTTTTGACCCGGGAGGACAACACAAGGGTTAAGAACACACATTTGTACTAAAGACTCAGAAAAACAGCGTCAAATCAACTTCTTTGTTTTTGAGTAAACAAGAACCACTTTCTCTAAAAATGCTTTTACGGTTCGGGCTTACAGTGTAAGCTTTTTTAGCAACTTTCTAAAATCCAACTCTAGTTCCTCTGTCCTGAAGATACACTCTTCTAAACATACCAAGCACACACACACACACACACACACACACACACACACACACACACACACACACACACGTAACCAAAGAAAATCAGAGCTTTTCTCCTCCTGCCCCCCTCTGTGCTTGGCAGCAAAGCCTCAATCACACGATACCAAAATCCTTCACACGCTGCCCCAGATACGTGGGATCTACATCTTTTCTACTGAATTCTTTCTTTTGTGCAACTCTAGCTTTAGGGAAAGCCAGTAAAAGTCTTTTTTTCCTGTCTTTTTAAGCCCCCTGACTTGTTGAAAAGAGTCATGTGAAAGAGAAATTTAAAAAAAAATGACTACAAGTTCAAATAAACCCAATGTGTTTGAAGTCTTAAGAGTCTATATATCAGTTTGTCAATGCAAAATATTTTCTCTGACCACAGTTCAGTGACATGTGAGTGATGTTTCAATCCCAGTGGTCTATTTAAAGGGCCGCGCTCTGTTTAGAAAGATGAAGAAGTACAAAGTAGACTAGCTGAGGTTTGCAGGAATGTGTGTGTGTGCGCCGTGCATGCGTGCGTGCGTGTGTGTGTATGTACATGGACACGCACTTAAGACTAGTCAAATAAAGTGGCATCATCGCATCAAATATTTGGCGCTAGAGGCCCTTTTGGGAGCAGTGCTTAGCAGTTGCTATTGGGTAGTCTCGCATTGCCAGACCTTCCTCCACAGCGCTGCGGAGGAGGGTCAGGCTAGTCCACACAGCATTCCGGGATGGGAGAAAAACCTGCTCTGGTTTATTGGCATTTATTTAAAGCAATCCCAATCGCCTTTGGCGGGGCTAATTGTCGGACGGAGCCACGGTGCTGCTGCATAATAGTCTCGGGAAGGAAGTTGTTTTGGTGGAACATGGATACGTTAAAAAGTAGTTTTAGTCGTGCAACAGAAAACTCCGATTGGACAGATAGTCTAGATAGCTGTCTGGATTTACCCTGCAGAGATCTGAAGAAAAAATTAATTAATTGTGTTGTAAAATTACAACACAAAGAAAGGCCGTAATGAAAGATAAAAGCCGGAATTTCTGCTGAATAATCCTGGAAGTGGAACGTCGTGGATTTAGAGGTATGTATTCTGTAACGTGTCTTTACTGTGCAAACATATGTTTCCAGGGTGTACTGTACATGCTGCTGTGTTTCATTGTGTGCGCGTGTACGTATATGCTTTCCTGTCCATATGTGAGTGAGGTGACTGTGATTAGAGGGTGGCGCTGCAGTGTTCCCCTCGGGCCGCATCACCCTGTTATTTTCCCCTCGTCAGCCCGTGCTTTCAATAGGAGAGGGTGGGTCCGTGACCTCCCCTCCCATGCTCAACCACGGGAGAGGGAGGCACCCGTTTCACACATCGCCTCTTCTCACAGCCCCTCCCTGCAGAAATGTACATTTTTTTAGAAAATAGAGGGAATCGAAGGCCGGGGCCTCCAGGCTGAGTCCTCTGCTCACAGACGGTAGCTCCCATCACTGTCTTCCATCTGGACGCAGGGAGGTCCTCTAACACCGACAAGCAACTCCACTCCACAACTTTCTTTGCCAAGTACAAATCTCTACTTTCATTAATTTTGGGGCGCGTCTTATTCAATTTTATAGCATTTGAAAAACAAATGGAAGTGTTTTTGAAATAGTATTGAGTAAAAGTTGACATATTCCATATTTCTGCTTTTCTAACTCAAACCTTAGGTATAATTTCCTATAAATGAGGTTTATTGCCCATAAATTCCAAAAATAACTGTAAAACTAAAGTTAATAAGTTAGTGTTACGTAGTGTTGAACATTGAAAAAAGTTGCAAAAGTGTTGAAAAAAGGGACAAAAACGTAAGAAAAAGTTAAAAAAACAAATATAAAAGCGTCAACAAAAGTGTTGATTTTCAATTTAAACAAGAAAGCAAACGTTTAGGGATTTGGGTTCATTTCCCTTTTACTTTCCGAGCTGCTGCAGATAACTAAAGGGTTAAATCATTATTTCATCACTTTTATCCTCCGTAGACATGTCCACCGTACGCTGTCTTAACAAGTCTCCCTAAAAAATCTGTTAGTCAGCTGATTCACAACGCTGCTGCTCAAGACCTCAGTAAGACCAAGGTTATGGTACTTTATTTGTGACATAAATTCATTCTCTGCATTTAACCAGAAGAAACACACACAAACGTGGGGAGAACATACACATTCCACACAGAAAGGCCCAGAACGACCTGGATTCGGACCAAGAGCCTTCCTGCTGGGAGGCCTCAATACTCAATACCCCTGGGCCAGCGTTCAGTTCTTATGCTCCACATATCTGGAACCATCTCCCAGAAAACTGCAGGTCTGCTGCAACTCTGTTCTGTTTAATAAAGGTAGAAGACTTTTTGAAGAAATGTGTCATTTCTTATACTATGTTCACACTTGGTGTCTTTTTTGAAAAGGAGAAGTTGAGTAGGGTGCGTTTGTAGTGAAAAAAAATAAACCTGGCAAGGTTTTTATTCCAAAAAGCAGCTGAGAGTGTCTTTTGTTGCCATAACAACAGCTACTGCTACAGTATCCTGGATAGAGCGCTATGTGGAGCGGAGCTAATGTTAGATAAACAAAGCGGTGGAGCGAGCTAGAGAAAGAACAGAGAGAGAGAGAGAGAGAGAGAGAGAGGTGCTGCTATCGTTACATTATACAAAGCAAGTTCATACTGTATAACTCGCTGTGCTCAGACTCCATTTTTTCTTGTTGTTATGGAAACAACATGTCCGGCTACTCTGCTTTCCATTGGTCGGCTTTCATAAAAGCACTTGACGTGGGGTATTTTTTTCAGAGAAGTTGAACTTTTTTCCAAACATCAAAAAGACGCTCCAAACTGAAGAAAAAGAAGTTGGCGGTGCGCGCTCAGGACTTTGAAAACACGGTTTACTCTGCAGGATTATGATGTACAACAGAGTGTGAACAGAGCCTTACACTGCACTGTAACTTTTATTCTTGTATTTCATACCCGTCTTATTCTTTTTTAGCTGTTTTTAACTGCTCTCTCTGGTTTTATGCAAAGCCCTGTGAAATGCCTGACTGCTGAAATGTGCTAGACAAGAAAAGCTGCCTTGCCTAAAGAAAAAGAGGCCAAGTGGTGACTCAAGCAATATGTCTTTTGAAACTTTCTTTGGCACCATCTCTTCCACTTGCTTCCACTTCTTTGTGCTATCTTTTCTTCTCTTCCTGAGGCTCTTTCCCCCCCGCTGTCTCTCCCTCCCTGTTTCCCAGCATTCAGAAACCCTGAAAAGAAAGCACGGCCGTAAAACAAAGAGCCCAGAGCCCTGTTCAGCCGGGGCTCCCTGTGAACTCAGGCAACCATCTGATGGAAGGAGAAGGGGAAAGAAACTAAATGACATCGCTGTTGGGATGAACACAGTGGACTACGTTGTGCTGGAACTTTAGGGGTTTGGGTTTGTTAAGCTTGTGTCAAACTCAAGGATCTGGTCCTCAAATACATTTAGGTTCATTATACATTTTGGCCCGCCTAGTTTTTGGCTCTTTGGCGCTTTTTCCCAAATGTTTTTGTCGCTTTTTCTTTGATGGCTAAGTTACTTTTCTGGGGCTTTATGTGGAGCAAGCTGTAAGTGATAAGACTATATGAGACATGTAATAGAATAAAAGATGTTTGACTTTTTGATGAAATAAAAGCATGTAAAAAAACTTTACATGTCTGGCACTTGATGTGATTCTTATTTTTCAGTGTGGCCCCCAGTGAAGTTGAGTTCAACACCCATGCTTTTAAGAAAGCTGTCCAGTCTTGTACTGGACAGCAGAGACTGTGCTCAATGACTGGCAAACAACTCTGTGCTCCTGCTGTCTGCACTTGGTGGTCTGACGCTCCCAGCAGAACAAAAGCTTCCGACAACCAAAGTCTTAATGGTACTTGGTAGGCGAACTAGAAACTGTAGAAACTGTAGAGTCAGGACTGGCCGTGGACCATGACGGCTTCAGGCAGATCAAAACGCTGCATGTGGCTGAGATGACAAAGCAGATCAGGACGCAAGGGCGTAACTTTGGGTTCAACTTTGGGGTGGGCTAGGGATCATGTATTTAAAGAAGAGACATAATCCTCAAAAATATCATTGAAAAAAAAAGCTGAAAAAAATTACGACAATCAATATTTTTTTTAAAAATGCATCAAAAATGTCTAAAAAAACCCAACAAAACCATTGCAACAACCCCCCCTTCTTGATTATGGGGGAGGGGATTATAACCCCCCTATGTCAGGACATGTCTTGCAGGTCACCAGTTTCTTCTCATCAACAATATTTCCAGCAGCAGGAAGCTGTTTTTGGTGAAAAAGCTCTAATGAGCAGTTCCCTGACTGCTCAACAGAACTGTAAAACATTGTAGGAAACACTAAAATACTCTCCAAAATCAACACCAAAAACATTTTACTCTCCTCCCACTTGCCGCCTACTTAGCTCTCTGTGAACGACACTGAACAAGCTGACGGGGGAACTGAGGATGAGACATGACCTAATTATCTTCTTTTGATAAGATAACTTTGATCATTTTAAAGAGCTAGCCCATGCACATACGCACACATGCATGCATGCACAGCAGGTGCCCACAAAGAGATACTAACAACTGTAGCAAGAAAAAAAAGGAAAGTGTATGAACAAGATTGGGGCGTCAGTCTCGCCACCTTCAGACACAGACCACAAAGTTAAAATGACTTCTGACTATGAGAATTGTGGCTGAAAGTCAGTCTGATATATGTGATTGGAGCTGAAGGTGTAATCTGGGTCAAACCTCAACTCGTGCTGCTCGTGCCCCATGCTCTCTGCAAACTAGCTCGAAATACAAGCGAGCTTCAAGCCAATATACATTTTATTGTGTGTCATCATCAAGTTTATTTCTACAGCACAATTCATACACAAGGCAACTCAAAGTGCTTTACGGACGCATAGAAACACTTCGTTACAATATAAAGCACATTAAAGAGACAAAGGACATCAAAACGAGATAATAAATAGTTCAAATAAAAACACAACAAAATAGACATTAAATTATTAAAATCTGTTACATTCAAGGTGTTGCCTAATGAGTTGCTACAAAGCTAATTAAGACTATCAGCTCCACACAGCTCTGTCTGTATTTCTCAGTATGGATATCAGAGCTTACTAGCCAAAGTTACTAGCCAATGAGACTTTCCACTAGCCACATGTTTGTTGACTTTAATTTCAGCTCCTGTGGTTTGTTTTGCGCCCCTCCGTTCGTCTTCTTTATTTCTGTGTAGCTTGTAATCAGAATCGGACACGCTAGGCACGTAGCCAACGGTTGTACTACACGTCATGACATAAGTGTTCAGGGGAAATGTAGGATCAGTACAAGCGGTGTTGCCAGATAATGATTATGTTTCCGAACACTGCTCAAAACAGACCAATCTGGCAATCTGTCGCATCGTTTCTGCAGCCAGCCAATTCAGACGCTTTGCATTTGGCGGGTTGACAGGTGTCAATTTAAAGCCCTGATGGCTATGTTTACAAAATGGTGACGTCTGGTGGCGAGTTTTGTGCGCAGCAGCTCAAGTAATGCGTTTTACGGCACCACCGAGAAAGGAAACGTGATGAAGAGGACTGCTAGAACAGTTGAAAGGATGGCTAAAAACACAAAGAAGCGCCCACGAAATATTTCAGTCAGTGATCGTACTGCTAAGATAAGACCTACGCTACCTGTATCCAACAAATGTGAAACCTCAAGAATATACATTCATTGATGTTGCAATACCACAGGCAAAAAGGACTATATATCTGGGAGAAAATGCGGGCACTTAAAATTGGTTCTTATATCAAGAAAATGGCACAATGTATGTCCATTGAGAGAGATATATATTGAGAGGAAAATTTGGGGGGGTGTATGCAAAAATCTGGAGGCCATTTGACCAGTTTGTAAAAGAAGAAGACATACGGGATAGTGTCATATAAACAGCTTTTTGATGGTTGTAGTATGGCAGAGGTTCAGCAGAAGGACGAATCCAATAGAGAAAGTGACCGACCGCGAAGACAAAGACACATAACCATTGGAAGGACTTTTCAACCCGTTCTCACTCCCAACTTGTTAAATACAGACGCTTGGGCTGTGGCTCTCAGCGTCAGATATGACAAAAAAAAGCTCCCTGTAGCTTATGTAACGCACACGGATGACTGGGCAGAACAGCAATGCCAGCGCGGACGCGGCGATGTAAGATGACGAAGTATTAAGAGCGACTACGGTAGCAAGTAGTATGAAAGACCGAAATGCAGCGTACGGAGGTTGGTTGGGTTGGTGAATGGGTCAAACAACACAGGAGACCGGGGTTTGTATTGCATTCTTGTCCTGCGTGTCACTGAAACATACGTGTTATAACCCAACCAACGATCTTTTCTTGAACCTAACTGACCCGTTGTTGTGCCGCATGTCAGTCAGTACGTCCTGACCCAGAGCGTAAAAAGTGATGTCAAGAGTCCTGACGCTAAAGAAGACTTTTAGCGTGACTAACAAACACCGAAGGCACATGACCATTGTTGCAGACAACTGTAAAAAAAAAAACACTAAAACCCACGCAATTGACATACACACACTCGCATACGGCATCTTGGAAGTTTGTGATCAACACTTGTTGCCTTTGGTGACGTAGCAGCCAGCTGTGGCGATGCTTGGTGACGTAACCATAACCAAGTAGTGTCCCATTTCATAGGGGTATGTTTTCACCTTAACACTCGGTTTCAAGGGCCAAGAGCTAGGGTTGAGGCCTAAGGGGTCGGGGGTAAGTTGGTGAAATGGGATTCAGCACAGGCATCCGTATTTGCGATGAGAAAGAGAGAATGTGTTGGACTTCCTAGCTGGAGAGCGCTGAAAAAAGAAAAGGGACTGAGGTCAGACACGGATGTCGCCTTACTGCTCTTAAAAAGGTTAGTAATGGTTTTTAATGTATAAGAAGTAGAAATTACTGCTATTTCATTTAGTCAACCGATCACACAAGCCTTGCGACATGTGGATGCGCAGACAGTGTTGTTATTATTTAGAATTCCTCATAGGGGCGACAGAAACTACACACTATAGCTTTAAATTTAGCCATTAAAGCAACACTAGAGAACTTTTCCCGCTTCGGTCCCAATACAGGTTGGAAGCAGAGTTGTCTCAGTTACGTCATTATGTCACAGTCGAGCTACAGATCCGCTGCTAACCTGCATAGTGCGGTTATAACCAACAGAGGGCTGCAAAGCGAATGCAGAATTGCCGTTCCCCCTGTTACAAGTTGACTACTGAAAGGATTTTGTAAACATTATTTTAAGTTACAAAAAGTTCTCCAGTGTTGCTCTAAGAGTACATTTGAGGACAATAATGAATATTTAAGAATTAAAATGATGTGTCATATTCATGAGAAACCTAGTTTTCAGCCCTGATTTTAATGTGCTAACAGTTAGCAGAGCTCAGGTATTCAGTGAGTTTTTTCCACAGGTGAGGGGCAAAATAACTTAATGTTGCTTCACTGTGTTTGGTCCTAGTTCTGGGAAAGAAAACAGTATTTGAGTATTTCTTCTCAGTTTTATGAGGCCGATCTGGGTGCTTGTAGTTTTCCCAGCTCACTGCAGTCCTTTCTGTCTCCTCTTTATCAGTTAGCAGTTATCAATTTGCTCTGGACCTTGGAACTCTGAGTTGTCTTTCCGTCATACCATATAGTTGTTTTTATTGCCTTTTTTTACGTTGTGTTTGTGTTTTTTTTCAACGTTCTGATCACTATTTTCAACATTTTTATCGCTTTTTCTGACATCGTGTCAAGTTTTTGCAATATTTTTGTCCCCTTTTCAATGTTTTTTGGCCCTTTTTTTGACGTTTTTGGTGCTTTTTCTGAATTTTTTGACTTTTTTTTCTAGTGTTTTTGACTTTTTTTTCATTGTTTGTTGCTTTTCAACATCACATATTTCCTGAGGTTTCTGCTCACAAAGCTTCCCACATCATGCTGCAATTAACCCCCCACCCCACCCCCTCAGATATCAGCTCCTAACGCAGTTTGTTGGGCTGACTTTGAGACATTTATGGGGAGCTTTTAAGGAGGAAATAAGGGGCTTGTTAACATCATAGCAGAGGTGATGGGAATCCAAACACAGAGTGTTACATCACTGCATTGAGCCATTAAGATCACAGACTAATGTTCTGTTTCTTGTTCTCAGTGTGTCATTGTAGCCTACAGGCCTCAGGCTTTGACTGAGCATTAATCAAACTACAGTTTATTATATATATACTGTCATTTATATGACTTGTGAATAACGATGACATAAGACAGAAGAAGTGATAGTGAAAAGGCAGAGGCCCTGTTCCCGAGGAGAGACATGACTTGTTTGCAGTAGACTAACTTATCTTATCAGGAATCACATGTTCTGTTTAGTATCTCGAGTAAGAAATGCAGAAAACAGGTTTACAGTATATTGGGACAACCCTAAATACTTGCATGCTCAAACATGCCAGCTCCAATGTGATCATACTGTAAAATACAGCCACAGAGATTCCCAATCAGGGGTATTTGTGCCCCAGGGGGTTACTTCTGCATTTGCCAGGGCGTATGTTGGCTAGATTGTTGAGTAACTCAGCTGTTTAAAAAAATAAAATAAAATTACGTCACATACTGAGTCAGTTCTTACATGTGCACACAACATGTTGTGACTGAGTGTGCAAGAACTAGTATGCAAATGAGCAGAGAAGTTTGATTTTCTGCTTCAGCTGGTTGAAAATCAGCTGCACCCTTGTTAGCATGTGGCTAATCACTGGGCCATTGCAACCTTAAACAATAGCTGGCTTAAGTGTGATTCTCTGTTAAAGCTACACCATGATAGATACGTGGAGATAACGACCCTACGTCGTAAGCTATGTTTCCATCCACAAGTTTTTATCCAAATAAAGTGATATCGAATGAAAAATGCCTTTTGGAAACAGTAAAATTCGATGGAATTTCATGAATATCGACTCAAAGAAAATACGCCCGGTCTCATCGGATTTTATCTTGATCGATATTCGGCTTATGTGATAAATGCTGATGGAAACGTCATTTGCTGAATAAATAATTAATTGGAATTTAAGTTTTAAGTCATTTCATGGTTAACGTCCGCCCAGTATTTCCGCTGTTTGCACACATGGCGGGTGTCCACAAAGACAGATGGAAGTGGACGGACGAGAAGACGAGAGACTTTATGATTATTTAATTTATCAGGAAGTGGCCAACAAAGGTTAGGACAAGCCGTGGGACTTCCTGCGGAGACAATAGAAGACGCTCAAACAGCGAGACATGTCTCAAAAAAAGAGTCTCGGAGCGGTGCCGGAGGGACAATAAAAGGCAAGTTGCTTCTGCATCGTCATAGCGATGTGTTGTCGTCGTTGTTTTCTTATTATAGCTTGATATGTCACTATCAGCTGGCACATAAGCACTATTACAACTTGTCCAAAATTGATCATGTGTTGGCAGACGGCACAATCCATTTTGTCTAGAAAAACTTAGTTTGCAAATATTTGCTTGAATGTTTTGCGATTTAGTGCGAAAATGAATGGAAACACCTTAAAATGTCTAAAATCAATTCGATATACCAATTTGATCGCAAAACAGCATGTGACGTCATTACGCACAGGTTTTTATTTGCTTTAAAGCCGTTGGATGGAAACACACTTTCACCAGCTTTATTCACATGAGTTTTTTTTTGTTTTTTTTTTTACAGAACTTCAGGTAATTTGATTGACAAGTGGATGGAAACTTAGCTACAGCCTGATGTGCACTTCTCAAAAACTAACTTCACATTGTGGCGATGTACGTCGCTCGGCTGTGGCTTGGTAACGTCTCATTTCCCATAACTCATTTCCTGGTTCTCCTTCTCCATAAAATACATAAAACCAAGGAGCGAGTTAACTTTTCCGGCTACATTTCTCATCGTGGTCAGAAAGCACAGGGGAGACACTTTGTTCTTCTCGCTATGGCTAGCTAATCGTTGTCACTCTCTCACTCGCTCTACCACACACACACCTGCTATTCTCTTAAAGAGATCGACGCACACACCAACGTACATAAACTTCAGGCCTCTTACGGAGGCTATGGCAAAAGTTCTGCGTGGAGCCTCGGCAGGACCATGAATCCCGCTGAAGTCGCGCCATCCTTCCCATTCCCAGCCTTTTGTCAAAAAGCATCACGTCTGTTTTAAAAAAAAACATATGCTGACCTTACACCAAACAACTTTTCAAACGATTCCACTGTCGCACACACAAATTTTCAATATCTGAATGAAATCATGAGAGTCTTGCTATAGTCGTTTTATGTATGGCGGTCATAAAACTCAGTCCCAACTTTCTCAAGTCGCTCTTTATAAACAAAAAGTCCAAAAATGGGACCTGCTGTACATCCAATATACAGAACACAAGTTTACACAATATAATAAATACAGCTTAAAAGAGCAACAGCCAATGGGGAAACTCTAACTCAACTGACCAATGGGTATCTCACCTGGTAAAGCATGCATGTACAGAGGATACGTCCTTGCCGCAGGTTCAATTTCCGACATGCAGACCATTGATGTATGCCAGTCCCTTCTCTCTCTAACTTTCCTGTCTTCAGCTGTTCTATGTAATAAAAGTCCCAAAAAATAACCTTGATGTAATTTCACTATACTCAGTGATAGACTTTCATGCTGATAGCAGTGAGGATGATGATATCTTTTTGGCGGCGTAATGCACAAGTGGTCAATAACGAGACGTCAATAAGAGCAGTGATGATGGATTCCTCAGGGCTCAGACTCCAGAGGTGAACAAGGACACACGTTTCAAGGAAAAGGAGCAGCCAGAGACACTGACAGGGCAATAGAAAGACAGACAGACTGACTTGGTGAAAGTAAACAGTTAGTGAAAGACAGAAAAGAGTCTCTTGTTCCATCTCCACGGTGCTGAAGACAGTTTTTTCCCCCCATGCAGACCTGGCTGTGTGCCTATCCAAACACCCCCGTCCATGTCTTCTAGTGACCACGCAGCCCTTCCGTTAACCCCGCAGACGTCACACAAGGCCACAGCTGCTTCCCAAATCTGAGAAAAAAGAGGGGCTGAGAATGGAATTTTTTAGATACCTAGGAGGATCTTCAAGTCCAGTTTTTACAGGCTGAGGAATGAGTTTAGTTTAATGAGTGCAGAGTTTCTGCCCTGTGACCCTCGTGGTGCTTTTCTTGTTCTTAGAGCGAGGAGGAGAACATGAGGGTTGGATCGAGTTTATATCTACAGCTTTCCTCTGGGACAATGTGAGGATATGAGTGTTTGATGACAAGTTGTGATTAGGGACTCAGAGTGTGTGTGTGTGTGTGTGTGTGGGGGGGGGGGGGTACAAGGGCAGCCAAACTTTTCTTTTCCACTCTTATTTTCTGAAGACTGTTGCAGACTTTCCGTTTCATTTAAGTTGTGAAAGCGTGACGCAGGTCGCTTTCTTCAGCCATAACTATTCATCGCTCAGCTGAGAGTGGTATGCATGAGAAAGAAAAAATAGACAATTATGTTACTGTTTTAGTCCATGTCTCTCACTCAACGAAGAAAACGTTTGACACAACGGTCACAATTTTTTCTACTGTGAACATGTTCGTGTAACAGTCCTCGCCTTCACACCACAGATATAGCACAAAAAGATGACACACACACAGCTGGCGTCTGTATCTGATACATCCAGGCCTGAGTATATGTTGATATCAAAACAGTCAAAGTGAAAGTATAAGTCCACCTGACATGCTGGTATCAATCTCTCTTTGTAGAGGACAACTATGAATATGCACAACCTGACATCTGCATGATGTGGAGGATAATTACAATGAAACCATGAGTTTAGGGTTTTCTGACATTTTACAACATGTCTAATGTCTGACTGCTCTGTTTGTTGCACGCCTGGACCTTTTTTGTTGTTGCTATTGCAATGTTTTAACATTGGTGAGTATAGCCTAACTATAGCCTGGTCTTGCATTGTCAGATCTATCTCCACAGTGCAGTGGAGGAAGGGCAGGCTACACCACAGATGCATTCTGGGTTAGTAGGGGAGAAAAAAAAAACGCTCCGGGTTGTTTTGCATTTCTTCAAACCAATCAGAATCGTCTTGGGGCGGTGCTAAGCTCCCGGACGCAGCGACGGTGGCTCTGCTACATAGTCTCGGGAAGGAACTTGTTTTGTTTTAACGTCATATAAAATAAAAATATTTTAGTCTGGACCAAACTGTTGGTCCCGATTGGCATCATGGAGTCCGGTTGTTTAGCTGACTCGCAGAAACTGTCATCAGGAGCAGCTCGGGCTGGATAATTGTCGGCCACGTTGACCTTTAGGGGCCGAAACAATGAGCAGCGACAGAAATAATAAAGACCACACAGCTGAAAGGGGAAGGAATGAACCGTTCCTCCTTTCCTCATATTATAAATAATGTCTTCTCTCCGCGTGATGACGAGGACCGAGCCTGTCCGACTGTCCCAGAGGTGAACGCCGTCATACGATGACCATGACCAACAAAGCCAGTTTCCCACTCGCACTGTCATCTGGAGTTTCCACGTAAATAAGCTGGTATCCTGACTGTTTATGAGTGTTTTAAGGACTCCGCCGGCTCCTGGTTGACCTCAGGCCACAGTTTACACTCACTGTGGCTTCCACGTTTACCCAAAACATGGTGAATCAAATCACAGAAGGATTCTCATGATTTGTGAAGTTGTGTGCTGTAAATATCCTTCATTAAACATTGCAAGGCAACAAAAAAATACACATGATTTCATGTAGCGGGGGGGGAATCACCAGACGCCTCCCAATACGATATCATCACGATACTTATTCCACGATACGATATTATTGTGATTTTAAACATATTGCAAAATTCTGCAATATATTGCAATTTCTAACCTTTTTTTCCAACTTCTAATTTTTCCCAATTTCAAATGACGTCCCCAAAAGGAAACGTTGTCAACATCTGTTTTATCTAAAGACAAGATACATTTCTCTGTTTGTTCATAACGCTTTAGTTTTATTGGTGCAAAATGGGACAAACTGACCACCACATATATAATAAAATATCGATATTTGGCGTCTGTGTATCAATGCAGTATTGCCACTGAAAGTATCGCGATACTATGCTGTATCGATTTTTCCTCCCACCTATGATTTCATGTAATATTTAAGCTACAAACTGTATTTTAAATCATGGAAAATGACTGTAGATTTGCGAGAAAGTCTATTATCCAGAATTGTTTTGGCGCTGCAGCTGCTGGGATATTACCGTTTCTACACCTCTTTAAAGCGTGCCATCGGAGGAAATGAACAGAGGGCTCATCAGTGGCCGGTGAAGCAATGTGTTTCCTGAACTGAATTCAGTAATGAGCAAACACACATCCTTCAGTTGGTATTTTATCTGCTCCCAGAGCTCACATCAAGGCCACTGACTGTCCTCCGAAAACAATGGGTTTGGGAATCCCGCTCTCTGCTCCACAAGAAACCAGGCAGTCATTTAGATAGCAGTATCTCTCTGTCTAGACACACACAAGGCATGTCGGCGCTATCACCCGGTGAAACAATGCAGTGTTAATTGCTATTCGAGTGGCTCAGGGAGAGGCAACAAACAGTGAGCAGAGATGGGAATTTAAACATTGTTTGAGAAGGAATCAGAGGTTAAACCACTGATTGCTGCTGTTTGCTCGCAACTTAGATCTGAAACCAGTTGTCTTTGTACAAGGTTAAACATTGATGTCTCCCAATGAAAAGAACAGGATGTCTTAAGTTGTTTGGCACGGGGGGGGGATAGCAATAATTGGTCATGGGGGAAGGCAGGGGGAGGGGGGCATAGGAAATCTGCTTAGACATATAGGAAATATTCGATAGGATAGAACAACACTATGTAATTCTGCACCAACAGGGGTCAATCATATTACAAAGGGGTTGGGGTTAAGCCCCGCCCCTGGACAGAGAGACAGAGAGAGAGAGAGAGAGAGAGAGAGAGAAACAGAAACAGAAAGAAGCAAACTATTCTGGCTCATGTCAAGAGGGGATTTTTTTGGGGGGGAATATCAGCACTAAAAAATCTACCAGGTCAAGAGACACCCACGACATTCCAGCCCCTCGCAGACAGAACCAAAGTAGTAAATAATGACTTCCTGTGAAAATGCAGTGTTGCCACTTCCTTTCATTTTCCTTCTCAACTTTCATCTCGGTTTGTAAGAATCCCACTGGACGGTGCTCCAAAATCCCAAACCGAGCGTTTTGCTCATAATTAGTTGAAGGAGAAGTTGAAGTAGAGGCGGAGGGAGTGTGGGTGGCAGAGGTTAAAACTGGGTCCTCTGTGGGAAAAAAGGGGCTATTTTTGAGTCGTGTTGTGCAGGGTGGGTGATCCTAAGGTCCGCTGCTTCACTGTAATCTCTTGCAGAGTGAGAACCCGTATAGCATGTGTTTACCCACCCATTAGGCTGCTGCTGCTGACACAAGCCAGTCGACTGAACAGAAAAGAGGAACTGATAATAATGTATACTTTATTAATTCTGCAAGGCGAAGTTACAATTTACACTGTTGTTACACACAGGCCTCAATTACACACACATGCTCAGTACCTATACATGCACTAAATGGAGAAATGTCAAAGTGTGTGTGGGGGGCGGGGGGGCTGCCCAAGGAAAGGCGCCCCAAGCCTCCTGTTCCCCACCCAACCCCTACTGACTGAGCTACTGCCACCCGCCATTGTTCTTCTGGTAAGAGTTTACATTGCTGTCTTAAATTTTAGGTTCTTATAATAAAAAATAAAATGTCAAATGTAATTGAATGAATGGCATGCTTAAATTGAAAGTAAATGATTTTGCAAATAAATTCACAATAGAGCCAAAAGCGTGAGATTCTTCAAAGTTGCAAGAATAGACTGGTGTAAACCAAAGCTTACATGCCACAATAACATCTGCATTGAGAAGCAGATGGCGCACAGCAGACAGTAACAGCCCCTTTAACATCTTCACAGGACCTAGTAGCTATACTCTTCATTTGGTTTGGTGCACGCATAGTCGTTCTTTCACCCGGGAAAAGTGGGGCTGCTTTTGCGCCCAAGCTGAGGCGTCAAGCTTTCCGTTTTGTTTTATTGTTCCTTCGTCTTCTAATTTTTGCGGGAAATGCACAACTTTGTTGGTAAATGCCCAAAAGTTGATACGGTTGTCTGTCACAAAGCTTTTTCATCTAGATCTGGGAGATAGCAAGGAGCTGGTACTGACTTTCATTGCGGTAAAATTTAGTCACAGTGACTCAGGCCAGGATAACCTTTGAGTTGCATTCGGTCTCTGAATTTTATTTAACCTTTATTTAACCAGGTAGGCCGTTGAGAACAGGTTCTCATTTGCAACAGCAACTTGGCCAAGAAAGCATACAGTATACGTGCAAATGAGTCAAAGGAAATAATATACCAACAATTAATTCTATTTGCTTGTTTGCAACAATGGAAGGCGTTCCAGTAGTCATGTTACTCTGACACTAGTCTACTAATCTAGCCGCCCAAGGCGATTGGGATTGGTTTAAAGAAATGCCAGTAAACCAGAGTACGGGTTTCTCCCATCCCAGACTAGCCAGGCCCTCCTCCGCTCCAAGCCGAGACTACTGTGCCACAAACCAATACCAGAAATGGAAAACCGTGAAATTGTTGTAACAAAAAAGAATTTCTTACTTTATATGGGGGCGGCTGTCGTCTACGTCCTCCGCCAAGACACTGAACCCTGAATCAGTGTATGAAATTAATGTTTATCTCATTGGAAGTCGCTTTGGATGAATTGAAATGTAATGTAGGCCTAATGTAAACAATACAATCAGATAGCCATTGATTATCCACATGCTATATTTAGTCTTGGAGTATACGGACAGATTTCCTGCAATGATGTAACTTGTTGTCCGGATGTGGACAGCCCTTCAAAATAGCACAACAACGACCAAAAACAGTGAAGTCATGAGGAGGAAAAAAAAACCCAGACACACCCACCTCAGAGTGAAGGAGCAGAGCGAGGGCAGAGGGATGCTGGACACATGTTGGTTCCTTCAGGAGACAGGCATGTCACCTCACTCGACAAGAGACACGGGGCTCCCGCTGTGAAAATGACAGACCCTGTGACACGAGGCAGAGTTAGTTGTTTTTTTAAGCGTTTTTCAATTTTATATCTATGCTTTGTTACAAAAATAAAGCAAAAATTGGGAGAGAGAAAGAGATGAAAAAGGTTCAAGCACTGGGCATGTCTAGCGGTCTCTATTAAATGTCATCGTACGCAAAGGAAAGGTTGCCACGTCCGCCATTTTCTGTTACACTGCTGGGACTGAAAGGTCATGACCTATCCTTTGGGAAGAAAAGAACATTTGTGTTGGTGTTCATTGTACAGTGTGTGGGAGCGGGTGGAGTACTGTCAACGTGTTTCTGCCTGTTATGACTGACATGTTTGGTGATTTTTACATGCATTACAGACGTGAATAAGAAAATCAGTCTACCGTCACCTTTAAAGCTCACTAATCCACGCGTCTCGTTCTCCAGAAGTCACCAGACAATCTGGGGTTAACTGTTTCCAGTCAATAAACAGTCCGGTACGTAACGCCCATGGATCAACGTCATGAACGGGTTCGTATGACATCATACAAAAACCTATGCACAACAATGCGTATGATATCTATATATGATATTTAGCATGACTAAAACTATTTCCAAATGTACACATGTTCCACCAAAACAAGTATTTTGCTGCAACGCCGTTGCTCCATACGATGCTTAGCCCCGCCCAGGACGATTGTGATTGGTTTAAATAAATACCAATAAACCAGAGCATGTTTTTCTGCCAACCCAGAATGCTGTGTGGACTAGCCAGACCCCCCTCCGCAGCACTGTGGAGGAGGGTCTGCCAATACGAGACTATGAGCCACTTAACTGCCTAACTAACTAGTCATGTTAGCTTCTTGCTATATTCTGTTATTAACCCTTGTAATGTATTCACTTTCGGGACCCTCTCGTAGTCCTCAGGTCAAATTTACCCGTGACAACAATTCTGAAATAAAATTTTACTTCATAATCTATTAACAAATATTGTTATTATCTCAATTTAAAACAATTGAGATAACATATATGTTTAGGGAATGCATCAGTCTCTACTAGCACACAATTAAACATGGAAGTGGGGTTCGTTTTTTGTCATAAGGTTGTAATTCATGTTAAAAATCCACTATGGAAACAACATAAGGGGTCATTTTCTGAATTGAGTCAGGAATACATGTTTATCACAGGAAATAAGGTAAGGCCGTTGATTTTCAGGTAGAAAAAATGTAACGTAACCATTTTTCTTCTTGTAAAAATTTGAAACTGGTCAATTTGACCCGAATACCATACGAGGGTTAAAAGAAATCCCACTCAATTAAAAATCCACGTTTCGGTTAGTTCTCATTTGTGTCTTAGTGTGACAGCTATCTTCCCGTCTAACTTCCATCCATGTGCAGTATATTGATTACCCTTGTTGGGTGATTTTATAACACTTTATGTAGATTTGAAGTGAAACGACGTCAAAGATGGAGTCACTGTTTTTGGAGTTGAAACAGCTCAATAAGAACATGCAGTGCAGTGCGCTCACTGTTGTCAGGAAATGGGTTTCCATGGGAAAAATCTCAAACATGATGGGCCTAGAGGAAATACATCAAATGGGAGAACTAACAGGAAACTTTGACTTAAGCTGAGTGTTTGTTGACCCTCACACATATACATTCTGCTCATTCAACCTGCTGATATCGGCTTATCTATACAGAAATACAGAAGTCCTGAGGGAAAGATGGTTGTTTTTTCATTTTTGAAAAAGTTCTCACAGCTCGTAGTCATTTAGCTTTACCCGCATGCAAACTCATGACCACTCACTGTTTAAAAAACAGGATTTAATTAGTAAAACCTTTACAGTATTCACCAGTATCTCAGACATGTAAAGAACATCTTATCTGGAAACACGTCTTGTGTTTCCTTCTCTCAAGTGTTATATGGCTGCAAAATGCATTCACACATTTTCATGAGGCCAAGCGAGGAACACAAGTACAGGCCAAAGTGTGATGTATGTGTGTTTTGTGGTGTGAAAACACCTGCTCCACCCAGAAAAGCATCGAAACCCTCTGTCGAGTTGAATTTATCATTATTGAGCCAGTGGCTACAACTTGCAGAAAACTCTTATACACTTCTATCAGTTCTTACATGCAGGATACACACACATGCATTATTTAAAGCTTTAGTGCGAAACCTTTTGATATTAATGTACGTCCGTTACATTCAAGCCGTTGCCAAATGAGTTGCTACAAAGCTAATTAAGACTATCAGCTCCACACAACTCTCTCTGGATTTCTCAGTATGACTGATCAGAAGATCCACGGGGACCTTCCTGTGCAGAAACTGGTGTGAAGATGATAATCTCTTCTAAAGAGTCCATCTTGTTTTTGTTTTTTTTAAATCCTCCGTTTCCTCCTTGGCTACTAGCAACTGCGTGGAGGGATGGATGGGGCTTGTATCATGTGTACACGCAGACAGTGTTGTTGTCATTAAGTATAATACCTCATGGGGGCGTAAAACTACGCGCTTTAAAGGGTATTTGGAAAAGATAGAGAATGCAATCTACTGCAATTATTTCAAATTTTGTTTTAAGACATGCTATTAGCTTTAAAGTAGTCTTGATCAACAGAAGTATATTTGCCTGACATCCAGAGCTGTCAGGCTATATCCCTCACCTTCCGCTCTCTCTGTGTTGGCGTTCTCAAAATCCCTTTGAAAACAATGTCAAACTTTAAGCTAGCAGGCGACACGCTGAAAATATCAAGTTTTTAAGAAAATTTGAATCATGCAACAAGGCCGGCTTGCTTGGTTCTTTTGGGGAACAACTGTAAAGATTTACAGAGAATATGTTCACGGCATTTGCTCTCTAACTGGGACGTTTTGGGACTGGTTGGTGGGCTGATTTAAATAGCTCCCGTTACTGTATTATGTGAACAGTTAACTTCATTTAAAATTATATGTGGTGTTTTCTTTTATGGGGTGCAAATGTTCCTTCCTGAGACTATTATTATTATGACATTATACCTAATTTCAAATTAAATTAAATAATCTGAGTTCAAAACAAGCAGAAATTATACATTATTTGGACTAATAGTTAAGATCAGAGCGTGTTGAGTGGATCACAGACATGTCAAAGTTTAGTTTTGAAACTATTTTTAACATTTTAACGGATAAAACACCCAAAGTTCAATGAAACTAATTATTAATTTCACCTACAAAGAACATCCATGCATCAATGTTATTTGTGGAAAATTTGGTTGAAAGAGTCCCATATACAGTGTATCTTTTGAGGACAACACAAGGGTTAATATCTTATGTGCCCTTTTCTTTTACAGGGTGCAAATGTTCCAAAACGTGTTCCTTCCTGAAACTATTCTGCAGAGCCGCCATCGCTGCGTCCGGGAGCTTAGCACCGCCCAAGGCGATAGTGATTGGTTTAAAGAAATGCAAAACAACCCAGGGCGTTTTTTCTCCCCCTTCTATCCCAGAACGCATCTGTGATGTAGCCAGACCTTACTCCACAGCGCTGTGGAGATAGGCTTTGGCAATCTGAGACACTTTAGCTTTAAAGCTAGAGAGCTAATTCATAAAATAAAGCCTGAACTCTGCCGGCCTGCGTCTCTGCATCAGTGAAACTACTTTCTACTGGTTTTTTTTTTTTGTCTGCGGCCCACCAAGTGAAAGCATAGTTTAGTGCTACACAACGTGTACCTTGACCAGGATTCCCACAGGGGCCACATGCTGACAGTAACTGGTGGTTAAAAAGGAAACAGACCTTCTTACTAACGTCTACTAAAGTAAGAAGGTCTGCACACAGCTGCTGCACAGTTTAAATATTCCACCCTTCATCCAAATACTCTCCCTTTTCATTGGCACTAAGAAGAATTGGAAGTCTGAAAAACAAAACAAATCCTCTCTTTGTTTTGTGTCAGAGGCCTGGTTCACATCGTTCCCTGCCTTTTCATTTCACAGGCGTGCCCTGCCATTGGACATTTCAGCTCACCATTTGTCACAGTGCTTTTGTCTTTGCTCACCGCTCCGGCAGTGACACAGGTTTGTGACTCAGTGGCAATTAACGGGGTCTGTCTGGGACAACACAGTATGTGCATGCAAGCAAGTCTGCATGTGTACGTGTGTGCGTGTGTGCGTGTGTGTGTGTGTGTGTGTGTGTGTGTGGTCATTAAAATTCCCAGTGAGTCAGAGGCATTCTGAAGGTCTTCCTCCCCTCTCTTTGAGAGCCTTATGTTTAAAATGTGTGAAATTATGTAACACGAAAAAGAGGAACTTTTTCTTCTGGTAACCTTAGGCAAACCTGTGGTGTGTAGGTGTGAGTTTTTGTGTGTTTCCTTCCATTTACAGAAATACACAGATAAGCAATGTGTGAAACCTCAAACAACAGAACCGGGCCACCCTCACCCTCACCCTTCACCTTCTCTGCCGCAGTTGCCTGAGAAAATGCCCGTGTCACAGCTTGCAAACCTCCTGTAATGTTTCACAGGTCTGAGAGCAGAGGCTTCGCTGCTTCCTCACAACACTCCCTCGCCAGACGAGTTCATGGCTTTTCTCTGACATCACATGAGGGCCCTGGGTACCCAGTCCCCCTTTTCCTCCCAGTCCGACGCCCTTGATCATATCACACAAAAATCCATCTTGTCAGGTTTCTATTGAATGTGTTTTTGGACAACAGGCATCAAAACAACTAGTTATAGGTTTGTGAAAAAGGTTGTGGTTTGGATTAAGATAGATAGATAGATAGATAGATAGATAGATAGATAGATAGATAGATAGATAGATAGATAGATAGATAGATAGATATTGATCCCAATAAAATGGGAAAGTATAGTGTTACAACAACAAAATCAGTCACTAAGCACAGAAGATAAATATAAATGAAATACTTGGATACAATATACATACATACAATATACATGAAATAATAAAAGGATAAAATACAAGAACAAATATTTGACATACAGTACAAACTGTACACGGACAACTGGCGTTTCAGTATTGTTGGCGTTTATTTAAAGCCGTGGAAAAGCAACACTTAAAGTTGAACAGATGAGACAGATTTAACTTTCTTTGAGAAACGCAGCCTTGGGTCTGTTTATGTTTCATATCTCCTTACTTAACCTAACCCTGCGAAAAAGGAAAGACCACGCAAAGAATGACCGCCAACAACTTGCTTAGTAACTTAAGTGCTTCAAAGTAAAAAGAATAAAAACAACAACACATAAAATACTAAGCCATATTGCTAGTTAAAGGCTTGTCTAAAAAGATGTGTTATCAGGTGAATTTTAAAAAAAGTTTCCACAGAATCCAAGGCTCTCAAGGCTAAAGGGAGAGAGTTCAAGAGCCTTGGAGCCGCCACAGGAAAGGCTCGATCACCTCTGGTTTTAAAACGTGTTCTGGGGACAGTTAAAAGATCTTAAAAGACGTCAGAGAAGGACCAGAAATTTGTGCGTGCAATAGATCCTGGATGTAAGAGGGTGCAAGGTAAGCCCCAAAGATCCAAATGTCAGTGCTTCACAACACAGCCGCGGTGAATTTATGAATGAAAGTGAGAACGTTCTGTCAAAACAAAACAATGTATCATCGCAGTTTTGTAAGTGGGAATATGGAAATCCTTGACTTTTCCTAGTGGGTATACGCCGTCTGCCTGCGTATCCCGTAGACTACACCACTGATCACCAGATCCCGCGAGAATTGTATTTGGATCCAAACTTATGCTTCGAACAAGCAGAACTGAATACATTCACAACAGAGAAGCAGAGAAAGATCCCGTTAAACACTCTCATACCTACAGTATCATCAGTCACTCCGTCACACTGATTTACAGATTTAATGACTCCTTTGACAAGCCGCAGAGTAAGACATTAATCAGCAGGCTGCTCATTTCCTACCACAGATACCGAGTCCTATGACAGGTTAATTTATTACTAGGAGTATATAAAGTTAGTGGTTCAAATATTTATAGAGATGGATGTAGAGGATGAGCTCACTGGGGAACAACGTGTGTGTGGGACACAGTCTTGGGAGAATGGTGACCGATGACCTGTCTACTTCGAAGACAACATTTTGGGCCTCAACAGAGAGGGCCAAGTTCTCTCCGAGACACGCTACATGTGCCGTCCAGGCGCTTTCTGTTCTCGACCATAATATTTCAATTTTAACAACACACATGAGTGAGATGGCCGGAGGCAGGATCTTCTCATTAAAACGGCGGTTATCCAAACAGAACCGGCTCCCCCGATCCTTCCTGCTCTGCTCAATCATCTCCCTCGTAATCTTCTCAACGAAACCTTGAACGCAGCAGTGATCTGTTTATAGCAATTAAGCGAGTGAGGCATCGGCCTAAAACTGTCGAGAGAGTCATGCATGTGTCTCATGGCGAGGACAGTGGGAAAGGCATTTGGGGGGGGGGGGTAATTGGCTTGAATTGATACAAGACGAGAACACTTGAGGCATTTCCAAAGATCAGACTAAAGAACGTGGACTCTCACAAGGATAATGTGATATTAGTAACAGCAACCATGTGTTCAAATAGATTACATTCTCCAGAAGTGACACAGCTCGTCATATTAAACAATACGAGGATGGGACTAATCAGATGGAGAATATCAACAAAAAAATGTAACGCAATCTGAGTGCTCGGAGCAGTGATTCTTCCCTGTGAAAGTGTCCAGATGAGGTGGTTTGTTTGGAGAGTTTCGGCTCTCTGGGAACCGAGAGCGGAGGCCGAGGTGCGTAGCTGCAAGCGTTCTCATGCAGGGCTACGGTTACTCAGCCTCAAGGGTAAAAAAAAAAGAAAGAATATACTCCTTTGTCTCCTGGTGAGGTTTTACAGTGGAATTCCTCACATAACTTCACATCCAACAGTAACACAGCCATGACAGCAGGGTGCTGGGGTCCCCAGGTCGCCATGTGATGGGCCCTGTCACCATTATACCGCCCAGAGTCGAAAAACATGCCGTCATTCACAGCTACTGGAGTCCCACAACTGTTTCATACCTACTGCTGGGAATGACACATCATCAGAGAGTGACAGGCCAACCGTCAGATGACAAGAGCTGCGTTTGAAGCCGTTCACTCCCTCACTATTCCCTACTGTACATAGGGTTTATTAAATAGTGAACTATATAGAGAACAACCAAATGAGATTACAGTGAAACACTCACTGAAATTATAATTGCGTCAATAGCAGTGATAGGCAAGTTATTTTTAAAAAGTAATTAGTTACAGTTACTTCTTCCAAAAAGTAAATTAGATACTCAGCTACAAATTATTAAAGTAACTAGTTACTTCAGAAAGTAACTAATGCGTCCCGGAAGTCACCGTCACCAATCTTATCCCAACAGGAGTTATCTCAGGACACTTTACAGATCAGGGTCAAGACCACACTCTCTTGCAAAGACCCAACAATTTCCCCCAAAATCCACAGACTCCATTAAAATAATAATGACTACTTTTAGCGTGTATAGAGCCAGCATACTTCCGCATGTTGATTCCAATAGTAATATCTGGGATTCTTCACCGGAAATGATGGAGGAGACACACATCACGAGGAAGATAAATCTAGATTAAATGCAGGTTCGTTCAATTATTGAACAAGGAAGATAACTGTGGGTACACACAAGGGTTTGAACATCAGAATAACTCCTTTTTTATACTTTATGTCAGTTTATCTATTTCTGTGATGCAGTGTTACCTTCAAACCACTCCTTATTTATAAGACCCTTCTAATAGATAGACCCATTCCGGGTTATCTTAAACTAAGCCTTCTGTGGAAGATCCTTAGAATAGATGCAATACAGTTACAGATACAGAAAACAGAAAACCTACATGCTTAAATATTCCACCAATCAAATAGAACCTCCCAATCTTTGTGTGCCGCAAAACACAGTGTGTGAATGTCGTTAACTGTTGCAAAAGTCAAAGAAGCAGTTCACGTTCAAGTTCATAAGTTTCAACCTGAATCGAAAACCTTCAATGAACGGTGTACTTTTAGTGCGATCATGCTCGACAGTTGTTCTATTTTGCTCAACCAAAGGACAAGAAGTTAGTCCGTCTCTTAATACCTTACAATCCCTTACCCTGTCTGCCTGAGTCGATTCATTTCTACTCTTCAGAAATGGTTCACAAATGGTTTCATTTTTATAAAAGCCTCAGTATTTTCCTCTAACATCAGGGCGCTGTAGTTTTGAGCTTTCTGCAGATGCATGCCTGTTGCTACACCTAAATCACCCACGAGTGTGACGCGAGCGTGGAGCCTGCAGACAAGTTCAATAACTCAGCTTTCACATGGTGACACATGCTGTGGGTTGGTATGTGTATATAATAAGTGTATATAATCGTGTGAGCATTCACACTTTATGATCGTGTGCGTGTGTGTGTGTGTGTGTGTGTGTGTGTGTGTGTGTGTCTGTGTGTGTGTCATGCTGAGCTGGTTTTAATAGGTTCCAGAGGTTGGCCATGTGTCAGCCAATAAAAACACGAGAACCTTCCTGTAGCAATGGGTTTATCAGCGCTACGAGCACCAAAGACAAATGACCTGTTCTGCTGGTTATGTGCACCAGGTTATTGTATTGCCTTCACTACCCATTACTTGCTCTGCACAGGAAATGACATATGACGGGGAGAGTCTGTGTAACAAAACACACAAAATGGTCTAAAACCCCGAGAGAGAAGTAAAGTTAACTGTAATTATAGCACGTATCACAGACAAAGAGATGAAATCCCATTGATTTTTATTCTGTTTATTGACCCAATGGAGAAATTACAATTTAAAGTGTCCACCTTGTTTTTTGTTAGTTAACACACACAGTCCTGAACTACACACACACACACACACACACACACTAATGGAGAGATGTCAGAGTGAGTGGGCTGCCAGCCAAACCAGCGCTCTGAGCGGACAGTGCCTTGCTCAACAGGATCTGGCAGTGCCCAGGAGGTGAAGTGGCATCTCTCTAGCTACCAATTTACACTCTGCACTTTTTGGTCCATACAGGGACTTGAACCAGTGACCCTCCGGTTCCCAACCCAACTCCCTACAGACTGAGCTACTGCCACCCCAAAACTTCCCACTAAAAATCACAATAAACCCACAAAATTCACAAATGCGGGGAACATGAACATTCATAGTGTCCCGGCACCACAAGGTGACAAGACGACCTACCTTTGTCGTAGCGGGGGCCGTTCCGTTCTTCTCTTCAGACCAGCTTGGTATCCGTTCTGGTGTCAGACAGCGTCGACACTCAGTTGACGGTTCATTTGTAGACACTCAAAGACATAACATTAACACAACTTGGTGGGGAAAATGTCACAACAAATCAGAAACCCAATCCTCTTCCACTGACTCTCCCTGAGTCCGTAGGTCAGTCTCTCACGGCGACTGCTCCACAGCAACATGTGACCCTCCAATCTGCTTCACTCTCTACTTTGTAACTCTAAAAAGATGTGTCTTTAGCTGCTTTTTAAAAAAAAATATTAGCAGAGGCCGCCGCTCTCAAATCCTGAGGAAAAGCATTCCACAATCTGGTGCCATGTTTTGTAGCCAATAATGCCCAATTTATGGTTCTTTGTTAAATCTACGCTGTAGGTGCGTATAGATACAGACCCTATAGGTCGTGGCCTGGTGTGCATGCTTGGTAGTGTCACATTTCCCTCCTACTCATTTCCTGGTTCTCCTTCTCCATAAACAACATGGAATCGAAGAGAGGGTTAACTGACCGTGGTCAGAAAGCACAGGGTAGACATTTTGTTTCTCCGTCTCCACCGCCAGGGTCGGTACTTACTACATAGCTAATCCCTGTCCCTCTCTCACTCACTCTACCAGACATTGCCCACGCACACACACACACAACGGTTCTGCTATTGTCTTAAAGAAGTACGCTAGACCGACGCACACACACAAGAACACAAGTATAAAACCTCACAACGGCGTAGGCCACTTACATAGGCCCTGCGTAGATCCTACATACAACCATGAATCAGAATGATCCATGAACTCAAAGATCTGGTGAAAATATAAGGAGAAATCACCCCAACTGCAACCCCATAATTAAAAAAAAGCATAATCATCTTTTCCTTATTAGAGTGATTGGACTAGTCAAACACACTTCACAGGCTTCAAAGTGAAGCTTCGAAGGACATTTTAAATCCATCCAAGAGAGAGAGAGAGAGCCTGCCATTAGGCCAGCTTTCCCTATCTTTCTCCTCTTTTATGACAGAAACACATGAAACCAGAGAGGGACTAACAATACTTTTGGTTTCAGTTAAGTACAGGATGAGTGAAACATACCCAGCCAGGCCTCTGTGATGGTCTGGCTGAGCCAGCCTGTTGGTTTCCCCCCGCCTGGGCCCACACCACACTCACAGAGCACGCTCGTAATGAAGGGTTTCTGCTCAGCTTTTTTTGGAACCGCTACGTAACAATGTACACATTATATTTCCTTCACAAAATGTGACTGGAAAACAAGCAGAGAGACACGTCCAAGGGAACGATGTCGGACTTCATGGTGTCTGCGATGAATTTGTGCCATTTTTTTTTTTTTTTTTTTGCTTGTTTCGTTACGCAACGCCGTCTTGGGAGGTCTTTTTGGTGTTTGGCAAGTCAAAATGTGCTTCATTACACCAAAGGATTTTCCATGTAGCAGTGCAAATGTTGTTTATCTGTCTACTCTGTAATCGAAGAGATGTGTAAAGAGGCTCATAACATTCCCATCATATATGATAAATCGCTTTCATTCAGGAAACAATGCCAAAGAAACAAATGTAATGTAAAGCAACTACCAAGAATACTGAAGAGGTCAAATGCAGCTTGCATTATCTGTGTTTTTCTGTATTTATTGGAGTATCTAAGTAACTCCAAAATACGTCATAAAAGCCCACGGGAACCGATTTCATCATCAGTATCAGGAAAATAGAGCCAAAAAATAAGTATCATTGTGTAAGATAAACTTTTCATACGGGCAAGCCCTGCCACGCCTGTCCAACCTTGTGTTCGTGCACAGCACATAAAACAATGATAATAAGTGACAGATTTACGTTATGGTCCTTCTCACGTAGCGGGTCCTTGATTTCAGACAATTGTAGACGAAAGCAGGCTTCTTATTTCAAACCAACGACCATCTATTTAGTTGCTGAAACTATAACCGGCACTGTCGGATTTGATCCGCTGCATCTAGCATGCTTATTAAGCTTCACCTTCATTTACTTAAAGCTGTGACAGGCAATTTATCTTTGGCGTTTCAAATTCATTATAATTCAAGCAGTCTTAGAGAAAACTAGACTTCTTCACCTCTTTTTGGCTTTGGTTTTCGGGGTTTAGATAATCTAGCCCCTGACGGGAGACTTTGGCCAATCACAGATCATTGCAGCGAGAGAGCGCGTTCTTATTGGTTGTGCATGCAATGCTGAGTTCTTATTGGTTGTGCATGCAATGCTGCGCAAGAGTGGAGAGGGAGAGTTGCAGGAAGAGTAACTAACACATTTTGTATATTTTCATTATTATATGTTTAAATTTTACAACAAAAAAAGCTTTAAGGATGAGGATGGCTAACTGAAATGTAACAAACTTTTTCTAATGTAAAGCTTTTTTTTTAAGTTGATGCTAGAATGGATGGTCCAGAGGGACAGGCTCTACTCCGCCTCTGATTGGCTTACTCTGATCTTCTTACCCTAACCTTTAATCAATAAACTTGTTAAACCGAACATCCATTCTAGCATCAACCTTAGACAATCGCCACTGGGGGGCCACTGGTTAAGGATATGTTAAATTTTTTCTTTTCTATTTAATCTTCAAAAACAACATCTTATAGGAAGTTATTGTGTCCTACAATGGACTACACAAGGCAAAATGAATTGTTTTAAGTGGTGAAAAGCCAAACAGGATTAGACAAAGAACAATGATTAAATGTAATTCACCCAGAATGGCATTGCCTTTCACCTTATCAGCCTATGTGCATTATCCAGCATTTGTCATATAAAAGCCTTCCTCATAGGAAGTCGGCCTCTCGAGTCTGGTCTGTGAAATATACACCTTTATTTTCATTGGAGGTGAAATGCTTATATAATCATTATATTCAACAGGAGTGTGTGTGTGTGTGCGTGCGTGTGTGTGTGTGTGTGTGTGTGTGTGTGTGTGTGTGTGTGTGTGTGTGTGTGTGTATGTGTGTGTCGATTGGCTGGTGTATGCTGAAAGGTAGGCCTACAGCTATTGAACTGAGACAATGGAGTGCTGTAAGAGGGTATTTTTAGCCGCCATGCTAAGTACACTAAAATCACTATTACCTCATTTGCTATGGCAGTGATAGACTCAATTTATAATCCTTCTGTCTGGCTGATATCTGCGACATTTCCTGAATACATATTAGATTGGCTATTGTATTACTAATCTTTCTTTACCTGTTTGCCGCCTTGCTTCCTTTATATACAGCCATAGACTAACACCCTGGTGGAAGTCATTTATGACTTTGTCCTGGGAAAAGCTGCAGATAAAGTCCAACAAATGTGGTTTTGGTGTTTTAATACAGTGCTTCCCAGCCAGGGGTACTTGTACTTTAGCCGGGGGGGTACGTGGAAAGATTGTGGAGAAGCTCAACTAATTTGAAGAATAAATAAATAATGTTTTAATCAAAAGAATATATCAGCTGTAACAGTACTTGTTACAGTTACGTAAGAGCGTGTGGAAACTAGTTAGCAAGCGAGTACAGAAGTTTACTCAGGTAGTTAGATAAAATGAATGAATACATTGCAGGAATAGCAAAAAGCTAAAAGTTCTGATTAAACGGTAGATATAATTAGCTAAAACAGCTCAAATGATTTGCTAAAAGTAATGGATATATGGTTGAAATACAGTATTAAGATAAAAAGGTACTGGATAAAACTGGTGAAATAGTTAGCTAAAAGCAACAAATAAACAGTGGAAATAGTTAGCTAAAAACTGGATAAACGGTTGAAACTACAGTAGTATGCTACGAATGCTGACCAAACCAAAGGAAATATTGTCAGTCCAACGATCAGGAAATTCATTACATTTGGAATATGTATATTCCAAATGTAATACCTTTCATGGATGTATACATTGGGAATTGATAACGGGGCATCCCACGTGACTTCATCTGACAGGGCAGTGGGGGCAACACAAGACGTACAGGGCATTTTAGCATCGCACATCCCATGTTTAATCATCTCTAACTTGTATTATGAGGTGCCTGAAACCCAGATAAAGACCAAGGATCAGTCACAGAAAGACCTGAGGAATTTCGCCCAACATCATCACAACCCAAAAGAAGCTGTTAATGATTTTATTCCCCTTTCCCCAATGTGGAATTGAGGAGAGTTCTTCCGAGAACCTGACCCCTGACCGAAAGAGCTGGTGGGTTGTTGGCGTTTCGGTAATTGAAGAAGTTTGAATAAATCTCACAGAGGCTGGTTATTAATTCTCATGACTCACTCCCCATTACGCATCCCGCCCACGCCCACCCTCCCCTCCTCTCCCCCATTCCCTTCCCCGATGTGGGAATGCTCTTTTGCTCTTTCTTCCATTCTGTCCTCCAAGATGAACTCATCCCCAAACCGCTGCTGTATGAACAAAACAAGCTTTTCATAAAACTGCCCATTCACATCTCACCCCCCTAACGGCTAATGTGGAAAAAGTATTAAAGCTGGCCTGTCAGTGACCACTGCATGGCAGCCAATGGATTGTAAATGACAGTCTGTGTGGAAGATTTTGTCACTGTGGAAACATCTCAATGTCTTAGGAACAAGGAAAAGATTGACCATAATGCATTTTTGACATGCAGTTTGGTTTGGTAACCAACATAGATGACATCATGATGATGTTATCTTTTAAAACATGAAAATCACCACAAATGGAGTTTTTAACTCTCACAGAGGAAGCCTATTCGGAAAGAATGCCTCTTTATCGAGGTTGACCTGGTGCTTTTTTTCTGGGGTTTATCAGCGAATGTAGGACGGGGAGAGGATCAGGGGTGAAAGGTGAAATGTTAAAACGTAGGAATGTGGATACAGTGAGAACAAAAAGTCTAAAAAACTGAACCAAACACGGAGCTGAACAAAGCCTCCGTGGTCTGTAGAAGAAGAGAGGGCCGTAGCTCTCATCACTGACGCACTGTGATTTGCACAATATTGCTTTAAAGTTAGTTCTTTTTTTAAGCTTATAGATTCAAAGATATGCATGACAAAACACATAAGCATGGATATACCTAGAATTTAAAGTAATAGTTTGACATTTAAAAAAAAAAATGCTTATTTGCTTCCTGTCGGGGAGTTAGATGAGAAGATTAATACCATTCCAATGTCTGTATGCTAAATATGAAGCTGCAGCCAGGATAGAATTAGCTTAGCTTAGCATAAAGACTGGAAACAGGAAGAAAACAGCTAGCCCAAAATAAAGATATTTATTATGTTTCTTGTCAAAACAGGAAGGTCAGTACCGGTGTCACTGCCCAATGGGAGGAGAGCACAGATTTGAGTTGCGCATGTGTCACTTTGCAACAAGTGGACGGAAAGGATTTCCATCTTTTGTTATTGTTTGTAATGAGAAAAGTTTATTATTTCATGGAATTCACAAATCTCAGTATGACAGTCATGTCGTAAACCGTTTAAATCTGAGCACGTGCGACTCACATCTGCACTCGACCAGAGCCGGTCTGACTCGACCCTCATTGTGCATGACGCATTATGTCACACAAATCTACACTTTCCTCACATTGGGCTTAGCTTAGTTTAGCATGAAGAATGGAAATGGAGGAAAAGAGGCCCCTGTCCAAATAATTAAATCCACAACAAATGTAACTTTTAACAAATAAGTTGGCCCGGCACAGTTACTTTCTGGAGTTTAACCGACATGGTGTACTCACCTTGTGGCATTGACACTCATTTGTATCATTTGATCATTTGTAGACATTTAAAGACACAGATAGGACATTAATACAACTTGTTGGGGAAGTATCACGACAAATCAGAAATGTATCCTCCTTCGCTGACTGGCCGTCTGGGTCTGTCAGTCAATCTCTCCAAAAAACAGCCTTAGCCCCGCTCCCTCGGCTTCACGTCCGCTTTGTCAGCTCCATGACGCAAGGCAAGCCACTCCATCCCTAGCCTGGCCAGTGGAACCCAATAGGTGGTTGTTGCCATGATACAAACAAGATATAACGCGTTAATTAGTGAGTTTTAAAGGTGCTGGTAGGTAGAGCCAGGCTAGCTGTTTCCTGACTTTATGCTAAAGCTAAGCAGCTGCTGGCTATAGCTTCAGTAGTATCAATTTTCTCAACTTACTCTTGGCAAGAAAGCAGATGAGCAAATTTCACAAAAATATGCAACTATCCCTTTAACGGCAGGATGGCATTGATCTTGTCCGAAAAGCTCCCGAGGGCCTCACAAAGAGTCACCACAAACAAAAAATAAAACAGAACAGTGTGTTGTGCCAGTGAATGTTACTAAAGCAATTAAGTTCAAACTGGAAGGGAAGAACCAGTGGCTTCATGACTAATGAGCGCTTGGTGCCAACAAGGCTAACTGAGCTATCTTCCTTTCATCACAAACACAATGATAATTTCCTCTCTTTGCAGGCCAAGAGAGCTTAGTGGTCAGCCTAAAAAACGGCTACGCAGATCTCGGGGTTCATTTTCTGCGATGTCATTGCGGATTATAATTTATAATTTATATTGTTTATTTATCCCCAATGGGGAAATTACAATTTACATTGTTTTGTTAGTAATTACTACACACAGGCCTGAAATACACACACACACACACACACACACACACACACACACACACACACACACACGCTCAGGACCTATTCATGCACAAATGGAGAGATGTCAGAGTGAGTGGGCTGCCAGCTGGACCAGCACCCTGATCGGTTTGGGGCGGGTGGGGGGTATACGGTGCCTTGCTCAAGAGCACCTGGAAGCGCCCAGGAGGTGAAGTGGCATCTCTCCAGCTACCAATCCATACTCTGTACTGTGGTCCGTATGGGGACTTGAACCAGCAACCCTCCTGTTTCCCAAACCAACGACTCTGTAATAAACACAGCTGTGGAATAAAGCTGAGATCAAGTCATGAATACGCAGAAAATGACTAAACAATCATTTATCTGCGAGCTAAGGCCGGAGTCTGAGTTCAGACAAAGAAACTGCCCCAGCTTGAGAGTGACAACTGGTGAGAGGCTTACGTGGGAAATGAGGATGTTTATGTTTGAATACAGACACAACATACATTCACATATGCTCAGTTTAAGTCTAATCAAAACGGCTACAAATAGCAGCCTCTTCCTGTGTTTTTTGTACCAAAAAAACCCTCCACTGACTTTAGAAACTAAGACCAACAAAGCCTTTCCCGTCCGCCTCCTGATTGGCCTGTGAATGCTAGTTTACTAGAGGAGTAACTTAGTATGTGAAGTATTGCAGTAATGCAGGAAGTGTGCATTTAGTTTCCATAATTATTGTTTTTCCACAACGATGCTAGTGAGTAAATCTACTGAAATGGCCACCATAACAGTGGAGAGTAAACAATGGCTACCTGTACCTTTAAATCAGAACAGAAGGCATCAATACCTTGTTGGGGGAGGGGGGCTGCTTTCCATTCCCCAATCATTTAGGAGGGTCACAGAAAAATGTATTATTGGCAAAGGGAGGGTCAAGTCTATTTTAACTAAAGACCCCAAAACTCCTACAGTATCCCCTTGTCTGGCTTTGTGTTAGGGACTCTTCGTTTTTTATTTAGATAGACAGATCGATTAATATCTATCTATCTATCTAAATAAATAAAAAGATTTAAAATAAATAATAATCTGGATAATAAATGAGTGCATACTAGTGTGCAAAAGCTCTCTGTAAAGCCTGTCTTATGTATTCTTGTGATTTATCTGTTTTTATTTTTTAACTGTTGCTGAAATGTGCTCTACAAATAAAGCTGCCTTGCCTTGTAAAGACCTGAGGCCTCAATCAGAGCAGAACACTGTTCGACGGTCAGTTACATAAAGCAAACTGTATGTAAGTGTCTTGTTATTTTCCAAAGATGTACATGTGTTTGCATGATAGAATAAAAACAATGAAATGAGAAGCCAAAGAAATGGTGGAGCGAACAGTGCTGTGCCCGTGCTCGAGTCGGAGATTAAGGTTTCAATTTGATCGGAATTCGATTGCTTTGACTGTGAGGCACGGAGCGCCGTTGGATACGAGAAGAAAGGGACAACAAACACGCAGACAGAGCAGCTGGAGACTGGAGACTACAGCGGGGAGAGTCCGGTACAGAAACGCAACCCGGTCTCACAACAGTTCATAAAACAGAAACGTAATTTAATCTACTGATTCGTGCACACGGACACGTTTTCCCCGTTTTGTCCATGACGCTCTGCATGTATTTTTTGTTAAACTAATGTATTTCAATTGGAAACATCTTTTGTGCCCACACCATTTTTGATTCTTTTAGTTGGGCTGCAGCAGAGAAGGTGTATCGCTTTGCTTTTATTGGTATTTTTTTATTTTTTTAATAATTTCAAATAGACGTATAGGCCGTTATATTGGTAGATAGTTTAATTTATGATAAAACATATAAACTACATGTGTTTTGTGTGCAAAAATCTTAATTTGTAAAGTAACTCGTAACTAAAGCTGTCAGATGAATGTAGTGAAGTAAAAAGTCCAATATTTCTCTCTGAGATGTAGCGGAGTAGAAGTAGAAAGTGGCATGAAAAGAAAAGAATCAAGTAAAGTACCTCAACATTTTAAAGGGCCAGTGTGTAACGTGTGTAGTGTGACCTCATAAGGGGCAAGATTCCAGATCGGCCCATCTGAGCAGGTTACCCAGGGCTCGGTTTACACTTATCGCCATTCCTAGTCACTGGGGACCATAGGCAGCCCGGGGGAACGCATATTAATGTTAAAAAACTCATAAAGGGAAGTTTTCATGCCATGGGACCATTAAGGCTAAACTCCGGGAGCAGCATAGCTCATTTCACAAACGTGTATGTGAAGAAGGTTTGGGAGACTTACACAGAGACATTTTAAGGAAAACTCAATGAGGAGACTATTAAGGAGGCAGTACAGTTTAACCATGATGTGTTATTGTGCAATGCCTTCCCAACTCTCTGAAGTTCCTGTCTTCCTGGAGGAGCATTTAAACTCATGCTGGAGGCGTTAAGTTTAACTGAAACTTCAAGGTAAACAAAGATATTGCAGGCCCCTCAGACACAGAAGCTAAAGCCTAGTTAGGCCTATCTCTCGCTTTTTTTCCTCTGTGAAGTGTCAGAAGCTAAAGCCTAGTTAAGGCTATCTCTCTCTATCTCTCTCTCTCTGGGAAGTATCAGAAGTTAAAGCCTAGTTAAGCCTATCTCTCTCTCTCTCTCTCTCTCTCTGGGAAGTATCCAATAGTATGGCAGGCCCAGCGTCCTCCAAAAGGAGACAGTCCTGAGACAAAACAAGCCCTTATCATTCAGCTGCCTAGATTCCCTGAATCCGAAGAGATGAACATAATTATATATGAACAGGTTACTACAGATTGGCCCTGACCTGTGACCTATGAATGACCTCATGTTGTCTAAACTTTCCCTTTAGTCTCCTCATACCACAACATGGTGTTTCTGTAAATCCCACCACACACATACATACATAGCTAACAACCGACTGGGTTGGAAAGCGAGCCTGACATCAAGGAGTGTGGAAGCAATGGAAAATGTTGGAAAATCCAACATTAACTTATATTCTTCTTATTTCCCCTTATTAGGAGCTCAGAGTGAGGTGGCTGCCCGGGCACAGCTGCACATGAAACAGTGCTGCAGCAGAGCAACAAAAAAAAGCGAGCTATTTCTAGGATTCCCATAAATCTCTGGCAGCCACAACAGTACTGAACACTACATTAGAGTCTCTGTGTTTTCCTCTTTTTTTAAAAAGGGGCTCTGGTACAGCATTTATCCTAATCCCTGTCGATCACTTTCTCTCACACCAATGCCCTTTTCCAACCTAAGTTTCTTTAAACACGGATAAACCTGCTAAAAACAGACTCCTTTCCCATTATCAGTAGAGGAGTATGCCTGTTTGTTTTTGTTCTTTCTCGTTGTCACTCCCCGATGTGAGTCGAGTGCAGATTTGAGTCGTGCATGCGTCACTTTGCAACAAATAGCATACAAGATGCTAACGAGAGACTTCTGTAATGTCAATACAGTGAAAATGAACCTACTTAACGCAGTTGGTTCACTGCTGGCTACAAGTTAGCATCAAACACAACAATAATGTCAACTGAATGGTGTTTTGAACAACCAATCAATCATACATAGCTAAAATGTTGTTGAAATGACTGCTAGCTTAGCTACAAGTTAGCATCAAACACAACAAAGGCTGTCAGTTGAATGGTGTTTTGAGCTAACGTTAGCAGTCAAACAATTAAAGTTAAAACGTTTTTGAAATGATTCCCATCTTCTGTTATTGTTTGAAAGGAGAAAGGTTTATTATTTCATGGATTTCACAAATTTCAATACGACACGTTATGCCGTAAAACGTTTAAATCTGAGCATGCACTCGACTTTGGGTAGTGACGCTTTCCTACTAAAAGCAGCATGGAGGCCAGAGAAAATATTATATATATTATATTTTTCTTTAAAACTCAACGCCGACTAATTGGATGTTTGGTAGAGACGAACGGAAGTTGTCGAGATGACACAAGTTACCGACGGAGGCGGCGCGCGTCAAAGTACCACAACGGAAAAAGGGAGAACATTAGTGTACTGCAGACAAAAGCAAGATGTTAGAGGGTATTTTAGAGTGTGTATGTACTGTGTGTACGTGCTATTTGTTTCTGTATTTATTGTATTTCATGTGCAGTACCTGGCAATAAATATATTTCTGATATGGTTTTTTGGCCAGTTGGAGAGGGGTATAAGACACAAACAAATTCATGATTGTTAGAGTCAAGACATCAAACAACACTTTCCAAATGAGAAATGACGACAACCCCTATGTGACTGCTAATTTACAGTCAACACCTCATCCCAAATGTTTCTTCTCCAAGCCTTCCCCAGTGTTAAAGGGGTCTACTCTGCAGAGCAGCCAGCGTATCTGTAGCATCTGACTCAAAGCACACGCTGACTCTATATTCAAAGTCCACAAAAAAAAAGCATTGACAACTGATTAAAAAGGTGTGACTTCTTTCTATTGTTATTGTGAAATAACATTAAAAAAAAAGAGAGGCTGTGTGTTCCTGACTGAAAGCGAGAGGTGAGAATCTTATTTTGAGGTGTGACTTTGCCTCATATGGGCCTACAGTAACACCTCAGAGCAGAGAAATGCAACAGTACCAAAGACGTGTTTTCGATGTGTGAATTGCCCCCAAACAGGCTTCTTATGATTGTATGTAAATCATTTTGTTTCTCTAATGTAGCAACATGGGGAGATGGGGTGCGTGTTCTGTGACTCCACTGTCCCGAAAAGAAAGGAAATGTTAGGATTATTTACTCAAAAAGCTCATCAGTCAAACAGTGACTAACAGCAGTCAGACAAGTCAAGGAGACAACACAAGCTGCAGTAACGCTAAAGCGGGCTGTCGCGACAAAAGCAGGACTGACTTGACTTCCTTTCTGCAAGCGCATTAACGTCACAGGAAAATTCACCCAGAGCCAGGAGTGCCGGACAGAACATACTGACTACAGAAAGCCCCCCCCCCCCTCAGGCTGTGAGAGGACTGGGTGGGTCCCGACTGGTCGCTCTGTTTGAAAAAGTTGAGTTGTGGCCTGAGGGAAAGAAGTAGTGATGGAGCAGATCCCCACTGTGGGAAGAAAAGAAAAGACAGAGCACAGAGTTCCTGCTGTCAGGTCTTTGTGTGTTAACTAATCAGAGGCAGCACGCTGAGAGCTTGTCACTTAGTGTCACTGCAGGGGGGGGTAACTGCCACTCGGCTAACAGGGCTCGCAAAAAAAAAGCAGCTTCAGGCCTGGTTATCACTTGGGTGGGCCTCAGGCAACAAGATGAGTCAGGGAGCAGCGCTCGACCGTGCACCAGGCCGACATTTAAAGGGGACGAGCCAGGGCAGGTGTGGTGAGAGGAGCTGTTGAAGCTAAAATAAGAACAATTCTGTTCAAGAAAATAACTATTTCAAAACAAAGGTTAAGACCACCAGGGAAGAACAGTCTCTTAAAGAGTAATGTGGACCTTATTTTTGCATGCAATGGTGTCTAAGTGATTGATGAGGACAAAAAGCTTTGAATTTGGTCCAGTATTGAGCAACAACGCTGCAACCGGCAGTCACAAACAGGGCTGCAATGTAAACCTACAGGTCAAATGCACACAGTCAGTTTCCGTCCACTAAAAGTTCTGTTTTTGCCTCTGACAGGCTCAGATTATTATTCTAAGTGTCTGACAATGTTATGGAAAGGATCCCTACAGAGATAGACCTTCCTGTTAAAGAGTAAGATCCTTGTTGTTTAACATGAAACAACCCCAATATCGCCATCGTAAAACCCACCAGGCTCCATTTAAATAAACAGTACTTTTAGCGTGTACAAAGCCTGCATATTTTCACATGTAAATGGGTGAATTAAGGGTTTACTTCAACCAAACCAGAGCGGTGACTGTTGGAACAGTGGAAAGATAAACTGAGATGGCTTTTGAAAGTTTTATTTTGTTTCTGTCAACTTTGAATGAAGTGTGTTTTACGATGAAAAAAGTACTGTTTATTTAAATGGAGCCTGGTGGGTTTGTCGATGGTGATTTTGGGAATGTTTCTGGTTAAACAACAAGGATCTTACTCTCTAACAGAAAGGTCTATCTGTAGGGATCATTTCCATAATGTTGTCAGACACAGAATAATAATCGGAGCCTATCAGAAGAAAAAACTGAACTTTTACTGGATGGAAATTGAAAGTGCGCAATTGCCCAATACTTTATATTATAGCTTGTTTCTTGACCAATTTCAAAAGACTGTTGTTCTCATCACTCAAAGACAAAAACGTGAAAAATTGGCTCCAGGTTGAAAAAAAACAAAGAAGTTACCCATTTCCTACTGTGAACAAATCTTAAGTGGATATGAGTAAGTAGTTAATTATGTGCATGCGTGTTGCACGTCACTCTGTAGTAACAGCTCACCCTGTGTGTGTCAATTCCTACCAGTGACTTCATCTGTGTTTTTTCTCAAGGATATCCCTCTCCTTTCGAGGCACAATGAGGCAGCTTCCTGTTTAGAGAAAGGCCCAGTCCAGCCCTGACCTTCCGTAGTTACCCCCCTCGTTCTGCCAGTAGCCCAGCAATGTCCCATCAGTGGATGTGTGCATACATTCGGTTGGAAACACGGCATAACAAATCACAAAGACACATTCAGATCCTCCATCAAAACATTAGCCTTCAACCTACAATAGTGTCACATATTATCTTCTGTTTGTTTCTGGCTTTATTGTTTCAATTGCTTTTAACGTGCTTGTTCTACAGTGCTGCTCATGAGTATAGGAACCAATGCTTGAGTTGACTGAAAAGAGGAATAAAAACATTATTGTTTGGAAATTGATCTCATTGTCTTAATTAAAAAAATTAGGAAAAATCCAACTTTTAAGGGCACCAATTTTCTTTGTGAATGAATAATGTATTATAAATAAATAAATGTTATTCCTTACATACAGAGGGCATGAGTATACACACCCCCCCCCCATCATCACATACCCTTCACCATACATAGAGATAGGCATGGGGAACTTTCCATAAGATCATCTGAGCATACTCATGAGCAGCAATGTATGTGTTGGTTTTATTTCCTTTTTATCTGTTTTTAATGTGCTAAACGTGCTGATTTTACTGTGGAGTGTCTTTGAGTTCCATGTAAAGAGATATATAAATAAAATGTATTATTATTATTGTTATTATTATTATTTAAGAAAAGCAGCAAATCCTAACAGTTGGCAGAAGCTACAGCCTGAATGTTTGGCACTTTTGTTTCACAAATGACTGAAATTATTAAGAAAATTGTTAATAAACAAAAACGTGTTGATTAACAATTAATCTTTTTTTTGGTGGGTGAATGTTCATGAAAAGTTATTTAAAGCTGGCGGTTGAGGAAAAAGAGGATTTGGTGATAAGACTTTGCTGTGATGTGGATCTCCCCAGCTGTGTTTGCTGATGAGATATAAAGGGAGATTAAAAAGATTAGGAATCTTAATTTGTTTAGCACTTTTTACGACACAAATACAAAGCAGTCCAGGAGGAAGCCAGGTAATAACTGCAATCCTGCGCTCTAAGAAGTGAAAGCAAGTGTGTTCGGACTTCACTTCTGGGCATGCACAGCATGTGCAGAACTCTGACAACTAATATAGAAACTAATAGTGGTTCAGCACAAGACTGTAGGGTTAGTTTCAACTTTGGGTTTGTGGGGGGGGTTCTTGGGCACCAAACACTTCATTTCCTGTGTCTGACATTATTGGGAAAGATATATTTACTGGTAAGAAGTAGGGCTGGAACCGCTGGATGTGAATCTCCAAATATTCAGATAATCTTTGGTTGGGTAGGTGTTTGATTTTCAATTTTGGGATTTCAATATTCGTTGTATCTGTTAACAATGACAAATAAAAGATATTCTATTCTCTTGAAACACAGCAACTTTAAGAAGGATATACCGTATATACATGCTTTGAGCCCCTGAACATTTACTTTTACCTCTTTAGGCGAGTGGGTTGTCTTTCATATTTTTTTCATGTCATCAGGGGCGGCTGTGGCTCAGTGGTAGAGTGGTTGTCTGCCAATTGGAAGGTTGGTGGTTCAATCCCTGGCCCTGCAGTCCCATGTCGAAGTGTCATTGGGCAAGACACTGAACCCCGAGTTGCCCCTGATGCTGCGCATCGGCATTGTGGAGGCACTTTAAATAGCTGCGGGTCAGAGACTCTCTAAACTGTATTCCGTTGCATTGTACATGTGTAATGACAATAAAGTTGAATCTTTATTTTTTTTAGGATGAATAACCTACCTCCTCTATTAATTGGGGAATATCAGCCCTGAAATCTACGCCTATGGTCCAGTATAAAACCTGAAATCTTGAAGCCTCCAATGCACATGAGAATGAACTTTCCAATGAGGTAGGAGACATCTTGAGTCCAGCCGGTAAAGTGAAAAACATTTGAATGTTTGACAAGGTAATTGACCTTTTTTGCACATACGATCATTGAAAGCAGTACTTTATGTCTTCCAACATGTCTGGAGGGGAAAAAGCATCTAAAAAGGACCCAACTGCCAAAAAAAAGTGATTTATATATGTGTGTGTGAGCTAAAAGATAATTACAGATGACGGCTATTTGAGTAAGTTATTTTCTGAAATCTGGGGTTTCTGGCCTGCAAAACACATCCAGCTGCACCTGCCTCACAAATTACTATTTTTCCACTTCATAGATTAACTTGTGGGTTTTTTTAGTGTAGAGTTTGCTTCTTCTAAGGGCCGGGATGTTTCTTTTTTGTAAACTGTGGGAAAGAGAGAGAGAGAGAGAGAGAGAGAGAGAGAGAGAGAGATTTCCAAAAGAATCTGACAAACCTGATGAGCAACTTTAAACTGTTATGAACCATAATTACACTTCTAAAGAATATCAAATACCAGCAAGACAGGGTAAGCTGCATTTGGCAACATGGCTGTACCCATTGTTGTAAAGTACAAATACTTTGTTACTTAAGTAGAATTATCACACTTTATCAGTACTTTCCTTTCCTTATTTATATTTCTGGAAACATTTCCTTTTACGACACTACATCTCCCCTAAGCGTCTGGATTACTCGTAATTAAATGAGAAATGTTTCCTCGCATAAAAAATAAATAAAAAATTATCTTCGTTAATGTCGACTTTGAATTTGAATTTTATATTGTATATTCAAGTTTTCATTTCCAAGTTTGCCTGTTCATTCATCCCTGTTCACAGTTTAAAGTAATAATAACATCGGTACCATGTTTGTTAAAGGTTAGGGGAATGTAAAAAAGAACGTTAGGAGAACGTTCCCTAAAGTTAAAATGTTGGGGGAAAGTTGGGGGAACGTTCCCTAAAGGTTACAACATTAGGGAACGTCAGAGAACGTTCCCTAAAGGTTACAACGTTGGGGGAACATGGGGAACGTTCCCTAAAGGTTACAACGTTGGGGGAACGTCAGAGAACGTTCCATAAAGGTTACAACGTTGGGGGAACATGGGGAACGTTCCCTAAAGGTTACAACGTTGGGGGAAAGTTAGGGGAGCGTTCCCTTAAGGTCTCAACGTTGGGGGAACATGGGGAACGTTCCCTAAAGGTCTCAACATTGGGGGAACATGGGGAACGTTCCCTAAAGGTCTCAACATTGGGGGAACATGGGGAACGTTCCCTAAAGGTCTCAACGTTGGGGGAACGTTGTGTGAATGTTCGATGTAATGAAAAACTTTCCATGGGAACCAAAACCTAACCTTCAGGGAACGTTCCCAGAACGTTCTGGGAACCATAACTTGTTAGCTTGGTGAACATCAGATACTTTTACTCAAGTTTTATTCTAAAAGGTGACTGTAACTTCTACCAAAGTCATTTTCTGGTAAGATACTTGTACTTTTATTATAGACTGTATACATAGGGGTAATTTACATGGGGATGGAGCCAGCGCAACCCCCCCCGCCCCCCCCACAAATTTATCAATATTATTTTAAAGAAATAAAGACATTTGCACCATAAATTGAGTGCAGAAAATTCACCACAACGCAGAACATAAAGTGTTTTGACCCCCCCCCCTCAAACCCTAAATTACGCCCTTGACTGTTTGTAACTGTTAACTTTTACACAAGTACTTCACAAGGACTGGCTGTACCTGAGGGCCTGAGGGCAAACCGTGGGACAAGGTGACACAATCTCACTTTCTTCCTTGTTGCAATGCCAAACAGAAACACATAATCTATCATCGCGCTCTAATCTCTCCTGGCGACAAACCAGAGGGAGAGAGAGAGAGAAGGAAGACTCCAGGGATCACGAGGAGGAGGAGGGAGGAAGGGAAAGCGTCGAAGGGCAAACACATCTTAGGCCAACCCACTGTGAGTGTACCGCTGAGCGCATGTTGAGTCCTGCCCTGCTCCTTTCCCACAGCACACTCGCATGTCGCTGCGGTGCACTCACTCACTGAGCCCCGTCTCTCTCTCTCCGGCTGTGGGATCACTTCTCCTGCGACTACAGTCTCACTGGATACTTACACGTTTTTACAGGTGCGTGGAAAAGTCTTTTAAAAGTGACCTTTTTCTTTTTTTTGTATCTAATTGGTCCGATTAGATGCGTAAAGATGGGGCGTAAAACGCGCCTGTGCTGCCCAGTAACAGACGTTTGGCTGACCAGTCTCCACTTAGTTTTATTACGTAATGGTAAATGTGTATTGTGTTTTTTTTTTCCTAATATGTATTATATTTTCTGGTGTGTCTTTTTATGTCACTGTAAAGCCCTTATCGGTGACAAGCGCTTCAGAAATATATTTTTATACATTTATAGTGACTGCTGTAATCAAGTGGTCATTTGGAACAGTGGTATCTGTAATAAGGACAGTTTGCAAGTTATATTGTAGCCTATATGATTGCAAATGAAAAGTGGACATATATGTAAAGACATTTGTAATTAATAAGCGAGTGTACGAGTACTGTACGAGTTACATTTGGATACTTGATATAGAAACTGTATATATATATATAAAAGTGGGTTTATGATGATTGATGATATATATATCATCTTGATATATATATATATATATATATATATATAAATATAAAAAGTGGGTTTACATTTTACTTGTCAGGAAAACAGTGTCACTAAGGATTAAAAAAAAAGTTCAATTACAACTGTAGACTCTGAAATGTTGTTTTTGGGTCGTTTTCCGTAACGTCAGTCACTGATAGCTTCCCCCTCATTAATCATGCAGATATGATCTCTATTAGATGTCATTATCTCTGTGTATTCTGGACATCTGGAGTTTCTAAAATTATTACACACAATTACAATAACAATCTATTTCCTATTGTTAATTCACTTTTTTTTGGTATCAATACTAACTTTCTTCTCCGTTTTGTGTGTGTGTGTGTGTGTGTGTGTGTGTGTGTGTGTGTGTGTGTGTGTGTGTGTGTTTAAATGCAGGCTTGCTCTCGTCACCACCTAGTGCGCAGCCAGGGCATTGACACGATGTGATTTATTTTGGAGGAAAATTCAACCACAGGAAATCATACTTGATAGCATCAAGAGGAAAACTCTAAGCTGACTGCTTCTGTCTTTTCAACACCAAGGGGAAGAATGCACAACCGGAGGATTATATGACGCCATCTCTGTGGATCTAAAACTTCAAAACCAGAAAGAGAAAAGAAAGAACAGTCTACCTGTGGAAGTACATAAAAAAAAAACAAATGGCCACAGAGTCTTTCCATGCTGCCCATGCTGCCGTAGCTCCATCCCCATTCCCCATGTCGCCCCCCACAGGAAACCTGCTTCGGATGTTTCAGGAGTACCAGAGCAATGCGGTCATCATCGAGCATTACAACTTCACGGGCAAACTGCAGAAAAACAAGTACAAAGAAGGACTCACCCCGGAGGCCATAGCCTTCCTGCTCGTCTGCCTGCTCATCGTCGTAGAAAACGCCGTGGTGCTTGTGGCTATCTGGAAGAACAAAAAATTCCACATGCCCATGTACTACCTCCTGGGCAACTTGACTCTCTCAGACCTGCTTGCAGGTTTCACCTACATGGTGAACATCATAACGTCCGGTGCCAAGACGTTAAAGCTGACGCCGGTGCTGTGGTTCCTGCGGGAGGGCGGCGTCTTCATCATGCTGGCTGCTTCCGTCATCAGTCTGCTGGCCATCGCCATAGAGCGCCACGTCACCATGGTGAGGATGAAGCCGTACCAGGGGGACAAACAGGGCCGGATGTTCGCTCTGATCGGAGCCAGCTGGGTGCTGTCCGTGTTCCTCGGCGTCCTGCCCGTCCTCGGCTGGAACTGCATGGGCCGGCTGGACCAGTGCTCCACGGTGCTCCCGCTCTTCGCCAAGAGCTACATCCTCTTCTGCATCACCGTCTTCAGCGCCATCCTCATGTCCATCGTGGTGCTCTACGTGCGCATCTTCCGCATCGTCAAGTCCAACACGCACCGCCTGGCGTCGGTCCCCCAGCGCAAGGGCCTCTACCGCAAGTCCCAGAAGTACATGGCCCTGCTGAAGACGGTCACAATCGTCCTGGGCGTCTTCATCATGTGTTGGCTGCCGCTCTTCATCCTCCTGTTGTTGGACTTCTTCAGCCCGGCCAAAAGCTGCGGGGTTCTCTTTAAAGCGGACTACTTCCTGGGCATCGCTATGCTCAACTCCCTCCTCAACCCCATCATCTACACGCTGACCAGCAAGGACATGAGGAAGGCCATCCTCAGGTTGCTATGCCGACGCTGTCTCTTGACGAAAGACGGACAAGTGAAGAAGTTCGGGATGCCCTTCCTGGACTGCAGCACCAGTAGAGCCGACGCAGCCTCGCACAAACTGGAGGGAGTGGAGACGACGGTGTCCTCCGGGAACTTTACACCCTCTACGATCAAAGCCGTGTACCCCAGGATGTCTAAGACATGACCCAGCGGCTCACTGGGTAACAGACAGAGAGAGAGCATTGGGACTAAGGCTGACTCTCCCATCCGAGCTGTGCTCCGGGCGATGTACGACAGGGGCACAAGTTTTGTGTTGCACTCTGCCGGGGTTCGGTATTAAAGAACAGAATAGCCTGCATGTATGTGACTGAAGCAGGGCTGTCCTAAAGGAATTCTTAGTCAACTAACACTCACAGGGTTTTGTCGACTAATCGATTAGTTGATTTAATCGAAAGATCAGAGAATCATGCAAAAACATCTCTTTAAATTCTGTTTACCAGAGATGTGCTCATGAGTTTCTTTGAAATATAACAGTCAGCAGGGGAAAAAAAGCATTAAAAATAAATGACTAATCGACCGAAGTCAACTAAGATTAAAATGACCGATTAGTCGACTAATCGCCTAAGAAGGGGGCAGCCCTAGAGAAGATAGAAGTCCAAATTGAGAGACAGACAGACATTAACTTTTTTACATTTTATAGAAGTTTAAATCATGAAAAACTGATGTCAGTTAGAGCTGCAGCGATGAATCGATTAGTTGTCAACTATTAAATCAACCGCCAACTATTTGGGCAATCGATTAATCGGTTGGAGTTATTTTTCGAGGGGAAAAAGTTGAACTTCTCTGATTTCAGCAGGTTAAATCTTCTAGTTTCTTCTCTCCGCTGTGACAGCAAATTGAATGTCTTTGAGTTCTGGACAAAACAAGACATTCGAGAACGTCATCTTGGGCTTTTTGAGAAACACTGATGGCCTTTGACATTTTATAGAACAAACAATTAATCGATTATTTGAGAAAATAATCGACAGATTAAACAACAATGAAAACCATCATTAGTTGCAGCCCTAGTGTCGATGGCAGTTACATTTCTCTTTTAGACAGTGAAAGCAAAGCCAGTATTTGTCAGATTTTCTTTATGGAAAAACAAGTTGTTTCATTTCATCAGTTTGTTTTCCACATGAAATAAAAACTCAAAGACATAAATACTGCCAGCCAGCACATCTGAGGTTTATCCTTATCTCCTCTCCCTGTGTAGGACATAATGATATGTTGTTACAAACACACAGCATCCACACCCAAAATCTGCAGCCAAACCCATTTAATTTCTGCCATGTGAGTTTTGGTCAGTAGTGCTGGGTAGAGGTCCCCCATCGGCTAAGATCAGAAGCTCGGTGGCCTGGAGACGCACCCAACACGTCATATGGTGGGGGAAGGGGTGGGGGGAAGAGCGGTTTGCAGCTTTGGAGGTCCCTTTAACATATGTAGCGACACATGATGGATGACTGAAAGCAATAAAAGCCGACAGTGGAGGTCCGTTGACACCTTTCTCCTGGTTTAACAGTACAATATCGCAGCGATATGCTACAGCTTGTGGAAAATTATTATTATTTGTTTTTCTCTTGGTTGAAGTTCACTGTGAAATGACACAGATCTCTCGTGAAGGAGCACAGATGTGATCTGGTTCCACGCAGACAGCAGACAACAGAGTGTGTGGGCTTCAGAGTGCCGGGGGAATTTCATTGTGGTTAAAGTGACATTAAAAATGGGTCCTGTGCATACTCTAATATTGTACATAAATGTAAAATGTAGTATAAATTTGTAAATAGCTATAGTCTTTTTCTGAGCTTATCAGAGCGGCATTTTGTATTGTAAAAACATATTTTTAAGTTATGATGTCACCTTTTACATGTGCACTGAATAAAACGTGTGAATGAAGTTGACTCCGAGGTGTGTATTAGATTCTTAAGAGTCGCCTCATCTAGTTTCCTTTTCGAAGGTTAATGTCTGAAGGTCTCTCGCTGATCCACAACCGACCCGGGTCTTACTGCGAGACAACACCTGACACCTGAAACCTTACGATAAACTACAAAAAGAAATCCACATATGAACGCCATTTTAATAGACAGACTCTGAAAATGTAACTTTTATCTCACATATTCAGACAAAGAAGTATTTCTTTTTTTTTATTCCATATTGATTTTATCTCATGAAGTCTTTAGTAATTAGTTGCTGACATGAGACTAAATGTTCTGCAAATACAGACACTATAAGCTATTGGGAAGATTTGTTTTGGGTTTCATATTTTACATCAAGTATCTTTTCGTTCTCCTTTGTCCCAAACGGACACACACATTCAGGTTAAATAATAGGAGTTGTACAGTGTAAATAAACACTGAGTGAACAGAACAATAGAAACAAATGTCCATGCAATAAATTATATTCTTGTGAAGATTAAAAAGTCAAGAGTTTTACCTAAAATCTTAAGTGGTAGGTGCAGCCCCCCAAGCATAACAACCAATACAATCAATGTGAGCATCAAGCATTACATTTAAATATATATATATAAAAAAAATTAAATAAACAATAATAATAATAAGGGTGGCAATAGGGAGTTGGGTGGGTTTGGAGGGTTGCTGGTTTAAGTCCCCATTACGGACCAAAGTACGGAGTGTGGACTGGTAGCTGGAAAGACGCCAGTTCACCTCCTGGGCCTTGTGCCAAGGTGCTCGTGAGCAAGGCACCGAACCCTCCCTCAACCACTCAGGGCAGCCCCCCCACTCTGACATCTCTCCATGAGTGCATGTATAGGACCTGAGCATGTGTGTGTAGTTCAGGCCTGTGTGTAGTGTGTAATAACAACACAGTGTCAATTGTAATTTCCCCATAGGGGATCAATAAAGAGTATAAATTAAATTAAACTGACTTCTCTCGGACCCCCTGTGGATCTCTTCAGCATGTTTTGACTTTAGCTTTTTGAGAGTTATTTATTTATTTATTATCTGCTCTAGCTGTTCCAACATTTAAAACACAGATTTAGTAACAATGGTCCAAAATGATGTACATCGACATGTTTGTTTAATAGAAAAACATCACATTTTCTTGAGGTACAGATCAATCCACAATGTGAACAATCTGAGGTTGCAGACCAATTCTATAATAAACCATATAACAAGTTGGTTTATGTTCAGCACAGGACTGCAACTAACTGGTGATTGTTTTCACTTTACCTGTTGATTGTTTCTCGATTAATCGATCAGTCGTTTGGTCTCTAAAATGTCAGAAAAATGTGAAAAATGTGGATCAGTGATTCCCAAAAAGCCCAAGATAACGTCCTCAAGTGTCTTGTTTTGTCCACAACTCAAAGATATTCAGTTCACTGTCACAGAGGAGAAACTAGAACAATATTCACATTTAACAAGCTGGAATCAGAGAATTAAGATTGTTTTTTCTTTTCATAAAAATGACCTAAACCGATTAATCGGCTGTCAAAATAGTTGCGAATTCATTTAATTGTTGACAACTAACTGATTAATCTTTATCGCTTTACTTTAGCATTAAAATCAAACTAGTTGGCAGCAACTTAAGCACATAACATCACATAACAGCGAATCTAGCAAAAACCCAAGTGATAGTAGATCTGTGCTACTTGACTTTGGGGAATATGAAAAATATGACACACAAAGCTGACTCAGACATGAAAGGAAAAATAAAGACAGATGGGGGGGATCAGTCTTGCCTGAACACAACCCCGCCTCTCTGCAAACCACTTGTTAACCACCGGTGAGGCTGTAGGAGCGAGCTGCTCTGAGCTACAGGCTGCTCTGTTTACCGTAAGGAAACCACATATTGGTGCATGTCTCTGCGGAACGAGCCTTCCTAACAAGCATATGCGATGCTGCCCACTCTTAACCACTCGCCACGCAGCAGTGGTACACAATCGTAGCATTAAGTCTTTTTCAAAGAAGGGGGAGGGACTTTCAGTTCTCATTGGAGAAGTCTCATGGTTAAATTACACTGAAACACATAAGCAACGCAATCAGAAACACAAAGCGCAGTATCATTGAGTATGTTTACATGCATAACAATATTCCACTAATTTTTTTTTTTTTTAAGATTATTTTTTGGGCTTTTCCACCTTTACATTTTTTTGACAGGACAGTTAGGTGAGAAAGTGGGGGAAGAGCCAACCTGGGCACCCGAACCCTGGACCTTTGCGTCGAGGCATAAACCACTGAGCCAACTGGCCACCAATATTAATCCGAATATATACAGCATATATATATATATAGATGGATAGATAGATAAAAAAACAACAATATAACAGATTTGATACAGGTCATGTAAACAGCAATTCCGAATAAGGCCTTTTTCCAAAATATAGCATTTTCCAATTAAGACATGTGGGATATCCCGGTATTATTCTGGTTTTAGAGGGATTCTTGGACATGTATACAGTGCATTCGGAGTATGCCTCTCAATCAGGTTTTTTAACCAGTTCACAGCCTATATTGCCTGTTATGTACGGCTTATGGTCAGCTCTGTGCGTTGCTATGGTTGCTGTTAAACCAACCAGCATACAGCTGGCAAGGCTGCAAACCCGATCAGGAGAAACACAGCTACTTTTAAACATTAGCAGACTTGGATATCAACAGGTTTTTTGGATATACGCAGACATCGCTACAGCGACCTTTTCAAGAAGCTGGTTGAAGGAATGAATGAGGGAGGCGCTGGAAAACTTTGAAAAAAATCCTATTTTGCACGGCTACATGTAAATGGGAATATTAGAGGAATATTCACTTTCATTAGCCGTGTATACAGCTTAGTCGGAATAGCGTCTTTCTCAGAATAAGGGCAATAACCAGAATACTGCGTGCATGTAACGCAGTTCAGATTCCAGCATGTTGTTGATATGTTCGGCCACGTTGCTAACTCACTGCTATCATGCCTGATTTTTGGCACATTAGACATAAACGTAGTTGTTACACTAACATGTCTAGGATTGGGCATCGAGAACCAACTTGAAATAGTTTTAAAAAATTTAGGATGTCAATGGAATATTTTATTTATTTATTGGAATCGTTTGGGAAAATGTGGTTTCATATCTGATCATTGGTTCTAAATTGAACACGTGCATGTTCTGGTGTCCATAGCGGCCGCCATACTTCCTGGCGCTCGTTGTGTTGAAGCCGTGGAGCGGCCTTCTAGTGGGGCTTTATTTGAAAGCTCGCTAAAACTGCAAAACACCACTGCATCAAATCTTCTGCCTAAATGTGGAAATAAGCATGTGACCAATCTGACAGAGCTGCTTATCTTACGAGAAAGGTTGGGAACCATTGGCCTAAACTACAGTGAACTACCAGTAATCCACCTCCAGGCTTCTTCTAGATTAGAGTAGATTAGATTAGATTAGACTTTATTCATCCCACAACGGGGACATTTTGTTGTTACAGCAGCAGCATTTTTTTCAATAACAACAAAAAACAAAAACACACAAACAAGTAAGCACACAAGAAAGACAGGCAAACAATAGACAATGATTATATGGTAGACTGAGTATGCAATATGGCGTCAAATAAAGGTATTTTAAAGTGCGGTTGCCATGATACAAGAAACAATATTGCAGTGTAAGTGACGTTAAAATTAAATTGAATGTGCTAAAGCTCCTAACAACATCTCACTGGAATAGATTTAGTACAGTTGTGAAAGAAATGGCTCAGTTGTCACCTTGCGAACCAAATACGGAACTAAAACTATTTTTAAAAGCTGCATAAAGGCGTCAGTCTCTCTGCAAAACCATTGGAGACACAAACAAAAACATGAAATGGTTGGAAGCGACATCTAGTGGCCAGCACGCCGCTCTGCCTCTATAACACCACAACGTTCTCCTTTAACCCTCCTGGTGTCTTCCCGTCAAAATTGAAAAACGCTTTCTATCGATGTTTTTAACTTTTTGTCCCTTTTTTCAACACCTTTGATGCTTTTTTTGGATGTTTGTCACTTTTTTGTCATTTAACACCACGTCACACTAACTTATTAACTTTAGTTTTACAGTTATAATTGGAATTTATGTTCAATAAACCTCATTTATAGGAAATTATACCTAATGTTTGAGTTAGAAAAGCAGAAATTAGGAATTATTGAGACTAAAATTAAAGGAATGGATGTTGATGATAATCACAGACTGGAATATGTCAACTTTTACTCAATACTATTTCAAAAACACTTCAAAGAGCGTTGTGTGGAATCAATCACGTTATTTTGGGTAATTTAAAAAGAACATTGATATAGGAAAACAACATGAGGGTTAACAAGATCATTAATTAAAACAATTTTTCCACCTCAGAAACATCACCAAAGTTAGACTTTTGGGAAAGATACTGAAACACTCACTTTTATTACAAGTCGTTCAGACTATTGCAAATTCCATTTTAAATGGATTACGTAAAAAGTATTTGGGGAAACTACAGGTAGCAGAAACTGGCTCACATCACCCCCACTGCACTATGGGTGGGAGCCACAAGAGGCCTCACCATATCACCACAATACGTATGTCACAATACGATATTATCACTATTTTATACATATTGTAATATTCTGCTATATACTGCAATTTATTACCCTTTTTCCAACTTCAATTTTTTCCCAATTTCAAATTATGTCCCCAAAAGGAATCTTGGTCAACATGTTTTATCTAAAAAGACAAATTTCTGTTTGTTCATCTGACTTCAGTTTTATTGCTGATAAATGGGATTGTCAAGCAGACAAACGGACCAACACACATATAATAATAGATCGATACTTGGTGTCTGTGTGCAGTATTTTGCCACAGGAAATATTGTAAATATTTAAAATATTATAAAGATTTAAACTTACTCGCTCCCATACATCAGTTTTGTTTGTCCCATAAATTGTCAGAAAATACAGATCAGTGTTCCCAAAAACCCAGAGATGTGGGTTTTTTTTAAAGATTATTTTTTGGGCTTTGTTAAATGGCCTTTAATTGATGGGACATGTTGAAGACAGGGAAGGGGAGAGAGGGACGACATACAGCAAAGGGCCGCGGGACGGATTTGAACCCAGACCGCTGTAGGGGAGGGGGAAAATAAAAATAATCATTTCTTAGATGCATCACGATTCTCTCTACGCTTTTATTTAAAAGTTACTGTCTCCAGACATGTACGAATCAGAAAACAGAGTGACTGAAAGAAGACGGGATAATGGACAACAACTTAAGACTTTAGGCAAGAGTGCAAGAAAATACAGAACAAAAATGGCCAAAAGGAATAAACACTATTAAAAAATATGACTTTAATACAATGGATGTTCATTCATATCAAAAAGTTACGCACTAAAGATTTATTTATAACATTTTATTGCTTAAAAACTTTGTATTTTTTACTGTTAGTCTTGTTTTCTTGTCATCTGTGAAGCCTTTTGGGCCAAAAGGGGCAAGATAACTAGAGTTGATGAATCCATGTTGCTCAAATACAATTAGAGAACAACTACACCAATTGGGTTTGAAATATTTAATTATAAACAGTATGAATTGGGTGAACAGAAGAAAACAAACATATTTACAGACAAATAAAGTAGTTTCTGACAGCCCCACCCTCCTTCAGCTACCACTCAGTGCTGACGAAGCCCCACAGCTGGTCGCTTACGTCCCGCCGAGACCGAACAGAGGTGTCGATGTCGATGGGGGTCGCCAGGTCTGCACCGTAGTGGACTGCAGGAGCAGAAGACAGTCTGACCAGCTGAAGCCATGTTACCCGACACACAAGATGTAGCCGGCAAATAACAGAAAACGGAAAAAAAAAATAAAATAAAAAAAAGTACCTCCTTTTAAGATGTGGGGCGGCGTGTCGTACTCCCACTTGATTTTGGTTATGAGTTGGTACAGCTGAGCCACATATCTGTTGAGGGAAGATTAAAGAACTAAAATCAGAAATACTGCAAGTTAAACTACTTAAAACTCCTGAGTCTGGATCAACGGATCTAATCTAACCAGAGGTGGGTAGTAACAAGTTACATTTACTTGAGTAAGTTTTTGAAAATAATTTTACTTCTAGGAGTAGTTTTAAATCACTATACTTGTACTTGTACTTGAGTAGATTAGTGAAGAAGAAGCTGTACTCTTCCTCCGCTACATCAGGCTACAATGAGCTTTTTTTTTTTTTTTTTTTACCTCTTTGTATTCTATGCGTCATTGTTTTTACCCCAGCGTAATAGTGAAAGCATGGTTACCTTTTAGTTAAAGTGGTAACAGCAGCTACATTGTGCTGCGTTTAGTGTCGACCAAAACAAACGGACATGTGAGCGTTCAACAACTCAACATCTAACCTGAGGAGACGTAGCGGTAGTTTTAGTTGTTGCTGTGGAGAGGTGGATGTTTGTCTTTTAGGTTACATACAGGATGTTTAACATGCAGTATCCATCCAAATCTGATGTGACAAGTCTCTCAATTAAGCTATTTTGTAATTAATAAATTAATTTTAATTTATTTTATTGATTGGATGAACTATATTTTGCCTAAAGATGATTATTTTGTATTTTTGTCGGTCTGGTTGATGCTTGTGTTAAGAAATAAATCAGACGTTACTCAACAGTTACTCACTACTCGAGTAGTTTTTTCATCAAGCACTTTTTTACTCTTACTCAAGTAATTATTTGGATGACTACTTTTACTTTTACTTGAGTCATTATTCTGAAGTAACAGTACTTTTACTTGAGTACAATTTTTGGCTCCTCTACCCCCCTCTGAATCTAATCTGGATCTACATTTCCAGGATAGCTTCCTGACAACTGGCGTGCAGCCACTCTCAAAATCCCATCTCAACGAGAAACAAGTAACCTTAAAATGTCGTGTTTTGAAGACGTGTGGATCCTTCAACAAGGAGGTTACTCTCTCGGAGAGCTAACGAGGTTTAGCCACGTCTCCTGCTAATTTAAATGGCTCACGTTACTGTATCGTGTCAACAGTAATTTAACAAGTTAATATTCCATCAGAACAAATGTATTTCCGAGACTATTTTGCAGAGTTACCGTCGATGCGTACGCAGCTTAGCGCCGCCCAAGACGATTGTGATTGGTTTAAAGAAATGCAAAACAACCCAGAGAGTTTTTTCTCCAATCCCAGAATACTACTGACAAATTAAGACTTTCTAAAAAAAAAAAAAAAAAAAAAATTAAATAAACTAAACACTGAAAACTCAAATTAATCTATAATGAAAGCGAAAAAGTTCATAACCATGACATATTACATTGCACTATTACTATACAGTGTTCATGTTGTATACTGTAATATTCCCCCCTTGTACATATCCATCCATGTCTTCCGCTCACTAAAATGTGTATTTCCCACAAAGTTATGGGAAGTGATGCTGAGGGAAAAAACTTTTTTTTTTTTTTTTTAAAATGAATTTCTTGTGAGGTGATATTAATGTTGTACGTGGTGACTAAAGGTAAGCAACAGCTGTGAGATAAACCTGAGACTCACACTGCTGAAGGGATGACCTCGGTCGTGTCTTCGTCCACCTCACTCTGAAGCGCCTCCAGCTCGTGTTCGGCTGTTCTCAGACTCTCCAACTCGCGCTGCACAAATCTGGGGGAGGGTTAAGGATGCTAACAAATAACATGTACAGGCAATCATAAGGTGGCACAATAAGACGTTTTTTTTTTTAAAGAAAAAGTCAATTATTTTGGTCAATATTTACAGTCAGGATAATTCATTGACTTTTGGAACAATGTTGCATTTATTGAACTTAAACGATGAAACAAAACAATGAAAACACCTTGTTTGGTGAAATTTCCCTTAACTAGTTCAGTGACTGTTGAAAGGAACAGGCGGACTGCTTGTAGAATTCATCAAAACCAAATTGTACCCAAAAATGACTTACAGAAACACCCCAAACCACTTCATATGCTACTTCCACTTCCCTGTACACCCCACTACTAACTCACCTGACAGAACGCTGCACATTCAGAATGTAATCACAAAATATCGCAATGAAAATGTGGAGTAACCAGATATCACGGCAGTGCGCTACCCAGCTGGCCCGTTATGAGAGCTAATGAGTCCATATCTGCGTTAATCACCCACCAGAACCGGACTGTGTGTGTGTGTGTGTGTGTGTGTGTGTGTGTGTGTGTGTGTGTGTGTGTGTGTGTGTGTGTGTGTGTGTGTGTGTGTGCAGAGAGAGAGTGAGAGAGAGACAGATTCTTAATTTTGTGATTCTGTTATCACTGAAACTACTGGACTTTACATTAATGCTGCCATCAGTCAGGGACGGGCCCCAGTCGGGTTCTTGTCGAGAGAAATGACACTTGCCACACAAGCCTAACAACTTTTCTGTGGGGAACCCTGAGTAATGTGGAAAATAACCATTTTCTCAATACATTTTTTTTTTGTCAGTCAAAAATTGATAAACTTTTTTTTCATGGCAAAATCAAGACGTATAAAATGATACTGTAGTTCTGAGTCGGTCATTTGGCTCTGGGCCGTGCACTGCCTCAGCTGTTCCTCCAGGCTCTCCAGCTCCACCTCCCTTTGCTTCTTCTCCTCCTCCATGTTCAGCAGCTTCTGGCCCGCGCCCTCCTCCAGCTGAGCCACATCTGGAAAAGAAGGTCGGCAACAGAGAGATAAAACAAACGATGTGATCTGGCCAATATTGACACTATCCAAGACCACATAAGCTTATAATTCACAATCAATGCACCGCGAGATGGACCAGGATGCATCGATGCAGTGACGGACCAGGGGGGCTGATGAAAACCACGTGTAGTGCCTCTCGCAATATGCAATACATCAATTAATCGCATCATAAATAAAAATGAGCTTAATAACTTTAAAATGGAAATTTACGCGTCCGAAATTTTTTTTATTTGTTTTTGATTGTTGGGTTTGTATTCCAGTGCATTTGTTGTTAACACAGACTGAGAGTCCATTTTATTTATTGTTTTGTTCATTTGTTGTGAATATTTAAAATGTCTTCCAGTTCCGGTGTTAAATATGCTTTAGAAATAGGTTTATTGATCTCTGATGCCATTATCATTATATTAGATAAAAATAGTCTCAGAAAAACAATATCATCGTTTAGTGCAATAATTTCAGCGACAATTGATCGTCCAGCAACATTTGTTATCATGACGGGCATAACCATGTTCAGCCATGTATAAAAAATATTGAAGCAACGACATAACATGATATTGAATGAAAGACAGGATAAATCGGAATCGAGTTGTAAGATCAAGATTCATCTGGCTAAATGCAGCTGACAGAGATACTACCCAGGACCACAGTAGCTTATTTATATATGCTGTAGTTGAGAGATACTGTCCATTTCTTCTGTATTTGGCAGTAATTATTCTCCTAAATGTAGAAAACACTGACAGCTAAAAATAAAACAACCATTATTAAGTCATTAAATGTCTGATTGATTACTTACCTTTTAAAATCTGTGTCACAATCTTTTTTGTTTCCGTGTGTTTGTCAAAGAAAGCGTGATGTTCATCTTTCACTTGTCTCAGTTTCTCCAGTTGGCTGTTGTTGATGTAGGCCACCAACGCCTCTCCCGTCTCCTCCAAGTCCTGGAACTTATTACCTTCAGCCATCGTGGTGACACTGACAGCTAGAAGAAAATACATAGGAGAAGAGGTTTGTTTATGCAGGGTACACTGAGCGAGAGGTCATCAAGGTGTGATAAGCTTAGGGCTGCGCGATATGAGAAAAATGTGATAACCATCAGAGTGTAAATGTGTGTGTGAGTGTTTATCCACAGTGTGTGGATGTGTGTGAATCGTGACTGGCTTTGAGTAGTCATTCAGACTAGAAAAGCACTATATAAGAACAGTCCATTTATTATCCATAGTATCCTGATCCATGAAATATTCGGCCTTTAAAAATAAATATCTGCCTGCCTCTATGGGGATTTAACATTGGGGTGTTATGCCCCCTGTATTTTAAGGAAGAACATTTATTTATTTACAATACATTATTCATTCACAAAGAAAATTGGTGTCCTTAAAAAGGTTGGATTTTTTTTTTAAATTAAAGGTATTAATTTCCAAAAAAAATAGAATGACAGCTACATTTTAAAGTAAAGTTTTCTACAAATAAAAAAAATCTGTCTTTTGCGATGTGTGTATTGGGCCAGTAAATATTTAAATCACAACAAACGTCCTGGAAGCCAGAGCCGGATTCAGAAAATACTGTCAGCCATAAAAACCCACGGTATATGATCAAAGGCCTGAGGGAAAAGCTTCAGACTGTAGATAGGATCAAATCTGGAAAGCATGGTGGCTGTAAGCGCTACTGAAGTGGAGATTTCTGGCTCAGTCTGAGAACAAAACATTTGGAAGTCACATGGGGTAAAACTTTCTAACTAACAGACACTTCTCCAGATTACTAACTGACCGTTTTTTCTATTACAAGTTCCCTGAAATGTTATGTTTGAATAAGAAAATAAGGCATTTTTTAATGCTAGCTTTCGGGTGAATTTATAGGCACAAATACACAAAGTGAGTAAATAAAAACCTACATATGCGTTTATATCACTGACACTTTTGACAGATTTTTTTATGGTTAATGTCTTTTTATTGACGAATGTTATTATTATTACTACTGTTATTTTTTTTGTTTTGTCTGTTTTGTTGCTAAAACGGATGCTGGAAATTTCAATTTCCTTTCGGGAATCATCCCAAAAGGATTAATAAAGAGAAGTCTAAGTTTAAGTGTTTCCACTAATCTGAAAGAAGACGAAATAGCAAAAGCAAGAAGCAAAACACCCCCCCCAAAAAAAAAAATTACCATACATGCACTTTAGAGACTAACTTCAGGATATTTAACGTTATATAATAATAATAATAACGACCCATTTTGCTTAATGGGTAATGTAGAATAAGGTGACCAGATTTCTCAGACAAAATCCATTTTCAGCTCAGAAGCGTTTATACCTCCAAAACATTATTATTATCTGTAAAACCTAAAACGGGGACACTAGACCTAGAGCTGTTCTCATTAGGGGCTGAGGCCCCCCCCAAAGTCTGCTCCTAGACCCACCCCTGCTGCTACTTCATACTCCACTACACCTCAGAGGGGAATGTTGTAATATTTACTGAACTACATACATTTAGTTGACAGCTTTTGCTTTATTACTTCAGGCTTGTTTCTGCAACAGCTCATTGAGTATTGGATACAATATAAACTATTGAGGAAAGATTTTCCTTTGACATTGATGGGATAATTGTCCAGCTTGTATTTACGTTCATAAAGTGCTCGTTTTGCTGCTGACAGACAGATTAATATTCTAAGTGTCTGATAACATTATGGAAAGGATTTCTAAGGAGGCTGACCTTTCTGTTAAAGATTAAGATCATTTTTTAAAACATAAAAGTCCACCAGACTCCATGTAAATAATCAGTGATTTTAGCGTGTATAGAGCAGCATATCTCCACCAGACTCCATGTAAAAAATCAGTTATTTTAGCGTGTATAGAGCAGCATATCTCCACCAGACTCCATGTAAATAATCAGTGATTTTAGCGTGTATAGAGCAGCATATCTCCACCAGACTCCATGTAAATAATCAGTGATTTTAGAGTGTATAGAGCAGCATATCTCCACCAGACTCCATGTAAATAATCAGTGATTTTAGCGTGTATAGAGCAGCATATCTCCACCAGACTCCATGTAAATAATCAGTGATTTTAGCGTGTATAGAGCAGCATATCTCCACCAGACTCCATGTAAATAATCAGTGATTTTAGCGTGTATAGAGCAGCATATCTCCACCAGACTCCATGTAAATAATCAGTGATTTTAGCGTGTATAGAGCAGCATATCTCCACCAGACTCCATGTAAATAATCAGTGATTTTAGCGTGTATAGAGCAGCATATCGCCACCAGACTCCATGTAAATAATCAGTGATTTTAGCGTGTATAGAGCAGCATATCTCCACCAGACTCCATGTAAATAATCAGTGATTTTAGCATGGTAAAATACGGCTTTCTAAAACATTTCTGAGCTCTGAGCAGCGCTGCTCGATCGGCTCCGTTTGGTCAGAGTTTTCTTTCTTTCTTTCCAGTATCGGGTCTGTCAGTCACAGTGGAAACCGGGGACATTTCCGGGGACAGATCCAGCCGAGGACAGGTCACCAAAATCGGGGACTGTCCCCGGAAACTGGGGACGTCTGGTCACTCTAGTTTAATGTAGAAGTCAAAGCAACAGGTCAGGTAGCTAGCTCTTAGCGGCGGCTAGCACTTAGCGGCGGCTAGCACTTAGCGGCGGCTAGCACTTAGCGGTAGCTAGCTAACGTTGTTTGTTTACAATAGTGCAGTGGTAACGTTAGCTAACGTACGCGGCTAACTAACTAAACTGTGATAAAATGATACTGACAAACAATACAACTCACACACAACAGTGTCGACTCTATGACTAACATGTACCGACAAGGTTTTCGGGGGAAAAAAACAAACTATTTTGTAGTTAAAAGTGAAGCCGTAAACATACCGAACAGCTCTTTCCCGGGATTCAAATCCAGACGGAGCTGTCTGAGAAGCGCGCCTTTTCTGATTCCGCCTTGCTCATTGGCTGATATCGCGCAGCCTCTCGCGAGCGTAGCGCCCCCTACTGGACGGGAGTAAACTGTCGCAAGAATTGCATTGGTGCTTTCTGAGTTTGTAGAGTAAAAAGAAAAACTCAAAAAGCCCTTCTTTCTCATGATTTGTTCCAAGTTCCTTTTGTTTTTCATCCGCATTTTAGTTAATCCAAATTTTGTTTTACAGTCTTGCTTGGTACATTTCCTGATTTGACGTTCATATTTAGTGGGGTAAAATGCACACTAAACTGCTATGGAGCTAGAACAGTGACAGTAACCTGTGGCAGAACTCGTTCACTGCCTGTTCTGCCTGTTAGTGAGTGTGTGATTTGCCTAGAAACCTGTCAGTCAGCAGCTATACTTGTTTATATATGATTAGCGGCAGGTAGAGAGAGCGGCATCCATCCAATACAGCCATGACGGAGCTGATGAGAGACACAAGCGAGTCGAGCCTTGTGCACCAGCAATAACACTGACCTCTTTGAAATATCACTTTTTCTTCTGGCCACATTAGGTACAGACATGATGAAACGGTCTTCAGATGATTGAGGGTGGTTCCCTGTTATCTGAATGCAATATTTTCATGAGATAGTAAACGGGTCAGTGTATTTACAGTGGCTTGAGAATGTTTACACACCCATGCTAAAGTTGATAAAAAGAGGAATACAAAAAAAACATATTTTGGAAATTGATCTTAATGCCTGAATTCAAAAAAAGTCAACCTTATAAGGACATCAATTTTCTTTGTGAATGAATAATGTTAAAATGTTCTTATACATGTTCTTCCTTAAAATACAGGGGACATAAGAAGCCTATACAGACCCCTATGTTAAATTCCCATAGAGGCAGGCAGAGTTTTATTATTAAAGGCCAGTTAATTCATGGATCAGGGATCAGGATACTATGCATCCTGAAAAAGTTTGATTGGCATGGGGAACTTTCCATAAGAACATCTCTCAATGCAAATCAAACCAGCTATTAGTCTAACTGAAATAACACCATGTCAATCTCTATGTATGAGGAAGGGTATCTGATGATGTGTGTGTTAGGGGAGGTAATTCCAAAGGCCAAGGGAACTTTATCAGGATGCACAGTATCCTGGATCCATGAAAAAACTGGCCTTTAAAACAAACCTTGGTTCAAGGTTGTTGTTATGACATGTTCTTTATCTCCTCCTCTTTACATTGTAAACTTATCTTATGGACGCAGCAATGTTTGAGACTTTGAACCTGAAATAACATGTTGTTCTGTGTGAGGCGACCGACCTCAATTCAGGAAATGGTGAAATGAAGATAAAAACGGATAAAAACGGATAAAAACAGATAAAAACAGATAAAAACGGATAAAAGCGGATGCACTAATGACTTTATGGACTGTTGTTAGTATTTTATTAGAAATTTTTACTCTGTATTGTCTGTATTGTGTGTGTGTGTGTGTGTCTGTCTGTCTGTCTGTGTGTGTGTGTGTGTGTTCCTGAGTGTGAGTCTATGTGTGTGTGTGTGTGTGTGTGTGTGTGTGCGTGTGTATATGTGTGTGCATGTCTCTCTCTGTCTGTGTGTGTGTGTCTCTCTTTGAGTGTGTGTGTGTGTGTGTGTGTGTAAATTGTATAGATGTAAAGAATAGATTTTAATGGATAAAATGAATGACGTGAAGGAAAAGTCCCATTCCGTGTATTTTTGTGGAAGGTGATAACCGTGATTATATTTTTGACTTTACCCTCAGGCCCTGTTTACACGTACATGGTTATTTTGAAAAACAGAGACATTTCCCCCTTCGTTTGTTTACACTCAAACGGAGAATTCAGCTCTGAAAACGAGAATTTCTAAAACGTTTAAATTGAGACAAACGGAGGTTTAAGCAGCCGAGGAAGTGAGAGACGAGAGAGGACGTGATTCGTTGCGGTTGTTGCTATTTTTATTCTTATTCTTATTTTACACTGCCACCTACAGGTTTGGCGTTCTCTGGACGGCACAAAACCGACAGCTGTGCACGATGTTATTTTAGAAAACGGAGAGGTTGAAATGTCCATTTATGGAAATAGAGTCAGAATATTTTAATTTCATTCTCAAAATCTCTGATTTGACCGTGACCTTAAACTACTTTAGGGCCCCTAAGAAACACTCATCCAGGTCTCCCAAATCACTGCTACGCCCCTGTTACGCATGCATTGTTTGAGTGATCCAAGTAATGCGTGTGCGCGCGTCTCTCCTGCCTCTCCTGAAAGGGTTAAACTCAGATAAGATCCATGTGCACGGAGCTCCGCCTCCCAATTGTTGGGGCTGTTTGCCTCAGGAATCACACCACCAGTCCAGACCCCGCCCTCCCCCCCCTCAGCCCCGCCCCCCACGCTGACCACATTGAAATGGGTCTGATGTTGTCAAACAGAACAGTGTACCGAGCATCCCTCCTCAGCTTCTCTGATACAGCAGCACGAGCGTTTGGTGTCACTGCAACTTTATAACACCCCCCCCCCCATCAGAGACTAACAGGCTGCAGGGTGAATGCAACTTCCAGCTAAGACGGGAAAGCAGAGAGAGATGGCACGGCCGTGTCACGCGGCTTTGTTGTTTCTCCTCTTCTCCCTCGTTCAGACGAGTAAGTTCAAATTCTTCATTTCAACTTTTGTGCAATTGTGTGAAGATTGTGGCGTCCATGGGGACTTTCTCGCGCGCAGAAACTTGAGTGAAGATAATGATCTCTTCTGAAGAGTTTATCATGTTTAATCCTCCGTGTCCTCCTTGGCTACTAGCAACTGTGTGAGGGAGGGGTGGGGGTGCGTGATCACGGAAGGCTTGTATCATGTGGATGCGCTGACAGTGTTGTTGTCATTACTTTGAATTCCTCATGGGGGCGACAGAAACTACGCACTATACCTTTAAAAGGACCAACGTTATATTGCAATATTTTATATATAACATATTAAAAGATCGAGTTCAGGATTTTTGTATAATGAATATCAGATCACTCAAACAAAGATGATTTTAATTGGAAATGTAATTATTTTAACCGAGCCTTACATGGCTGAAATGACTGGAAGCCGTCCTCCTCCGATACAAACAGCAGACAGCATTCCTGGAGTTTTACCGGCCGACCTGTTCCCAGTATGCTGGTTCTGGGAAAAGGTGTGTGGTGAAACATGTTGGAACTGGTTGTTGTTGCCTGTGCACATTTCCCCACCAGTCACAGTCAGACAGGGCTGGGTACCGCCAATTTTCACAAGGTCCCGGGCGATTACATTTCCAATTCAATATCAATTAGGTTCGGGAAATGTCAATTACAAAACACATCTAGCTCGCATATAAAAGACTTCTCTGGGACTTAATGCTGTAAATTGTACAAGTAAGAAGAAACCCTCATATCAGGTAAAAGTAGAAATTGGCTGATTTATTGAGTTTATTTATATAGCCCTCTTCATACATACAAATGAGAGGGCAATGTTATGTTTTATAACCCTCTCAAGACAAATATTATGCAAAACGGGCCACAAACATGTTATTCTTGCAGCAGATTTGTACTCGGATCAATACTGCTGCCACGTCTGGTACAGGCTGTTTTTCGGGGACTGACCCTACTGAGCCCGTTGAGTAAATAACCAACATGAACTTGGATTTGGGTAACGTGTCATCGGTTCTGGGAATGGGAACTGATCTGTAAAGACGATAAGTTCCATGATTCAGGGAAAAGTAAGGTTTGAAATCTCGCTCAGTTAATCAAGTTGAGTGTTTTCTACTGGGTATTTTTTGTCTTTTGTAGTACCTACAAGGATATCCTTTTGATAAGTCCCGGTTTGTTGCAAGGGCAATAACGCAGAGTCTTTCACACGAGTCATAAATACATTAGCGAACACCTGTCTATCAGCTAGAATTCGAACCCTCAAAGACTTGTTAGTCTGCCTTCAAAATGTCCACCTCCACTCCATTTATTATCCTAAATTAGATGTACCTGTGCGAGGTCGTTAGCTGCATAAAGACACCTGTCCACCCCATACAATCAGTAAGAATCCAACTACTAACATGGCCAAGACCAAAGAGCTGTCCAAAGACACTAGAGACAAAATTGTACACCTCCACAAGGCTGGAAAGGGCTACGGGGAAATTGCCAAGCAGCTTGGTGAAAAAAGGTCCACTGTTGGAGCAATCATTAGAAAATGGAAGAAGCTAAACATGACTGTCAGTCTCCCTCGGACTGGGGCTCCATGCAAGATCTCACCTCGTGGGGTCTCAATGATCCTAAGAAAGGTGAGAAATCAGCCCAGAACTACACGGGAGGAGCTGGTCAATGACCTGAAAAGAGCTGGGACCACCGTTTCCAAGGTTACTGTTGTTAATACACTAAGACGTCATGGTTTGAAATCATGCATGGCACAGAAAGTTCCCCTGCTTAGACCAGCACACATCAAGGCCCGTCTTAAGTTTGCCAATGACCATTTGGATGATCCAGAGGAGTCATGGGAGAAAGTCACATGGTCAGATGAGACCAAAATAGAACTTTTTGGTCATAATTACACTAACCGTGTTTGGAGGAAGAAGAATGATGAGTACCATCCCAGGAACACCATCCCCACTGTGAAGCATGGGGGTGGTAGCATCATGCTTTGGGGGTGTTTTTCTGCACATGGGACAGGGCGACTGCACTGTATTAAGGAGAAGATGACCGGGGCCATGTATTGCGAGATTTTGGGGAACAACCTCCTTCCCTCAGTTAGAGCATTGAAGATGGGTTGAGGCTGGGTCTTCCAACATGACAATGACCCGAAGCACACAGCCAGGATAACCAAGGAGTGGCTCTGGAAGAAGCATATCAAGGTTCTGGCGTGGCCTAGCCAGTCTCCAGACCTAAACCCAATAGAGAATCTTTGGAGCGAGCTCAAACTCCGTGTTTCTCAGCAACAGCCCAGAAACCTGACTGATCTAGAGAAGATCTGTGTGGAGAAGTGAGCCAAAATCCCTTCTGCAGTGTGTCAAACCTGGTGAAAAACTACAGGAAACGTTTGACCTCTGGAACTGCAAACAAAGGCTACTGTACCAAATATTAACATTGATTTTCTCAGGTGTTCAAATACTTATTTGCAGCTGTATCATACAAATAAATAGTTAAAAAATCATACATTGTGATTTCTGGATGTTTTTTTTTTAGATTTTGTCTCTCACAGTGGACATGCACCTACGATGACTATTTCAGACCCCTCCATGATTTCTAAGTGGGAGAACTTGCAAAATAGCAGGGTGTTCAAATACTTATTTTCCTCACTGTAACTATACACAACTATACTATAAATAGGTAGACAGTGCTGCTATGGTGCCGTTACAGTCATTCTCCGGCTGAAATGACAGTGCAGATACGCAGACAGCGCAGATGCAAAAGACCCGGAAACACTGACCAATCAGAGCAGACTGGGCATTTTTAGGATGGGGGCTTAAAGAGACAGTGCGCTAAACTGAGCGTGTTAGACGCAGATATAATTAGACTGACAGTACGAAATAAAAGTTGTATTTCTTGAACATTTAAGCAACGTGTTCTAGTAGAAAACCAAAATACAAGTATGAACCTGAACATGAGCATGACATGGGACCTTTAAGTCAAAAATAAGATACAAACTCCAACACAAAACTTTGTTTGAATGCTTTAAGCAATTTTTTTTATAATCTTTTTAATAATAAACTTTATCGGTTATCAGGCAAATAAATAGATTATGTGCAAACTGCCAAAGAAACGGCCCGATAATCGGCCAGGGACAATAACAGCTCAATCCCTAAAATGTATGATTGATTGATAACAGTCAGTAATAGATTTTAGGGGAATTACCAGAGGCGTCACAATAAGCTATCATCACAACTCTTATGTCACGATACAATAATATTGCAATTTTAAACATATTGCAATATTCTGCAATATATTGCAGTTCATTACATTTTTCATGCAAAATCGTACCGTCAACTTGATATTGTAAATGGTATTGAATCGGGAGTACAGTGTAGCGTTACATCCCTAGAAGCAGCCCTATGTTAAACATTAGCATATTATCATTTTGAGCATTTTTCCATGCTAGCATTAGCAACTAGCTCAAAGCACTGCTGTGCCTATGAGCTTCCCTGAGCGGCTAGCATGTTCTACAGAATTCTGACTTCACTTCTGTTCATTTGCAGCCATGTCTGTGTTTATGAGGAGTCGTTCTGTATCGGCCCCTGATAGATGACAAGTAAAGCAATGACACTTTTAGTTGAACTGTGTGTTTATATCTGTCTGTTACAGATGCTTTGACAACATGTGGAAGCAACCAGTTCCAGTGTGGGAATGGGAAATGCATCACGGCCAGATGGGTGTGTGACGGCACAGATGACTGCGGCGACGGCACCGATGAACCTAGTACCTGCAGTAGTAGTGCGTATCTCACTTAACATGAGAATAGCCGCGTCATGGCAATGCATTTACACCTGTCCCTACCAACAATCCCTCAGTGTGATGATTTTATAGTCTCAGTTATAGTTTTTCTGTGTATTTCACTTGTATTTCTTTTAGCGCCGAAGCAGTGCCCAGGCACCGAGTTCCGCTGTGGGAACGGCCAGTGCGTGTCGTCCTCCTTCGTATGTGACAGCGAGGCCGACTGCTCCGACGGCTCCGACGAGTGGCCCCAGAACTGCGGTACCAAGGCGCCCGACTCTGTGCTTGTCCCTGGAGTTTCATTATGATTACAAAATCCTTCTTTTCCTCTTGATGTCACACTAGTCATGTTTCCATCAACGTATTTTTAAGCACATTTTGAAGTACCGGAATAGAAAATGATGATGGAAACGACAAAATTTGGAAAAACTTCCTCAAGTTTGCTAAAAAGTTTTTACACTCGCTTGAGGTGGTTTTTGCCTTTTTCAAAAAGAGTTAATGCGCAAAATGGGAGATGGAAACAGCTTTGCTGAATAAATTGTGACGTAGCAAACTTGTAAATCACAGGACTATAGTCCCGGTATCCATCGGATGGGGGAAGGATCGGAAAATGGGTCCCAGCCAGTGCGCCGTACACTTGTGGCACAACATGCGTAGTGGAGGTGTGCTATAACCTGTGCCTCAGCCACGTCGGATAAATTGATAAATTGGTTCAACAGCTTGAATGGTATGGCCCTGCACACCGCATATACAGTACGCTTTGCTTTGACTAGTTTATTCACTCTAAACCTGCTTCTAATTCACATTTTCTCTTTTTGTCTTTTTTTGCGACATGTTGAAAGTTCGCTTAAAATTTGCTTGACAATCAGATGGAAACACAACTGGTGCAGAGGACTCAAATGTAAGACTCGACACTAGGGCTGCACAATATGAAAAAAATATGCGATCTGCGATTACGTTGTTGAATATTGTGATAACGATATGAGTTGCAAAAGATGAACATAACTGAATTGAACATTGAATTGAACATAAGAGGCACAACTGAAAAAAAGACAGTTTCGAAGTCTCTTCTGGAGTTTATTGGCCAGTTAATATCGCGATGACGATTAAAAAAAGACATGTTAAACAAAAAACAGGTAAAGTAAAAAAAGAGGTTTTACTCGACAAGCTAGGACGTGGTCAAAAAATACAGAAGCAAGATCAAGCAGGGGCATAGCACAAAAGTTTGGGCCCTGTAGAGAGGCATTTTCTATGGGCCCCTCCCCGCATCCACAGGGTTAGGGTTAGGTTAGCTTCCCCCCCAGTCTGACGCCCCTGAGATCAAGTACCAAGAGAAGTTTCACTTAGAGATAATCACTGGTTACGTTAGACACGGAGGAACTAAGACGAACTGGCACAGAGATCAGGGAACGCGCAGATTAAACACACTAGGGTCGTGCTATGGCTGGAAATTACACAAAATCTCGCAAAACCTACTATAATGTAATATTATAGTTTCAATATTTTTACCCAGGAAACACGGATTTGTTCCTCGAGAGTATTTAGATCCAAACCACAATCTTTTTCCTAAACTTAACAAGTTGTTTTGGTGCCTAAACTTAACAGTCGTCGCCGTAGCTGTAGCCCATCTAGCCTCAACCGTACACTTACCTTGCCTACCCCGCCCTGATTAGTTTCATCTGTCCCTCATTGTCCCTCTTACTTACAATGAGGGACAGATGAAACTAATCAGGGCGGGGTAGGCAAGCACACAGGTGGGAAACACAAGGACAGGAAGTAAAGTATCTGAAATGAGACAGAGTATACAAAACAAAACAGGAAGTAATGACTGAAAAAATAGAATAGGCAGATTAGTGACACTTAATTACATACTGTCAGTAGTTTCATCGTCTCTTGTTCTCACGTTTCTACCTGTCTCTACCGTCCCTCTAGCACGTCGCACCTGCCGTCCTGACGAGTTTGAGTGCGGCGATGGCACGTGCATCAACGGCACCCACCAGTGCAACCATCAGTACGACTGCAGGGACATGAGTGATGAGGCTGGCTGCGTCAACGGTACCAATCTCTTCCTCTACAGTTTTATATCGTGGTTGCTGGCAGTTCAATGCAGAAATCTCTAGCTGAATCTTTTGGTTTTTTTTTGTCAGCCACCCAATGTGAGGGCCCGACCAGGTTTAAGTGCCGCAGCGGGGAATGTATCAGCATGGAGAAGGTGTGTGACAAGCACCGGGACTGCAGGGATTGGTCAGATGAGCCTCTTAGGGAATGTGGTGAGCACCGCGGCGTCTCATGCATAACTGTTGTGTGTTGATGGGGGTGTCTGCAGCTTTAAACTGCTAGTGACTGCACACATCTTCAGTAAAGAAAGATGGTTAACCTTCTCCTACTCCCACTGCAGGCTTCAATGAGTGCCTGGACCAAAATGGAGGGTGCTCGCATATTTGCAATGACCTGAAGATTGGCTTCGAGTGCCTGTGTCGTCCTGGATTTCACCTGGTTCACACAAATCGCTGTAGAGGTAACACGCTGCCACACAGTTACACTTAAAAATGCTTTTTTATGTTCTCTAAGTCTGGCGTTGCCAGCTCTGTCTCCACAGTGCTGGGGACTAAGGTCTGGCTACACCACAAATGCATTCTGGGATAGGAGAAAAATGCCATTTCTTTAAACCAGGGCTTCTCAAAGTCTGGACCAAGGTCCGCAAAGGACCGAACGACAAGTCAATCCGGGTCCAGCCCGTACCTTGAGTTACAAATGCAAAACGTTTTCTATTTTTAGATACATTTTTTATAATAAATTTTAAGTGCCGTTGAATATACAGTAGTAGTGTAACGGACTGTAGTTGCCCCCCCCACCCTAAAAAGATGAATAGTTTTGGACTTATTTTTACATCTGAAAAAATAGTTATTAGAGAGAAAGTATGCTTCTGAAAAAGGGTGTGATTTCCAGGTAGTGGTATTGGTACCAAAGTTTACCACTGAGTACTCAACTTGTACAATGTTGCCATAGTGACATAGTGTTTTTGTTATTGCCAATCGTTTCAGACCCCTGACTTAGAATTATTTTTACATGCAAACCTTTCAGTGATACGTTTGAGAACCCCTGCTTTAAACCAACATATTCTTTTGTAAATCTTTACAATCACTTCCTGAAAGAACCAAGCAGGACCTCCTGTTGTTGTTGTTGTTGTTGTTGTTGTTGTTGTTGTTGTCTTCTTCAAAACTTGACATTTCCAGCGTGTAGCTTACTAGCTCAATGGTTGTTTCCCATAGCGAAGGACGCGGCGACACACACAGGGCGGAAGGTAAAGAACAAAGCCAGACATCCAATGCTGGATTTCAGGCTTTATCCTGGAAATGTACTTCTGTTGATCCAGACTAATGTTGCAGTCTGTTTACTCTGACGCAACCGTTTCCATGTCCCTGTCGGTGCCGCCAGATCCAGAGGGATCGCCTAAATCTGGCAGACGCAGTGACTCAGCACGCGGTTTCTTTGCACTGTCATGTGCGTTTCATTTCATTTTTCTTCATTTCTTTGACTCAGATATCAATGAGTGTGCCAACCCGGACACCTGCAGCCAGATCTGCTTCAACCTGATTGGCAGTTACAAATGCCAGTGTGAGGAGGGTTACCAGGTCGACCCGGCAACCAACGCCTGCGAGGCCATCGGTAAATATCATCAGAAAATAATAAATTGATCTCCCTCATCTGTTCCTAGTGTGGATTAGTCTGTGCAAGGCTGCTTCTGAAACGTGAAGTCTCCACACTTTGTGTGTCACAAAATATAAACTTTGTATTTATTTATTTCGAGCGTGTCAAATTCCACATAAAAAACACAACAGCAGTTTGTTGTAACCCTATCCAACAAAATAGAAAAAAAGGTTGACCAAAAAAAGAACATAAGTCATAATTTCCTTCATTTACATGCGCAAAAAGGAGTAGGACATGTAAAAAGGGGAGTTATATATATATATATATATACACTACCGGTCAAAAGTTTGGGGTCACATAGAAATTCCCATTGCACTCCATTGTAGACAGAATGCCAGCTGAGATCAGTTGCATTGTTCTTTTAACCAGGGCAGTAATCAGATTACATTATGTGCTTACATAATAGTAAAATGGTTCTCCAATGTTTTTCTAGTTTTTTATTTTTAAATGATAGATTAGTACACAGAATGAGCCTTTGGAACATTGGATGAATGGTTGCTGATAATGGGCAATGTAGATATTGCATTAAAGATCAGCCCCCCCACCCAAATTAGCAGGTATTCTGTCTATAATGGAGTGGTATGGACATGTAGAAGTGACCCCAAACTTTTGACCGGTAGTGTATATATATATATATATATATATATACTCCCCTTTTTATTGTATCTGCTCTTAAAAAAAGACACTTCCTGAATGTAGCGGAGTCTGAACACAGCAGACAAAAGGCAAAAACTCAAAATCAGTAGGCATTAATCTATTTTGGTCTGTCCCTGCAGGGACAGTCCACGTCCGCATCGAGCTGCATCGATGCAATGATTGATTTCAACCCCCCCAATAACCTGTGTGTGGTCCTCTGCGTACTTCTGCTCGATAATAATAATAATAATAATAGTTCATCTTTGTTTCCAGGAGCGTTCGGCCAGTGGCAGCGAGGAGGACTGAAGTAACCCCTCCTGATTGGACCAACGGCCCACTGAGCCCCTGGACTGGACTTTATATATTTTACTTAGATACAGCAGGGAGACAGTTGGTGGAAGAGGTCTAGTTTTACCTAGATCATGGAGTTAGAATAGAACAGTGACAGTAACCTGTGGTATTGAAAATACAATTTGGCATTGAAACAAGAAATGTTGGCACTGAAAAATGTTGAGCTGAAACATAAAATAAACATCACAAAGTAATAATTTCACAATGTTATATTATTTCACTTTGGCATTTGTTTGCATTAGGACAAGTGTTTCACTGTCAATCTACATTTCTTTCTTGATGTCAGTGTCTTTTCAGTGAGTTTTATTTACGCTGTCAAGATTTTTACAATGTCACTATTTTCAGTTTCAACTGTCAGTTTTGGCGTAGGGGGGCGGGGCCTGAGGGGAGGGACAAAGAGGGCGTGGTTTATGGGTAATTTAATAATAGGCTACTGGCGAGAGACCGCACCTCCTCAGGAATCCTCACAGATGTTAAAATCGCAGATCTGCAATGTCGTCAAGCTCACCTGGAACACTGTGGTCCGATTCCTGTTTAATGAAATGTTATCAGACCCATTTATCAGCTTGTACAAGTCTCCAGTTGTTTTAGTTACGACAGAGTAGCTCTCAAAATGCTCTACATGCAATCTGTTGCTGATTTTAATAAACAGACTGTAGATGATCCATAATATGTAATATGTGTTCTGTACAGAATAAATTCAAATCTATTTAAAGTCTACATAAAGCGTCATGTTGTCGATTCTGAACCAACAGCTTATAAATCAGCCGAGAGGCCGGCGTTTCCCATCATGCTCTAGGTGCGCCTGGGTCTTGCAGTCGGTGAAAATGGGCTGCCTGTCTCGTGAGGTCATCGCTGCCCACGTGTGCATGACAGAGCAAGTCGGGATCGAGTCGGACACAGATCTAACCAGCATGCAACGGGCGGCGATCGCCGACCTGGCTCATCTATAACCTGCACAGGTGTGGTTTGAAAGCTGATTGGTTAATTAGGCGTTTCAATGGCAAAAATTCACATGGGGGCTAATCTTTTTGATCACCCCATTTCTCACTACATTTGATAAAGCAAGCCAAAAAATGTATTTAATATTCCAAAAAGGTACCAAAAGCGACACTAAGTGGCACTGGTGAATGTTTGATTATATCAAGTTTCATCAATGCTGCAAACATTAGATAGAACTTTTCATATTTCCTGATTAAATCCTAGTTTATTGCTTTCATCCACCTGTTGTAATACAGTTTGTGGTTCACGCTGCTTGACTTGGCTGTGAAAAGATGCAAGACAGCCAGTATGTGTGCAAATGAGTTACATTTGAAACTAATCTTCATCTTTTTATTCTACATAAAGACCGTCAGACAATGTCACATACAACTGCATGGTTATTACATTGTTTTGTGAAATCTAGACACAATGAATGTTGGCAAGAGAAATCAGTTTATGTCAAACCCATAACCCAACCATATACTCATACCAAGTATGAACAATTAGGTAAAAATTCTAAAATTTGTAGCCACTAAACAATTCTTTGCAGTTTTCAAATTAAAAAAGTAAACTTCAAAGGCATAAAGTAAATAATTTTCATACAGCATTTCATTCTTGGACCATTAAATATGGATTGTACGATTCGGTCAGTTGTCTGAGGTGGCGGCTCACTCCTTGTTTTTCTGCTTCTCTTTCTTCTCCTGCGCTTTCCGTTTGTGTCTGCCGAGCTGTCTGAAGAACAGTCTCTTGGGGTTCAGACCGTAGGCCTTCAGTCTCTGTCTGCTGAACTCGCGGCCGCCTATTCTCACGCCGCCGGCCCCCGATATGAGGCGTCCGCCCGAGGGCTTGTGCTTCTTCTTGGACCACTTCGGCCTCTCAGTCCTGTTTCCCAGCTCGTCAGCTTTATCTGCCGTTGCCACGGCAGAAGCCCCCGTCTGGGGCTCCTCTTCCCGTTTCATCTTTTTCTTTGGTATCAGAAGCTGCTCCTCCGCTCCTTCCTCTGCCTCGTCTCCTGCTTGGACTGCCGTCTCTCCACCAGAGTCTAGGATTGAGGCGGCGTCGCCGTCCTCAGCCGACGCTCCGTCTCGCTTCTCAGCGTCCTTCAGGTGATCTCGCCGCTTCTTCCCCACCTTGGTCTTAGCCTCCGCCAGCTCTTTATCTTCCCTATAGATAAAATTCAGACACATTACAAATTGCTCAGTTAATGGATTTAGAGCCGGGCAAAGTCCCGCCCCTTCCAGTGGACCACCAATGAGACCTTATTTTCCTTATAAGTACGGTAGTGCATCGCTTTTTGATCCCGTTTGAACCGAGCTATGAGTTACACATGTTCGTCAATTTAAAAGATAATCTTGCAGGTTATGGAGGTCTTTGTCATAGTACCACTTAGTTTGGTGTGAAACCGCTCAGTGAACATATCTGGTACGCACAATATACCTTTACTGCTCAGTACGCTCGCTAGCTTAGCCACCTACCAACACCACACGTCACGTCATCTAGGCCCGTCACGATATTACATCTTGCTGGACGATAAATTGTTCCATAAATTATTGCGATACATTGTCGTTCTGGAACCATTAATCTAGTATAGTGATAATGAAGGTACACCTTTTAAAAGCTCAAACTATTATTTCTAGAGAATATTTAACACTGGAAGACATTTTAAATATATATATGTGACTGTCTCCCACATTTTAAATATATATCCGACTGTCTGCCACATGGTGAGTAACTGTACCAAAACACTTCTGTTTTCAGCCTTAATTCTGACCGAGGTGCAGCAACTCTCTTCGGCCACACACAGACATATGCGAAGGTTCACTAGTTACGCTAAGGAACCGAGAGTGGTCATCCAGTGTCTTTGGCGGGGGACCTTTAATATATATATTTTTTTTAAAAATGGTGGCAATTAATTGACTCATTGACTATCGCGACAGGCCTAACTTTATCTTACCTGATGAGTTTTACCCAGCGTCATTTTGTCAGCCGGGAAGTCAAAGTTGCTCGTGTGAGTAACGACACCAAAACAGACATCGTAGCTTCAACAAGACGTCATGTTGTGCAACTTTGGGGTGAGTAGTCTAATGATGTACTGTACAGACTTCCTTGACTTGCAAAATCATCTTTTAACTTGACACGTGTAATTCATGGATCAATACAAACAGGATTAAAAACACATCTCTCCATTCAATACCGTACGTGTTTTTTCTGAAATAAAGTCCCGTGGTGGTCCGCTGGAAGAGAAGGGACCTGGTCTCCATTAGCCCCGGTGCAGCTGATTAGTACATTGTGTTTTAGGTTTTACTCACTCAGAATACACAGAGCTTAGGATTTCCTTTTTCTTCTTCTCATTCTGAGCCTTGATGACATAGTTCTTCAAATCACTCATCTCTTCCTTGTCAGACCTGAGGGAACAAAAGAAAAAAAAATGATCCGAGTGTAGGAGAGGACCCGAGACAGCAGAAGAGGCAGGACACTGAAACATGAGGGGAGGGGGCCGGTACCTGAACATGCACGTCTTCTTCAGAGAGCACCACCGGGTTCAGCTCCGTATCATTAGCATGTAAAATCTGCAGGAAGAGTCTTTAATTAGTTCAAGATCCACAGCTCATGTCTTTCTGCAACAACCTGTGTGTGTGTCACCGGGGCAGGTTAAGAGCTGGTCTGCTGCACGCTTGCTGCCGTGTGGTCTGCTCAGAGAGAAGATTAAAAGTAAGATCATTCCAGGTCAGAGCTCTCCCCGGAGGGAAAGCAATACCAGATCAGTCACCTCACGGCTCATCACTGCAGCTCAATATCCACCAACAGCAGGCAGCAAACATATTCTCATTTGTTTTAATCCATATTATAACCAGGGCTGGGTATCAAATTCAATACCTTTAGGCACCGATAAAACAGCCTATACAGTATGGAAAAATGACTTGTCATTCAAAACCCAAATACCTTAGGAGTGAATCTCATCAGCGAGCCAATCAGCATGCTTCTACCAAGATCTAATGTTTGTGATTGGCTGTCTAACGTTAGACGTCACAGAGACATGCAGGAAAAACTGTTACAGTAAGATGGGGCTCACATGGGAGCTGAAAATTACAAATAAAAAGATCTGTGCCTAATGCTGTAATTTCCGAGTTTAAGAACTGGTATCAACATCACGTTATGGATATTTAATATTTTTACAATGCCAAGCCTTAATCACAACTAACCTCTTGTCCAATCATAGCTTAGCAGCTAAAAATAGCCCCAGAAAGTCTGTCCAAGAGTGGTCCACATGTAGTGTGGATTTAAAGAGTTTGGTCCCGGATGCTATCAGTTTCACCCTCAGAGAAGGGAAGTCTTTGCTTACACAATCCTGTTTCAAAATCCCTCTTAATAAAACCACGGCTTGAGGATTCCTTGCTCTGAATGCTCAGGTGTCTGAAGTTAGAAGCAGTGCTGTCCTCACCTCCTCCGTGCTCAGGCCGAAGTCGTTGGCCAGGACCTGTCTGTAGCGGAACCGGCACGGCAGGTCGTCGATGATGTCCTCGTAGTCCAGCTTGTAGTACTCGTCCAGGTACTGCTCAAAGCTTTTCTCCTCTGAAACGCAAACAGGTACTGTATGTCGGGAGAGCCAGGGTAGTTCTGTTTCTACGACTCCTTCACTTACGTTTACCTGAGATTTGGACCTTTTATATGATACTGACGCACAAGACAAGTTACAGACAATACTCTATAACTAACTTGTAAGAACAATGTTTGTGGAAGAAGAGTAGGCTACCTTTTGTTAACCCTTGTTGTCCTCCCGTCAAAATTAATGTATTTAACTTACGTTTTTGTCCATAGTTAACACTTGACACCTTTCTCAATGTTTGTCAATTTTTTGACGTTTAACACTACATAATTAACTTAGCTTTACAGATATATTTTGTAATTTATGGTCAATAAACCTCATTTATAGGAAATTATTCCTAATGTTTGAGTTAGAAAAGCAGAAATTAGAAATTATTGAGACTAAAATTAAAGGAATGGATGTTGATGATAATCACAGACTGGAATATGTCAACTTTTACTCAATACTATTTCAAAAACACTTCCATTTGTTTTACAATGCTATAAAATTGAATAAGACGCCCCAAAATTAATGAAAGTAGAGATTTGTACTTGGCAAAGAGCGTTGGGTGGAATCAATCATGTTATTTTGGGGAATTAAAAAGAACATTGATATAGGAAAACGGGTCAATTTGACCCGAGGACAACATGAGGGTTAAAATGAAGCAGTAAATATTTGTGAGCTACCGAGATGTTAACTCGTAACCTATGTGTCACCCCGGGGCAGATTAAGAGTGTGTCTGCTTTAAATACTTCACATTTGCTGCGGTGTGGTCTGCTCAGAGAGAAGATTAAAATTGAGATCATTCCCTGGTCAGAGCTCTCCCCGGAGGGAAAGCAATACCAGATCAGTCACCTCACGGCTCATCACTGCAGCATCATCAACCAGCACCCAGTCAGCATCGTCAAATGGTCGAGTAAGCGTCCTTGTACACAAGACAGCTACAGCGCATAACCGATTCCATCTTAAATGACAGCCTGCACCCCGAGTTCCCCTCTAGAAAGAGCTTTTTAGTTCCATGTTGTGTAGTCATGTGTAAGTATTTGGTTTTAACTTGAGTTTATGTTCTCATTTATGTGCAGGGATCACTTGACCAGTCAGGCAAGTTTAATAAAAGAAATAAAAATTGTACTCTCCCAAAGTCAATTTGTCATTTTTTGTAAAAGGCAAAAAGCATCAGATACGTAAACAATAACCCAAAATTCTTTTTGAAAAAAAAAAAAACAAGTCTTTGATATTGAAACCGACAAAAGCATTAAAAGTGCAACAACAAGAAGTTGTGGATTGGCTAGTCCATATCCTTGACGTTCCACTTCAGGGATTGCACCAGAAAAATCTGCTGGATTTCACTCATTTAGGCCGGATGTCCGTCCCGTCTCGGTGTTGGCGCTCTAACTTGCGGCTGATTTCTGAGGACTATGGTTACCTGGTCCTCAGATCTCTGCAGGGTAAATCCAGACAGCTAGCTAGACTATCTTTCCAATCTGAGGACTATGGTTACCTGGTCCTCAGATCTCTGCAGGGTAAATCCAGACAGCTACCTAGACTATTTGTCCAATCTGAGGACTATGGTTACCTGGTCCTCAGATCTCTGCAGGGTAAATCCAGACAGCTACCTAGACTATTTGTCCAATCTGAGGACTATGGTTACCTGGTCCTCAGATCTCTGCAGGGTAAATCCAGACAGCTACCTAGACTATTTGTCCAATCTGAGGACTATGGTTACCCTGTCCTCAGATCTCTGCAGGGTAAATCCAGACAGCTACCTAGACTATCTGTCCAATCTGAGTTTTCTGTTGCACGACTAAATAAAGACTTGAACACTGAATGTGGTATTTGACCTCAGGACGACTAGTGCGTCATCAAGACGTCAGCTAACGGGGATCCTTATAAACTAAAAACTTTACCGACACTTACGTGGATCAAACACAGGCTTGTTTTTGGTGATGACTTCTGCAAAGTGGGACTTTTTCTTCTTTTTGCCCGATTGTGGCAAATCCTCTTTCTTCATCTTCTTCCGCTCCTTTCTCTTCTTCTTGGAGGCAGTGTGCTGGTTCGGGTCGTAGTCCGCATCCATCTATTTCAACACAACGACTTTTGGTAAGTTCATCTTTTAACACAACACAAACATGTCCAGCTGATCTCAGCTGACAACTTCCCAGAATGAATAGTTGCTTTCTGTATTTTTGTGTCTACTCACAATGAAGTTCTCATCCTCACAGTGGGGCCCAGAGGCGTCATACTCCTGCTCCTCTTCACCGCCGTCCTCTCGTTCCTCTCCAGTCCACGTGTCCCAGTTCCAGTGCTCTGTTGTACACCCAAACACACACACACACACACACACACAGGCCCCGTATGATACATTAATACAGTGACCTGAACATTTTCCACTAGGAAATAAAGCACAAATGATTGTGGTTCTCACACAAGGATTAAAGTCCTATGATTCTTCTCCGCATGAATCTCTCCTGGTTCCTTTCAAAAATAAACTTTAAGAAACTTTGAATCTTGATTGAATTAAGGTGATAAAGTAGTACTGCACGTCCACCAGCCCAATGGCCAGTCAACGTGAAACTACCAGCTACCCAATAGATTATTGGTTGGCGAGTGAAGCAAATCTACCAGCCAATAGCATATTTTACCAGCTTTTGGCTGGTGCCAATAATAGGTTGACCGATTAAATCGGCATATTTTTGGCATTATTTGTACTAATCGGCATATTTTTTAGTTCATTTAGTTTTTTAGTTTTAAATTCAGGGCAGAAGTGAAGATCCACCAAGATTGTGTCCATGTGTTGTGTGTTCATTTTCTTCAGATAACTGCAGAACTACTATTATTAAAAATGTAATATTTTATTCATTAAAAGTTTGCAGATTGTGTTCTCATAAGTTTGATAAATGCTGCTGAGTACACTAAACTTTGTTTTATTTTATTCTTACTCGTTTCGTTTAATATATTGTTTATTGCAGCACCATTTATTTCTAAACATCGACCAGAGAAAACCCATATCGGTCGGCCTTTAGTGTCACAGCTGAACCCCGACTGCATTCACATAAAACATGCAGCTTTCAACACTGCTGCCGTCAGCTAACAGAGAGAAAACCTAGGCTTACCTTCAAGCTCATCATCATCATCAAACTGAGGCTTCCCCTCCTCATCTTCTCCGTAGTAGTCGCTCCCAAAGAACTTCTGCAAACAAGAAGGAACACGCATGAAGCAAAAGTTGTGTACGAGGAAAAATGGTGGTAGGAGTGTGCTTCCATGGTGGAAGAGTAGTGGTAGTACCTCCACGTTGGCTGGTTAAAAGCCTCTGCTTGCCTGACTTCCCTGAGCACAAGTCTAATCAGCCCGACTCCAAACACCTGCTTGTGAGAGCAGGAGACGCCCAGGTGGAAGTGCTAACACTAACGACACTGGCTCTGTTGTACTCTGGTGTCCACAGAGAGAGAGCCTGCACTCATAGGGAACTCAAAGTGGCTTATAATGACAGCATGAGGCGGCTGCTGAGAGCGCCAGTACAAGCCATACGTCTGTCAACGTCGGGGGTACCTACTTGCTCTGCTGTTTTACGTAACCTGATGTGTAGATTTGTGTGTCGGGTATCTGAGTCAGAAATACATAATCACTGTTTTGGATCAGCGTGTACGCAGTTCAGTCAGATTCTCTTCCAGACTGTGGAACCATCGGCGAACATGTCTGTATATTAGTCACTGAACATTGTGCAACGCTTTGTATTTATACTATCTGTCCAATGTGAGAGTTCTCTCGCATGACTATTTTGCAGCGGCTCTGTGCAGAGTTTAGCACCGCCCACAACAATTCTGATTGGTTTAAAGACCAGAAATACCAGAGACATCCTTTGGACGAGGGTCTGGCAAAGCGAGACTAACGTTACAGAAACTACAAAAAATGAGGGGGGGTCACAGTAAACTCACTACAAAAAAAACCTGCTGAAAGGATTTCAGCAACCATTAACCTCATCATTTGCACCTGAGCTTCCCTGCTGTGACGGGCCAAGATGTCTGCTGTGGAAGCTGTGAAATGAATATAGACAGCTCAACAGTTTTGAACATTGCTTATATAAAGAGTTTTAAGTCTGGAACCAAGCCAACCAGCTACGAGATGAATAGCGGGCATAAAACATTTGATTCGGCCCAAAAACACATTATGAAAACAGCAAAGGTACGGGACGGTGTACAGAAACTATCAGAGACTTCAACAGCAGAAGCTCGCCCTAGCCGTTCGGTTTCGTGGGTACAGTAAATACTTCTATGGTAACAGCGAGTTGGACCAATCAGAGACGTCGCTGTTATGCTTATGATTGTGGGTTGTGTGGTTTTTCTCCATAAGATTGTGGATAAAACATGTTTTTCTTAAAAAAAAAGGTTGATTTCAGACTTCTTCAGGAGCAGAATCTTTCGTTTCACAACAATGTAGCTCATGGTCAGTCTACCTCGGATGGTTTAGACATGATGGCCGATAACCTGTAGCTCTTCCATTTGTTTTTTCAGTGAATAGCAGCAGCATGATAGTATTTAAATTAAAGGAAGAGTCTCCAAGTTTAAAAACAAAACAAAGACTGGGCATCCAGTTTCATTGGGTGGCAGCATTTTTTAGTCTGACCGTGCATTTTATTATTGGAGCATCTGCTTTCTTCCATGTTTTTGTGGTGCTGTGTGTGTGTGTGTGTGTGTGTGCGTGCGTGCGTGTGTGCGTGCGTGCGCCACCTGCATGAGCTGATCGTGTTGCTGTGGATCGAAGTCTCCCTCCAGGTCAGTCTGACTGAAGGCGAGCTGCTCGTTGCCGCTCAGCTCCTGAAGCTTCTTTAGCTTCTCCATGATCTCGTTGCGCTTCAGGTTCTTCAGCTGCTTCAGCTGCTCCCGCTTCTGCTCTCTCTCCTGGAATGAGTTGTTGGGGAGAGGAAACGCAGAGAGAAAGGTGGGTTTATATTAGATAATAAACAAAGCAGGGCAATATGTCAATAATATATCACATCCACATCGATATGAGGCTAAATATGGTCGAACATTTTGGATACCCCAATTCAAACCTCATTTATAGGAAATTATCCCTAATGTTTGAGTTAGAAAAGCAGAAATTAGGAATTATTTAACTAAAATTAAAGGAATGGATGTTGATGATAATCACAGACTGGAATATGTCAACTTTTACTCAATACTATTTCAAAAACACTTCCATTTGTTTTACAATGCTATAAAATTGAATAAGACGCCCCAAAATTAATGAAAGTAGAGATTTGTACTTGGCAAAGAGCGTTGTGTGGAATCAATCATGTTATTTTGGGGTATTAAAAAGAACATTGTTATAGGAAAACGGGTCGATTTGACCCGAGGACAACATGAAGGTTCAATGTTCTATTATCTGCCATTATAAATACAGATACTGATACTTTGGAAAATGCCTAATATTGGCCGATAACATAGGCCTGCCCATATATAGGTCTGGCTCTATGGTACAGTACTCAGAAAAAAGTCATTATATGATAATGCATATTATGAATTTCATAGTGAGAAGTAGAGGAAGCAAAGGTTAATACTGAAGGGGACAAACGCTTGCTTTGATACCTTATCCTTCCTTTCTTTCACTTCCTCCCTTTTGCGTTTCCTGCGGTCGTCTTTGGAGCGCACGGAGGTGGCGATGCTGCGAGGGTACGTCTTGACCTGCTGCGCGTCGGGCTCTTCAAATCGGAAGTTGTAGCTTCTCTCGAAGTCCGCCTGCCGCTCCAAGAAAGTCTCCCCTTCCTCTTCAGAATCATCCACGTCGTCCTGGACCACCTCTTCGTAGGTCGGGATCCTTAAAGCGTCGGGAGAGTTTGCGTTAAAAGGCCTCGTTTGTTTCCTTCTCTTCATCGCTCGCTCGGAAAACCAAACCGATATCCACACAGGCAGCAACCTACCGATCATCATCCCCGTCGTCGAGGTAACCCTTGTTGAGGACGTAGTCTCTCAGGAAACGCTCCCTCTCGTCCAGCTCTGGGTCATTCCAGTAGTCCCTTAAGTACTTCTGTCTCAACAGAAAACAGTCTCATTACTAAACGCCTCCGATTTAACCCGCAACGGCTGAATCGAGTCGAGCTAAACCGCTTTTGTCTAAACCGTTTTGTCTCGTCACAAATCTTTGGTCGGAACTTGTCTTTACACCCAATATATATCTCACACATATACACACACACACTCACCATGTCCTTCACCTCCTCCGGACCCTCGAGGTCAGCCTGGCCCTTCAGCCAGTCCACATAGTCTGCCTCTTCTTTATCCTACAAACAGCAACAGGAGGCGAGATCTGTAAAGCTTCTCTACGTCTCTATGTAACGATGAGATGTAACGGCTAACGCCTTCTGACCTTCTCTTCCTGCGTTTTGATCCTCCTGATGAGCAGCTTGGATGGTCCCTCTCGCCCACTGCCCTCGTCATCATCGTTGTCGCTGTCTTGGATGAACTTCCGGAAGCTGATGAGAGGTTTTAGTTTCTGTAAGTAGTTTGCGAGTTAAGCGTGATTTATGCTTCTCGCGTTAGCCTCTGGAAGTGACCTGACGTTTTCACTTGTGTGTTGATCTCCTTAAGAGAACAGCAGGGCCAGCGCGTGTGTGTGTGTGTGTGTGTGTTAGGGAAGTGTGTGGTAGAGCGAGTGAGAGAGTGATGCTGATTAGCTTCGGAGCGAGTAGCGACTCTAGAGTCATAGCGAGAGAAACAAAAGGTCTCCCCCGTGCTTTCTGACCACAGTGGGAAATCTGCAGCAGGACAAGTTAACCCTGGGGGGGGGGCAAGCTACCAAGCCACTGCTGAGCAACATGGAGTTACATTTTATGAGAGGTGCATGTCTCAGGCTACAGCTTACGGTCTATGTCTCCACCTACCTACGTACCTACGTACGTAGCGGCGGCGTTGAAGCAGAAATCGGCCTTTATGCTGCCAGACACTTTAAGATTGATTGAGTCTTACCTCTGTTTCAGCTCCCGCTGCTCCTGAATGTAGCTAGGAGAGGCAGCTCTCTTTGAAAGAAAAGAAGAAAAGACAATTAAAATATATATATCTCTTACCTGTTACCATCTGCACTACTTACCTTGACTGGTATTTCAATTTGCACTACCGACTGTTTATTTACAGTGCCCATACATCTGCAATACCGTACTTTAACTGTAATATGCAATTACTTTCCACTGCACTTTAATTTGGATAGCTTCTGCCCAAACTTTATTTGTACTACCTTTAAATCCATTGTTATACTGCTCCTTTTAGCCTAACATATATATATATATATATAATATATATTTGTAAAAAATTCTGTTTATATAATAGGCATCTGTGTATATATATCTATCCATAGTACATATTCACCTGTAAACTGTTATAGTAACAACCATCTATATATTATGTTCATTGTACATATCTGTAAAATTTCTACTTATAGTAATACCCAAATAGTATATTATATTCAGGACATATGCAGCTGTAAATCTTGATCACAATACTAGTTATCTATATTTTATATTCATAGGACAAACCCATCTGTAAAATTCTGTTTGTAATAGTATTTATCTCTATATTTATTCACTACTTATCCATGTCCTGCACTAATGGAACCAGTGTATATCCTGCACCTGCTGCTATTGCACTTCTGGTTAGACCCAAACTGCATTTCGTTGCCTTGTACCTGTGTAATGACAATAAAGTTTAATCTAATCTGCATATTCTTGAGGGAAGAACGTTATTTGGCAACAGGGTCTACCTCTATTCTCTTGGCGGCCTCCTCGTCGTCACTGTCGTCATCATCCTCATATTTGCTGTGAAGTAAAAACAAAAAGATCAGAGATGTGAGATGAACAATAGCCGGTTTTACGTGTATATCTAAATAATAAAGGCAAAATAAGAGTAGCTTGCATCATGTCCCATTCCCAAAGAAGCCATTTGAGCGCTCACCCTTCCTTTTCCAGAATGACTTGACGTTCGTAGTCTTTGAGATACATGGGCTTCACGGCCTTCTTCGACGTTGACGGCTTCTCGTTACTGGTGGATGTATCTGAAAAGTTTAGAGGTCTTCTTTAGATGTTTAAAAAAACGAGATATCCTAGAGACTGTGACAGCAACTATGAAATGCAGCGCCAACTATTTTAATAATCGATTAAGTCAATTTTTATGAATAAAAGGGTAAAAAAAAATCTGATTGCGGCCTGTTTAACCCTGGTGTTGTCTTCACTTTAGGGACCCGAGGGACTTATTTGGGGATTTAAACAATTCGGAAATACAATCTTACTTCATAATCTCTTAACAAATATTGTTATTATCTCAATAATATCAACAATTGAGATTACATACAGCATCTATGTTTAGGGAATGCATCAGTCTCTACTAGAACACAATTAAACATGGAAGTGGGGTTTGTTTTTTGTCATAAGTTATAATTCATGTTAAAAATCCACTATGGAAACAACATAAGGGTCATATACAGAATAATGTTCTGAATTGAGTCAGGAATACATGTTTATCACAGGAAATAAGGAAAGGCCGCTGATTTCAGGTATAATTTTTTTTTACATTTTTCTTCTTGTAAAAAATTGAAATGGGTCTATTTGACCCGAATACCATACAAGTGAAGTGAGTTTCTTCTCTCCTCCTGACAGTAAACTGAACATGTTTAAGTTGTGGACAAAACAAGACATTTGAGGACGTCTTGGGCTGTTGATTCAGCATTTTCAATATTATTTTTATATTATTTTTCAAACTAATCGATTAATCAGGAAAATGATCAACAGATTAAATCGATACTGAAAACAATCAAAATTGAATCAACAATCGAACCAAAGTTGCAACGTTAAATGATAAGTGTACCACACTATAATGTACACAACGACCACCTTCTGAGTAGAACTTTGCATCGGTCTCGTAGATCTTGGGGTCCTTCTTCTTCAGCAGAGACAAGGTTCTGTAAAAATCCCTCTCAACCTCAGGGTCTAGTTCCTGGGAGGGCAAAATCAAGAAAACATTTTTAAAACCCAACGGCCCGTTGTTGAGAGTAACACACGGTTATCCATTTCACAGTTATAAACATTATAAATGGCCCCAAGTTGATTTCCTGTTCAGTGTATGTGAAGGATGCGTTATTATGGTTAAAGTTAATATGAATCACACATAACTTCTAGGGGGGAAATCACCAGACGCCTCCCAATACGCTATCATCACGATACTTATGCCACAACACGATGTTATTGGGATTTTAAAAATATTGCAATATTCTGCAATTTATAATCTTATTTCCAACTTTTAATTTTTCCCAATTTCAAATGATGTCCCCAAAAGGAAACTTTATCAACATCTGTTTTATCTAAAAATAATTCAATTGTATGGCTGCAAATTGGGATTGTCAAGCAGACAAACTGACCAACACGTACAGTATATAATAAAAGATCGATACAGTAATGCCACTGAAAACATCGCGATACTACGCTGTATCGATTCGATCGACGAAGCAGCGCGATTGGTTCTGACAGGAAGCTAACAAGGGGCCAGGCTGTTGCCTAGCAACGACATCCCATTAGAAAGCTGTAGTATAGTGTGGAAAGCACAGACTGTATATTATTAAATGAATATTAACGGTCTATGGTGGAAAGGGGAAAAAGCAGAGCGATGCTCACCACTTCACTGTCCCCAGAGCTGGACTCAGACGACTCGGAGTCAGTCCCATCTGCTCGGTCTCCGTATCGGTCCTTCACTGCACAACAACACACACAACAACACACACAACACGCAGATATATCACACCCACATTTAACACAACTTCAACGCTAGCTAACGTTACTCTTTCCCCACGTTGTGTTGTTGTTAGCTTGTTAGTGTAGCTAGCTAGCTAAGTTAGCAGTGACACGCTTACGTCTCTGGAGCTCTTCTTTCTGTCGGTATTTCTCGTATTTCTGAGCGAAGCCAGGGTTGATTTTCAACTCCGATTTGCCCGACATGGTTTGAAAGAAAGAGATTACAGACACAGTTGAAACTACACGTTGTTATTATTAAAGGGAAGTCATTCCAACTACAGCATGCGCGTGTGGAAAGCTGAACCACGTGGTTTCCGGTGCACAGTGTCGTTTTTTCACGGACTACAAAGCCACGTTGCTGCGTTCCGCCACCTACCGTAACGGAGGCGAATATGCGTTTCATGGGATGGCGATGGCATGTCCCGCCCTGCTCTGCCTTACTCTGCGTCTGATTGGCTTGCCTTGGCATTCTACTCTAACGCTAACCAATCGAACTCCTCATGACTAAACCTAACAAATCCAACCAAAGAAGACAACGAGTATTAGCCAATCAGAGGCAGATTAGGGCGGGTCTGCCTTTTCCATCCAAAAAACGCAAATCTGTATAAACAAATTATAGTATGGATATTAAACTTGTATTATACTTGTTTTTCACCTGTCTCTAACTGACCTTTGGTGCTGCCGTAGACTGTAAAAGGGTGTTTATAGCCTCTTCTTTAAATACAGTCATGTTCACCAACTTCTGTGCAGTTAATTCCATAGACAGTTAAATAAGTAATTGTCATGTTTACCATAGACCGTATATTATTGATATTAACGGTCTATGATGTTTACCTGGTGCTGTCCGTTTCATCATGTATAAAGTAACATTGAGTGTAGTAGGCCTACAGTTTCCTCCAGGGGGCGCACTAATATCAATTTTACCTGATCACATTTCCTCAACACTTTATCCTTTAAATATTGTTATTTTCACTGTGACAGACAAAAGCATATCTCTATTGATGTGTTTTCTTATTTTACTGGGGAATTTATTTATTCACTAACACAGGTACAAAAGGTTAAGACGTTTAAAGTAACACAGAACAACAGATATCAGACATGTAAGATTATTAAACATATTCAAACATTCTAAGAGTTACCAATTTGTTAAATTAGAACTTAATAACCATTATAAATATTGATAAAGAAAGAAATAGTATTTGTTGAACTGTGAAGCCTTTTGTATAGTTGTCATGAACCCCCTGGAGGTGGAGAGCCACGTTCCCCTGACGGTCCCCGGGCCCTACTTTGAGAAACACTGACCTAAATAGTATTATGTTATGAGTCAAGTGAGCCATTTTGTGTAATCAAATCGGACAGGATGCCCGTTTCTTCCCCCTGTTTACTGGAGAGGATGGTTACCCAACGCAGGGGCAGTTGAGGGGGCGAGGCCGTGTGACAGAGGAGACTAAACTGTCCAACGTCATGTCCCATAGGACCAGTCTGGGATGAACAACATCCAGAATAAACCATACGACATAAAGATAGATAGATAGATAGATAGATAGATAGATAGATAGATAGATAGATAGATAGATAGATACTTTATTCATCCTGAAGAAAATTTTAGGCATCCTGTAGCAAGACAACCATAACACAACAAACACATATACACAAACATATATTACACATACATAGAATAAAAAAATAAAAAATCACTCACAGAAATGCAATGACCATGATAAGGTGAGATACTATGGTGATAGTGAAAAAGTGAACAGTGCAGGGATTGAACAGTGCAGTAGATCATGATTAAATACTAACTGTGACTATAAAATATAAACATAATAACCTATAAACTGACTGACTGAATAAGAATGAGAACACTATGTAACAGGGAATAAGTTATAAGCTGGAAGATGTAGATGTTATGATGGATAATCACAGACTGGAATATGTCAACTTTTACTCTATACTATTTCAAAAACACTTCAATTTGTTTTTAAATGCTATAAAATTGAATAAATCACGACGGCGACATGGGCGGGCAACAGTCCCGCGGGTCTCTTTGGTTACGTGGTTGATTACATTAATGTTGATCATCTGTCCGTCATCGTATAAAGCCCACCCGGACAATTTGATTGGTCCAAACAGCTCTTGCTCGAGCATTGTTGCTCCACAATGGATCAAGTCCAGACCGAACTTCCCGGCCTCAAATGTTGTGGGCGAGGCTAAATTCAACAGGCATCCAGGATACAAAACACCCCAATTCAATGAAAACAGTGAACTAATCATGCATTTAACTTGTCAAGAGCATTGTATGGAACCATACATGTTATTTTTTTGACAATTCGGTTGAGAAAAACAACACATTTCCTTTATAGAAACTTTGAAAATGGGTCAAATTTGACCCGAGGACAACCAGAAGGTTAAGAGGATATCTGATGAGCTTATTGCAAGAGTGGGTGGATTCTGAGATGATAAACTATCAAATCTAAGAACTTCAACAACATCTTTGATCAAAACTTTGACAAAATATCATGAGTGGAACCATTGGTTAAGCTGTTGTAGGGTGAGTAGTGTGGGGTGGTCTCTCGCCAATAAAACACAGCCTGAGCAAAGGTCAGAGGCTGTCTGACTGGTTGGTTTTGTTTATGTAGGATCGGGTGAGAAGTAATGTGTCGTATCGTCACACTTCTGGGAGATCACGTGTCTCTTACACATGTGCAACCTGCTCGGAAATGTCATCATCATATATGTTCATGTGATTGTGCAAAAGGGGTTATCCTTGCCATTATTCTGCACCAAAATGTAAACAAAGAAGAAACACCAAATGAGCTTTAATTGCATAACTGTTTATTAATAAAGTTAGTTAGTCATATACAATCAATACATCAATTAGAAGGAGCTGTCTTCAGTAAACTGGATATTAAGGCTTTCTCTCACACTGAAAAACATCCAGCAGTGAGTAGAAAACACTCCACGACTTTAGCCTATATATTCTGTGGAAGTACCTGGATGATCCTGCCAGTACATGATATTAATGATTAATGATGTCAAAGGATTTGGATGAAACTTTTCTTTGAAAAGCAGATATCTTCTGCACTCTGTCTATGTAAACCAAAACCAATTGACCCACAGGAGTCCCAATAACTATTTTTTTGTCTGAAGAGAAACCGGGGGAGAGAGGGGGGACGTCACTCAGCGAAGACCCAGGACTGAGCCCACATGGGGCGCAGCTGGAGGCCGCCCCTCAATAACTGCTTTGACAGTGAAGTGTTGAAACTCAGGTTGGATCAGGAACTGTTTATATGCCACGTATAACATAAACAGTATTTTCCTCAGAGGGGGATCTTAAGAGTCGGCAGCAGGGGTGACTCCCGTCCATGGACTAGAGTGCTGTCAATCTGACAATTGGGATTTCATTGGATCAGAGTACCTTTCAGAGTATCTTCCCAGCCCTTGTCACATGACCAATTAATGTTTCCGGGACAACTATCCAAAGTTCTGATACCATGAAGCCAGCACTGTAATTGTTGGCAGACTGAGCCCATAGAGTGTGTATTCGGATATACCATTTGTTTAAAATGAAAACAAGTGAAATTAATAAATATTTTGTTTATTTATAAACATATTTTCTATGCTATGCCCCCTGGCACCCCTGACGGATTATTGGTCCCCTGCCACCCCAATTAAAAAATCCTGGAATCGCCCCTAGTGCTTGTTTTCTCTCTTTCTTTCGGCAAGACCTGCTTGTTTTCCTTGGGCAGGAACTGCGTGTGTGTTTGCTCACGTGTCTCTTTTCCCTGACTCATGTTATCAGCCTAACACCTCCACTCTTCCTCAGCCTTGAACTTTGCACGTGACATGGCTATTGATGGTTTAGTTTTGACCACAGATCTGTTTGTTTCCCCTATATTCCCTATATTGTCCGATAGCCTTAAAGACACCCCCAAAACATGGATTTCAATGAAAACAACAAAAACATGGCATGAAATGAAGCTATGGCCACAAGATTGTCAAAGTAGTTTCATTTGAGCTGATCTTCATAGATGGGTACTTAAAACTCATTAAACTTTTCAAAGTGAAAATTAATAAATGTACCAACCAATTAATCTATATACTACACATCACCTGACAATCTCAAGTTGTCAATGATGCAATATATGTTAATACGTGAACATAAAACATAAATACTAACAAATTAGAAAGGGTATTTATTAATGAATGTATGAGCTTTGTAAAATACTTTTCAGCTCTCACATGTTGATATATCTTTTAATTTTATGTGCAAATAAATACAAATAGAGAGAGACTCGTACAGTGTTGTTACTTTTCATTTTTTGTGGACTCACGTTGTGGGAGACTTTCTAGGAAATGTGTGGTTTTGCCTTTCACTGAATCCTGACTTTCTAGGGAGAAGGACTCGTTTTCATAGAATAACCACAAAAACACCCCTGAAGCCTGTCCACATACCAAAGCTGCTGTATGAAAACAGTGGAGCACACTGCTGGACATTATTCAAAATGTTGCCACATAGCAACACTTCATCCAAAACTAGTTTGTAAGGAGTGATTGCAAAAATCTTTCTAAAAGTGATGGATGGATGGTGAAAATAGTTAGCTAAAAGTAATGGCTAATTGTTTAAATAGTTAGCTAAAAGTAACGGAAAACAGTTGAAATAGTTAGCTAAAAGTAACAAAACAGTTGAAATAGTGAGCTAAAAGTAATGAAAACAGTTGAAATAGTTAGCTAAAAGCAACAGATAAACAGTGGAAATAGTTAGCTAAAAGTAATGAAAACAGTTTAAATAGTTAGCGAAAAGTAATGAAAACAGTTGAAATAGTTACCTAAAAGTAAAAGATAAATGGTTGAAAAAGCTAAAAGTAATGAAAACAGCTGAAATAGTTAGCTAAAAACAACAGATAAACAGTTGAAATAGTTAGCTAAAAGTAACAGATAAACAGTGAAAATAGTTAGCTAAAAGTAACAAAACAGTTGAAATAGTTAGCTAAAAGCAACAGATAAACAGTTGAAATAGTTAGCTAAAAGTAATGAAAACAGTTGAAATAGTTAGCACTGTTGAAATAGTTAGCTAAAAGCAATGAAAACACTTGAAATACTTAGCTAAAAGTAACAGTTAAATGGTTAAAATAGCTAAAAGTAATGGATAAATGGTTGCAATATACAGGGACCAAATGTCTCAGACAAAATCCGGGAACGTTTTCAGCTCAGAGGCATAAATACCTCCAAAACACCTCATGTTTTTAATTTTTGTAAAACTTAAAACGGGGACGCTAGAGCTGTCTAAGTCCTAATATTTCATAATGTTGTAATGTTTTCTGAACTACATTTATCTGACAGCTTTTGCTTTATTGCTTCAGGCTTGTTTCTGCAACAGCTTATTGAGTATCGGATACAATATAAACTATTGAGGACATATTTTCCTTTGACATGATGCAGTATTAAACAAGATGCAGTCGGCAGCAGAGTGGAAGCTAATGGGATAATTGTCCAGCTTGTATTTACGTTCATAAAGTGCTCGTTTTGCTGCTGACAGACTCAGATTAATATTCTAAGTGTCTGATAACATTATGGAAAGGATTTTTAAGGAGGTCGACCTTTCTGTTAAAGATTAACAGAACGCTGGCTCTGGCTGTCTGGAGCAACGATCAGCTCCGTTTGGTCAGAGTTTTATTTCTTTAAGTCCAATTTCTGGTCTGTTAGTCACAGTGAAAACCGGGGATATTTCCGGGGACAGATCCAGCCGGGGACAGGTCACCAAAATTGGGGACTGTCCCCGGAAACCGGGGACGTCTGGTCACCCTATTGAGATAGCTAAAAGTAATGGATAAATGGTTGGAACAGTTAGCTAAAAGTAATGGATAAATGGTTGAAATAGCTAAAAGTAATGGATAAATGGTTGAAACAGTTAGCTGAAAGTAATGGATAAATGGTTGGAACAGTTAGCTAAAAGTAATGGATAAATGGTTGAAATAGCTAAAAGTAATGGATAAATGGTTGAAACAGTTAGCTGAAAGTAATGAAAACAGTTAAAATAGTTAGCTTGAAGTAGACTAATGAATAACGTCCAGCTACAGGTAGCCCATACGCTAACCAAAGCAACGTAAACATTGATAGTTTCTATTCGTCCTAGGCAGGCAAGGCAAGGCAATTTATTTGTATAGCACGTTACAGCAACAGGGCAATTCAAAGTGCTTTACATAAAATCAGTTAAACAGATAAAACACAAGTACAAACAGTTAAAAATCATAAGCATTAAAAACCGAAACAAAATAGAAACATTAGGACACATAAAACACAAGAATAAAAGTTACAGTGCAGCATAAGAAATTTAAAGAAATGAGCAGTCATTTAAAGAAAGGCAGCATCAAAAAGAAAGGTCTTCAGCCTTGATTTAAAAGAACTGAGAGTAGCAGCAGATCTGCAGGTTTCTGGGAGTTTATTCCAGATATGAGGAGCATAGAAACTGAATGCTGCTTCGCCCTGTTTAGTTCTGACTCTGGGGACAGAAAGTAGACCTGTCCCAGATGACCTGAGAGGTCTGGGTGGTTCATAGTGTAGTAGAAGATCAGAAATGTATTTTGGACCTAAACCGTTAAGTGATTTATAAACTAGCAAAAGTACTTTGAAGTCAATTCTTTGAGACACAGGAAGCCAGTGTAAAGACTTTAGAACTGGAGTGATGTGATCCAGTCTCCTGGTCTTAGTGAGGACCCGAGCAGCAGCGTTCTGAATCAGCTGCAGCTGTCTGATTGATTTTTTTAGTGAGACCTGTAAAGACACCGTTACAGTAGTCAAGTCTACTGAAGATGAAGGCATGGACCAGTTTTTCCAAGTCCTGTTGACACATGAGTCCTTTAACCCATAATATATTCTTAAGATGACAGTAGGCTGACTTTGTAATTGTCTTAATGTGGCTGTTAAAATTCAGGTCTGAGTCCATGACTACACCAAGATTTCTGGCTTTGTCTGTTGTTTTCAACATTGTCGTTTGAAGCTGAGCGTAGACTTTTAATCACTCCTCTTTTGCCCCAAAAACAACCACCTCAGTTTTTCCTTCATTTAATTTCAGAAAGTTCTGGCACATCCAGCCGTTAATTTGTTCGATACACTTAGTCAGTTTTTGTATTGGCCTATAGTCCCCTGGCGATAAGGTTATGTAAATTTGTGTGTCGTCCGCATAACTATGGTAACTTATTTTGTTGTTCTACATAATCTGGGCCAGTGGGAGCATGTAGATGTAAACAGAAGAGGCCCCAGAATAGAGCCTTGGGGAACTCCGCACGTCATATTTGTATGAACAGATGTATAATTACCTATTGACACAAAGTAATCCCTATTCTGTAAGTAGGATTCAAACCAGTTTAGTACTGAGCCAGAAAGTCCTACCCAGTTTTCCAATCGGTCTAGTAATATGTCGTGGTCGACCGTGTCAAATGCAGCACTGAGATCAAGTAATACTAAGATTGAAATTTTGCCACTATCTGTGTTACGGTGGATGTCATTGAAGACTTTGACAAGAGCCGTCTCAGTGCTGTGGTGTGGTCGGAAACCTGACTGAAAGGTATCAAAACTGTTGTTTAGTGACAGGAAATGGCTGAGTTGTAAAAAAAACGCTTTTTCAATGATTTTACTTAAAAACGGAACGGTTTGATATCGGCCTATAGTTGCTCATTAGTGATGTGTCTAGATTGTTCTTTTTTACGAGTGGCTTGATCACTGCAGTTTTCAGGGCCTGTGGAAAGATACCTGAAAGAAGAGACAAGTTCACGATCTGTAGAAGATCAGAAGCCAAACAAGTTGAAACATTTTTGAAAACACCCGTTGGTAGAATATCAAGGCAACAGAAGGAGGTTTTCAGATGTTGTATAATGTCCTCCAGGTTTTTATGGTTGATTATATGAAATTCTGTCATATTGGAACTAGTTTTGCTTGAACACTGCGGCAACACATATCCTGTACTTGATATAAAGGCACTGACTGTTTGTATAATCTTCTGAATTTTGTCTTTGAAGAAGGATGCAAAGTCATTGCAGGCCTTGGTAGATAAAAGTTCAGATGCTACTGGTACTGGAGGGTTTGTTAATCTATCGACAGTGGCAAACAGAGCACATGAATTATTATTGTTTCTAGAGATAATATCAGAGAAGAAGGACCTTCTTGCATTCCTCAGTTCCAAATTATAAATGTGAAGTCTCTCTTTATAGGTGTTATAATGGACCAGGAGATTTGTTTTTCGCCACTTTCGTTCAGGTTTCCTACACTCTCTTTTTTCTGTTCTCACCAATAGGACATTTCTCCATGGAGATCTTTTCTTACCAGAGACAACTTTGACCTTAGTGGGAGCAATGGCATCAATAACATTTGTAATTTTACAGTTGAAATTATCTACAAGCTTAGTCACTGATAGCCCAGAGAGGGCGGGTGTGGAGGAGAAAAGCTGAGTAAATGTTTCAATGGTGTTTTCAGTGATATACCGTTTTCTGATTATCTTTGTTTGGACACGTTTGGGCACAGAGATAGTGCCGTTAAGGAAAACACAGGAATGATCAGAGAGAGCAACGTCAGTCACCACAACCTTGGAAATGTTCAGACCCTTGGAGACAATCAGGTCCAGAGTGTGCCCCTTATTGTGCGTGGGCTCTGTCACATGCTGAGTCAGTCCATAGTTCTCAAAAACACAACACAGTTCTTTGGTCCCCCTGTCCTGGGGGTTGTCAACATGAATGTTAAAATCACCCGCAATGATTACACAATCAAAGTCAATACAGATTATAGACAGCAGTTCAGTGAAGTCATCAATGAAGGTTGCACAATATTTAGCTGGCCTGTAGATATTTAGAAATATTGCTTGAGGGGAAGACTTTAGCTGAAGGGCCACATATTCAAAAGAAACAAAATTTCCATAACATATTTGCGTACAGTGGAATGAGTCATTAAATAAAATGGCAACTCCACCTCCTTTCTTATTCACTCTATTCTTACTCATAAAACTGAAGTTAGGGGGAGCTGACTCGATGAGAACAGCAGCGCTGTTATTATGGTCTAACCAGGTTTCAGTTAAAAACATAAAATCTAGGTTGTGTTTAATAATAAAATTGTTGATTAAAAATGATTTTCCTGCCAAAGACCTAGTCTCATACTCTGCTTCTGACTGGCTAGATCTAGGCTAGTGTTAGTGTGTTTTCATTTTTTTGGGACAGGCTGTAGTTGCCGAGGAATGGATGCTAAATTTGCTAAGTTTGCAGTTAAGTGCTTATTCACCATTCTTTTCCTATTACCTATCACAACATAAATTGAGGAAGAAATGAATCCACAGGGCCCGGGCTTGTCTTGGAAAGATTCATTAGTATCACTAGTCCTGCAGCCAAGGCCCGGCACATATCAGTTAATGCTTGTTGGATTTTGCACACAAGCGTCCTTATCGTCCTTGGGGGTGGCTGTGGTTCAGCGGTAGAGCGGTTGCCTGCCAATTGGAAGGTTGGTGGTTCAATCCCTGGCCCTGCAGTCCCATGTTGAAGTGTCCTTGGGCAAGACACTGAACCCCGAGTTGCCCCCCGATACATGGGTCAGGATACTATGCATCCTTATAAAGTTCCTTTGGAATTAAACTATTTTCCAGGTACGAGGACACATACGAGGAACTTTGCTTTGGATCATCATTGCTCACAATGCGCTTACACATACAAAACAAACAATAAATACACACTAATATATACACAGATTTTCTTCCAGACTGTGGAACCATTGGCAAACCTGTCTGTATATTAGACACTGAACATTGTGGAAGGGTCTGTATTTTGTATTTTTGTGTCTGTGTATGTTCCTATTGTGATATGGATCCCCCTGGGTCTGAAATAAAGTGTATAAACACACTCAGAAACAGTATAGACAAGTTGAGGCAATAGTGCAATGAAGAGTGCAAAGGATGCAGGATGTTTACTGTTCAATGCCTTATCACACTGATGTGACTGAGCCCGACCCGAACCCAATCATCTGTTCTGTCCGAACCCGGCCAGGCCCGTCAGGTCTCGTCAGGTCTCATGAGGTCTTGTCGGGCTCAGGGACGGGTATCCATCCTCTAACTCTCACTAGCCACTTTGGCGGGTGGCATGCCTTTATATTGTAACACAGGTGGCCTCCGCCCAGCACAGGAACACAGCTGTGGCCCAGTGTGCAGCGGCAGCTCATGGCCGGTGTACGATGGTCCGTACCGCACACCAGACCAGACCAGACCAGCTGCGATTCCGTAAAATAACACCCAGAGCCCCATAAACAACCTTGTTTGCGGTTTAAGGTGTCCTGGCATCTCTTTTACAATAATTACCTACGGGTGGGCTGTGGCTCAGTGGTAGAGAGGTTGCCTGTCAATTGGAAGGTTGCTGGTTCAATCCCTGGCCCTGCAGTCCCATGTCGAAGTGTCCTTGGGCAAGACACTGAACCCCGAGTTGTGTGAATGTGTGTGAATGTTTATCTGATGAGCAGGTGGCACCTTGTACGGCAGCCTCTGCCACAGTGTGTGAATGTATCCTGTATGATGTAAAAGCGCTTTGAGTAGTCGTTAAGACTATATAATTTACATCAGTCTGGGGGAGTTTGCTGACCTCCTGGCAGAGGTGCTTGGCTTTTTACTTTGGCCCGGGGTTGAGCCATGGGGGTAGGAAGGGGTGTATAATTAATGGGGGAAATAAGGGAAAGGGTGTGTGGAGACATCAGTAGGGACAGCGATGAATCCTCATAGGGTTCGGGGTTGGTAAAGGGGTTTGAGGGATGCTGACTGGGTGAATCCTCATAGGGTTCGGGGTTGGTAAAGGGGTTTGAGGGGTGCTGGACGGGTGAAGAGGGGAGTGGAGATTTCGTGTCTCTGTTCTGTGGTCTCACATGGACAAATCTTTGCACAGGTGGGGGCTTTGTTGTGTCTTCCTTTTGTTTTAATTTGTCTTGTCTTGTGTCCTTGGCAGAGGGAGCAGATGTGTAGCGTAGAAAGTAAAGTAGATTAGAGGTGAACAGCTTTACTCCTGGCTTGTTAAGGAAAAGTCCATCTGCTTTAAAAAGATGTTTGCGTTCCCAGAAAATGTTAAAATTGTCAATGAACTGCAGAGAATGGACGGTACTACTGTATTTGCTGTTGACTTGAGGGAGAAGAGCATTCATTTTGGTATCTAAATGAACGAATGTGACTGTTACCAAGTTGCATTAGAGTAAATTTAGAAATGATTAATCAAAAACTGATCCCAGACAGTGGTTATTCTATAATAAATAGAAGCATTTATTTATGTACAGCTTGTGTTTAAAGTTCACAACAGTCTAAAATACAGACATTATTACCAAAAAAAACCAAAGGAAGAACAAATATTTACATTTATGAACATTATATTTACACGCTTAAACGGCACTGTTGGTCGGTGAATGTCAAACGGCATTATGTACAGCATGTTTTCTCCCAACGGTCACCCACATCACAAAAATGTCTTTCTTAGGTATAACCTTGCCTGCACGTAGCACTGTAAACAGTAAGAGACATCGATTTTATAAATATCCACTGAGTTCAATAGCACCAACATTAACATGTGAACATAAAGTCATTAAAAAGGCACACATCAGTCAGCGATATAAACAAAGGAGCTCATACAGCAGTGGAGAAAGTGTTTGTAAAACCATTCTAGGTCACATGGCTGTCTTTAGTCAGGAATGCAGGGGCAAGTTGAATTTCTGGTCCAGAGAGAGGATGTAAATATATACACGTGCCATGGTACAGATAATTCAACATGGCCCCATTGGTCACACGTGGTTGCATCAAAGCCTGAGGAATACACTGGTGCTCCCGAGGGGGGCATAGAGAGGGGAAATCCCAAATCAAGACAAGGAATAGCTGGAAAAAGTGTTCGGAGAAACTCTGAAACCGAAAACAGCTGCTGAAAACCCCCGAGTTGTGACCATATGTTGATAGAACTATTTTGATGCTGGATTAAAATTGCTTTTGAGTCATTATTTTGCATTAAAGAGGAAAAATCCCAGCTTGTTAAACCTGAATATTGTCCAGTTTCTTTTCTCCCCTGTGACAGTAAAGTGAATATCTTTGAGTTGTGGACAAAAACAAGACATTTGAGGTCATCATCTTGGGCTTTAGGAAACACTGGTCAACATTTTTCACCGTTTTCGGACATTTCTCTGACTACACAACTAATCGATTAATCAAGAAAATAATCGCCACACACACACGCACACATTATTGAGACTTATTAAGGTCACACTAGTTAAACTGGCACATGCTTATCCCAGAGTACGGTCTAGACCTGCTCTTTTATAAAAAGCACAATGAGATAACTGTTGTGATTTGGAGCTATTTAAATAAAATTGAATTGAATGGTATTACATTCACCCATGCTTTAAACCCGCTCTAGTGTAAGTGTTTGTTAAGGGGTAGTCTTGATTGCCAGCCCCTCCTCCACAGTGCTGCGGAGGAGGGTCTGGCTAGTCCATACATCATTCTGGGATGGGAGAAAAACCTTCTCTGGTTTATTGGCATTTCTTTAAACCAATCACAATCGTCTTGGGCTAAATGTCCCGGAATGGTGACTCTGCTAAAAAGTCTCAGGGAAGGAACTTGTTTTGGTGGAACGTGTGCACATAGGGAGGCGAGCTCTGGAATTAAAATGGTTGTTGAGTACGCGATTTTACACAATTTCTCTCTTTTAAAAAAAAAATAATTTGATTGTCGGGTCTAGCTCAGAGGATTTTTTCCCCAAATCGAGTTTATAACACTAACACAAAGAAAGAGGAGGGTGACGGACATCCCGCGGAAAATAAGGGACATCCAGCAGCAGCTGAACAATCCCATAACTGAAATATTGTCGATATAGAATAGTTATGGGATAAAAGTCAGGTTTAGATTCAGATTTAGCAGCCTGAGTTTCACATTGGCTCTTTGGAAACCCATGTCTGACTTCACGGGTATTTTATGCAGCCTATGATGGTTGCCTTGTATTTACCATACAGACATCAAAGTGGCCAAAATGGCAAATAAAGTTTTGATAATGTTCCATGAAAAAAATAACTAACAGTGATATTAACACTTATGTGTGAATTCAACGTTACACATGTTGGACTCTCAACTTATTGCATGAAAACTAAGACATTACGTGGCTTAAAAGGGGCTGTACTCGACATTCAAAACATTAAATATTTGCTCTGTACCGATAAAGTGGAGTAATGGCGTCCTGAGCAGAAAATGAAGTCACACACCCTCTGTGTGTGTTGTAACCCGAGTTTATCTGGTCTTTGTTTCCAGGTTTAGTTCCGCGTATGCATGTTCACACAAATGGGCGGGAATAAAACCTCTGTATTTCGCGTATTAGGGAATGGACGTTTTTTTTTCGTCTGTATTTCGAGTACAGCCCCTTTAACAGTGACCTGTTCTCCAGTTTCATTACACAGTTAGGATAACGAGTAAAAAAGTTAAATTGAGGAATCCTTCATCTGCTGACTTGATATGATTTGATGAGGAATGGATTGTAAACTTGTAAACTTGATGAGAAAAAAAAATAAAAATGTGTTGGACCCTGTTTTTTTTTCCCACTGTAGAGCGTTTGTTCGTCTCTGAGGATATAATGGTTCTGACACTGGCTTTGAATTCCACATCTTTGTGCTGTGTGAGGTAAAAATACATAAGGACGTAGCAAGGACGTAGGAGGTAGCTTATCATCGAGGCTCTACTTTCCACTCTACTTGATGTACTTTAGTTGTCAGTGAAGGCTGGATTGTCTGCCTCTTCATCCAAGCTCACAATCTGTCTCTGAAAAGGACAGAAAATAAAAAGGATGTCAGATTCTTTTACTGTAGCGTACCGTGCGTGCCGATTCCAACAAACTATAAATTCAAACAGGCTGAAGTGTAGACTGTGAAACTAGACTCACTTTTGGGTAGGAGTAACCGTCAAGGCTGTAGCTCCTCCAAATGTGCACTTGGTCCTCAGTTGTCTTCTGATAGACAGGGTTGTCAAAGTGAATGGTGTTGGTGTTCTTCAGCCTGTAGTTCCTCCATAGCAGCACGGCACCAACAGCCACCAGACAAACGATTGCTACGGGAGGCGGACACAGGAACAGAGATCCAGAGAAGGGCTTAAGCATGATGGTTGACAATGTTTTCATTTAAAAGAAGAAGCTGGCTTTGCAGCGGATGCCATAGCAACTCACCCAGAGGTAATGCGATGTACAGAGCTATTGGGGCGTCGGAGGCAGGGTTGGGGACAGCTGCAGCTAATTCATGATGAAAATCTGAAGGAGGGATTAACACAAGAAAATAATGTTTTATATATAATAAGAATGTTTTAATTACACATGAAGCAGACCTGCACTGTCCACATTGAGTACCTTTACATGCACACTCATATCTATTATTATTATTATTATATTATACATAAGCGCTCAAATTATGCTTTTGGACTTTTTTCCTTTCCTTTTATTGTGTTGTATATTTTTTGGTTTACAAAGTGAAAAAGTCAAAAGTCCAACACACGTTATAATGCCCACCTAGCTGCTAGTATATTTTTTTGGAATGCCCACCTTTGCTAGTGTGTGCCCCCTCATACTTGCTTCTGACTGGCTAGTAGTCCTTACCTAGGTACTGTCAAAACTCTGTTCTGAAAGTAGTCAAAACTGTCAGGGCCCCATCCAACACACTGGCTAGTAGTCCTTACCTAGGTACTGTCAGGGCCCTTAGGTAATGGCCCTTACCTAGGTACTGTCAGGGCCCTCATACTCTGCTTCTGACTGGCTAGTAGTCCTTACCTAGGTACTGTCAGGGCCCTCATACTCTGCTTCTGACTGGCTAGTAGTCCTTACCTAGGTACTGTCAGGGCCCTCATACTCTGCTTCTGACTGGCTAGTAGTCCTTACCTAGGTACTGTCAGGGCCCTCATACTCTGCTTCTGACTGGCTGTCAGGGCCCTCATACTCTGCTTCTGACTGGCTAGTAGTCCTTACCTAGGTACTGTCAGGGCCCTCATACTCTGCTTCTGACTGGCTAGTAGTCCTTACCTAGGTACTGTCAGGGCCCTCATACTCTGCTTCTGACTGGCTAGTAGTCCTCCTAGGTACTGTCAGGGCCCTCATACTGACTGGCTAGTAGTCCTTACCTAGGTACTGTCAGGGCCCTCATACTCTGCTTCTGACTGGCTAGTAGTCCTTACCTAGGTACTGTCAGGGCCCTCTGCTTCTGACTGGCTAGTAGTCCTTACCTAGGTACTGTCAGGGCCCTCATCTGACTGGCTAGTAGTCCTTACCTAGGTACTGTCAGGGCCCTCATACTCTGCTTCTGACTGGCTAGTAGTCCTTACCTAGGTACTGTCAGGGCCCTCATACTCTGCTTCTGACTGGCTAGTAGTCCTTACCTAGGTACTGTCAGGGCCCTCATACTCTGCTTCTGACTGGCTAGTAGTCCTTACCTAGGTACTGTCAGGGCCTCATACTCTGCTTCTGACTGGCTAGTAGTCCTTACCTAGGTACTGTCAGGGCCTCATACTCTGCTTCTGACTGGCTAGTAGTCCTTACCTAGGTACTGTCAGGGCCCTCATACTCTGCTTCTGACTGGCTAGTAGTCCTTACCTGTCAGGTACTGTCAGGGCCCTCATACTCTGCTTCTGACTGGCTAGTAGTCCTTACCTAGGTACTGTCAGGACCCTCATACTCTGCTTCTGACTGGCTAGTAGTCCTTACCTAGGTATTGTGCATGTGCAACTCCCAACAAAAATTTAACAAAAGTAAGATGTTTCACTCTGTAGCTAAAACACAGAGCTCAACACATGTGCAGCAATGTGCAGTATGACTAAAATAACGTGTTTTTTGCAAATTAAACCATGTAATCATAGTCTGGTACAACCTCTTAACACAATTATCAACCTGAAAATGAGCATAATCTGAGGTCTTTAATTTGATATGGGTCATGAAAACGGCATATTCCATCTTGATATTCATCATAACGCCGACCGTGGAATGAAAGAGGGAGGATGCATTCACACGGTGAAATTACAATCTATTACTGGTGGAAAACTTCCTCTTTTACATGGCTGCATGTGAGCAGGAATATTAGTGGAATATTTACTTTCATTAGCCATGTAAACAGCTTAGTCTGAATATTGTCTTTTTCAGAATAATGGCAGAAAACAGAATATTATGTGTAGGTAAACGTAGTGGTTTTATGTCAGAGCTGAGCACAATGCGCTCATAAAATGGTCAAAAGGAATTTAAACCATCTACACAATTTGACCTTAACTATCTGACAAAACATTATGCTACTTGCCTTTAGAGGTGACTGGAGTCTCTGTCGTGGTCTGGAGAATTTTAGTGTTCACCGGCTGGGGTGATGCGGTCTTTGGCTCAGGTGTGGTGGTCCTTACAGGAGGCTTGATGGTGCTTGGCACCAGCTTGGCTGCAATGCTGGTGATAATGACGGGCACTGTGGTGGTGCTGACCAGGGGCTTAGGCGTGGTGCGGGCCAGGGGCTTAGGCGTGGTGCGGGCCAGGGGCCTAGGCGTGGTGCGGGCCAGGGGCCTAGGCGTGGTGCGGGCCAGGGGCCTAGGCGTGGTGCGGGCCAGGGGCCTAGGCGTGGTGCGGGCCAGGGGCCTAGGCGTGGTGCGGGCCAGGGGCGTGGTGCTAGCTGGCACTAGGGGCCGACGAGGTGGGTCAGTTGCTGGAACATGAGGCTGCACAGGAGCTGCAGGTGTTGGAACAGCTGGTGAAGAACACAAACAGAGGAGAAGGGAGAGTCAGAAATACGAGCGTGTGAACTACTCAATAATATATCAATTTGGAAGACAAAAATTTGGAATTTGTCATTTTCTTCTCAATATAATTCAAGAGAATCTGCTCTTTGATCATTTACATACCAGGTACACACGTCCTCATATCCCTGGCTAACATCATGTTATCGGGACAGACGCAGGTGTATTTGGGGGGATGTCTACCCACTTGAGGAGCTGCCAGGCACAAGAAGGTACAGCCGGATACCTGGCACCAATCCCTCCCTGCAATGGAGAAACAGGATGACTTTTTACTTTAGTTTAACTGCTTTATGTATTTTGAAGCCATTGTTAACAATATCATAAAGCAATAGTTTCTGGGAAATACGCTTAAGTTAGATGAGAGGATACATACATGTCTGTGCACTATATATAATATAATATATATAAACTAATAAGTTTAGTACAAGCTAAGCAGCCGAGCACAAAAACTAGAAAAGGGGTGAACAACTAGCCTGGCTCTGTCCAGCGGTAACCAAATCCACCGACCAGCACCTCTAAAGCTCACTAACTAGCTGGAAACATAGAGAAACTAGTTAACAAGCTAAGCACCGGCTTTGGCTAGCTACATATTTATGTGCAGACATGAGAGCGGTATTCACCTTTAAAAAAACTCTCAGCAACAATAAGCATACTGTGTTGCCAACTTGGCTACCTTCTTGCTGAATTAAGGGACTTTTCAGAACCTCTTAGCAACTTTATTTCTAAAAAGGTGGCTAGCTACAAATTTAGCTACTTCAAACTACTAATTGTAACTGATTTCCATGAAGTATTCAATGTCCACAGCTCTTCTGCCAACAGCACAGGATGTCTCTCCCTCTCCCCTTGCATTGTGTAGCATGTTATAAAATTATATTGATGTAGAGCACAGTGTCATCTTGCAACTTGTTTCACTTCTAGTTCTAATTTATAATAAGTTATACTATTTATTGATCCCAACATTACACTCTGTTGGTATTACACACTACACACAGGCCTTAAATACACAAATGCTCAGGACATATACACCTATACATGGACTAATGAGAGATTTCAGAGTTAGTGGGCTGCCCTGAGCGGTTGAGGGGGGTTCGATACCTTGCTCAAGAGCCCCTTGGCACCAGGCCCAGGAGGTGAACTGGCATCTATCCAGCTACCAGTCTACACTCTACGTCCTATGGTCCGAACAGGAAGTTGAACTAGCGACAGACTGAGCTACTGCCTCCCCTAGCTACAACACTGCAGTGCTCACATGCTCGGGTGTGTGAGCACCTTTTTGAACAGCAGGTGTCTTTGCTGTGTCTCTTACCAGCAGTTTGCTTGAGGTTATGAAAGAGAATGATGTCTTCTGGTGATGTCAGGTGCTCTGCCACTGGCGTGATGTCTTCACCAGTCAGCCGGTTTGCACTGAGGATGGCGTTGTTACTGACGTCTGTCCAGAACACTTTTTCCTAGAAGAACAAAAAAAAAAAACCTAACGTGAGCATTTAAGACACTGGGGACAGAGTAATGCCAGTAAGGAGTACTACTATTTATGCATGAAGTGAGGAGACATGTCCGGCACCTTTTCTTGAGTACATACATTGTATGTAGGTATGTTTATATGCATCTGTGTCTATGATGTGTAAATAAGTGAAGCATAAGGATAAAAGTAGAGAAAGTGGGTAAGACCTGATAAGTTGTTTTTGAACTTCTTCCTACTCCTTTTTGAACATGGGAATTTTTTGTTTGAATGACTTTAAATCATTTTGGAAGATTGTGCTGAGAAGTACATGACCTTATATATCTGTGATTTTAATTATATATATGTATGCATGAATGTATGTATATATATATTTGTTATTTTAATGTTTTACATGTTCAAATAAACTACTACTACTACTATGTACAGGAAAGATATTTGTGTTTTTGTGTTATAGTTGTGTGCTTTGCGTTTTGTTTTTATTTTGTGCTCCTGACTGCCGATAAAGTTTCCCATCTGGGATAATGAAGTGACTGAACTGAAATGTTTTATTGACAGATATTCGTAACAGTTCATCAGGTGGTTTCACAACCTATTACCTCAAACACAGTGAGGCCCAGTGGGTGAGCCAGCCTGTGTTCGTCAATGATGACGGTGCGTCGCCCACCGCCCTGCACGTCGATACTGGAGAGGGTGTGCAGCTTAGAGTCCACCCAGTAGAGCCGCTGGTTCAGCAGGTCTGGGGAGAAAGCACACAGGTCAGACCACTGGGTTTCACATGAATAGATAAAAACAAACAAGCTGAAACCAGAGAGACGTGGCATGCTAGAGTTTACCGAGTGTAATTCCATTCGGCCACACAATGTTGTCAGTGACCAGAGCGGTGCGGTCTCCTCCGTTAAGACCTGCCTTCTCAATCTTAGCGGGATTCCCCCAGTCGGTCCAGTAAATGAAGCTAGGAGGACATAGATGTGTTGTCAATAAATGAGAAAACTAAAATACATCAGTTAGAAAGGACACAAATGAAGACAGGAGTCTAAAAAGGATAAAGGCATCACTGGGTACTTTTGCATGCACACTAATAATCTGAATTTGATTTGTAAACAGCACTTTTCATTTGGATATATATATATTTTGGATATATTTAGGCCTTTTTCTGAATTTAACATTTTCTGATTAAGACGTGTGTGATATGCAGGTATTACTCAGGTTTTAGAAACATTCTGTGGACACGTATACAGCCGATTCAGAATCTACGTCTCAATCAGTTTTTGTGACAGTTTACAGCCTCTTACGTGTTTTACGATTTACGATCGGCTCTGTGCGTTGCTACGGTTACTGTACACAAACCAACCAGCCAGTTTGCAGGGCTGCGGTAGAGATGCAACACGAACATTATGAAAAAAACCTTGGATATCAATGGCGACATTGTAAAGAAGGTCCAGTCCAACAAGAACGCCACCAGTGGAATCCTATTTAACACAGCTGCATGTAATTGGGAATATTAGTGGAATAGATACCACTTTACCATAGCGCTATATTGCAATACTATGCTGTATCAATTTTTTTCCCCACCCCTAATAATAGTCCGGTCTTGGACTCGAGTCCGGACTCAAGACCGTTTTTCTATGGTCTCGGACTAGCTAGTATTTGAACTCGGACTTGTCTCGACCCCTGGTCTTGCCCAATAAGGCTTTTGGTCTGGACCGAGTCCAGGTGTCTTTATTATGTTGATAATAATATTGGAGGGAAAGTGAGACCCAAAAGTATTGTCTTGATACTGTCATGCATAAGACCTTTTTTTCTGCCCTGGACTCAGTCTCTGACTGGAACCTTTTTGGACTCAGTCTTGTCTTGGACTCGAACCTCTTTGGACTGGGTCTTGACTTGGACTCGACTAGTCCTGGTCTTGGTCTTGTCTTGGACTCAACTACAGCCCTGAGTACATGACCTTATTTGCGATACTATACTGTATCTATTTCCCCCCCACCCCTAATAAAAGGTAGCCTTATTGTACAGCGATGCCTGGAAGGCACTAGGATTAGGCAATGGTTATGGTTAGGGTTAGGTTTGGGTAGAACGCAGTGCCCTGGATGGGCGCTCGGGCACGGGCGGGGACCCCTGGTCTGGTGCTCATAAGTTTACATGGCTTTTGGTTGGACTAAAAAAGAGGAATAAAAAATAATGTTTTTATTAATGCCTTAATTAATAAATTATAAAATCAATATTGGACACCAATTTTCTTTGGAATGAATAATGTATTGTAAATAAATAAATGTTCTTCCTTAAAATACAGCATAAGTATACCCACCCCTATTAAATTCCCATAGAGACAGGCACATTTTATTTTTAATGGCCAGTTATTTCATGGAACAGGATACTATGCATCCTGATAAAATTCCCTTGGCCTTTGGAATTAAAATAGCCCCATATCATCATATACACTTCACCATACCTAGAGATTGGCATGGTTTTATTTCAGTTAGACTAATAGTCGGTTTGATTTGCATTGAGAGATGATTTTATGGAAAGTATCCCATGCCAAACTCTATGTATGGCAAAGGGTATGTGATGATGTGGGGGGGGGCTATTTTATTTCCAAAGGCCAAGAGACCTTTATCAGGATGCATAGTAATCCATGAAATAACTGGCCTTTAAAAAATAAAACTCTGCCAGCCTCTATGGGAATTTAACATAGGCAATGGTTATACTTATGCCCTCTGTATTTTAAGGAAGAAGATTTATTTATTTACAATACATTATTCATTCACAAAGAAAATTGGTGTCCTTAAAGGTTGGATTTTACCTCATTTTTTAATTAAGGCATTTAGATAAATTTCTAAAACATGTTTTTTTTATTCCTCTTTTTAGTCAACTTAAGCATGGATATGTAAACTTAAGAGCACAACTGTAAATAAAACACTTAAAACCTCCTTAAAAAAACCTGGTTTGGGTCTAAAAAGCTGTTTAAAAGAAGGCCAAATGCTCAGAGCAGGGCCAAAGGACCACAGGACAGGACAGACAGCGGGGACATAAAACTTTAAATAAAAGGTCTCCTCCACAGGGTTAGGACCCTGGTCGCAGTGCTGCCTGGAAGGAGACGTCGAGGGCTTAAAACACCTTTGAGCCATGTAAACAGCTTAGTTGGAATATTGTCTTTTTCGCAATAAAGGCTAAAACCGGATATTACGTGCATTTGAACGTAGTCACTGGGCTTTTCTTGGCATTGTTAGACTTACTTGCTGTGGGGGTCGACCACAATCCCGCGAGGTTTGGACAAGCCTTGGTGGAAGAGAGTCTTGCGGCGGCTGCCGTCAGCTGTTACCACGCTGACGCTGCTGCGGATGCTGTCTGTCCAGTACAGGTTACCGTGGATCCAGTCAAAAGCGATGCCTTCAGGGGCATCGATGCCACTGGCGATCACTACGCTGTGGTGAGCGGGGTCTTCGGCCGAGTCCATCTGAGCTCTGGATTGAAAAGTGAGGAGCCGGACGTCAGGCAGGAAAGGAAAGAACAAAAAACACACTGCGTTTATTCTGATTTCATTTCCATCTCACCTGTAGATCTTCTTCTGGGAGATGTCCGACCAGTAGATCTCTTTGGTGGCCATGTTCATGTCGAGAGCCACGACGTTCTTCAGACGGGGGATCACTCTGGTGTACTCACTTTTGTCCAAAGTCATCTTTCGGACTTCGTGACGGTTGGTGAAGAAAAGGTAAGCGATTGTACCTAAAATATCAGAGCGGACAAGTGATTTTCTTAGTACTTTTGTGGGAATATTTAAAGTAAAACTGAAATTTGATTTGTTTTTCTTCACACATTAGACAATTTGCCCCGAAATTACACTGATGTTTTCTTTTAACTCTCTTCACAAGTTAAATAAAGGATCAGATAATGACGTTCATTGAGTTTTGTTTGATTTCATAGCATTATCCTGACTAAACTTTGACATATCTGTGATAATCCATTGCCTTCATTACTCTGATCTTAACTTTTAGTCAAATTATTCAAAATTTCTGCTTTTTTCTAACACAGAAATTAGATAATTCATATGAATAAGGTTTATTGACCAGGAATTCCAATAATAAGTGTAAAACTAGTGCTAACAAGTTGGTTTTAGTGGTGAATATTCTGGTGGTAATGGAAAAATGGAAACAAGTGTAAAAAAAAAAGTAAAAAATAAAAATAAAAATAAGCAAACAAAACAAAGGGACAAAAATGTGAAAAAAATGTCCACATAGTGTCTGAGAAAATGTTAATTTTGACCCGGGGGACAACACAACCCACATTCAAACAGCTACAGCTGCAAAGATTAATGTCTATTGACTATTAATTAATTAATGACTATTAAATTAATTACCAACATTTTGGTAAATAATGATTTAATTATAGTAGGATTACATAAGTTTACACGTTCTACTTCTAAATGAAGGAAATTATGAATTATGTTATCTTTTTCTCTTATTTTCAACCTTTTTTCTATTTTGTTGGATAGGTTTTCTAACTGCTGTTGTGTTTTTTATGTGGAATTTGACACGCTCAAAATAAATAAATAAATAAATACAAACTGTTTTGACAATTAGTCATTTTTTTATGAATAAAAAAGTCTAAATTCTCTGATTCTAGCTTCAAATAAGCAAAGTTTATATTTTGTGACACACAAAGTGTGGAGACTTCACATTTGAGCTTTGCACAGACTAATCCACACTAGGAACAGATGAGGGAGTTAAATTTATTATTTTCTGATGATATTTACCGATGGCCTTGCAGGCGTTGGTTGCCGGGTCGACCTGGTAACCCTCCTCACACTGGCATTTGTAACTGCCAATCAGGTTGATGCAGATCTGGCTGCAGGTGTCCGGGTTGGCACACTCATCGATATCTGAGTCAAAGAAATGAAGAAAAATGAAATGAAACGCATGCGTGCTGAGTCACTGCGTCTGCCAGATTTACGTGATCCCTCTGGATCTGGCGGCACCGACAGGGACATGGAAACGGTTGCGTCAGAGTAAACAGACTGCAACATTAGTCTGGATCAACAGAAGTACATTTCCAGGATAAAGCCTGAAATCCAGCATTGGATGTCTGGCTTTGTTCTTTACCTTCCGCCCTGTGTGTGTCGCCGCGTCCTTCGCTATGGGAAACAACCATTGAGCTAGTAAGCTACACGCTGGAAATGTCAAGTTTTGAAGAAGATAAGATAACAACAGGTGATTGTAAAGATTTACAAAAGAATGTGTTTCCGGCATTTCCTCTCTATCTGGGGCGTTTTGGGACCGATTGGTGGGATTACTGTGAAACCCACACGGTAATGAGGTGTAACCATGTATTAGCTAATTCAAATAGCTCACGTTACTGTAGTGTGACAACAGTTAACTTCATTTCATTTTCATGTGGCGCATCTTTTGCCGGGAGACTATTTAGCAGAGCCGCCGTCGCTGCGACCCGAGCTTAGCGTCGCCCAAGATGATAGTGATTGGTTTAAAGCCGGGGCTCTGAAACGTATCACTGAAAGGTCTGCATGTAAAAATAAATCTAAGTCAGGGGTCTTAAACGATTGGCAATAACAAAAACACTATGTCACTATGGCAACATACCGTCAAGTTGAGTACTCAGTGGTAAACTTTGGTACCAATACCACTACCTGGAAATCACAACCTTTTTTCAGAAGCATACTTTCTCTCTAATAACTATTTTTCAGATGCAAAAATAAATCCAAAACTATTTGGGGGGGGGGGGTGGCAACTACAGTCCGTTACACTACTACTGTATATTCAACGGCACTTACAATTTATTGGTCGATAAAAAAATATATCTAAAAATAGAAAACGTTACAATTTATGAAAGGTTTTGCATTTGTAACGCAAGGTACGGGCTGGACACGGATGGACTTGTCGTTCGGTCCAATTGCGGACCTTGGTCCAGACTTTGAGAAGCCCTGGTTTAAAGAAATGGCATTTTTCTCCTATCCCAGAATGCATTTGTGGTGTAGCCAGACCTTAGTCCCCAGCACTGTGGAGACAGAGCTGGCAACGCCAGACTTAGAGAACATAAAAAAGCATTTTTAAGTGTAACTGTGTGGCAGCGTGTTACCTTCACAACGCTTTGTGTCAACCAGGTGAAATCCAGGACGACACAGGCACTCGAAGCCAATCTTCAGGTCATTGCAAATATGCGAGCAGCCTCCATTTTTGTACAGGCACTCATTGAAGCCTGCAGTGGGAGTAAGAGAAGGTTAACCATCTTTCTTTACTGAGGATGTGCAGTCACTAGCAGTTTAAAGCTGCAGACACCCCCATCAACACACAACAGTTATGCATGAGACGCCGCGGTGCTCACCACATTCCCTAAGAGGCTCATCTGACCAATCCCTGCAGTCCCGGTGCTTGTCACACACCTTCTCCATGCTGATACATTCCCCGCTGCGGCACTTAAACCTGGTCGGGCCCTCACATTGGGTGGCTGATAAAAAAACAAAAGATTCAGCTAGAGATTTCTGCATTGAACTGCCAGCAACCACGATATAAAACTGTAGAGGAAGAGATTGGTACCGTTGACGCAGCCAGCCTCATCACTCATGTCCCTGCAGTCGTACTGATGGTTGCACTGGCGGCTGCCGTGGATGCACGTGCCATCGCCGCACTCAAACTCGTCAGGACGGCAGGTGGAATGTGCTAGAGGGACGGTAGAGACAGGTAGAAACGTGAGAACAAGAGACGATGAAACCACTGACAGTATGTAATTAATAGGGGGGAGGAGGGTAATCGATACAGCATAGTATCACGATGCTATGTGGCAATACTGTACCGATACACAGGTGCCAAGTATCAAGCTTTTATTGTATATGTGTTGGTCAGTTTGTCCCATTTTTAACTCCTTTTGGAAAAAGGCAAAAACTACCTCAAGCGAGTGTAAAAACATTTTTGCGAATTTGAGGAAGTTTTTCCGAATTTTGCCATTTCCATCATTTTCTAATCCAGTATATCAAAATGTGCATAAAAATACGTTGATGGAAACATGACTAGTGTCACATCAAGAGGAAAAGAAGGATTTTTTGTAATCATACTCACCACACTCAGCTTCGTCTGATTGGTCCAGGCAGTCGGCTCCTCCGTCACATTTCCAGCTGCCGTGGATGCACTCTCCGTTGCCGCAGCGGAACTCCAGGGACGAGCACTGATGGGCGGGAGCAGAGTCGGGCGCCTTGGTACCGCAGTTCTGGGGCCACTCGTCGGAGCCGTCGGAGCAGTCGGCATCGCCGTCGCAGCTCCACAGGCGGGGAATGCAGGCGGTGCTGTTGCACTGGAAGGACCCGGGGCTGCAGCTGGCGACCGGGCACGAGGTCTCGTCGCTGCCGTCGTCGCAGTCGGCCTCGTCGTCACACACGAAGGAGGACGACACGCACTGGCCATTCCTACAGCGGAACTCTGTGCCTGTGCACTGCTTCGGCGCTAAGGGGGAAGACACATAACGGGGCGGTTAGAAGAATGACAGACCTGGAACTAGACCTGGAACTAGACCTGGAACTAGACCTGGAACTAGACCTGGAACTAGACCTGGAACTAGACCTGGAACTAGACCTAGAACTAGACCTGTCACGATTCTCCATATCCACAATTGTATTTGACATTCGATTTATTAAATTTGATGAAAAACATTTGTTAATAATTTCTGGGGCATTTTTGGCCTTTAATTGACAAGACAGCTGCAGACAGGAAAGGGGGGAGAGAGGGGGGAAGACCTGCAGCAGAAGGCCTTAGGTTGGATCCAACCCTGGGCCGCTGCGGTAAGGACTGGGCCTTGGTACATGGGGGTACACACTCTACAGGTGAGCAACAAGGGCGCCCCATAATTGTCTTTTCTTTTTTTTTTACAGGGACAACAATGCCATAATTAGATCCATTAGATGGCAGAAGGGTACTTAGCAACAACAATTTTGAGTTAAGTTTTCTCGTAGTGCAGTTGATTGCACCATTAGTTTACTGTGATGCACCTGAAGGCACCCTGGAGTCCCATCGGAGTCCACATGCTTTTCCTTTGTTTGCTTATAAAACTCCCTCATGTGGAAGGCAAAATGTTTCCACGCGGCTACACTGTCAAAAGCTCTACTCGGGAGAATCGCCAATCCGGCCTTATATTTCGAAATCAAAATCAAAATCGAAAGCTCATTTCAATCGATTTCCGATTTAAAGTTGAAATCGTGACACCACAGCAGGAGCACTTCATAGTAGGGAGAGGAGAGAAGGAATCTGAGAGCAATAAATCACATATAATTGAGGTAACAGTAAGACAGATGTGTGTGTGTGTCGTGGACTCGGCTTACCACAGCTGTCTTCATCAGCTCCATTCTCACAGTCGGCTTTTCCATCGCAGCGCCAGGACCTCGGTATACACTGGTTAAGGCGGTCCGTGCAGCTGAACTCTGTCGGCCTACAAGTTCTGGCCACTGGAAGTGAAATAGATAAAAAAAACTATAACTGAGACTATAAAATCATCACACTGAGGGATTGTGGGTAGGGACAGGTGTGAATGCATCGCCATGACGCGGCTATTTTCATGCTGAGTGACGTGCGATACTCACTGCAGGTACCGGGGAGTTCATCGGTGCCGTCGCCGCAGTCATCTGTGCCGTCACACACCCATCTGGCCGTGATGCATTTCCCATTCCCACACTGGAACTGGTTGCTTCCACATGTTGTCAAAGCATCTGTAACAGACAGATATAAACACACAGTTCAACTAAAAGTGTCATTGCTTTACTTGTCATCTATCAGGGGCCGATACAGAACGACTCCTCATAAACACAGACATGGCTGCAAATGAACAGAAGTGAAGTCAGAATTCTGTAGAACTTGCTAGCCGCTCAGGGAAGCTCATAGGCACAGCAGTGCTTTGAGCTAGTTGCTAATGCTAGCATGGAAAAATGCTCAATATGAAAATGATAATATGCTAATGTTTAACATAGGGCTGCTTCTAGGGATGTAACGCTACACTGTACTCTCGACTCTATCCGTGTCAGGAACCTGAATCCTTCACGCAGTTGCTAGTAGCCAAGGAGGACATGGAGTGTTAAAAAACATGATGGACTCTTCAGAAGAGGTCATTATCATTATCTAATTTCACTCAAATCTTCTTAGCTATACTGACAAATCCAGAGAGAGTTGTGTGGAGCTGAGAGTCTTAATTAGCTTTGTAGCAACTCATTTGGCAACGGCTTGAATGTAACGGACGTTCATTAATATCAAAAAGTTACACACTAAAATATACACTACCGGTCAAATGTTTGGGGTCACTTAGAAATCCCCATTGCACTCCGATGTAGACAGAACACCAGCTGAGATCCGTTGCATTGTTTTTGTAACCAGGGCAACAGTTTTCAGATTACATTATGTGCTTACATAATTGCAAAAAGGGTTCTCCAATGTCCTCTTAGTTATTTCTTTAAAAGGCTAAACCCAACAAACAAACAAACAATGGTAATCTATTGAGTGGCTGGTAATAAACTGAACATTTGGCTGGTGGACAATAAAGGTTCATTTTGAACCCTGTTCATAACACACAATACAGAGATCTCATTTTCCAGTCATTACATTATAGATAGATAGATAATGTCACAGCAGCTTCAAGACAGACATAACACCACACATTTACTCAAACATATCCATATCAATAAGTTAAAATACAAAAATATGAACAAAGGAGTTATTTTTGCGCTTTATAGAGTCAGATAGCAGCTGGTATGCTGCAGCTCCGACTTGTTATGCTATATAGCATCGTAATATAGCATAGCTTGTTGTTATGCTATATTACGCAGGCCGAAATGGAAGCTCATCTGAAATGAGTTCATATGCTGAAGACACAGAGTCTCCCTCCCAACCCCCACCTTTAATGGACCCGATGAAGCCAGTGAACCAGAAGGAGCGATTAGACTGTACATCAGAGACACAGCATGTCAGGAGAAGGTACCAGAGGCCATTCCTCCCTCTGACCCCTCTCTCTAAGGGGGGGGGGGGCAGTCTCTAAAGGCTCTAAACCCTGGATGCCCACCTGTTTCTGAACATGTCCAAAGGGAGGTGTTGCCCTCCAGCGGCTAGGCCGTTAGCATTAATAACAGCCTCATACAGTGAGTGTAGATCTGCAAGAATTAATCAATAAGCAGTCAACTATTACAATAAATTTTAATATTTTGATAATTGATTAATCGGTTTGATTTTTAATGAGGAAAAAAAGACCAAAAAGGAGACTAACAAGCAACTTATATTGCGGCCAATCAGCTTTCAGCAGTGTTGTTATTGCAAGTCTCTTTCAGATTGTACCACAGACATAAAACTGATTTATTTTTCAGCTGTGGGGAAGTGCAAGTTTGGCAATATTGGCTTGAAAAAAACCATTTCAGACGATGTTTCAGGACTCTGATGTGGCGAGATATACTGTAGGTCTTCACTTGTCTTCATTATGGTTTTAACCCTTGTGTCGTCTTCCTGTCGACCGTGCAACTTTTAGTTTTTTCTGGGTCGAAATTGAAACCTTTTGATTGTCTTTTTCAAAACCTTTGTTGCTTTTCCCTCTGATGTTTTTGTCATTTTTTTTTGTGCCTTTCGCCGTTTTTGTGTTTTTTTTTCGCCCCCATGTTTTTGAAGCTTTTTTGAACATTTTAGTCACTTTTTTTCAATGGTGTTTCATAAAAAAGTTTTTTAAATGCTATGAAATTGAACAAAACATCCACATTTAAAGAAAGCAGTGGGCTGATCATGGTGTGGAACAATCCACGTTATTTTTCTGAAATTTTGGTTGAAAGACACTTTTCTGATAAAGATTTATTTTTGACCCGAGGACAACACAAGTGTTGAAAAGGTTTACCAAAGTCTTAAATTTGACCTGGTAAAACCTGCAGAAGCCCTGATTAAATTAATCTCTAAATTAAACTATTTTGATAATTGATTTGAGAAAATATACTCTGATTCCAGCTTGTTAAATGTGAATATCTTCTAGTGTCTTCTCTCCTCTGTGACATTAAACTGAATATCTTTTGAGTTGTGGACAATATGAGACATTTGAGGACGTCATTTTGGGCTTTTTGGGGAACACTGATCCACTTTTTTCATCCTTTTCTGACATTTTCATAAACCAAACAACTAATCCATTCATCGAGAATATAATTGACAGACTGACGACAAACAAAGATTGTCTTTTTAATTCTAATTAAGTATTAATGTGTAAGTACTTACATTTTCATAAGTCTGTGCCCTAAAGGACAAATCGTGAATTATGCATTGCTGTGAATGGCTGACAACATTAACCATCGGTCAGACATCTGCTGCCATCACGGCTGATGCTAAACAAGAAGAGTCTGCTTTTTATCTTTTGCAGGTTGAGAGTTAAACATGTTTTTGCCACTGTTGTAGTATTTTATGACTTTAAATGGATGTAAACTGATGGGCAATTAAAGTGAGATGAACAAACCAAAGACTTTTTTTTGACAAAACTATGGTGGCTTATAAGGGCAAACATTAGACTACGGGGATATTTTATACATGTATTCAACCTCCCAGTGTCTTCATGTTTTAGACACTGTGTTTCACGGAGCCTTGAGATTCATCCCAAACTTAAAACCTCTCACTCATCACTGTTTGCTGTATTCTCTCCATTCGCCGTTGGATGCACTGGCATTGTTTTATTTCTAAGGCAGTATTAGGACTTCTTCCTCATTATCTGAACACTTCCATCCTCCCGAGGTCTGCAGGGACATATTACCTGCGCTCACAGGATCTGGTTTTATTGACAGTCCCTAAAGCCCGCACTGACTTTGGCAAAAACGCTTTTAATTCTGCAGCACCATGTGCATGGAATCAGCTTCAGAATGAGCTCCAGTTGAAGGAGTTGGTCTCATTTTATTCTTTTAAAGGCTTTTTAAAGGACCTTGCAGAAAGGCAGTCTGGATGTCACTGTTTTTAAAATGATTTAGGACCCAGGGGGTTTTATGATGACATTGTTGTTTGAATATGAGTGAAAGTGTGCTTATGTATTTACATGTAAGTGTCTCTGTGTCTATTTGAAACCGTGCTGCTGCCACTTGCCAAGACACTCTTGTAAAAGAGATTTTTAATCTCAAGGAGTTTTTATCCTGGTTAAATAAACGTTTGAATGAATTAATTAATTAATTAAATTAAACGGTAACAGGTTTCATTAACTACTAATAATCGGTATCAACCTTGAAAAAACAGAATCGGTCGATCCCTAATGTATTTATGACTCGGTGTGAAAGGCTCTGCATTATTGCCCTTGCCATAAAAAAGGTTTTATGTTGACAAACCGGGTCTTATCAAAAGGATATCCTTGTAGGTACTACAAAAGACAAAAAATACCCAGTAGAAAACACTCGACTTGATTAACTGAGCGAGATTTCAAACCTTACTTTTCCCTGAATCATGGAACTTATCGTCTTTACAGATCAGTTCCCATTCCCAGAACCGATGACATGTTACCCAAATCCAAGTTCATGTTGGTTATTTACTCAACGGGCTCAGTAGGGTCAGTCCTCGAAAAACAGCCTGTACCAGACGTGGCAGCAGTATTGATCCGAGTACAAATCTGCTGCAAGAATAACATGTTTGTGGCCCGTTTTGCATAATATTTGTCTTGAGAGGGTTATAAAACATAACATTGCCCTCTCATGTGTATGTATGAAGAGGGCTATATAAATAAACTCAATAAGTCAGCCAACTCCTACTTTTACAATGATTTGAGGTTTCTTCTTACTTGTACAATTTACAGCATTAAGTCCCAGAGAAGTCTTTTATATGCGAGCTAGATGTGTTTTGTAATTGACATTTCCCGAACCTAATTGATATTGAATTGGAAATGTAATCGCCCGGGACCTTGTGAAAATTGGCGGTACCCAGCCCTGTCTGACTGTGACTGGTGGGGAAATGTGCACAGGCAACAACAACCAGTTCCAACATGTTTCACCACACACCTTTTCCCAGAACCAGCATACTGGGAACAGGTCGGCCGGTAAAACTCCAGGAATGCTGTCTGCTGTTTGTATCGGAGGAGGACGGCTTCCAGTCATTTCAGCCATGTAAGGCTGGGTTAAAATAATTACATTTCCAATTAAAATCATCTTTGTTTGAGTGAGCTGATATTTATTATACAAAAATCCTGAACTCGTTCTTTTAATATGTTAAAAATTGCAATATAACGTTAGGCCTTTTAAAGGTATAGTGCGTAGTTTCTGTCGCCCCCATGAGGAATTCAAAGTAATGACAACAACACTGTCAGCGCATCCACATGATACAAGCCTTCTGTGATCACGCACCCCCACCCCTCCCTCACACCGTTGCTAGTAGCCAAGGAGGACACAGAGACATCAACCAAAGTGCCCATGTTCCATACAACGCACTTTGCAAGTAAAATGAAGGATCACTTCTCTACTTTCATTACATTTTGGGTTTTATTCAATTATATAGCATTTAAAAAAAGTAATTAAAGTAATTAAATAGATTAAAAACAGTATATTCTGACTCAACTTTGACATAAACCAGTCTGTGATCCAATCAACATCCTCTGATCTTCAAAATTACTCCAAATAATTCATAACTTAAGCTCTTTTGACTCAAAAATTAGATATAATTTCATATAAATGAGGTTTGTTGACTATGAATTTCTAGAATGAGTGTAAAAGGTGTGTAACAAGTTGGTGTTAGTGGTGTAGAGTAGGGTGGTAGTGGGGGAAAAACTGTAAAAAAGGGACAAAAAAACTTTTTTTAAAGCGTCAAAAGCATAAAAAAATGTTCATTTTGGAAACAACACTGGTAAACAAAACTATTTGGGGGGGGTCATTTCTTTATATAAACATTAACCTGGTGCATTATATATATAAAAAAACATTTTGCTTCTTGTTTGTACAATTTAAAGTATTCTCCGACAATCTATTTTATATCCGAGCTAAAAACTCTGAAACTCAAGGAATGCTGTCACCCAGTTTAGCAATACAGGGGAAACATGATGGGGGGGAGACTAAACTCACAACAGGCGGGATATTGCATCATATAGTCGGAATAACCTACAGAAAATGCATCTAAATGTTCTCATGATAGATGTTTCTACATTTACATGCAAGTAAAAGGATTAAAAAATAAAAAGATAAGATGTTCTGTAAGGGGAAAAATGCATGGATGTTTTTATGAATCTGAGGCAGAGTGGAGGAGAAATCATCCATCATGAGAGGGAGAGATTTGACCTACATTGTGTGAATAATTGCCCCCCTCCCTTCCTAGCACCACCACCACCACCTTGCATCCGAGCACCGTCAGAGGACAGGAGTGGGCAATTTACACCCACTCGGAAAAAAACACACACACACAATATCCTACTTATAATCTTACTTAAATACATATTTCCATTAAACAACATCAAGCTGACGCGCAGACTGTTTTTACCTTTGTTTGGCGCAGATGCCAAGTTAAAAACACCGCTAATTAATGACAGAATTGCGCAATTGGACAAAAGTTGAAAATGAAGAATTTGAACTTACTCGTCTGAACGAGGGAGAAGAGGAGAAACAACAAAGCCGCGTGACACGGCCGTGCCATCTCTCTCTGCTTTCCCGTCTTAGCTGGAAGTTGCATTCACCCTGCAGCCTGTTAGTCTCTGATGGGGGGGGGTGTTATAAAGTTGCAGTGACACCAAACGCTCGTGCTGCTGTATCCAGAGATGCTGAGGAGGGATGCTCGGTACACTGTTCTGTTTAACAACATCAGACCCATTTCAATGTGGTCAGCGTGGGGGGGCGGGGCCGAGGGGGGAGGGCGGGGTCTGGACTGGTGGTGTGATTCCTGAGGCAAACAGCCCCAACAATTGGGAGGCGGAGCTCCGTGCACATGGATCTTATCTGAGTTTAACCCTTTCAGGAGAGGCAGGAGAGACGCGCGCACACGCATTACTTGGATTACTCAAACAATGCATGAGTAACAGGGGCGTAACAGTGATTTGGGAGACCTGGATGAGTGTTTCTTAGGGGCCCTAAAGTAGTTTAAGGTCACCGTCAAATCAGAGATTTTAAGAATGAAATTGAAATATTCTGACTCTATTTCCATAAATGGACATTTCAACCTCTCCGTTTTCTAAAATAACATCGTGCACAGCTGTCGGTTTTCAGAAAAGTGTTCGGTTACATGTACCCGTGTATATGCTGCCGGTAGGTATACCTGTAGGTGGCAGTGTAAAATAAAATAAAAATAAAAATAGCAACAACCACAACGAATCACGTCCTCTCTCGTCTCTCACTTCCTCGGCTGCTTAAACCTCCGTTTATCTCAGTTTCCACAATCTCCAGTTTTAGAAAGGCTCGTTTTCAGAGCTGAATTCTCCGTTTACGTGTAAACAAACGAAGGGGAACGAAGGGAAATGTCTCTGTTTTTCAAAATAACCATGTACGTGTAAACAGGGCCTGAGGGTAAAAGTCAAAAATGTAATAAGTCAATAAGTCAATAAAATATGAACTCAGTTTCAGTTCAATCTAGGGCTGTGCAATCACTCTGCAATCAAACTGTAATCACGATTACGATTTTTTACGATTGACGATCACAATAACAATGTAATTGGGAAAAACTATAATTTTGCACATTACGTTTTGCATGTAAACTCTCACTTTGTCTTGTGTTGCATTCAGGTTCTGGGAAAAAAGTTCATTTACAGAGACCCTATGATTCCCTGTGAGAGCAGGCATTTGGTGCCACAGTGGCGAGGAAAAACTTTCTTCCTTTAAAGTTTTTATTTAATGGAAGTATTATAATACCTGGATAATACCTGGATAATACCTGGATACAGAGTTCATTCCTGTAAGAGTTGCACAGTGGTGCATGATGACATCATGGAGCCAAAAATTACCCAGCCGGCTACTTCCTGTTTGGCGCTCCGCTAGTCTATATTGACGGCTATTAACTTCCAGGATTGTTCATGAAATTCTGCATGATGTCCGTCCCTGTCCTCTGTCTCTGTGTTGGCGCTCTAACCTGCGGCTGATTTCTGAGGACTATGGTTACCTGGTCCTCGGATCTCTGCAGGGTAAATCCAGACAGCTAGCTAGAGTATCTGTCCAATCTGAGGACTATGGTTACCTGGTCCTCAGATCTCTGCAGGGTAAATCCAGACAGCTAGCTAGACTATCTGTCCAATCTGAGGACTATGGTTACCTGGTCCTCAGATCTCTGCAGGGTAAATCCAGACAGCTAGCTAGACTATCTGTCCAATCTGAGGACTATGGTTACCTGGTCCTCAGATCTCTGTCAGTTAAATCCAGACAGCTACCTAGACTATCTGTCCAATCTGAGGACTATGGTTACCTGGTCCTCAGATCTCTGCAGGGTAAATCCAGACAGCTAGCTAGACTATCTGTCCAATCTGAGGACTATGGTTACCTGGTCCTCAGATCTCTGCAGTTTCCAGACAGCTAGCTAGACTATCTGTCCAATCTGAGGACTATGGTTACCTGGTCCTCAGATCTCTACAAAATCCAGACAGCTAGCTAGACTATCTGTCCAATCTGAGGACTATGGTTACCTGGTCCTCAGATCTCTGCAGGGTAAATCCAGACAGCTAGCTAGACTATCTGTCCAATCTGAGGACTATGGTTACCTGGTCCTCAGATCTCTGCAGGGTAAATCCAGACAGCTAGCTAGACTATCTGTCCAATCTGAGTCTCTGTTGACGACCAGGGTTGCATAACATCGGTAGAAAAAGTTTTGTTGTCACCTTTTCTTCGTCTTTTTGTCGTTATTTTGTTGCATTTTCATCACCTTTTTGTTGCCTTTTTCTCGCCTTTTTGTCACCTTTTGTCGCCTTTTCGTCACCTTTTCGTATAACACTGGTCTCCTGGGTGAAAGTCCTGTGTTTGAAATTCTAGTAATATTAATAATGATGTATCTTTTATCAGTACCACAAGGGGAAATTACAATTATAGTAGAACGAGTTGTTTTGCAAGGGTTGTGATGTTAATCCGCTGATTTACAGCCGTCTCTGTCCCATGTAGGTCTCTGGGCCAGAGGGCATCATGTGACGTGCCAATGACCTGAATTTTCATGAATTATAATCTTATTATTATTCATAACATATAAGTCAACATTGTGTTCTGGAAGCACATTTTCTCTTGTAATACTATCAGTTAATCTGGACTTGTTTCCCCAAATTCGTCTTTCTTAAACTATTCTAACTTTATTCTAGAAATCCCCCCCCCCGCAGAAATAAGATGTCCCTAATCAACTGGTTTGAAGTCCAAAAGTTGTCCCCAACTGTGTCCTCTGTCTACTCAGGCAGACGGTCACTATTTAAATAACCAAAAACAACCCGGGGAACACAAAGCAGCCGTCCCCTTCTTCTACTCACGGTGTCACCTTCCACAAAAATACACGGAATGAGACTTTTCCTTCACGTCATTCATTTCATCCATTAAAATCTATTCTTTACATGTATACAATTTACACACACACACACACACACACACACAGACAGAGAGAGACACACTCACACAAACACACACACACACACACACACACACACAGACACACGCACAAACATACAAAAACACACACAGGCACAGGCACACACACACGCACACACACACACACACACACACACAATACAGAATAAAACTTTCTAATAAAATACTAACAATAGTCCATAAAGTCATTAGTGCATCCTTTTTTATCCGTTTTTATCTTCATTTCACCATTTCCTGAATTGAGGTCGGTCGCCTCACACAGAACAACATGTTATTTCAGGTTCAAAGTGTCAAACATTGCTGCGTCCATAAGATAAGTTTACAATGTAAAGAGGAGGAGATAAAGAACATGTCATAACAACAACCTTGAACCAGCCGAGAGAGCGTCATAGAGTTCAGAAACACAGCTGGAAATCCGAATATGATTAATAACCCAGATGTTTCTACTCAACGTCCTTCATGGAAGAGACACTGTCAAAGCCTAAGAACTTTAGGGGGAAGTGGGACGTTTTCCACTGTGATGTGTAAATACATCGACCCGTTTACTATCTCATGAAATGTTATTCATTCAGATAACAGGGAACCCCCCTCAATCATCTGGAAGGACCAAGTCCGTTTCATCATGTGTGTACCAGGGCTGTAGTCAAGACCACCATAGTCGAGTCCAAGACAAGTCCAAGACCAGGGCTAGTCGAGTCCGAATCAAGACAGAGTCCAGGACAGAAAGAATGTCTTATGCATGACAGTATCAAGACAATCATTTTGGGTTTCACTTTCCCTCCATTATTATCAACATAATAAAGACACCTGGACTCGGTCCAGACCACCACACACACAGACACAGACAGAGAGAGAAACACACACACACAGAGAGAGAGAGAAAGAGACACTTACATACACCCCATATTGAGACAATAGAGGTAGAAACTCCTGATGTATCCCTTTACAGCATTGATAAAAACATATGTGCATATAAGGTTAACTTCCTCTCTGTGTGATTCATTCACCAGAGAGTGGAACACCACACACACACACACACACACACACACACACACACACACACACACACACACACACACACACACACACACACACACACACACACACACACACACACACACACACACACACACACACACACACACACACACACACACACACACACACCTCCAGCCTCTGGAACCAGATTCTGGTCTTTCCAGTATGCAGCTCCTTTCACAATCAACCACTTCTCCTGGCAAAGCAAACAGTGTGTCAGTTGTAACTGGTTATTGTTTCTCATGGATGTGTGATCAGGTTCTCCAGATGCAGCGGAGCAGGTTTTCTGGCTTCTGCTCCAGAATTTGGTTTCTGCTGCACCATATGAGGAAAATAAACAATACCGTTCTTTACTAATGTTAACATTTCTTGTAATAACCAAATGGATATTAAAGTACACTTAGTTCTGCTGCTTTCAGTAAAATATAACCAATAGCTTTTTAAATTTAAAACACAAAAGAAAATCATATTTTAACACATTTAGTCAACAAATTAAACATAAAAAGAAGGGTTGCATTTTAAATATGGTTTTCTTCTGATATTTTCTTTCAACTAACAAAAGTTAGTGGGATTTCTGTCTGAAATGATATATTTCAGTGTTCAGAGATCCATCATGCACTGGAATCGCCACCTTTCAGCACACGGGGACACATTCCTGCATCGCTCGGCTGTCATTGCGGCTCACGGGCAGGGAGTGCTGCTCAGTAATAACCTATTATTTTGGAAGAAGATGCATTTGGTTTCATCACCTCGGCTTTGGAAGAGAAGAGGAGACTTGACACTGGATTAAAAGAGGAAGAAACAATGAAAGGTTGTGAAGGGAACGTTGTTGAAAAGCCTCCTGTCCCTAGTACTTCCATGTGTTTTTGAGGACAGGCTTATTCCAGATTTAGTAAAGATATTCAGTAACACGCGAGGCTCCTGTGTGACCTCTTAGCCGAGTAATACCAGCAGGCCTAAAGAGAGAATAGTTCTGCTGGACACAGCCAATGGATCTTTAAATAATGACAGCCACAACTGTACAAACATACATTCACACAGGGAATAGTACGGTGGCCGATAGGGGCCGACGCCCTGCAACTTAAGAAAACACACGCAAATAAAAACATCATTAATTTGACAACACATGCACAGCTTTCAGCAAACACACACAACAAAACCAAACACAAATGTGCTGCAAATACAAAAAAAAAAAGATGCAAAATGAAGAGCACACAAACCCTAAAAACAAATGCAACAGAAAAACGCTGCATCCAGTTTACACAACGGAAGGCGTGGTAAGGTCAGACAGAGTGGATATTTTTTTCTTAATTTTTTTATGGCTTTTTAATAAGTGTTCTACTTTTCAGCATATGGGCTTTTAACTAGCTAGCAAGCTCTGCCTCTAACACCGTAGCAATGTAAACCTGGTTTTCCATTAATGGTACCACCTCGACCCGGCCCGATTGATACGTTTCATGAACCTGGAGGCAGCAAAAAATAATATTAAAAGGTCAATAAACCATTTACGGGTAAACACGGCGGGTTTGTTCAGAGAGCTTCTGTGACAGTAGGAAGAACAACTCGACCAAACCAAAACTTGAAAGCATGGAAAGATAAACGCCTCTACACATCCCCCTTTTTGGGGGAGCATGAGCCGATTTAGGGAGGAGAGAGGGATGGAGGAAGAGAGAGAAAGAGGGAAGGAGAAAGCAAGGGTGAGATAAACAGAGAGGAAGAAAGGGAGGGGAGGAGAGGACAGGGGAGTGGGGAGGGGAAAAAAAGAGGAATTATAGCACATGCCACATGTAGGTTCTAAAATAAAAACATGATTTATGAAACCATGGCCATAATTATGAGGCTGTTATAAAAGTTTAGTATTCTATGCAAAATAAGGTATGTATAAAGGCTTTAACCCTTGTGTTGTCCTCCCGGGTCAAAAACCGACAAAAATTTGACATTTTCGTCCTTTTTTCAGACTTTATTTTAGTTTTCACTGCCACCACCTTACCACCACTAGTTTCACACTATATTTTGGAATTCATGGTCAATAACCCTCTTTTATATAGAATTATACCTAATATTTGACTTAAAAAAAAAAACACAAATTATGAATTATTTAGACTAATAGTTAAGATCAGAGGAATGAAAGTGATCAGTTGTTTTTGCAAAGAGCGTTGGAAGGAATCCAATCCATTTTTTGTGGTAATTTGGTTAAAAAGAAACTCATATTTCAGATATAGACATTTATTAAAGGGTCAGATTTGACCCAAGGGTTAAGTTGCCCTATACACTTCAATTTATAAGATATATGCAGTAGGGGGTCCCTGTTCCATCGCTATCTCAGTTAAAGGGTCCTTGGCTTAAAAAGCACTGACGACCCCTGGTTTTTACCACAATAAACACAACAAAGACCAGGAATAAAAGTGAAAAATAACTGAAAACGGTTGTAACTGGTGAGAAAATGCTGGTAGCAGGATATAAAGAATGCAGCCACATGTTGTCAGCAGGCCATCTAGTGTACAGATGGGATGAGTGCAGGTAATAAACGGGTCGTGGTGCGTTTTTGGACAAACAAAAGTCTGATCCGATTAATTACGAGATGCCTTTATTGTACTTTTTGGAATCCAGTGACACCGACACGAGAACATGGTCCTATCCCTCCCTCCCCCTTCACAGCCTGAGAGGGAGGGGCTGCAGGGTGGGATGTACCGTGATCCCGCTTGTAGTCTTAAATTAAACACAGAGATAATAGCGAAGACACATCCAGGTGCATTTCCACAGACACGCACGACATGCATTCAAAAAACTTCAGGGAACGCAGTGACTCCTGGTTCACATGTACGCTTTGTCTTAAAGTAAAAAGACGACAAAATGAATACCACTTTTTAAAAAAACAGTACGCTTTCTTTATGGCCCACGATCAGTCTATAAGTCAGGCTCTGTCAATTTTCCATTTAACAGGAGAAAACAAAAAAAGGCAAAAAGACACTACTATTCATACTTGGAAAAATGGTTTAAATATGGAAGTGAATGGGTCATAGCTTTTTTTCCCCCTCCCCCAATTGGGTTTCAATGAATGGTGTACTTTAATGAGAATACAATTGTCTCACTAAAAACCAGCTCATCTAGGTAAAACTAGGCCTTTTCCACCAACTGTCTCCCTGCTGTATCTAAGTAAAATATATAAAGTCCAGTCCAGGGGCTCAGTGGGCCGTTGGTCCAATCAGGAGGGGTTACTTCAGTCCTCCTCGCTGCCACTGGCCGAACGCTCCTGGAAACAAAGATGAACTATTATTATTATTATTATCGAGCAGAAGTACGCAGAGGACCACACACAGGTCATAGGGGGGTTGAAATCAATCATTGCATCTCGATGCGGACGTGGACGATTCTGCATCCATGCAGACCATAAATGCCAACTGATGATGGTCTGGTCGCTGCTTTTGTTGTTTTTGCCTTTTGTCTGCTGTGTTCTGAGGAAGTGATGCATCGTGACATCAAACCGTAGACAGGATAATTGTAATCAAATTGAATCAGGAATTCATTGAATAGTTTTCATCTAAGCGAACTATCGAATACTTTGATTTTTGCTGGTCCAGTTATTATAGTTTCAATTATATTGTAAGTTTAGACAATTTCATTTTAGTGCGTTTCATTTGTACTCGGAAGTTGGATTTTTCCGAGGTCAAAGTCAGAAACACGCCCCCTGATCTCAGATTTCCGAGCTCGGAACTCGGACAACCACCAAGTACCTCGAGCTCAAAATCCAACATGGCTGGACCATGCAACAAGGGTAATAAAAGCTGTAGCAACAAACAGTTATTAGCACTTCCGTCTTATTTGTGTCTCACTACATTGGTTGTACACACAGTCCGGTCCAGCTTCAAATCTGTAGACATGTTGTTTTAGTGTTTGTATGCACAAAAAAACAACGTCATGGATTATTAAATAGCATCGCTAACAATGGCTAACCTGGCTAACCTGGCTAAAGCTAATGAAAACAATGAAAATCTGCCTTGTAAATAAAACCCATTCAACGCGGGTGTGACGTCATTCTGAGGATGGAACACACTCTAAGTTTAGTTCCAGTGTCTCTCTCGGCGGGACGCCCTCCCCGTGTGTAAACGTCTCGTCTCACCTCTTCCTGTTCCTCCTCGCTGTCGTCGTCGCTCACCACCGGTTTAGCCCGGGCACCGCGGCCCCTCCGCCGCTGTCCTTTCCCTCCTCGCTCCCCTTTGTCTTTCCGGCTCAGCTTGATCTTCACCTTCACTGAGCGAGCTGGGACAGAAATCCAGAGATCGGGTTTAATATCTGCAGCGGCGGCTTTGGCGTGAACAGCGCTGGGTTGAGGGTACTCACATTCAGACTCCGAGCCTTCGTCCAGGTCGTCGTCCTCTTCCTCGCTGTCCTCCCCTTCACTCTCGTCTTCCTTCTCGATCTTCTGTCTCACGCTGGTGAAGACGGACTGCAGCACAATGGAGTCCTCGTAGATCTGAACGGGTTTACAGAAAGAGATTTATTATAATAACGTCTCTCCTTTGCTCTGAGAAGCATTTTCCAGACTGACACCTTTTTCTACTTCCGGTGATTTGAAGCTTTTTACAGATTTGCACGTGGCAAGAAACGCAAGGCACAGGTGCATTTAGGACCAAATCCACTTTTGCTAGTTTAATGTTGGAAAAAGGGCACGTGGTTCAGAAGGGTTGTACTTAGTGTCTTCATTAATTGCAGGTGTGTTTTGGGCTTAACATGCAATAAATCAGAGTTTCATCTCCTATTCCCTTTAACAGCCAGGCGCGTTTGTACATTGGTGCATTGCTATTATGATGGCAGGTTTGCACCGTTATATTTTTATTTGTAATCTTTTGCATGTGTGTGTGCTGTTGTGCGTCCCCTGCAGTTGGTGCACTCGCTGTGCATAAGGCCCCTTTTACTAATGCGCTGTTAAAATAACAATAAAATGGCGTGCTATTGACTTCAAATCAGGTGTTTGTTGGTCAATGTTGATCACTTTCTGCTGCCGCAAGATAGCAATACGCCCAGAATGCACCTGAACACACCTCCCTGTAAGACCAGCACGCCCAGAATGCACCTGAACACACCTCCCTGTAAGCCTAGCACGCCCAGAATGCACCTGAACACACCTCCCTGTAAGACCAGCACGCCCAGAATGCACCTGAACACACCTCCCTATAAGACCAGCACACCCAGAATGCACCTGAACACACCTGAACCCTGTAAGACCAGCACGCCCAGAATGCCCTCCCTGTAAGACCAGCACGCCCAGAATGCACCTGAACACACCTCCCTGTAAGACCAGCACGCCCAGAATGCACCTGAACACACCTCCCTGTAAGACCAGCACGCCCAGAATGCACCTGAACACACCTCCCTGTAAGACCAGCACGCCCATGGGTAAGACCAGCACAGAATGGGGCAGGTGCATTTGACCAGCACGCCCAGAATGCATTTAAACCAGCACGCCCATGGGCGCAGGGGGCAGGTGCAATTGACAACGGAAATTGACAACTGCGTCGGTCTTAAACTAGCAGACACAAAGACACTTTGATAGGGCCCCAAGAATGTTTGGTAGACATCTAAATCACCCAAATATATCCAATGTTGGTGAGCTTATGGCTTAAAGGGTCATTTCAAAGGGTATTTTCAACCTGGACCCTATTTTCCCATGCCTTGGTGTCTAAGTGATTAATGTGAACCAAACTCTTGGATATTTGGTCCAGTTGGTAGCCAGCCCGCTGCGACCGGCAGCTGCAAACCGGGATGGCAATGTAACCCTACAGGACAAATGTTCTCCTTTAATTTCTGTCCACTAAAGTTCTGTTTTTGCCACCGAAAGGCTCAGATTATTATTCTAAGTGTCTGACGTTATGGAAAGCATCCCTGCAGAGATAAACCTTTGTGTTAAAGAGTGAGATCCGTCTCGTTTAACCAGAAACAGCCCCGAAATTGCAATCGCCAAACTAACCAGACTCCATTTAAATAATCATCACTTTTAGTGTACATAGAGCCTGTATATTTTCACATGTAAATTAATTTAGGGATTATTTCAGACAAACCAAGGTGGTGACCGTTGAACAGTGAAAAGACGAACCACAAAGGCTGTTGATAGTTTTATTTTGTTTCTGTCGACTTTGAATAAAGTGTGTTCTACGATGATAAAATTACCATTTATTCAAATGAAGTCTGGTGAGTTGGGAGATGGCGATTTCATGACAGTTTCAGGTTAGACAAAAAGGATGTTACTCTTTAACAAAAGGTTTATATCTGTAGGGATCCTTTCCATAATGTTGTCAGACACAGAAACAGAACTTTTAGTGGACAGAAACTGAAGTGAACTGGACAATTGCCCATTAAGGATACATTGCAGCGTGTTTCGCTGCAGTCAGGCTTACACAATCACAAGACACAAAAACATGGGAGAATACTCACCAGAGACCCCTCCAGGTTGAAGGTCTGGGCGTTTTGACACAGCAGCATCACGTCCTTCTCCAGGTCGTTCAGGCTGCGGTACTTATGGCTGCGGATCCTCTCCTGATGGAGGGGGGAACAACGGAAGGTACTCAGATAGAGGGACTTTATTCATCCCAAACTGGGAAATTACTAGAGGTGTGCAAAAACTATTTTGAATCGCGATTCAAGCTCTACGGATTCAAAATCAATTTAGAAAATTCCAAAAATCTATTTATATTCAAAACATGATTCATGTGATTTAAAAAAAATGAATCATGCGATTATTGTATGTCTACTGCAATGTGTACACACACACACACACACACACACACACACACACACACACACACACACACACACACACACACACACACACACACACAGTAACTACATATACATACTGTGAATTGTTTTTTGAACCGAGAATTGTTTTAAAATCAAAAATGTATATGGAATCAAATTGTGATCTTAAAAATCGGAATCGGGACATTTTTTGAATCGTACACCCTTAGAAATTACTCTGTTCTCACACACAACACCACACCCCCACACTAAATAAGCTAATGTTGAAAATGTTAACATGCAGAACAAATGGGCGGGACTTTAGACCCCTACCTTGATCTTTCTGAAGTCCACTGGTTTGCGGATGAGCTCGTAGTACTCGGGCAGCTCCTTGCGAGAGGGTAGCTGGATGAAGACTTCGCTCAGCTGTCGCCCGTTACTACTGAGACAAGGGCGATGGTTTCTTAGCATCTCTGTTAGTCACTGCAGAATCTAACGTGACTAGGGCTGCAACTAACTTACAATTATTTTTCATGGTTGATTATTGTTAAGATTAATGGATTAGTGAGTGAAAATGTGGTTCAGGGTTTCTCAAAGTCCAAGGTGAAGTCCTCAAATGTCTCAAAAAACTCAAAGATATTCAGTTTACTAGAATCCACTAGAACATATTCACATTTAAGAAGCTGCAATCAGAAAATCTTAAAGCTACAGTGCGTAGCTTCTGTCTCCCCCATGAGGAATATTTAAGTAATGACAACAAATCTAGCTGTGTAGCAACTCATTTGGCAACAGCTTGAATATCACGGACGTTGATAATATCATTTCTTCAGATGATAGTGACAGTCATACGGGGGGTTCTCTCTAACATTACCTAGTGTGCTGACAGATATGCGGTACTGTTCTCACCCGTCCTTATACTTGATGACGGCGTCGACGATCTTCTTCATCTTCTTAGTGAGGGACAGAGGGTTGGGCGAGAGCTTCTCGGCGGGCGGGCGGCCGCGTTTCTTCGCCTTCTTCACGTCCTCGTCCTTGTCCCGCCCGCGGCCGCTGCTGGAGCTGGGCGTGGCCGGCCCGCCGTCGTGGTCGCGGTCTCTCTTGCGCTTTCTGGTCGTCTTTTTGTGACGCACTTCCTCTTCGATGTCCTCTAGATTTCCCTCCTCTATGGCCTGTGGCGAGGAGAAAATTATCAAAAAAAGCAACAACAAAAAAAGAAACTTCTTTACACGGATTCCCTTCCATCTCCTAAATGAACAGGATCCTTTAATGCACGAAAACATGAGCACAGCTATTTGTAGGATAGCCTACGAAAATACGGTGACTGCCAGTCGATCACATGTAAATTGAAACGATGAAGGTGACAGTGAGCCGGTACACAGCATTGTGACATGATGGTATGATCAGAGGCAGTTGAGTTTAACCGACAAAAAGGTTACTGTCCTTAACGAAAGTTAAGATTAGGCACTGAAACGACTAGTTAAGATTAGAACAAAAGGTCGCTGTTTGGGGGAAACACCGGTTCCCTTAAGTAGCACTGCCGGGACAAGCTGCCGTTTCCCTGGAGAAGGCTTCCCCTTAACTTCTTCAGGGACCCAAACTCCGCTTTCCGTCCTTAAAACCTGCGACTAGGCCTGCACGATTCGGGGAAAAATATTTGCTTAGAATTGATATCTCGATTCTCTGCCATTTTTTACCATAACAAAACAAATTGGCAATACCAAAACAGATTTTTTTTTGGCATCTTTAGCACCAAAAAGCCTGTAAACACAGATAACATATGATAGACAGACATAGAGGCTTCAATGAAGAGAAAGGGGAGTGTGCAGCGCTTTAAAAACTATTTTATACAGAAGAAAGTAGTAGCGTTTGTGATGCAGTAGGTTTAAAATTAAATGAGAATCAAAGTTTTTTAAAAAAAACTAAAAAAAGTTATTTAAAAAGTAAATTGTGAACAGGGTGAATCGAGATCACGATTTTATGACGATTAATCGTGCAGGCCTACGCTGGGCAGATCTTTGAGGCCTTTTACAGCAGCAGCCAACGTGGTGCATTGGTTATTAAATATGTGGAACACTTGTGGATTACTTTGCGTAGCGGCATGTACGAAGGGATCACGAGAACAGCCTGAACAACTGGACAGAACGTCCCACCTTAAGCCACTGTTTCTCAGTGAGCGAGTCGCTGTAGTCCACTTCCTTGCGTTGGCGCGATCCGCGGCCAAACATCTTCTCCTCCTCCTCTTCACAAGTTAGCCTCTCGACCTCGGCGTCGTCTTTCAGGATCCAGCTGGGCATGTCGTCCTCCTCCATCAGACGTGGTTTCCTCTTAGGGTTGCGGGCGTCCTCTCGGCGTCTGTCCAGATCCATGCGCTGGAATTAAGAAACAAAAAGGCAGCATGCCATTTGTAAGTTTAATAATACCTTTATTTGTATAGCTCTTTTCATTCATACATACATACATACAGCTCAAAGTGCTGTACAGTGTGCTATCAAAACAGTTGCACTTTCATATGGCTCTTTGTAGTTTTGCTCATTTAAAGCCAATGCACTTAATTGGAAGTTGCTTTGGATAAAAGCGTCAGCTTAATTACATGTAATGTAACAAGAAGAGAATAAAAAACTATAAAAAGGCAAGGGCTAAAAGTAGAAAAAGTGACAGTAGAAAAAAGTCTGAATTTTCATTTTTAAAGTTTTAAAGAGTTTCTGATACAACTCAGCAGGATGTTCCACAGTCTTGGGCTGTGTTTACACTTGGTGTCTTTTTTTTAAGCTGCCAGTGTCTATTTTAAATTATAATCCTACGGAGTAAACCGTAGTGTTTTAAAACCAACTCCACCGCAGACTTCTTTTCCTGTCGTTTGGAGCGTCTTTCTGAAGTAGAAAAAGGTTAGTTCTGAATAAACGCTCTACATCAAGCGCTTGTTTTGACAGCCGACCAATGACAAGCGTAGCCAGACCTGTCGTTTCCATTACAAGAAAAACGGAAGTCTGAGCACAGAGTTAGACGGTATGGCCAGGTGCTCCCTGTACAGGGAACTCACTTTATTTTATCTAAAGTTAGCCCCGCTCTCTCCATCTGTTCTCTAGCTCGCTCCACCACTTTGTTTTATCTAATGTTAGCCCCGCTCCGCATAGCGTTCTAGCCGGGATACTGTAGCAGTGGTTATAGAAACAAAAGACGCTCTCGGCTGCTTTTTTTAAACACACTTCTGCTGCTCTTACATAATTTGCACCACTATGCCACTTGCATGCTCAGGTCAAACAGAACTACCTCAGCCTGACTTTATTATTATTATTATATTGACTGTCTGCTGTATGTACAATTGCACATTTTTAACTCAAATTTTGATGCTCTTATTTTCTTCATTGTATGTGCCTTCTTATTTTTACTTTTTGTTTTATATTGTTTACTTGAATGTTATGTTTGTCTGTGGACGTGTGTGTGTGTAAAATATGTCTTCTCTCCACCGTGGGATAGAGGGAAACGTAATTTCAATCTCTTTGTATGTCTTGACATGTGAAGAAATTGACAATAAAGCAGACTTTGACTTTTTGAATAAAACGCTGGCAGCTTTTTTTGTTTTTTTACTACAAAAAACACCCCAGTCAGCTTTTTCTTGTGTGAACATAGCCTTAGAGCGTAGAAGCTGAAAGCAGACTCCCCGCTGGCTTTGGGGGCTACTTTGGGATTAGTGGAGTCAGATTATAAAACGCCAAAGTATCTAATAATTGATAAGGAAAAGAGGGACTAACCATGAACTGTTCAAACTCCTCTTCACTTCTGGCTATCATCTGATTGACTGTCTCGTCATCGGGCACTTCGTCTTCCTCCTGTAGACAAATAAAGACGTGTGATTGGACGGAGGCGTAGACAGGTTAATGTGGCACCTCAGAGCCACGTCTTTGAACTAGCAACTCTCATCTACACAGAAGGGAGGGATGTATTCAATACAGTGTAAATAGCTTAGCATTTGTGAATGTTTGAGTTATCAGTAGAATTGTATTGTCCTGTTACAGTTAGGAGGCAAAAAAAGCATTATTTAAGGATAGAAAAGCAGAGAGAAAAAAGAAGGATACAAAGTAGTGATGCACCGATCAACTTCTGGGCCAATACTGATGTTTAAAATTACAATTTGGCCAATAGATTTTTTGTTGTTATTTATTCCCTCTTTTGTGTGAGGGAAACAGAGAAATCTTCAAGAAAATAACTACATATTAACTAAAATAGACAGTTTTAAAATGATGTCGCCCGTCATTATCTCTGAATGAGCACAGATTCATGAAACAACCTTTAACTTCACCTTCTTCTTCGTTTTAAGCTGCTATACAACTACATGCTCAATGAGGAAACACTTCAGTACTTTCACAGCTCAACAAAAACAATCTTTTTGTGAAACTAAATAAATGTAGATTTATAGAAACATATATATCACTTTGGGTTTTTTGTACACAATACAACGTTCTAGTAGCTGATCTTTCAGACAGTGTAAAATTCTCTTTCACTTTTCATTTATGAAGAAACCACGCATGTGCACAGCATCCATTGCCTTCTTCCGTCACGCCAGAGTCGTCTGCAGCCAGTGGCTTCTTCCCAGAATCAGCACTTGCAGTAGCAACATATGCTAGCTATAGTATGTTAGAGTCCGACTGCTAATAACCAACGCAACATGCAGCTGGTGCAAAATTGATGCAACACAACAGATAAATATTAGCCACTACAGTCGGTAAATGTCATCTTATTTACACAAATATTGGCCGATTAATTGATGCATCCCTAAGAAAATATACTTGCAGAGGTAAAAAACAGCAGAGAGAGGAGTAAAAAGTACAAAGAGGAATGCTTTTATATCAGTGTTTCATAGTATCATCAAACCAAAGGTTTGAAGCAGAAACACAGAAAGGAGAAGTCTGGATTGATGAAAGCTCACAAATCCTGGGGAAGGAGAGAGAAATGAAGAGAAAAGAGAAAAGAATGGAGAGGTGAGGCAGCACACAGGCAGATGTGGGTGGGTGGGCAATATGGCGACAGGTTCAGATCACACCCACCCACGCCCCCCTAGTACGACAGCCTCCTCGAGCCCCGACCTCGTCCTGTTCCTCGTGCTCCAGGATGGCCTGCAAGAAGGCCCGACGCTCGCAGCCGGACGACTTCTGGTCGAACATGCCCGCCTGGATGACCTTCTGGTCCACGTTCAGCTTGTACTTGGCTGCCGCCAGGATCTTCTCCTCCACGCTGTTGACGGTGCAGAGGCGCAGCACGCGCACCTCGTTCTGCTGACCGATGCGGTGGGCTCGGTCCTGGGCCTGCAGGTCCTGTAGGAGCACAAACACGGGCGTGAGGTCAGGTGGAGAGAGCGGGTGTGGTGAGGGGGAAAACTTGGGTGACAGGAAAAAGAGTCAGTAATGAAAATCTGGGGACGGGGAAAAAAAAACACAAAAAACATTGATACAGCGTAGTATCACGATACTTTCAGTGGCAATACTGTATCGATACACAGGAGCCAAGTATGGATCTTTTATTATATATTATATATGTGTTGGTCAGTTTGTCCCATTTTGCAGCAATAAAGTAGAGATATGAACAAAGAGAAATGTTTCTTTTTAGATGAAACCCATGTTGATAAGTTTCCTTTTGGGGACGTCATTTGAAATTGGGGAAAAATTAGAAGTTGGAAAAAAAGGTTATAAATTGCAATATATCGCAGAATATTGCATTAGTTTAAAATCGCAATAATATCGTATTGTGGCATTAGTAACGTGATGATATCGTATCAGGAGGCGTCTGGTGACCCCCCCCCAGTTAATTTTACACAAGTCAAATTTGAGACCTTTTTAACCCTTGTGTTGTCTTCCCATGAAAAAAATAATTTTGCTTACTTTTTTCAACAAAACCACTTTAATGGGGGCATTGCCAATCCTGCTTCTGATAGTCAAACTGAAAGCTAATTTCGCTCAATTTCCATTTAAAAATAGAAACCGTGACACCTCTACAACATCTATCTGCGTTGGGAGTACCTGATGCGGGTTCCAGTCGCTGTCAAAGATGATGACGGTGTCGGCCGACTGCAGGTTGAGGCCCAGGCCCCCGGCCCTGGTGCTGAGCAGGAACACAAAGTACTGCGAGGCCGGGTCGTTGAATGTCTTTAGCAGCATGCCGCGGTCCTCTGCCTTGGTGGTTCCTGGGGGGACGGGGAAAGATCAAACTGTGAAAAGGAAGTGAATCCCTCATTGTTTCCGTATGATGAGGTGACAGCGCCAGGCCCACAAATACTCGGTCAGAGATCTCACCGTCCAGACGCAGGTACTTGAAGTTACGGTAGGCAAAGTAGTCCTCCATGATGGTCATGAGTGAGGTCATTTGACAGAAGAGCAGCACTTTGTGGTCGGTGGCCCTCAGCTTGGGCAGGATGCGATCCAGCAGCTCAAACTTCCCAGAAGAGCGGTACAGGTCTGGGCTGGACAGGCAGACGGGGGAACACGAGGAGGAAGAATGAGCCAGTACCCATCATGTTAGGGATGTGCAGTTGTCCCAACAACCACACATCTTTTTCTTACGCTTCTGATTTTAGGATACTTAATGGTTTTCATACACTATCGGGCAACTGCGGTCTCTCTGGGAACGAAAGCTAACCAGTCTAGATTGAGTCTGTAAGGCGTGTGCAGCTCATTGCAGCCAATCAGAGAGCTTGTTCCCATGCTAATTTGCATTGTTTTACCCAACAAGCACCCCCCCCCACTGTAACTGTCACGGAAAGGCTAAATAGAGCCTTGAACAAGACACACACGTGAAGTACAAACACACACATCACTCAAACTTCACGTACCCACTCACGATCCCACCAGAATAGCCAAGATGCTCAGAGAAAGACTCCTGGAAAACACAACAAACATTTATGTTGGCATGAATTCTAAAACTTTGTCTTCTCTTATTACTACTTTAGAGAAAGGTGGAGCTTCTATTTGGTACCTCAATGTGCTGGAACATGTAGGGGTGGTTGCAAATCTTTCGCAGTTGCATGATAGTGTTCATCAGGGTCTTCGTGCCACCTTTACCCTGGGGGAAAAAAACAAACACCTTTTAGTTTCTAATTTTAGAATATTTTAGAGCTTTAAAATGAAGAATTTTTACTATATTTTAAAATGTCTACAAAATAGGATTTCACTTGAAATTGAAGGACTTTTTCTTCTGGTTCTTACCTTCTTGTCTTTCTCTGATCCATCTGTGAGCAAGACTCCCTTGGCCTGCATGTGTCGGTACAAAACCCTCTGTAGGGCCGACATGTCGCACTTTATCACATACTCCACCTACAAACCAACAATCGGAGAAAAAAAGACAGAATTATATAAATAACTTGATTTAATGAATGTCCATAGAAAGATTGGGAACCACTCATGCAGGAATGAAATCGTGAAGGATGAAATTTCATCTGAATGAAAGCGAACAGGCCGACCTTCTCGGGCAGCTGGGCCTCCACTTCCTTCTTGAGTCGGCGCAGCAGGAACGGCCTGAGCACTTTGTGTAAACGTCGGATGATCAGGATGGTCTCTTCTTCATTCAAGTCAACCTGGAGGGGAAAAAGAGGGACACATCCAACATTTTAGATTTGATTACATAGACTTTATTGATCCAGGATTGGTTTATTTCAGTGCTACAGCGACAGTATATACACAGCATGCATACGGAATATAGAAGAAATCATAAAGAGGATAAAATAAATAAATAAAACTAGTTCAAAAATAAAGCCAGAAAAATACAAAAGGAAAGAATGTACAACTACATAAATAATATTTATAAAAAAGTCAGTAAAACCTATGTTTGTGCAAGTTGCACTTATTGTGCAGTATTGTGATGTATTTGAGTCCTACTTAACACTTAGTGATGCAATACTGCAGTTCATTGTAATTTATTTGTTACTGCTACCTGGTAGGGATGGGAATGAGTACTAGATTACACGATTTTGGCGTCAGTATTTGTTCAACATATCCAATACTCACAATCTTACTACAATGCGATACTACGACATGTTGCTGATGCCAGCCACCAAGCTAATGTGTACGGTAACTTTATAGCGCTACGTATGATATAGTACGTTCAACGTGCCCATTCATTTATTTTTAGTGAGATTGTTGGTACCGTGGATAATAGCACTGGGCTACCTAACAATTGAATAACGTTAGCTACTGTAGCTGTATGGGCTTAGTCAGTGAGCTGGCCAGCTAGCGCCCCCTGCTACCTCCCTCTATCGAAGGAGATTTCACTGGGAGGAGAGCTAGCTACAGTTAGCATACTGTTAGCAAATCTAGCTCAAATTCCACCAGCACAAAAAACATACAATTGGCTATCTATTGAGTGGCCGGTATCTTTTGAACATTTACTACCCATTTGGCTGGTTTTGAACCCTGCCTCCCAGACCTTGACTCACCTTCTCTCCAGTCATGGCGAAGGGGGCGTTGAACCACTGTTCGAACGTGGTGCAGCTCTTGAAGATGGTGGGCAGGAGGAAGTTGAGCAGGGCCCAGAGCTCGGGCAGCTTGTTCTGCAGCGGAGTGCCTGTGAGCAGCAGGCGGCGCGGGGCCAAGTAGTGAGTGTTCAAGACCTGGGTCAGCTTACAGTGGTGGTTCTTCATACGGTGGCCTTCGTCCACGATCATGTACTTCCAACGAAGCTTGGGGGGAACGTGGAAGTTAGAAAGAGAGGCAAAAGGCGGAGAAAAACTGAGGCATGTGACCTAAATCTTAAGATGCTTCCTTACCTTTGCTAGCACCTGCTTATCTTTGATAATGTACTCGTACGTGGTGAGCAGCACGTTGAACTTGCCGCTGCGCAAGATGGGAATGAATGCACGGCGAGCAGCTGGAGACCCCTGGAAATGGAACACAAATTGCTTAGCGTGCAATTTCAACAGCATCAACCATTAAATGCATAAGTGACCTTCACACTCTAACATAAAAAAGTGACTGACGAGTAGAGTTGATCCCGTATTAATACCAGTTTTGCAAATGCCTCCGATACCGCCTAAAATGTTATCACCCCTCAATGATCTCTCGAGTACAAAGAATGAATTAATTCATTAGTTAATGTTTTACAAAGGGTTTAACCTGAGCCAGGTCAATACAACTTTATTATTTATTCTCTATACTTTTATTTATGGTTTGTTTCTATGTGTCTTGTACTCCCCACCCAATGCAAATTTCCCCATTGTGTTATAAATAAATGATTTTTGGATGGATGCACAATAGTAGCAATCATACCACATCCATACAGGGTTAGTAGTATACATCTTAAGTTAATATACATACTGTACATGTTAAAACATATATTTTAAATCACTGGTATCAGATATAGGAATTGTAACATCTGTAGTGACTAGAATATCCACGTAGGTGCCACTAACCTTGTAGGAGACTTTCACGACCGACGGGGCCCACTTATCAAACTCATAGACCCAGTTTGATAAAGTTCTGAAAACAAGAGACACGCCAGAAAGGTTTAAACTCATAGATATCAACATGAAAGGACAACATGTACAACTTTGTGTAAAATCACTTTGTCTTTTAAGTGTGTGTGTCCACAGATAAAGCCGCCAAGGAGTGCTTACGAGAGAGGTACGATGATGAGGAAGGGCCCGTTGAGGCGCTTGTACTCCATGAGGTAAGTGATGAGGGCGATGGTCTGGATGGTTTTCCCCAAACCCATCTCATCAGCCAGGATGCCATTCAAGTTGTTGTTGTAAAGCGACACCAGCCACTCCAAACCTTTGATCTGACCAGAAAACACGTCAAAGTTAGTTTACTTAACTCATAAAAACCATGTGTCAAACTCGAGGCCCGTGGGCCAAATCCAACCCATAGCAAATTTTGATCCGGGCCACAAATCAATTTAGGTTCACTATCAATCATGACCCGCCTAGTGGTGCACCAAACTGAAAAGACGGAAACTGGTTCTCAATCTGCACTTACACGACACTCAAAATCAGAATTTGGCAGATTTTGAGACTCCCGCACAATCAGAGAGTTTTCATATTCAGGCTGTGAGTCGGCTGTGTGGAAGCCCCAAAACGTATTTGTTTTTCTTCATTTGCTTAATTCTCTGACAGCGGAGTCTGGTTTCCATTGTGGCCCTTTGTGAAGTTGACTATTGTGACACCCCTGCATTAAACCATCTATTTAAAGCAACACTAAAGCACGTTTCTACTGGTTGGAAGCTGTCCATTACCCGTAGTCTCATTCAAACTACTGATCCGCTACCCGATCTGGCAACCTTGCATAATGTAATGCAATGGACAATTCTGCTTCCCAACCTGTAGGGGGAGCGCAACGGGAAAAGTGCTTTAATGTGGCTTTAAATGTCACTACAGAGTAAAGACGGACCTCCATCGGCAATAACGTGAGTCTCCTGTTCACGGCATGTTTTGGGTTGTGTACCTGGTATTGCTTGAGCTGCCCATTGATCAGCAGCGTGGACTGCTTGTCCACTTTCTCAGTGACAGCGTGAGCCACGGCGTAGTAGGACTGCAGGCCTCGGTTGAAACTTGCATTACCATACTCATCATCTACATCCTGCTTGGCGTGTCTGGTAGAAGAAAAAATACATACGACAAAATACGACAAAATACAGTGAGATTTGGGTTTTGGAGAGGATAAAAAAAAAAAAATACATCAAATGAAAACTATACATTAAAAAAACTCCAATAAGTTAAGATGTAAACGTTACATTTGGTAATGATTATGTTACATACATATAATTTTAGAGTTATTGGAGACTCAGGCTACATCCACATTACTACGTTTTTTTTTTGTTTTTTTAAAAAATATCTTTTTCTATGTTTACGCCTTGCCGTCCAGACTACTCCGGCACTTCAGAGCTCCTAAAATAGAGACATCTGGAAACCCGGCTGCCCCATTTTGGTTTGAAAACTCAGACGTTGCTTTGTAGTCTGGACGGTTATCGGTCTTATCGGTCAGGTAGCTGACAGACATTTCAGTAACAGCTCCACATCGGCGTCGCTCCACAGATAATAAACTCCTGCTCTTACAAAAAAATCTAAATCGCAGCTTCAATATGAGAACGTGGTAGTGTAGATGTAGCATCAAAGATCAGGATCTTTAACACCAAAGTCTCGGCAAGTCCATCTTACTCGATGATGTGCATGACGTCGACTTCAGATACTTCTTCACTGTCGGGGTCAGGAATCTTCTTCTTCTCCTCCGCTTGAGTTGCAGAGGAATGAGGTTGCTCCTCTTCCTCTTCCTGTCCAAACAAATGGGAGATCAGAAAACTGTTTGCAAGGAATCACAAGAAACCATTTTTAGAGATCACTGTGTCACGTACCTCCTCCTCCTCCTCTTCTTCTGAACCGCTTTCCTCACTGTCTGAACGCGGCGCTACTTCATATCTACAGGAGGGACAAGATGTTTTAGACAAGATTAAAAACAATTTGAAAAGATAAACCGGGTTTGTATCTTCTGTTCTGCCGAAGGACATCTTGTTATGTGGCTTTGGTGTTCATTTATGTAACACGCTGTTATGCAAGTTGCGACTTTGCTTCCAGCACTATCATTGTAAGTTAAACTACTAGAACCAACAAACAGGGACTATCTCCCTTGCTTTATTGTGCAGACTTGACACTGACCCTGGGTTCATCTCGAGCCAGGCCTCCAGCTGGCCAGCCTTAGGTGCTTCCATCCCAGTCAGGATCTTTCCACTGTCAACGTGGATCACCTTCACCGGTAGGTCGCTCATTTGGCTAGTCTCATCCAAAGGCTGGGAGAAGAGGAGAGGAGGAAAAAAAAATCATTAAAGCTGGGTCATTTTTATATTTTTCAACCTGGACCCTATTTCTTTTTAAATTAATGGTGTCTAGGTGACTAATGCGAGTTAAAATCTTTGAAATTGGTCCAGTTTGGAGCGAGAAGGCTGTAACCGGCAGCCGTGAACCGAGGGGCAATGTAACCCTACAGGACAAATGTTCACGGTCAGTTTCCATCACTAAAACTTCTGTTTCTGCCGCTGACAGGCTCAGATTATTATTCTAGGTGTCTGACAACGTTATGGAAAGGATCCCTACAGAGATAGACCTTTTTGTTAAAGCGTAGGGTTGTAAATTAGCCCAGTAATTGCGATTGCCAAACTCACCAGACTCCATTTAAATAAACTGTAGTTTTAGCGTGTATAGAGCCTGCATATTTCCACATGTAAATGGGTGAATTAAGGGTTTATTTCAGACAAACCAGAGCGGTGATTGTTGGAACAGTGGAAAGACAAACCAAGACGGCTTTTGACTGTTTTATTTTGTGTCTGTTGACTTTGAATGAGGGTGTGTTTTACGTGATAAAATTACTGTTTATTTAAATGGAGTCTGGTGAGTTTGGCAATTGGGAGTTGCTGAGCTATTTCTGGTTAAACTAAAAGGATCTTGCTCTTTAACAAAAAGGTATCTCCCATAATGTTGTCAGACACAACAGTAACCTGAGCCTACAGCACTTTTAGTGGACAGAAACTGAAGGTGCACAATTGCATTGCAACTTGTTTCTTTTTTAATACTGGACCAATTTCAAAGATAGTTGTCCCCATTCCTCACACAAAAACGTGGGAAAATAGGCTTCAGGTTGGAAAATACGGTAGTTGCCCTTTAAAGATACAACATCTTATTGACGTAGTTCCTCACCTCTCCATCTGGTCCCAGGGCGGGAGCGCCACCCTCCATAGTCTCTGGCTTCTGACAACATGAAGGAAAATTTTAAGTACATGGAAAAAAAAAAAGTGAATTGAAACTTACAAAGAGATGCAACACCTATGCCAACGATAAACATTTACCTTCTTTTTCTTCTTCTTTTTCTTCTCTTTGAGAGCTTGCACGGCTTTGTGCGCACGCACCAGCTCAGTGAGGTTGGCCACGTACTCGTCCGTCTGCTGCAGCAGGTAGGCCAGACGCTTGTCTTTCTTTTGGTCGATGAGCTTACGGTAGCCCTCTTCATCCTCAGCCTGGGGGAAGAGTCACAGACATGTTCAATGCGGAATAGCAAACGCAAACTTATCTTTGCATTTAGGTGTCTGGCTTATAGATCCTCACCATCAGCCTGCGCATTCTCTCCTTCTCAATGCGCTCGTTCTCCTTCTTCTGCTCGCGCTCGGTGTTGGCATGGTAGGTGGCGACGGCTTTGGTGGCCTTCTGGAGCTTCGCTGTGATGGAGCGGTGGTACTCCTTGAAATCCTTGGCGTGCTGCAGGATGCTGTTGAGGTATTCCTATCAACAGAAAGACCCACAAAAAGCCACCACTGTTATTAGATTCTACATTTACTGTGAAAAGAAATTAAAATCTTGTTTGTTTCTATTTTTAACCCTTGTCTTCCCGAGTCAAAATCTGACAAGACTTTAAAAACTTTTAACACCACCTTACTACCACTAGTTTTACATTTCTTTACATTGTCAATAAACCTCATTTGTATAAAATTGTACCTAATATTTGAGTTAAAAAAGATATGATAGAATCCCTTCACCCTGATGAAACCACCCACAGGAACCTTTTCCCACCTGGTGCTTCTGACGACGTTTACGCTCCTGTTCAATCTTCTGCTGTTTCTCGAGCTTCTCGGTGATGCGGGCTTCGCGTAGAGACTGCCGTTTGCTGCGCTTGTAGGCCTTGGCGTTGAGGGCCGTTTCCAAAGCAGTGTCCGTCGCATGCACACAACCACCTCCTGACGCAGCTGGAGGCACAAGAAAAGTGGACATGTTGAATACTGCGTGTACTAGACAGGGGACAACAATGACAACTGGAGGGGGATTTAATAAGCAGAGGTTCGAAATGTGCGACAGATGTCTAAACTTCAAACATTTCTTTGCAGGGACCTTCGTGGTTACCTGTCTCTGGAAGTTAAGCAGCCTCAGGGCCTTGAGCTCGATGGTGGCCTTGGTGCGCAGGTCCCCGGCCAGAGAGCCCGGCAGGTTCTCCAGCTCCTGGATACGGTGAGCAATACGCGCCTGTAGCCTGAAGAATACATGTCAAAATCATTATATTAAAACCTCTTTTTCTTCTCCTTCAGGTTGATCATCTACAATTACAAGGCAAAATTAACTGTAATGGTAAAAGAACTCCTCCGATTAAACGCAACACTGGTTCAAAACTTATCTTTGTGACCAAGATTTTTTTTTATCATTATCCGAATCAATAAAATTACTTTTAAATTGTGCTTCTTTGGCCGCGATGCTGCCGCCTCTCTCTGCAGTCCCCGCTTTGTAGTCTCGCTCAATGTCCCGCCTGATTGGCAACACGTTACGAGTTACAGCCTGTCAACACTGGAGGGTAGTGTGTCGCTGACGGCCAAATGCCGCTGTGTGTCACATGTAAGGCGCAGACTTAAGTCGCACCAGGTGTTTCAGCGACGGCAAAATACTTGCCAGCAACAACAACAAAAAGTATTTTGTAGTGTAGTTAACTTCAATTTTGAATAATCAGGGTGCTTTAACTGGGTTTTATTTATTGTCTTTCGTGGCATAGTTGTTTATTATGTGTAAATACCAACATAACAGCTGTTAGGATGGAAGATGAATACGGATAAATGCAGATGATGGAACACAGAGGGTGGTGATGGCGCAGTGGACATGACATGTCTTTGGTGTGGGAGATCTGGGTTCAATTCCCACTGTGATACATCAATCAATGTGTCCCTGAGCAAGGCACTTAACCCATAGTAGCTCCAGAGGCGTGCGACCTCTGATACATAGCAAAATTGTAAGTTGCTTTGGACAGAAGCGTCAGCTGAATGACATGTAATGTAATGTAATGTAATGTAATGTAACAACAGTGTACTTTATAGTGTTTCAAAAAGAAGTGGTGTCAAACGCTGCTCCAGCTGCTCTCACCTGTACTCCCTCTCCTGGAGGATCTCCACTGGGTCCAGCCCGCGGGGCTTTTGGATGGGGGTTACGCGGTTCTGCTTCTGGTGAAGCATCATGGGAGGGGGCTGGGCAGGCTGTCCTGGGGACTGCGTCTGAGGGGGCATTACTGGGGAGGCGGCGGGGGGAACAGAGGGAGGAGCGGGCGAGGGTCTGCCCGTGGGCTGAGGCGGGATCAGCTTCTGGGGAGGGTTTGACGGGGCCGCGGCATTCACCATCGGCCCTGGAAGAGAGGAATGAGAAGAGGTCGTATTATGCTGCGTGTGCGTATCGACACACGTGGCTCTCCGTCGTTTGGATTATTTGAAGCTAATGTGCTGGCACTGATTTCTTGCTGACCGGAGTGTGTACCTTCAAGGTTGAAAGCACTTCATTTAAAGTCACTTTGGATAAAAGCGTCAGTTACATTCCACCACTGATTACATTACATGTCATTTAACTAAGTACATTTACTCAAGTACTATGTACTTAAGTACAAGGTACTTTTACTTTACTTGAGTCTATTCTCTTCATGCCACTTTCTACTTCTACTCCAGTACATTTCAGAGAGAAATATTGTACTTTTTTACTCCACTACATTCATCTGACAGCTTTAGTTACTATGTAGTTTATAAAATATGTTTTATTATAAATAAAACTAGCCAACAATATAACAGCCTACAAGTCCAGCTGAAATAATTAGACCATTAAACACACATTAAACTGTTTTAATCCTTTCTAAAATAGGAGGATTGTTCTGCATTGAGTACTTTTACTTGTAATACTTTAAGTACATTTTCCTGATGATACTTAAATGCTTTTACTTGAGTAACATTTTCAATGCAAGACTCCTACGTGTATTTTACAGTGGTGTTACTTAAGTAAAGGATGTGAATGCTTCTGCCACCACTGAATGTAATCAACATACGCAGAGGGGACCGGGGGGAGCGTCGAGTTTACCTTCAGGCCATGATTTAGGGGGTCCGTTGGTAGGCGGGCCCTGCATACCTGGGGGAACTCCTGCAGGGCCAGGAGGCGCCATATTAGGACCTACCATGCCTAAAACAAGAAGAGCAATTAGATATTTCAGGTCATTAGCACATATTGGGAGAGCTTTTAAATAAATTCATTTTCAGCCACTAGGTGTCTCTGCTGAGTCTGTTAATATTCTGCTTTCTTTGTTTATCCCTCATGTTGTCCTCATGTTGTCCTATATCAATGTTCTTTTTAATTCCCCAAAATAACATGATTGATTCCACCCAACGCTCTTTGCCAAGTACAAATCTCTACTTTCATTAATTTTGGGGCGTCTTATTCAATTTTATAGCATTGTAAAACAAATGAAAGTGTTTTTGAAATAGTATTGAGTAAAAGTTGACATATTCCAGTCTGTGATTATCATCAACATCCATTCCTTTAATTTTAGTCTCAATAATTCCTCATTTCTGCTTTTCTAACTCAAACATTAGGTATAATTTCCTATAAATGAGGTTTATTGACCATAAATTCTAAAAATAACTGTAAAACTAAAGTTAATAAGTTAGTGTTACGTAGTGTTAAACGTAAGAAAAAGTTAAAAACATTGATAAAATGTGTCAACAAAAGACACTTGATTTTTAATTTTGACGGGAGGACAACACGAGGGTTAAAGTAGGGCTGCTTAGTTATGGAAAATAACATAATCGCAATTATTTTGGTCAATATTGAAATCGCGATTATTTAACACAATTACACACTGACTTGTGAAAACAAAAAACTGTGGAATGGTTAAACAAATCAACAGTGAAAACTTAAACTGTTGAAATTTCTTAAAAGTGTTTTTTTTTTATTCAGAACACAAGAGAAAAATAAGAGTTTACTTGTAAAACGTAATGTCCAAAATATAGTTTCTCAACTACATTTTTTGGATATAATTCTGTTAAGAGGCACATCCATCCTGAGGGTCTCAGCTCACCGTGTGGTCTGTTGTAGTTGGCCTGAGCTGGTCCCGGCCCCCCCACAGGCCCACCTCCGGGCCCCGTAGAAGGCGGCATGTTGGGCATCGGCTGCTGCTGCATCCCGGGCATGGGCCTCTTCCCCTGCACGGCCATCTGCAGGTGCTCGGGTAAGGGCTGGCTGCGGGCCAGCATCTTGTAGGCCATAATCTGAGCCCTGAGTTGGTGCAACTGGTTCTGGTTGAACGGAGCGGGTCCGCCCGCACCGCCTGGTCCGCCGCCCGCACCGCCGGGTCCACCCGGACCCTGGGGACCCCCGCGGTTAGGTTGACCCATCCCCTGGTTGGGGTCCCCGCTGCCCTCCATAGGGCCAGCCCCGGGGCCGGAGGGTCCTCCGGGGATCATGGGGCCAGAGGGAGGGCCGTTGGCTGGGACAGGGCTGGGCGCGTGCTCTGAGCCTCCCAACGGAGAAGGGTAACCTGGGACACACAGAACAGATGCATGATGGGTACGTCAAAACACTGTTCAAGCATTGTGCTTAAAATGTTTTGAATATGAGAATAAACTGACCAGGGCTGTGGATCCTTCGGTATCTCACGATTAGATTTAAAATTGATTCCTTATTTCATTAAATAAGCGTAGGGCTCGACACCGGTTCACAATACTTTTGTTACTTTTATTACATCCATTTTAACCAAAAAAGACATTACGGCACAATTTATGCGCGAGTCTTGCTCTGTTTTCGGTTTTTCCTGCGTGTGTCTGCGACGTGTGACGTTAGACAGCCAATCACAGACATTATTAGAGCTTGGTAGAAGCATGCTGCGTGCTTATTGGCTCGCGGATGCTGATGAGATTTGCTCCTTAGGTATTAAAATTTGGTATTGAAGGACGAGGCATTTTTCAATACTGGATAATACGGAGGCAATTCAGTCAGTGCCCACGTTGGCTTGCTAATTTCAGGATCTACTTTCATTTTTTTTTCATTTTTTATTTACTGACAGATGCACAACAGTTGTGGGTCTCAGGCTCCCTCTAACAATGTAAATTAAAGTTGTATAAAAACTAGGGAAACAAAGAACAGATGCATGCTGGGTATGTCAAAAACATTGTTCAAGCATTGCTCTTATAGAGTATTTTGTATGATTAAGAAAATGTATTGCCCCTGCCTCTGTTCTACGCTGCATACTAACATACTATTCATACCAAGTAGGAGGTGAGCGAGTATTGAGTAGTGCGTTGCAAACATGTGGATTGTGTGTACATGAGAAATGCCCCGATGTTTCCTAGATTAGCGAGTCTTCCTATCTTCTTCTGCTCACTGACTGGGTGGTTGTGTAGATGCAGCTGCCTTTGTTGTTGTCTGTAAGGGGGAAGCCCCTCAACCTCAACCCCGCCCCTCCCATCCCGTCAGCCTACTGCTGTCTGCTCCGGCTGCCAAAAGAGCGGCAACACGAGAAGAGAAACCGGTTGGACGGGTTCACACAAACACAATGCACCTGTTCTTCCTGTGCTTTTACGTAACACAAAAGACATTCTTAATTTTAACTTCAGCCGCTGCGTCTCGCCTAGGGTTGGGTATTGTGATTCCCCCACCCCACCCCCACCCAATATCGTTGCTAAAATGATGCTTTTAAAACAGTGCCTGTACTTAAATGGTGCCTGAATTGACACTTGAAAGAAGAAGATGGCACGGTTACCTGCTGCCAAGCGTAATGTTAACCCGCTGAGGTCTAAGGGCCTTTTTATTCTCTTTCTTCTTTAATTCTCCTTTTTAGGGTATTTGCATATCAATCAATCAAACTTTATTTCTAAAGCACATTTAAAAACAACGAGGTTGACCAAAGTGCTTTACATTGACATGAAACAATAAATAGACAAAATACAACATACAGTTCTCATAAAAGCCAAGGAATAAAAATGTGTTTTTAGTTGTGATTTAAAAACCGGAAGGCTGGGGGCCAGTCTGACATGAAGAGGCAACTCATTCCACAGTCTCGGGGCTGCGACTGAGAAAGCCCGATCCCTCTACTCTGGAGTCGCGACTTAGGGACAACGAGACAAGACTGGTTTTCAGACCTTAATGAACATGAAGGAGCATGTGGCTTCAACAGCTCAGTGATGTAGACTGGAGCTAGTCCATGAAGGGCTTTAAAAACAATCAATAAAATCTTAAAATCAATCCTAAAATTAACAGGGAGCCAGTGAAGAGAGGCAAGAACAGGGGTGATGTGATCTCGCTTACGAGTCCCAGTGAGGAGACGAGTGGCAGCATTTGGACCTGATCCCCGAGTGTTTCACATCAAAACTCAGTTTTCTGTAAAGTGCCGCCCAAAAATGTTCCAGAGCAATGTGTAAAGAGATAATTTGGCCCAGAAGCGGAAATATTTCAAACAATCCTAGTTGTTTTGGTGCTTGAAATGAGTTTACCAAAGTCTTGGGTTCACAAAAAGTAGCGTAGTATAGTGATGGCCTTAACGAAGCTTTGTAAAGCTGTGTCTTTGTTTTCTGAGCCCACTAGATGGCGCTCTTGATTTCAAGCGAAGGGCCTAAGGCAGGGGTCTTCAATTTTCTCTGATGGCCCCCTAATTATATATATTGTATAAAATTGTGTTATATCAAACTGGTCCTATAGTGCCATGTGTACCTTGTTATTGTGCATTCAATACTAAGATACTCAAAGGTTCCTATATTCATGTTTTTATTTTAAACATGAGCGAGGCCCAGTGAGTAGGGTGGCCGTGCCACTGCCATTTATAAACATAACATAACACAACAAACTGATACCTGCCAAGATCAACAATGTCTGTCAATTGCATGTAATCATGCATAAATATAAAATATAAAAAAAAGTCTAATCAACCAAAACTTGCGCGACCCCCCATGCAGGACCCCCTGTTGAAGACCCCTGGCCTAAGGCATAGCAATTCTCACCCTTTGTTGAACAGAAAGCGCCATCCAGTGGGCTCGGAAAATAAAGACACTGCTTCACAAAACTAGCGCTATGTGCGGTGACATGTCTGTTGCCTATCACAAGCTGCTGCCACTTGCCAGGACACTCACTCAAGGAGTTTTTTTCATCCTGGTTAAATAAAGGTTTGAATGAATGTCCGTTTCGGAGCATTTAAGTAGAGCTTCAAACGAGGCACCAAAATCTGCACCATTCGGTCTGGTAGATACTGTTCAGATATTAAGAACACGAGAATGTATCTCCACAACTTTCCTCTCTTGGGCGCCTGGTTAGCTCGCCTGGTGGAGCGGGCGCCCTAGTGCAGAGGCTCGACTCCGACCTGCGGCCCTTTGCCACCGTCATGAAGGTGTAATAAACATAAATAATATAAGTCATAAATGGGTGTGAGAGATGACTGGTATTGTATAATCCACACTGGATAATGTCAGTGTTTTAGTGTATAGTTGTCTGTAGGTCGCAGTAGTGGGATGACTGACCCTGTATTGTGTGTGTGAGTAGCATTCAAGAGCTCATCGGGACCAACCCACATGTTTATAATTAGGTCGATATTGGTAGAATACTCTTCATCTGTGCTACTGGTGTGATGATAGGTGAAAGAAATGGAGACGAGTTAGACTAATGTATGTATTGTATGTGTATAGTTGTTTTCTTTTGATTTTTTCCGCTCATTTGTTATCTCTCTCGTTTTTGCTTAGTGAGAGATCACTGTTTTTGTTTTTGTCTCCGTTTCTATAAAAGGAAATGAAAAATATGAATGCTAAATGTTTATGACTTAACGCTATCATGACGCGTTATGGTTCATGTGGAAACTCCAAGTAAAGTGTTACCAAAGTTTCATCTCTCGAGAGCTCGCAACGCAAGATGCGTTAAACACAAAACTAGGGCGTTACCTTGGGAATGCTGGTCCATGGGGCTCGGAGGGGGGCCCATCCCACTGTGTCCCCCTGGTCTCATGCCCATGCCCTTCATCTGGGCGTAGCGGGGGTCGTCGGGCATTCCCTTCTCATGCATGGCGTCCATGGGCTGATGAAAAGACAGAATAATCGTACATGAAACCAATTCTGATGCCAGGTCGGAAGTCATTCATTTTGCATTTATAGAAACTGTAATCAGTCTTAGTTTGTACACTATGTTGTAGGGGTGGGACGAGGCCTCACGATACGATATCACGATTCAATACAATTGCGATTTTTAACATATTGCTGTATTCTGCGATATATTGCAATTTTATTATTTATTCCCAATTTTATGTAAAGTATGTCCCCAAAAGGAAACGAAATGGGATCGTCACGCCGACAACCTGACCAACACATATACAATATACATATACTAATAGAACCATACTTGGCTTCTGTGTATTGATACAGTATTGCCACGGAAAATATCGCGATACGATGCTGTATCGATTTTTCCCTCCACCAAGTTGTAAAAGTTGTAAACTCTATATAAAATATTTTTTTAAAGTACATTGTTGTAGCACAATCACAAAGAAGTTGGATCAAAAGATGAAAATGAACCATTACTGAATTAATTTAGTGCATTTTCAACCTCAGAGGAACAAGGGCTGAGTACCGATCTTTTACACTTTTAAGGCACCGACCAAATCGCCTTTAGAAAAAATGCCTTGTCGTAAAATTACTACAAAACCAGGGCGGAACGATTTTCAAATTCGAGATTTGAGAGAATGCGATTAGCTAATGGAGAATTAATCGAATGTGAATATTTAGTTGAATGTTTGTTAAAACAGTTTCTATTCCTCTCTTCCTTATTGACGGGTTTTTTTTCCATTAGATAAATGCCGGAACAATGTTACATATCAGAGGTCGTTGACAGAACTGTCCTGTTTTCAGAGGATTTTTACTTCATTTAACATGATTACAGAAGGCGAAATATGTAGCTAATAAAAATATCGCAAATCGAAATATCTGGAAGGAAAATCGCAATTAGATTTTCTGCCCAAATTGTTCCACCCTATTAGGGGGTAAATTTTATTCAGCGTCAGTGAGCCAATAAGCACGCAGCATGCCACTAACAAGGTTAATAATGCTGCTGATTGGCTGTGACATGCTGGAAAAACTCGAAACTGGAAAAACATAACGCAAGGAGACGGGCTTGTGTGTGTGTGTGTCGTTTGATTTTTAACGGTTTTACTACAGTGTGCGTCACATCGGTGTGAAGAAGCTGAACAAAATACAATGTTGTAATATGTTTTTTTTTTTTTTTTTTTTTTTTTAAATGGTACCGAAATAAGTATCGGTTAGGTTTTGAATTCACGGTATTGGTATCATAAGGTGTTGACACCCAGCTCTAAAAAAGGAACAGAAATTAATAGAAAAACTTTTCAGTACTTTGTGCATTTGGTGCATGTTGTCCTGAGGATATCCTGAGGGTCCCTGTGGAGGGTGGGGGTGTCCAGATCCAGGAGGGCCCGGGCTCGGCCCCATCATGCTGTGGGCTGAGCCTGGAGAAGGACCAGGGCTCGGGCCCATCATGCCTCCCGGAGATAGCCCCGGGCCTGGGGAGGGTCCAGGCCGAGGTGTCCCTCCCATCGGGGGGTCAGGAGTGGACATCTCTCAGGGGAAGCTGGGAGTGTGTGGCAGCAGAAAGTACCCCTGTGAAGAGAGAGGACAACGGGAATGACAGGGTGTCTGCAGCTTTCTCAGAGTCAAATCTAAGACTTTTAAGACCTTTTTAAGACCATTAAGAAGGAAATTTAAGACTTATGTCACTACATTACTACACTCTGGTCCAACCAGACTCTGGTCCATTAGCCTGGTCCTACCAGACTCTGGTACACTGGCCTGGTCCTACCAGACTTGGGCCATTAGCCCGGTCCTACCAGACTTTGGTCCCATTACTCTGGTCCTACCAGACTCTGGTCCCATTACTCTGGTCCTACCAGACTCTGGTCCCATTACTCTGGTCCTACCAGACTCTGGTCCCATTACTCTGGTCCTACCAGACTCTGGTCCCATTACTCTGGTCCTACCAGACTCTGGTCCCATTACTCTGGTCCTACCAGACTCTGGTCCCATTACTCTGGTCCTACCAGACTCTGGTCCCATTACTCTGGTCCTACCAGACTCTGGTCCCATTACTCTGGTCCCATTAGCCCGGTCCTACCAGACTCTGGTCCCATTAGCCCGGTCCTACCAGACTCTGGTCCCATTACTCTGGTCCTACCAGACTCTGGTCCATTAGCCTGGTCCTACCAGACTCTGGTCCCATTACTCTGGTCCTACCAGACTCTGGTCCCATTACTCTGGTCCTACCAGACTCTGGTCCCATTACTCTGGTCCTACCAGGCTCTGGTCCCATTAGCCCGGTCCTACCAGACTCCGGTCCCATTACTCTGGTCCTACCAGACTCTGGTCCCATTACTCTGGTCCTACCAGACTCTGGTCCCATTACTCTGGTCCTACCAGACTCTGGTCCAGAGAGTCTGGCCACTCTCCACTGACCAGTGTTAACTTTCTTGAAGGCAGGTACCGTAGCTAACTCCTTCCCCACTAACGGAGCGATCTGGAAAATCAAGCTTTCCCGAGCCCCGTGGGGGGCCCACAACATCACGGCCCCCAACAGAACTCAGCAAAGATCGTTCTCGCTCGGGCTTTAACTCCTGGATATACGGCAGTGGTGCCCCAACGGACCAAATGGCTACGCTCGCATCTTTCTCCGCCAGCTACAAATAGGGCTGACGTACAAAGTAGGGCGGAGCCAGGCTAATGGGATTGTGCAAGGCCCCCTGAATTTAACATGGAACAACCCTTTAAAAAAATAAATAAAGAACAGTTTGTCCATTTCTATTTCTGCTGATGCACAAATTCACCAGACAGGGTTGGATAATATGTAAATATGGACAACCTAACCATTATGTCTCTTACAAATTACAGTTCAGAATACTTTGTTCCGTTAAACTGTAAATAACAATCATACCTATATTATGTTAACATTTAATAAGACAGTAGGGTGGTACGGCTGTGTGCAATTTATCAAATTTTGATTACCATTTTGGCTCCTAGCGATCCCAAAAACGATTATTTTCCTCATTATTTTTGCAAGTAAACTCTTATTTTGTCTTTTGTTCGGTAAAAGTAATAAAAGGGGAAATGTTACACATCAAGGTGTTTTTACATTGTTGACTTGTTTAACTGCTTTTTTTTAAGTTCAATAAATGCAACATCTCTCCAAAAGTCAATGAGAAACCGTGTTAAATAATCCCGATTTCAATAACCTCCATTTGTAATAATGTTAAGTAATTAATTTAAGGAATGTGAAGCTACTGTTTTTCAGATGTACCGTTTGGTGCTTTGCAGAGTACAACCACACACACTGGCTGTTATGTGTGAGCTAAACCAAAACATCTAAACCACAACTGGTCAAAAATATTTTATGTTTCTGTGGGGGTGCACTGTCCTTCCAAATATGCCCAATCCTTAACCCTGTGTTAATTTATCACTGTGACAGATTGCTCAATGTAAAAAAAAATAAAATAAAGATTATTCACATCACTGATACCTGACTTGTAAGCAACAGGCCTGCCACTTAGCTTAAGGATGTGTCACACACACACACACACACACACACACACACACACACACACACACACACACACCTCCAAACATACGGTTTACAAACATTTCCCCATCAAGTTTCCTTTAAACTGACACTAATTAAACCAAGGATCCCATTTGATAAGATTATTTTGTCCATCTGACAGGATTTTTGCTATTTAGATTTTTTTTTTTAATTAAAGAAAGTATGAATCTTATATCCCAACTAGCCATGCATGTTGCCATTGTGTTACTTATGGATGGAGTTAGAGTGAAAATAAATAATTCTCCTTTTTGCTGGGGACCCCCTGGACCTAAACTGTCACTTCATGGGTCAAAGCTGTGCTTAAAAAACGTGTAGACGAGTCTCTATTCTGCCGATACAAACACAGACGGCTACTAAAAAAATACTGAGATAAGTGTTTTGCAAAATAAAACCTTCGTGTCAGTCCAGTTGTTACAATGTTTACATTTATGTTACAAATAACACTTAGGCTAGCTATCATTAGCATTGGTAGCTTTTCCAACGTTAGCCAGGCCTAGACGAATTTGCTTAATAGTTACATTATGTCCGATAGCAAACAGTAAACCCATTATTTGTGGCTCTCGTTTTACATAATGTAACCCGAGTTTCCTGGCATTCACCGGACAACTGGTTCAACCGTAAAACGGCACCAAATTGTCGGTAAAACGACAAAGAGCACCAGCCCGGTTCAGACTAGCTTGCTAGCTAGCTGGCTATGTAAAAGCCTGTACTGACACCACAACATAAGCTGGCTGCTGACGGTGCTTAGCATGCTAGCGAGCTAGTTGCGTTAGCCTAGCCGGCCATGCTCTCCCAGGCCAATTAGGCACAAAAATTGTGTTGTTTTTCGAGCTGTTTGTGCAGATGCGCTAGACGTGTGAAAGGTTACAGCATCCCTCGTCGCTGTGGCTGATTGATCCAACGCGCCTCCCGTACCCTTGGCTCGGTGCTGCGCTCTAAGCACATTTCCAAAAACAATTTCCATTCATTGCACAGTCGCGCCACAGCAGCAGCTACTGTAATGTCGGGCTTTTTCTCAACAACCCCCAAAAGAAAAAACACCGTATGCACGCACACGCATCCTCTTAATAGCAGCGTAAAACACACACAACTCTTTAACTAGTCACACATTTTATAGTTGACTTACACGGATGGTGAACGCTGATGTTGAAATCCTCGCCGGTTGCAACGTCTCTTGGTTTTCCTCCTAGCCAGAAACAAAGACCGACCGACCCAGTTGGTTTTTTTCCTTCCACCCCCCTCTCTAGATTGTATCGCAGGGACCGGCCTGTGCGACTCTGCAGCGCCCCCATCCACCGCCTCACTCACTTCCCGCATGCCCAGTGCGGGCTGCGTTAACAGGCAGGAATGAAAGAGCGAGACGCCGACGTGGGGGATGGGTATTATTGTGGAAAAGAAAGCAGGAATTATCATAGCGGGGCTTTCATTTCCATGTGAAAACAGACCTGTACGTGCAGAGGAATGTACCTTAATTAGACAGTGACGTGTTAATTGAGCGATAGAGAGAAAAAGAAGGGTACAGTTTTGGGTCATTTGCTCATTATTGTCACCCTGTAGTTGTGTGAGTGTGCTTAATGTCATAATATGCCCCTTTTTACTGCTATTTTCTCCTATTTGACATACCAAAATGTAAAACCTTATACCAATACAACTGCAAGTCCATACTGAATGTATGAGGCTGCATTTGAAAGCTCAATAGGCTACTTGTTTTTCAGATTGTGCTTGATTAGCATGTAATTAAAGCACAACCTACAACATCTGTATATCAACAACTGTATATCATAGACTGTATATTATTATAGAGTGTATATTATAGACTGTATATTATTATAGAGTGTATATTATAGACTGTATATTATTATAGAGTGTATATTATAGACTGTATATTATTATAGACTGTATATTATAGACTGTATATTATTATAGACTGTATATTATTATAAACTGTATATTATAGACTGTATATTATTATAGAGTGTATATTATAGACTGTATATTATTATAAACTGTATATTATAGACTGTATATTATTATAGACTGTATATTATTATAGACTGTATATTATAGACTGTATATTATTATAGACTGTATATTATTATAGACTGTATATTATAGACTGTATATTATTATAGACTGTATATTATTATAGACTGTATATTATTATAGACTGTATATTATTATTGACTGTATTTTATAGGCTGTATATTATAGACTGTATATTATTATACTGTATATTATTATAGACTATATTATTATTGACTGTATTTTATAGACTGTATATTATTATAGACTGTATATTATTATAGACTGTATATTATTATAGACTATATTATTATTGACTGTATTTTATAGGCTGTATATTATTATAGACTGTATATTATTATAGACTGTATATTATTATAGACTATATTATTATTGACTGTATTTTATAGGCTGTATATTATTATAGACTGTATATTATTATAGACTGTATATTATTATAGACTGTATATTATTATAGACTATATTATTATAGACTGTATATTATTATAGACTGTATTTTATAGACTGTATATTATTATAGACTGTATATTATTATAGACTGTATATTATTATAGACTGTATATTATAGACTGTATATTATTATAGACTGTATATTATAGACTGTATATTATTATAGAGTGTATATTATAGACTGTATATTATTATAGACTGTATATCATAGACTGTATATTATTATAGAGTGTATATTATAGACTGTATATTATTATAAACTGTATATTATAGAGTGTATATTATTATAGTGTATATTATAGACTGTATATTATTATAGACTGTATATTATTATAGACTATATTATTATTGACTGTATTTTATAGACTGTATATTATAGACTGTATATTATTATAGACTGTATATTATAGACTGTATATCATAGACTGTATATTATTATAGAGTGTATATTATAGACTGTATATTATTATAGAGTGTATATTATAGACTGTATATTATTATAGACTGTATATTATAGACTGTATATTATTATAGACTGTATATTATTATAGACTGTATATTATAGACTGTATATTATTATAGACTGTATATTATAGACTGTATATTATTATAGAGTGTATATTATTATAAACTGTATATTATAGACTGTATATTATTATAGAGTGTATATTATTATAGTGTATATTATAGACTGTATATTATTATAGACTGTATATTATTATAGACTATATTATTATAGACTATTTATTATTGACTGTATTTTATAGACTGTATATTATAGACTGTATATTATTATAGACTGTATATTATAGACTGTATATCATAGACTGTATATTATTATAGAGTGTATATTATAGACTGTATATTATTATAGAGTGTATATTATAGACTGTATATTATTATAGACTGTATATTATAGACTGTATATTATTATAGAGTGTATATTATAGACTGTATATTATTATAGACTGTATATTATTATAGACTATATTATTATTGACTGTATTTTATAGACTGTATATTATTATAGACTGTATATTATTATAGAGTGTATATTATAGACTGTATATTATTATAAACTGTATATTATAGACTGTATATTATTATAGAGTGTATATTATAGACTGTATATTATTATAGACTGTATATTATTATAGACTATATTATTATTGACTGTATTTTATAGACTGTATATTATTATAGACTGTATATTATTATAGACTGTATATTATTATAGACTGTATATTATAGACTGTATATTATTATAGACATTATAGACTGTATGTTATAGACTGTATATCATAGGCTGTATATTATTATAGACTATATTATTATTGACTGTATTTTATAGGCTGTTATATTATTATAGACTGTATATTATTATAGACTGTATATTATTATAGACTGTATATTATAGGCTGTATATTATTATAGACTGTATATTATTATAGACTGTATATTATTATAGACTGTATATTATAGACTGTATATTATTATAGACTGTATGTTATAGACTGTATATCATAGGCTGTATATTATTATAGACTATATTATTATTGACTGTATTTTATAGGCCGTATATTATTATAGACTGTATATTATTATAGACTGTATATTATTATAGACTATATTATTATTGACTGTATTTTATAGACTGTATATTATTATAGACTGTATATTATTATAGACTGTATATTATTATAGACTATATTATTATTGACTGTATTTTATAGACTGTATATTATTATAGACTGTATATTATTATAGACTGTATATTATTATAGACTGTATATTATTATAGACTGTATATTATAGACTGTATATTATTATAGACTGTATGTTATAGACTGTATATCATAGGCTGTATATTATTATAGACTATATTATTATTGACTGTATTTTATAGGCCGTATATTATTATAGACTGTATATTATTATAGACTGTATATTATTATAGACTGTATATTATAGGCTGTATATTATTATAGACTGTATATTATTATAGACTGTATATTATAGGCTGTATATTATTATAGACTGTATATTATTATAGACTGTATATTATAGACTGTATATTATTATAGACTGTATATTATAGGCTGTATATTATAGGCTGTATATTATTATAGACTGTATATTATTATAGACTGTATATTATTATAGACTGTATTTTATAGGCTGTATATTATTATAGACTGTATATTATTATAGACTGTATATTATTATAGACTGTATATTATAGGCTGTATATTATAGGCTGTATATTATTATAGACTGTATATTATTATAGACTGTATATTATAGACTGTATATTATTATAGACTGTATATTATTATAGACTGTATATTATAGGCTGTATATTATTATAGACTGTATATTATTATAGACTGTATATTATAGACTGTATATTATTATAGACTGTATATTATTATAGACTGTATATTATAGACTGTATATTATTATAGACTGTATATTATAGGCTGTATATTATAGGCTGTATATTATTATAGACTGTATATTATTATAGACTGTATATTATAGGCTGTATATTATAGGCTGTATATTATTATAGACTGTATATTATTATAGACTGTATATTATAGACTGTATATTATTATAGACTGTATATTATTATAGACTGTATATTATAGGCTGTATATTATTATAGACTGTATATTATTATAGACTGTATATTATAGACTGTATATTATTATAGACTGTATATTATTATAGACTGTATATTATAGACTGTATATTATTATAGACTGTATATTATAGACTGTATATTATTATAGACTGTATATTATAGGTATATTATAGGCTGTATATTATAGGCTGTATATTATTATAGACTGTATATTATTATAGACTGTATATTATAGACTGTATATTATTATAGACTGTATATTATTATAGACTGTATATTATAGGCTGTATATTATTATAGACTGTATATTATTATAGACTGTACTGTATATTATTATAGACTGTATATTATTATAGACTGTATATTATAGACTGTATATTATTATAGACTGTATATTATAGACTGTATATTATTATAGACTGTATATTATAGGCTGTATATTATAGGCTGTATATTATTATAGACTGTATATTATTATAGACTGTATATTATTATAGACTGTATATTATTATAGACTGTATTTTATAGGCTGTATATTATTATAGACTGTATATTATTATAGACTGTATATTATTATAGACTGTATATTATAGGCTGTATATTATAGGCTGTATATTATTATAGACTGTATATTATTATAGACTGTATATTATAGACTGTATATTATTATAGACTGTATATTATTATAGACTGTATATTATAGGCTGTATATTATTATAGACTGTATATTATTATAGACTGTATATTATAGACTGTATATTATTATAGACTGTATATTATAGGCTGTATATTATAGGCTGTATATTATTATAGACTGTATATTATTATAGACTATATTATTATTGACTGTATTTTATAGGCCGTATATTATTATAGGCCGTATATTATTATAGACTGTATATTATTATAGACTGTATATTATAGGCTGTATATTATAGGCTGTATATTATTATAGACTGTATATTATTATAGACTGTATATTATTATAGACTGTATATTATTATAGACTGTATTTTATAGGCTGTATATTATTATAGACTGTATATTATTATAGACTGTATATTATTATAGACTGTATATTATAGGCTGTATATTATAGGCTGTATATTATTATAGACTGTATATTATTATAGACTGTATATTATTATAGACTGTATATTATTATAGACTGTATATTATAGGCTGTATATTATTATAGACTGTCTATTATTATAGACTGTATATTATTATAGACTGTATATTTTAATGGATCCTATGCATTCTAATAAAGTTTCCTTGGCCTTTGGAATTATCAATTTCCAAAAGATAGTTTTTTTAAAACTTTTGATCAACTTTAGCCCGGGTGTGTAAACTTACGCAAGCCACTGGATATTTTCATGATGGTGTACAGAAAAACAAATGACTGTCTCTTATTCATAAAGTGTTTATTCAGATAAAAAAATATCAAAAGCAAAAATAGAAGTAAAGCCGTACGCTTTCTGCTTCTCACATGTGTGAGTCATGTTTGCAGGAATCCAATTTTCCAATCCATTTAAAAGGCAGCACATCCTGTCACATGACATCAGACAGCGGGAGATTGTGCATCTCATGAGAACGTATTCTTTTTATATTATCTTGACTAGATAAAGTAAAAAAGAAAAAGAGCATGACCTCATATATTTGGGCTGAGATGGCAAAATAGAAAAAAGTCCTAAAGTCCTTCAATCCAGCGTTTTTCTCTTAAAAACAATAAATACAAATACAGATGAGCACAAAACAGCAATAAAAAAATATTGTAGTGTCGTGAATGACAACTGGCCGCTTAATTTTTCCCGTTTTTGTTTTCGCACTCAGTAGTTATGATTAATCACCGCATATCGTCTTCTGTTCATAACAGGACAAACTCGTCCATGCTGTCGCAGGTGTCGACTCTTCTCCGCGCCGTCTTCCTCTGGATGTAGGCCATGTTGTTTGTGGCTGCGTCGGCTGGCTCCTCCGCCTGACGTTTGCCTTCGGAGAAGATAAACATGGGGTACGTCTCTGCCGATGTGGACAGAGCCTATCGGAGAGAGAGAGAGAGAGAGAGAGAGAGAGAGAGAGAGAGAGAGAGAGAGAGAGAGAGAGAGAGAGAGAGAGAGAGAGAGAGAGAGAGAGAGACTGGAGACAATCACTCAACCAGTTCTACAAATAACATTTGGGGGGAGATGAAACAGGTAACATGCTTATTTCACAGATAAGAGGAACATAGGATTGGGATTCAATGGGTTTCACCTTCCAGCGCCTGAAAGTACGGCGGCCGCTACGGAAACCCAAACACACGCATGTAAAAATTGGAACTGGATCGGAACGGATTTTACTCAGAAGCATAAATCTCGCTTTAGAAGTACTCATTAAGTCAGTAGCAGGCTATACAATAGGGTTGAATATTAAGTTCTTGGGGAAAGCTACAAGCAGCAATACGGGAGGCCAAGGAATTGGGCACTGTGCAAATATTTTGTACTGTGCAAGTACAAAATAAATACAGATTTACACAGATCTTTTTAAACAAATCAAAGCTACACAGCAGCATGTTAACAAGGCAAATATTCCATGAACGGAGACCCAAATAACTCCATCACATACCTCAGTAACAGCTGTGCACAGTGACTCAAATTCCCTCTGTCCTTTAGCATAGAATCCTATAGTACAGCTGGGGTCCATGCGAGAGAAAGCCATTTTCCTGGGATATTTACAGTGAAACGACTGCAAGCAGAAGAAAAAAAAAAAAATACTATATGAGGAAAAGGTCTCCTTAAATATTCCTGTAAGTCTGACGTGGATGTTATTGATTCAACAATTCTACTTGAGTTTATATCAGTCTGTGAGGTTATTAGTCATCCAGGTCATAGTGATCTAGGGAAGGGTTAAACCCAAAAGGAAACTAGACTTGGTTAAAAGGTTAAGATCTGAGAGACGTAACGTCTTCGGAGTCCAGTAGCCCTTAAAGTGCTCATATTATGCTCCTTTTCAGGTTCATAAATTGTATTTAGAGGTCGTATCATATTAGGTTTATGTGGTTTAATTTTCAAAAAAACACCACATTGACAGTACCTAGGTAAGGACTACTAGCCAGTCAGAAGCAGAGTATGAGGGTCCTGACAGTACCTAGGTAAGGACTACTAGCCAGTCAGAAGCAGAGTATGAGGGCCCTGACAGTACCTAGGTAAGGACTACTAGCCAGTCAGAAGCAGAGTATGAGGGTCCTGACAGTACCTAGGTAAGGACTACTAGCCAGTCAGAAGCAGAGTATGAGGGCCCTGACAGTACCTAGGTAAGGACTACTAGCCAGTCAGAAGCAGAGTATGAGGGTCCTGACAGTACCTAGGTAAGGACTACTAGCCAGTCAGAAGCAGAGTATGAGGGCCCTGACAGTACCTAGGTAAGGACTACTAGCCAGTCAGAAGCAGAGTATGAGGGCCCTGACAGTACCTAGGTAAGGACTACTAGCCAGTCAGAAGCAGAGTATGAGGGTCCTGACAGTACCTAGGTAAGGACTACTAGCCAGTCAGAGCAGAGTATGAGGGCCCTGACAGTACCTAGGTAAGGACTACTAGCCAGTCAGAAGCAGAGTATGAGGGCCCTGACAGTACCTAGGTAAGGACTACTAGCCAGTCAGAAGCAGAGTATGAGGGTCCTGACAGTACCTAGGTAAGGACTACTAGCCAGTCAGGAGCAGAGTATGAGGGCCCTGACAGTACCTAGGTAAGGACTACTAGCCAGTCAGAAGCAGAGCATGAGGGCCCTGACAGTACCTAGGTAAGGACTACTAGCCAGTCAGAAGCAGAGTATGAGGGCCTTGACAGTACCTAGGTAAGGACTACTAGCCAGTCAGAAGCAGAGTATGAGGGCCCTGACAGTACCTAGGTAAGGACTACTAGCCAGTCAGAAGCAGAGTATGAGGGCCTTGACAGTACCTAGGTAAGGACTACTAGCCAGTCAGAAGCAGAGTATGAGGGCCCTGACAGTACCTAGGTAAGGACTACTAGCCAGTCAGAAGCAGAGCATGAGGGTCCTGACAGTACCTAGGTAAGGACTACTAGCCAGTCAGAAGCAGAGTATGAGGGTCCTGACAGTACCTAGGTAAGGACTACTAGCCAGTCAGAAGCAGAGTATGAGGGCCTTGACAGTACCTAGGTAAGGACTACTAGCCAGTCAGAAGCAGAGTATGAGGGCCTTGACAGTACCTAGGTAAGGACTACTAGCCAGTCAGAAGCAGAGTATGAGGGCCCTGACAGTACCTAGGTAAGGACTACTAGCCAGTCAGAAGCAGAGTATGAGGGCCCTGACAGTACCTAGGTAAGGACTACTAGCCAGTCAGAAGCAGAGTATGAGGGTCTTGACAGTACCTAGGTAAGGACTACTAGCCAGTCAGAAGCAGAGTATGAGGGCCCTGACAGTACCTAGGTAAGGACTACTAGCCAGTCAGAAGCAGAGTATGAGGGTCCTGACAGTACCTAGGTAAGGACTACTAGCCAGTCAGAAGCAGAGGGCGTGCCACGCTAGCAGCTAGGCGAGCGTTATACTGTGTGTATCTGAAGTAAAGGCTGGACTACAACAGAGCTGTTTGGAGCAGTTTGTGAACAGTGTTTTCTGTTGGAGATGGTAAGGCCCTTTGGGGGGGGGGGACTTTGGGCTTTTTCACTTTGTAAACCAATAACGTGCACAAAAAAGATAAATAACACAATAAAGGAAAGGAAAAAAATAAAATCCCTTCCCTGGATTTCTATCAGTGATTCCCAAGAAAGTACTTCTGCAGTTGCGAGAAAAAACATGGAAAGCTTATATAGTAGTTCAATTAATTACAAAAAAAAAAGAAAAAAAAAAAGATTACGATGGATTTTCTTTTGGTTATTTAAAAATCAGATATGCCGAAATACCGGCCGATATATTTTAAAAAAAAACTAACAAACAGATTTCCCTAACAATATTTATTTGTAGTTATTTATGAGTTCTCACTAAAATAATATAATTTATTTTATTGCCACAACAGAACATTAAAATATATCAAAGTTCTGATAAATAAAATGTATAAAAATACAAACTTAAAGTCCTTTAAAAAAATCAGTGTTGCCAACAGGGACGTTGTAGAGCGTCCTCTGGTGGACAGACTATGCAACGCCATCACTAACAGGGACGCTGTAGAGCGTCCTCTGGTGGACAGACTATGCAACGCCATCACTAACAGGGACGTTGTAGAGCGTCCTCTGGTGGACAGACTATGCAACGCCATCACTAACAGGGACGCTGTAGAGCGTCCTCTGGTGGACAGACTATGCAACGCCATCACTAACAGGGACGTTGTAGAGCCTCCTCTGGTGGACAGACTATGCAACGCCATCACTAACAGGGACGTTGTAGAGCGTCCTCTGGTGGACAGACTATGCAACGCCATCACTAACAGGGACGTTGTAGAGCGTCCTCTGGTGGACAGACTATGCAACGCCATCACTAACAGGGACGTTGTAGAGCGTCCTCTGGTGGACAGACTATGCAATGGCTCACTCATTACATGGTTGACCATCCGTTTTTATTTTTTAACCATTCATTCATCAGAATCATTTGTCATTATAAATGATTCTGAAAAAAAAATAAAATTAACATCGTCGGGTAAACCCTGAGAAACCACTGGTTTACGTGAGCACAGCTGTCCCAGGACAAAACAAACCAGATAGCAGAAGAGGACTTCCTCTTACCTCCAAGGGAAAGTTCTCCTTCGTTATATCCACTGCTGGCCGACAGTAATGAGGGTCCAAGTACAGCAGATGGTCCTCTTTCAGAGCACAGCATGGCCAGAGGGGGGAAAAAAAGACAGCGTGAAAGGGCCCGCATCAAACAGCTGCGCACAGCGATTATGACGTACACTGTCCTGCACATACCCTGGAAGCCGACGAAGAACAAAGAGTGCTTCGGTTTGCCCCCGATGATTCCAATGCAGCATTGTAGTGTCAACAGTTTCTACGGGAGAGAAGGAGGAATGGGTTGTTGCGCTTTGTTCTTGCAGTGCGTACACACTGGGGTGACTGCATTACATATGGTTTACCTTGACACAGGTGATGTAGCAGGGATTGAGATCCTGTCCTCCGAGTCGCACAGGAACCAGGATGATGACAGACCGCCAGGGCTGAGGGAGGGGCCGCTCACACAGCCCCTTCACGTCTTCCAAGTAGACTGAACACATAGGAAGGAAGAGAAGAGACACACGGAGACGTTTTTTTTAAAATTAAAGTTCATCTAAATTTAAGTTCAAAAGAACACCAACAGGAGTAAGTTACTACGACAGATGATGCTGAAGCTGCATTCTGTCTGATTTTAATAATAATAAATTATAATAATTTACAATTATACTATTTATTGATCCCCTATGGGGAAATTACTCTGTTTACATGTATACCACACACACACACACACACACACACACACACACACACACACACACACACACAGGTCCTATACACCCACTAATGGAGAGATGACGGGGGGGGCTGGACCAGCGCCCTGAGCGGTTGGGAGTGGGGGTGGGGGGTTCGGAGCCTTGCTCAAGAGCACCTTGTCACCACCGTGCTTTGGTTTGTACGGGGATTTGAACCAGCAACCCTCTGGGTCCCAACCCCAACTTCCTACGGAAGTGTATGTGTGTGTGTGTGTGTGTGTGTGTGTGTGTGTGTGTGTGTGTGTGTGTGTGTGTCCCTAGTGGAAATAACGCCCTAGCCTGCACCCACTGACCTTGGTTCACAAACTGCTCTCTACTGTCAAACTCTCTAAATAAAAGACTAATAAATATACTACACGGTGTTCCAGCTTTCCTCGGTAATACAGAAGAACTTCGAAATAAGCACAAAGCCCTCGGACGTTGTTTGAACAGCTGTGGGGAAACTCTCCGTTTCTGAGCACAGCTGCGCTTGCTTCGCACTTCAGAGGATAGAAAAACTGAAATTACTCACTGGTGCAATCTTGTGCAACGTACACGACTAGATTGGGAAGGTCCGCTGATGCTGCCACAGCTTTCCTGAAACAAGATGAAAATGGACCGTGGGATGGAACATCTTGACCAACGCTGGTTGGGATAATTACCCTGGCACGTCAGGACTTTGGGACTCACCGGAGGATGTGTGCCGCTATGGACGGTCCGTACCAGTCCCCGGCTTTCTTCCCTGAGCTTTTGCCCAACTCCACCAGCTGGTGTATCCCAAAAGGGGCTGTGGGGTGGTCTGCAAACCAGGACACCACCCTCCTGTGTGTAGCCTCCATGGGTCTGTCCAGGAGGGAACCCAAGCTCAGTTTTCGACCCCTTTTTTGGGGCCCTTCCTTTACATCCGCCCCACGCTCTGCGCCGTCTGAGGGGCGAGTCAGCGGCACGTCCATGTCGTCTTTCACCGCATGGTGGTCATGGTGACTCGCAGACCAAGTCCAGCCTAAAAATGATGTAAAGATACAGCAATATGAGTATTGTGTATACTGCAAGCTGAACAGGTATAAATTCTGGTTTTTGCCACTTTCAATCAAACTACTGATATACAGTATACGTACGTATATATTGATTTATATATATATATATGACATATGACATGACATGTGTGTGTGTGTGTGTGTGTGTGTGTGTGAGAGAGAGAGAGAATGTGCTACGTTTAAGCATAGGTCATATATATATATATATAATATATAGGTAATATATAATATATGTGGTACTCACCATTATGGTTGTAGGATGTGCAATATCTGATAAGGTACAGGTGCAATATTTTTATGTTGTTATGGTATTGTGTAATTTTGCGTTGGCCAATACATAACTTCTAGGGGTGGAGGGGTTCACCAGACGCCTCCCGATACAATATCATCACGATACTTATGCCACGATACGATATGAATATGATTGCGATTTTAAACATACTGCAATATTCTGCAATATAATGTAATTTATAACCTTTTTTCCAATTTCAAATGACGTCCCCAAAAGGAAACTTTGTCAACATCAGTTTTATCTCAAAAGAAACATTTCTCTTTGTTCATATCACTTCAATGTTATTGCTTAAAAATGTGATTGTCCAGCAGACAAACTGACCAACACATATATAATAATATATCGATACTTGGCGGCTGTGTATCAATACAGTATTGCCACGGAAAATATCACAATACTATGCTGTATCAACCCCCCGCAAGAATTAAAGCTATAGTGAGTAGTTCCTGGCGCACCCATCAAGGAATTCTAAGGAATGACAACAACACAGTCGGCGCGTCAACATGATACAAGCCTCCTGTGATCAGACAGCGATGTGGCAGTGTTGTGGTGTCACCTGGCGGCATCAGGTGCAGGAGCAGGCCCCGGGCCAGCAGCGTCTGCCCCGTGCGTAGAACACAACCCCAGCCGCTGTCGCTGGTCAGAGAGCATCCTGCCAGCTGAGGGAAACCCCGTCTGTACGTCAACCACAGCAGAGACGCAAAGGAGCGGCGGAAACGCTCTCTCTCCTCTGAAACAGGGACAGAACTTGAATTAAATAAATCTCCCCCTTGAATTTAAATCAAACGACAATGTCAGGATTTTTCCCAACCTGAAGGGTAACGTTTGTGATTTTTCAACTGGGACCCTATTTTCCCATGTTTTAGGGTCTAACAGGAACAACAGTTTGTGTCCGACATTAAATCAAAGGATCCCTACAGAGAAAGACCTTTTTGTTTAACCGGAAACAGCCCGGAAATCACCATCACTAAACTCCATTTAAATACAACACACTTCATTAAAGTCAACAAAAACAATATAAAACTGTCAAAAGCCATCTTGGTTCGTCTTTCCACTGTTTCAACAATCACCACTCTAGTAGGTTAAAGACCACATATTAGGCTTATTTTCAGGCATAATTGTATTTAGAGGTTGTAACCAGGTTTACATGGTTTAATTTTAAAAACACCATATTTTTGTTGTACTGAACATTGCTGCAGCTCCTCTTTTCACCCTGTGTGTTGAGCTCTCTGTTTTAGCTACAGAGTGAGGCATCTCACTTCTGTTCAATCTTTGTTGGGAGTCAGTACATGCTCAGTACCTAGGTAAGGACTACTAGCCAGTCAGAAGCAGAGTATGAGGGCCCTGACAGTACCTAGGTAAGGACTACTAGCCAGTCAGAAGCAGAGTATGAGGGTCCTGACAGTACCTAGGTAAGGACTACTAGCCAGTCAGAAGCAGAGCATGAGGGCCTGACAGTACCTAGGTAAGGACTACTAGCCAGTCAGAAGCAGAGTATGAGGGTCCTGACAGGGTAAGGACTACCCAGTCAGACAGTACCCTGAGGTACCTAGGTAACTACTAGCCAGTCAGAAGCAGAGCATGAGGGCCTGACAGTACCTAGGTAAGGACTACTAGCCAGTCAGAAGCAGAGTATGAGGGCCTGACAGTACCTAGGTAAGGACTACTAGCCAGTCAGAAGCAGAGCATGAGGGCGTGCTATGCTAGCAGCTAGGCAAGCATTATAACGTGTGTTACAAACTGACGCATGTTAAGGCTGGACTACAGTAGAGCTCACTGTTTGTGAACTGTGTTTTCTGTTGGACATGGTAAGTCCCTTTGGGGGGGAATTTGGGCTTTTTCACTTTTTAAAACTCTAACGTGCACAAACAAGATATATAACACAATAAAGGAAAGGGAAAAATGTCAAAAAGCATAATATGAGCACTTTAAAGTAAACCCTTAGTAAACCATTTACGTGTGAAAACCTGCAGGTTCTATACACTCTAAAAGTACTGTTTATTTAAATGGAGTCTGGTGAGTTCGGTGATTTTTGGGGCTGTTTCATGTTAAACAAAAAGGATTTTACTCTTTAACAAAAAGGTCTATCTCTGTAGGGATCCTTTCCGTAACGTCGTCAGACACTAAGAATAATAATCTGAGCCTGTCAGCGACAAAAACAGAACTTTTAGTGGATGGAAATTGACGATGCACGTCACATTGCAGCTTGTTTCGTCTCGGCCAACTGCTTCTTAACACTGGACCAATTTCAAAGATTGTTGATCCCAGATCAGTCACTTAGACACAAATGCATGGAAGAAATACCAAAAATGAGCCTTTTTAAGGCCTCACCATGATCCTTGAGCTCGTAGCATTGTCCCAACATGATCACAGGAGATCTCCTGCTGAACTTGGATTTCTGCTTCAAGGACCAGCCTGAAACATTGAAATGGGAAAGAGAAACAGTTTCATCTCACACACCAAAAGAGAACCAACTGATCTGTTCTCATTACACAGTAACAATATAGTCTGGATATTTTGGATCATTTCCAGGACCAAGCCTTGAACACGCCGTTCTGGGACGTTACTGAACACGCTGTAAAACTGGGATTTACAAAAACTGAATAAGTTTACGGCATTTACTCTCTAACTGGGACGTTACTGTCTAACTGGGACGTTACTGTAAAACTGGGACGTTACTCTCTAATTGGGACGTTACTGTCTAACTGGGACGTTACTGTAAAACTGGGACGTTACTCTCTAATTGGGACGTTACTGTTACTGTCTAACTGGGACGTTACTGTAAAACTGGGACGTTACTGTAAAACTGGGACGTTACTGTAAAACTGGGACTTACTCTCTAATTGGGACGTTAACTGGGACGTTCTCTAACTGGGACGTTACTGTAAAACTGGGACGTTACTCTCTAACTGGGACGTTACTGTAAAACTGGGACGTTACTCTCTAACTGGGATGTTACTGTCTAACTGGGACGTTACTGTAAAACTGGGACGTTACTCTCTAACTGGGACGTTACTCTCTAACTGGGACGTTAACTGGGACGTTACTCTCTAACTGGGACGTTTTGGGACCGGTTGGTGGGATTGCTGTGGACCAAGTACACACAGAGATACACTGGTAAGAGCCAATGAGGTTTAACCATGTATTAGGCCTGCACGGTTTGGGGAAAAATTAGTCACGATTTTTTTTTTTTTGATCTTAGAATTGATATCACGATTCTCTGCCACAATGTCTTTCTCACAAAATGTAATGTTTTTTGCACACATGAACCAACAAAACAAACCAAGGTAAACCGGTTTGTTTTGGCACCTATAGCACATTGAGCTTCACCACAAGCCTGTAAACATAGAGGCTTCAATGAAGAGAAGGGAGAGCATTGCAGTGCTCTAAATCTATATTATAGAGTGGCCAGGTTGGTTCAGCGGGTAGAGCAGGCGCACATATGCAGGGAGGTTTATGCCTTGACGCAGAGATCCAGAGTTTGAATGTGACCTGTGATGATTTCCTGCATGTCTTCCCTCTCTCTCTCCCCTTTCTCACCTAACTGGCCTATCATATAAAGGCGGAAAAAAGCCCAAAAATGAATCTTGCCTTGAGGACTTTTGGGGGACAGCGCCTTTTCTGCCAATGCTCCCACTCAGGAACATTCTACCACTCCACATCCGCTCTGCCCCATCCCTGCGCATGTCCAGAAAGCACCTCAAAACACTTCTTTTCACTGACCTACTCTTTAAAGTGTCCTGAGATAACTTGTGATTTGACACGATTAATTAAATTGAACTGTGAAACCGACCATATTTGACACTGTTCCATGCTGAGATGAACTTGGATTTGAGTTGGCCTCTGTCCTCCGTCTCCAGGTCCTGCCTGCTCACTGCCGGGCCCTGAGGATTGGCAGAATCAGAAGAGAGGAAGAGCCAGTCGTCCATTAGGTCATCTGTCGGGGACTGGCCCCCGCTGCGAGCTGAGGACGCGTCGGGATTCATGACAACCAGAGACGGCCGAGACCAGAGGAACTGCTCCTCATCTCCATATCCACCTACGGAGACATAGAAGGAACATTACACAACATCTCCCCAGGGACTGGATGCTTTATTGCTAAACCACAGTAAAGTCAATAATTCTCCATGATGGTAAGTAGAAATGGAAACCATGTGACTGCATCCTGTGACTTAAGGAATTTCAGAAATGTCGGGGGAAGCTACGAGCCCTTTATCACCCACGTATGGCTGCTCTATCTAAAACCTCACAATGGTAGATCCAGTAGTCCCATATTCACAGACACAATACGAGGAATTACATGAGTATTGTATATACAGTGAGGAAAACAAGTATTTGAACACCCTGCTATTTTGCAAGTTCTCCCACTTAGAAATCATGGAGGGGTCTGAAATTGTCATCGTAGGTGCATGTCCACTGTGAGAGACAAAATCTAAAAAAAAAATCCAGAAATCACAATGTATGATTTTATAACTATTTTTTGTTTGATGCAGCTGCAAATAAGTATTTGAACACCTGAGAAAATCAATGTTAACATTTGGTTCAGTAGCCTTTGTTTGCAATTTGGTGTTCTTGGGATGGTACTCATCATTCTTCTTCCTCCAAACACGGCTAGTGGAATTATGACCAAAAAGTTCTATTTTGGTCTCATCTGACCACATGACTTTCTCCCATGACTCATCTGGAACATCCAAATGGTCTTTGGCAAACTTAAGGCGGGCCTTGACATGTGCTGGTTTAAGCAGGGGAACCTTTTGTGCCATGCATGATTTCAAACCATGACGTCTTAGTGTATTACCAACAGTAACCTTGGAAACGGTGGTCCCAGCTCTTTTCAGGTCATTGACCAGCTCCTCCCATGTAGTTCTGGGCTGATTTCTCACCTTTCTTAGGATCATTGAAACCCCACGAGGTGAGATCTTGCATGGAGCCCCAGTCCGAGGGAGATTGACAGTCATGTTTAGCTTCTTCCATTTTCTAATGATTGCTCCAACAGTGGACCTTTTTTCACCAAGCTGCTTGGACATGTCCCCGTAGCCCTTTCCAGCCTTGTGGAAGTGTACAATTTTGTCTCTAGTGTCTTTGGACAGCTCTTTGGTCTTGGCCATGTTAGTAGTTGGATTTGTACTGATTGTATGGGGTGGACAGGTGTCTTTATGCAGCTAACGACCTCAAACAGGTGCATCTAATTTAGGATGATAAATGGAGTGGAGGTGGACATTTTGAAGGCAGACTAACAGGTCTTTGAGGGTCAGAATTCTAGCTGATAGACAGGTGTTCAAATACTTATTTGCAGCTGTATCATACAAATAAATATTTAAAAAATCATACATTTTGATTTCTGGATATTTTTTTTTTTGATTATGTCTCTCAGAGTGGACATGCACCTACGATGACAACTTCAGACGGTAAAAAGCCAAAGTAGGGCTGGGCAATATATCAATATTATATCGACATCGTGATAAGAGACTAGATATTGTGTTAGATTTTGGATATTGTAATATGGCATAAGTGTTGCCTTTTCCTGGTTTTAAAGGCTGTATTACAGTAAAGTAAAGTCATTTTCTAAACCTACCAGACTGTTCTAGCCATTTTTATTATTTGCATTTACCCACATAGTCCTTATATGCACATTACTGATGAGTATTCATCCAAAATATCATTGTGTAAATATTTTGTGAAAGCACCGATAGTCAACCCTACATTATCGATATTGAGGTGTCTGGTCCAAAATAAATAATTATTCTCTCTCTATTGACTCCCACTATATGTTTTCGAAAGATAGGTCCCATGGACCGGAAGTAGAAGGGCGGCTCTCTATGACTTGAATGTACTTGACATTTTATTTTATTTTTTATCTTTCTTTCTCTGCTTTAGTTTTTGAGTTTGTCCGATATTTTTCTTTACATTTCTGACGGGTTGACATTTGTTTCCCGCCCTTTTTCCTGTGTTTTTTTGGACATATTTTTCCGATGTTTTGATCCCCATTTTTGATGCTTTTTGACTTTTCTTTGACGCTTCTTGATGTTTTTCACAGTTTTTTTTTCTTTCGACAAAAACAATGTGTATAGGGGCCGGTAAAAATGGACTTTGGGAAGGGGACCTTGTTTTTTTTCCCACTTGTCCGACGTGAAAAAAAAAAAAAACTTACCGTTGACCCCTGAAAAGTAATCAGGTTTTTTTACTCAAGCAGTGCTAACAGAAAATACATCACTCATTGGCAACTCTATTAATCATGTCATCATTGTTTGGTAACTCATAACAATGAAATTCCATTGCTAGGCAACAGCGATGCCTAGCAATGGTCATTCACATACACTGCAACAGCAAATCAACTTGGGTCCATTCATAGAAAGTTTGTTTACATCTGTAAAAAAGGTCTATAGGACAAAATGGTGACCTTTGTCCTTTTTGACATGTGACCACACAATATTAATTACTTTAAATGAATTTAAAAAGCACATAACGTTACTGCATATAGACTATGTTCTCTGTTTAATTACTGTAGAATAAATGCTAATAACGGGGTTGAAAGAGTGACCAAAACAACAAAAAAGGCTGGTTACCAGCAAGTTAGTTAGCTTGTAACTAGGGCAACGCCCCCCCCCAAAACTATTTAACCCTTGTGTGTTGGTCGGGTCTGTGGGACCCTTTTTCAATGCTGGCTAAAAGAAAAATGATGCTATTTATTAGTTCTTCTAACTCAAAGTCATTGGCCTTGGCTCATTTTCTGTGAAGGACATAAAAAAATAACTTATGGCAAATATGAACCATAAATGATGTATATCCTTGGTAACTGAGCTAAAGTAAATATCTGTAAAGTATTTTTTCATACATTGTTATGGCTGATTTAAAAGCCTATAATAATGTGGTCGGTCCAACATAGGCTGTGTAACACTAATATGAACACAACACAAGGGTTATAAGTTAGTATACGACAGTGACAGCGTGCAAAAAACATAAACTGTAGGCTACCTTTTACAAACACTAAGATAGGATATAACAAATTAAATATAACTCGTTGTAACTCGATGTTAAACAAACGTTTTCAACAAAACTGCCTCATCCAACTGCTGGTTATGCTGCATTCATGTAGTGTGGGAAAAATGGAAAAACTACTTCCCAACTGGGAAAATTCAAGCAAATGCCCAACAACTTACACACGATTGGCCGAGGTGGCGTCATGTTACGAAGCAACATTGAGGACGAAAGTAAATGTTAATGCTAAACGTTAGTAAGCCTATTCAATGACATATTTCTTGTTATAAAAAATGCTCACGTCATCTGTAACATGGGTTTACAGGTCGTAAACGTTACTTGCTGTTAACCTAGAGTAAGTTAGATTAATTAGACACTGTTTTATTTGCATTGACCTGATAACAAGTCAAGTAGCTAACGTTAAAGCAATATCTTTCGAGTGGTGTTAGGGAATGTAACGGGTGCAGCAACAAGCTAGGGGTTAAAAAATAAAGAAAATGTATCACTAATAAAGCTTCAAATTGGAGTTAAATACAGGAAACAAACTGTGCAATCAAATACAAACTGTCTTTTTCCTACATTACGCACACGAACACGCAGAAATCGAAGAATAAGACCTTTTCCGACCGTCGGAGGAGACCGTGAATGCAGCATTATCGTATATCATTTCCAGGTATCCGAGTTTATACTCCCGTCTACTCGCAACAAAACAAGTTATTGTGACATTGTTAATGAATGACATTCGTATTTTACCTTCATTCGTGCATCCTCAAAGTGCTTCCTTTAATTAGAGCAAACCATTTAATGAACTTAACTCGTCTGTTTTCGTTTTTGGATCAAAACAATCTCCGCTCGCTCTTCGAGAACAGGGATTCTGAGCGAAGATGAGCTGCAATCACTTCCTGTTTAGGCCAGTCACTGGTTGGTAGCGCTGTGATTGGTTAACAGCGGACCAATGATAAAGCTCCCCACAACAAAAATGTACCTGACGCTTTGACACTGTGTGTGTGTGTGTGTGGACCAGGTTTTACTACATTTGTGGGGACCAAAAACTGGGAATACAGTATACTTATGGGGTCCTGACAGCTTTGTAAGGACAAAATGCTGGTCCCCATAATGTTAAAGGGCTGTTTGAGGAATAAGACTTGGTTTTAGGATCAGGGTTACAATTAGGTTAGGGTTAGGGTAAGGGTTAAGGTTAGGCATTTAGGTTTGATGGTTAAGGTTAGGGTAAGGGGCTAGGGAACGCATTATGTCAATGACTGGTCCCCACAAAGATAGTGAGACACACTTGTGTGTGTGTATAAATATATAAATTGAGGACTAAACGACCAGTTTCTCTGCGTTTTATTACATTTCTGCACTATGGGCTTTTTTGCATTGTTTTCTTTTTTACAACAGTGGCTAATAAATATGTAGCAATGCATGTAAAGGACAACAACAGTCAGAGAAAGTTGTTTCTGTAAATCAAGAACAATCAAACACGTGGACAAAGATGGACATGACAGCAACATCACAACTTCAGACATTCGCTACACGAATTTTGGTAGATTTGGTAGATGGTAGATTTCTCAGCCCAAAATGTAAAATTTATAAATAACTAATTTCAGTAGTAAAACATAAATTCACTAACTGATGACATGTAAAAACACTTAATACATAAATAAAAAAAGTTAAAGTTACAATAGAAAAATAATCAAATAAATAATATATATGAGCAGTAAGTTAAAAAAAAAACACTTGACACAAAATAAAGTGCAATTTTCTCACATCACACAGGAAAAAAAACACAGATCCAACATCGGGATGATGTCTAGAGAGCTCAGACCGAACAACCCGTCTGAAATCGATCTGAATGGGTTCGTCAACAAAAAAATGATGCATCCTAATAATAATGTATGAAATGGAAAGATCCCGAGGCAAAATGCATAGGCCTTCCCTTCTTTCCTTGCGCCTCAGTGTTGTTGGTGTAATGAGACATGTCGTCCACAAGGTGGACGCCTAAGACAGGTCTGATCCTGCATGGTGTCCAAAAACTATCCTTTTTTTTTCTGTACTACACAAGAACAAGACCTCACGCACTAAAATATTCTCTCCGCATATCTACTCCTGGCTTTGTGTTGTACTACTACTGCACCACTGACACTAAGAGTGCTCCATTTTATAAAACTGGGCACTATTGGATTGCATATTATACATTTAAGTGTAAAGAAAAAGATAAGAAATCACATCATTCTTAAATAAAGACTGGCACTTTTCCTTCACAAATACCATTAGACAATATACTGTACATCTGCATGAATAGAAAAGAGTTAAGGCTACATCTACACGGCTACGGTTTCATTTTTAAGCGACGTTTTTGAGACAAAAACAACGATCTCGGTCCACGCGCAGAGTTTCAGCTCCAGTAGCAGAACTAGTCTCCGTCCATGTTTATATATTGTTGTGTTTCTTTAGAAATAAACAACGGACAGATAGAGTCTTTTAAACGCTTCAGATGTAAAGTTATTCGCTGTCAAAGTGGCGCCAAAATGAATGGCGGTCAATGGGATGCTAATGGCGGGTGATGGCTTATTAGCATCAAAATGACGCCATAGGAGCTCGGCTTAGAGAGGAGAGGCTGACCCCCTTGGACATTACTCTGTGGTTGAAAACCATGGATGGAGAAGTTGAAAATTCAGAAAATACTTTGGAAAGTATGTTGGAGCGACGCTGAGGTGGAACTGTTACTGAAACGTCTGTAAGCTGCCTAGCCGGCGAGACTGACGGACGTGCTTCCTGTTTCCAAATGACTCCGTTTTAGGGGCTCGGTGTGGACGCGAGGTGTAGACGTAGCGAAAGAATATTCGTTTTTTAAACCAAAACGTAGTAGTGTAGCGGTAGCCTGAGTTAAAGAGCATTCCTATCCTATACTCTCCTATTTCTCCTATTTGTCTCCCGACCAAACACACTAGTGTATTCACTTTACAGCCTAAAATATATAGTTGCACATTTCACTGCGATCAAAGGAGACAACGTATGTGTTTTAGTTGGATTATTGCAACCCTTTCCCCTTTATCGTCTCTTCTTGTCTGGAGCACAATGTAAACTTAGTAATTGGGGACACCAAAATAAAAAAAAAAGTTGGCATTAATATCAGCACATTGCATAGTGTCCCTGTGGAAGTTCACCTTAACCCAGCTCTCTTAATTCCACTCAAATTCAGCCCTTAAACAGGTCGCGAGCCCACCAGCTGATTCACCAAACACGTTTTCCAGTTTGAGTTTGACGTATTCTTCGCTACACAACACAAGCTGGAACTCTTTTACGATTTCCACTCAACTAAACGATGGCACTGGAGCTGATAATGTGACATATGCCCATTTATAACAGAATCATTGTCATAGGGATGTAACGATGCATCGGCAAAAATGGATATAAAATGTGTGAAGATTACAACATTGTGATGTGATTATTAACCCTCATGTTGTCCTCATGTTGTCCTCATGTTGTCTTCATTTTGTCCTCATGTTGTCCCCATGTTGTCCTCATGTTGTCTTCATTTTGTCCTCATTTTGTCCTCATGTCCTTGTCCTCATGTTGTCCCCATGTTGTCCTGTTGTCCTATATCAATGTTCTTTTTAATTCCCCAAAATAACATGATTGATTCCACCCAACGCTCTTTGCCAAGTACAAATCTCTACTTTCATTCATTTTGGGGCGTCTTATTCAATTTTATAGCATTGTAAAACAAATGGAAGTGCTTTTTGAAATAGTATTGAGTAAAAGTTGACATATTCCAGTCTGTGATTATCATCAACATCCATTCCTTTAATTTTAGTCTCAATAATTCCTAATTTCTGCTTTTCTAACTCAAACATTATTATAATTTCCTATAAAATAGGTTATTTGACCATAAATTTGAAAAATAACTGTAAAACTAAAGTTAATAAGTTAGTGTTACATAGTGTTAAATGTCAAAAAAGGGACAAACATTAAAAAAAGTGTTGAAAAAAAAGAAGAAAAAGTTAAAAACATTGATTAAAAAGCGTCAACAAAGTGTTGATTTTCATTGACGGGAAGACAACGCGAGGGTTAAATGTCCTCCTCCTCCTCCTCCAATCTACTTTACATTTCACGTCACTACGTCTTCCTACTTTATGTATTTCAAGAGATTTATTTCTATTTATTTAGTTATTTAGACGTGAGAACTCCTTAGAAACCATGAATGAAATCATGAGAGAAGTGTATCGTTACATCCCTGTTTGAAAGGTGTTTACAGTGTTCACCACCTTAACGTCTGCTTTGTTTGGTTTTCTTCGGTTTGTCTTTCATTTTCCATGTACAGTGTCAGACATGCAATTTTTCTTTTTCTTCATATATTCAAGACATTGAACATACACGGCCTAAATTAAAATACCATGTGCACACATTTTCCAACATGGCCGATGCATCTTTGTTTCTTAATGAGTATGTTTACAGGCACACTAATATTCCACTATTATTCCGAATATGACAATATTCTTAATTAGATACAGGTCATGTTAACAGCATATTCCTTTTGGATATTCAGAGTAAGACCTTTTTTCTGAATTTAGCGTTTTCTGAGCAAGACATGTGGGATATTTGGGTATTATTCAGGTTTTAGAAGCATTGTAGGACGCGTATACAGCGCATTCAGAATCTGCATCGCAATCATAGACAGTAAAATAAATGGACGGAGACCAGTGAAGGATATAAGAAGCTCTTTCCCGGTGATGCTGAGTGTTACTGCGCAGCCTCCGACTGAGCTGGAAGACGTAGATGTGATGTGAGCAACCTGTCTGAAAGCTGTAAGTCTTCTGGTAGCTGTGCAAGAGAAATCTGTTCGTGGATAAATGTTACTTCATGTGAATTTCACTTGCCACATACCACAAGTATTTCCAATCCATCAAAATCTCGCTGAAATGTGTTGTTCCGATGATTTAATGGACTCTCTATATGGGCTTCTCCCTTGACTTTAGGCCTCCATTTCCCTCCCATTGCCTGTGAGCTTCTCCTGTACTTTACGGTAATTTCCCTACTGTGTGACACAGTAAGTTGCGTGGTAATGACGCAATCGTTAGCCTATCTTTACAAAAACGTCTGCTATGGAGCCATAACATGAGATACAATGTAATGGAGCCTTTTACAAGGTGTTCATATATAACCTGATCCTCGTGTGTTTCATATCAAAATGTTCAGAACAGACTCAGCTTTCTGTAAAGTGAGGCCCAAATTTGTCCCAGAGCAATGTGTAAAGAAATCATTTGGCCCTGAAGCTGAAAAGTTGATGTTCGCAACTGCACAATGGTTTTGGTGCTTGAAACAAATTTACAAAAGTAGTGTAATATATGAATAAAATACGACTGTTGTCAAACATCGCTTGGACTCGCCATTGCGTCTTTTGTCCTCAGAAGGTTAAACATTATGAAAGACTTTGATATCAACAGGTTTTTGGATATGCACACACGTCCCTAATGAAAGAGCGAGGCTGTGTTCGCACGCAAACTGCATTTTATTTTATTTTTTAAGATTATTTTTTGGACATTTTAGGCCTTTAATGACAGGACAGCTGAAGAAGTGAAAGGAGAGATGGCTACCCCTTGTTTACATGTCAGCAAAGGGCTCAGCAGGTCGGGGACATACACCCCTTCCCTCTTAGCCGAGGACTTAAAAAGGTTAGGGACAGCCCTTAGTCTCGCGTTAGCATAAACCAAGGGTATTTAAAAAAAGGTTCAGATAGAGAGAACATGGTTGCAGCCTAAACCTAAATGTACAGGACTGTGTAGAGCACAAAACTACCTACCTACCTGGGCGCCCTTCATGACTGCATTTAAACGTGAGTATTAGTGGAATATTTACTTTCATTAGCCATGTCAACAGCTTAGTCTGAATATTGTCTTTTTGGCAATAAGGGCAAAAACTGGAATATTAATGTGCAGGTAAACATAGTCACTGTTGCTACGTGTCACACGTACTGTTTGGTGTCATGTGATCAGGCGTTTATGTCTCCTCTCCATTCACAGTCATGTTGATTCGTGATATGTCAGTGTGATGCTACAGTAAAAGGCATTACATGGGAGAGTCCGACTCTTTTCTGAATCACGAGTGATGCTTGGAGCTCCGGATGTTTCCTTTATCGGACAGGACGGCGGCAGCGCTCGCTGCTGAGGGTGCTGTCGGAGCCCCCCGGCGCCCGCCCCCAGACCAAGCCTCGGGCTTTCCTGCCGTGTCTCCTCGCTTCTCCTCACTCGACTTGGACGTGTCTTTTACCTTGGCCCCGTCTTGTGGCCCCCCTTTCATTGGCCCGAGCACTGTTTTGGCTACACTCGTGAGCTGGGTGACAAAGCTGGCTTTATCCCCCGGAGACATCGGGCCGAGACTTGCTGGAGCACGGCGGGGCCGCGTTAGATGTGGGCGACATGGGATTCTCTTCCAGGACTTCTAGGTGTGCTCTCTGCTCCTTGGCCCCGCGGTAACTACTTGATACCTTCTCCATTTTGGATCTGGCGGCAGCGGATCCGTGAGCTGCAGCGTAGGGTTGAACCTGGGTGGGAATCGGCGGAGCTGGGCCTTTGACTTTGGGAGCTTTATCGCTGCCACCGGTGCATCCTTTCTCTCCGGTCTCTGTGCCTGTACGAGGCTTGGGCTGCTCTGCAGATGATGCTCTCTGCACGCTTCCTTTCTCTGTAGCGCCTTTCCCTTTCTCCTCAGTCTTTTCCTGAGCTTTAGTTGCAGGTCCACTCTCTGTCTGTACACTCTGGTGCTTACTGTCTTGTTGCTGCGAGCCCATTGATGTAGACGTTTTCTCACTATTCTTGGAGACGGTTGTTGCCTCCAAACTTGAATCACTTACTTTTTGAGACTTGGCTTCTGAAGCGGATGAAACCAGTGCATGACTCGACTTCACTTCTGCGACACTTGCGTTATGTTTTAGATCCTCAGCGGCGGGTTTAGTTTTGCTCGTGTCAACAGCGTTGCTTTTGGACTCAGCTTTAGCAGCCGTGCTCGCAGTTTGCGCTCCTGTGAACTCGGACGCTGCCGTCTGGGTATCTTTTTCCCTTGGCGGGAGCAGAGTGTCCCGGCTGAGCGGCGACTCCTGCCTTCCCATCCTCCTGGCAGGCTTCAGGCTCCCGATCTCCCCTCCCATTGGAGGAGAGGGGGAGGAAGAGGATGAAGGAGACGGAGGAGCGGGTCCGTTCTCTCCTTCTATCTCTAGCAGACTCTGCAGACTGTGCTCACAGTGGAAGGAATCTCTCCTGTAGTCCCCGTGCGCCACCTCCAGGCTGTGCTTCCTTAGCGACACCCCGCCCGTCAGAGGAGAGGGCGACGACGAGGACGAAGAGGAAGAAGGCAAAATCGGCCCGCCGAGCTTCTCCGCCGACTGCACCCGCTGCAGCAGGGGAGACCGGGGCGGCTCGGCACTTTTGGGGCGGGGGCGGGCGACGGGAGGCGAGGAGTGCAGCTTGGCGGGGAACGTCTGCGTGGTGTTGGAGCTCCCCACCGTGTGGCCACTGAGAGGCGGGGGAGAGGAGGTGGTCGGGGACGGGGTGTGAGCCAGGGGGGACAGAGGGATGTTGCCGGCAGACTTGCAGCGCGCAGAGCGGTACTGGCGGTGGAGTTTGGGAGAGAGGCCATGCAGGGAGCTGGGCCTCATGTGGTGAGAGGCTGCCGGGGAGTTCGGGGGTGCTGGATGCTGGGGAGCTGCTCTGGGAGGAGGCGCCTGAGGAGAGAAGAGGAAATCATGATAAGATTGAGTTAAGATTTTCACAGGTAACCCTTGTGTTGTCTTCCCGTCGACCTGCAACTTTGTGTTTTTCTGGGTTGAAATTTCAACATTTTGTTGTTCTTTTTCTACACTTTCCTTTTTTTGGTCACATTTTGAAGTTTTTTTAAATTATATTTTACTCATTTATTTTGTCACTTTTTCTGATTTTTTGGGCAGTTTTTTACTGTTTAGTGTTTTTTTTTCAACATTTTTTTTCACTTTTTTCAAAGTTCTTTTGTCGTAGTTCTCCGTACTTTTGATTGTTTTCAGGCCCGTCGGAAAGTGAAATAAGATACGAACAAACACTTGTGTCCTAGGCGTTCCACACTAACCCAGGTAAGGGGACTCAGCGAGAGTGGAGCGGTACGTCTGAGTGGGCGAGCGGGCGGAGAGGCTGTGGGTGGGCGAGCCTGGGAGACTGTCTCCAGATGAAAGAGAGCGATTTAAAGAGGAGAGGCTCCGGCTGGTGTGGAGCAGGTTGGACTGCTTGGTGATTTTCCTGAACAGGGAGCTGCGCTTCTTCCTGAAAAGACAAACAAATAATAACATGGCGAGGAGAATAAAAGGCACAAAAACAAAAAAGATTCATCTATTTTGCAGTAACGCACTCTTGTCCCTCCTTGGCTCCTGTCCTCTTGCTGCGTCGCGCCATCTTGGATTTATAGCTGGACTTGCGGGCAGGACCCACTTTTATAGATGTGTTCTCGAATGGAGTAGTTGTAACAGTCACCTTGTTCCCACTCTGTAGAGTACACATATAAATATATATATCTATGTGAATCACATTACTTGAGAAGCAAAATTAATCTGGACCATCGCAGTAATTAGGGTATTTTTCAACCTGGACTCCATTTTCTCATGCATTGGTGTCTCAGTGACAAATTCTTTGAAATTGGTCCAGTATTGAGCGAGAACGCTGTAACCATCAGCTGTAACCGAGCTGCAATGTAACCATACAGGACAAATGTTCACTGTTAGTTAGCGTCCACTAAAAGTTCTGTTTTTGCCTCTGACAGGCTCAAATTATTATTCTAAGTGTCTGACAACATTATAGAAAGGGTCCCTACAGAGATAGACCTTTCTGTTAAAGAGTAAGATCCTTGTTGTTTAACATGAAACAACCCCAAAAATGCCATCACCAAACCCACCAGACTCTATGTAAATAATCAGTAATTTTAGCGTGTACGGAGCCTGCACATTTCCACATGTAAATGGGTGAATTAAGGGTTAATTTCAGACAAACCAGAGCGACGATTGTTGGTGAACAGTGAAAAACAACCCAAGACGACTTTTTTGACAGTTTTATTTTGTTTCTGTCGACTTTGAATGAAAGGGGTTTTTAGGATAACAAAATTGGTGATTATTTAAATGGAGCCTGGTGGGTTTGGTCATGGGAATTTTGGGGCTGTCTCACATTAAACAAAAAGGTCTATCTCTGTAGGGATCCTTTCCATAATGTTGTCAGACATCTAGTATAATATTCTGAGCCTGTCAGCGGCAAAAACAGAACTTTTGGTGGACGGAAATTGAAGGTGCGCAATTGCCCATTAACGCTACATTGCAGCTTGTTGCAGCGGTCTTGCTTAATACTGGAGCAATTTCACACAAAAAAATCCCATCAAACACAATAAAACATGGGAAAAAGGGTCAAGGTGGGAAAAGACAAAAGTAACATTTTAAAATGTATATACAGTAAGTTTTGCAGGAAGGTAGTCGTCACCTTTAGGATCAGTTCCACCACCTCTGTATGGACCAGACCGTGGACTGACTCCCCGTTTACATGAGTGATGAGGTCACCAGCACTGAGTCCAGCCTCCTGGGCGGGGCCTCCATCCTCCACATGCTGCAATAAGAACAAAAGACATTTATTTGTACCTGGACTAGGCTTTGTACGTAGACATGCTTTTATATTACTTACTATACTACTGTCATGTTCAGGACACTTTATCTTACTAAATAAACATGGTCAAGCAAAGAAACAAGACGCAGACGGCAAATGTGCAGTTTAAGACTTTTGCAAAAGGGGAGCTCTGCACAAGAAACAACCTTTCACCAGCGTTGCTTCCAGGGAACTACAACTAAAAAACTAAAAGCAAAGTCTCTTTATTGAAACACACACACACACACACACACACACAAAGATTTAGGGTAGAGTGCAGGTCGCAGGGCGACGTGTACTTTGCCTGACCTCGAAACTAAGACACACTATCTAAAGGATTTACAACAGAGTGAGACTTTATTGCCTGGCGGTGCTACCAGCAGGGAGAAGCTTTAAAGAAAACATAGTTGGTTAAATGTGCATATAAGATTTATAAAATATAACAACCATGTATGAATATACAATAAGCAAGATATGATATGATTATGATATGAATATGAATATATGATAAGCATGAAAGTTATTATATTGTATGACACTACTACAGAGAAACATGAAATAAAAGTCATATAAAAACGAATTTACCCCTGTCTTTGTTGGATTTTAATGTTCATGTTGGCACTTTTTCACTTGATTATTACTCTCCATGTTTGAAATGTATTATACAATTTGATGCAAAGAACTTTCACATTGGATTGTATGTAAGAAAGTTTATAATTTGCTCCGCTCTCTCACCCAGACGATGTGATGTACGCTGTAAACATCACTGTCTCCCATGTAGACCCTGATAGCTCGGAGAGTGAAGCCATACTTCTTCCCCGAGCGGTGGATGGTGATTGGAGAATGCAGGACGTTGACCATGGGGGAGTAGTCTCTGCTGGGCGAAGAGTCCCGGGAGGAAGGGTTGGACGAGACGGAGCGAGGAGACATGGGGCTCGCTAGCGGGGAAGCAACATGTTGCTCCACTTAGGAGAGAGGGAGGAGTTCAGGTTACAGTAGAGCCCGACCGATAAAGGATTTTTAAGGCCGATACCGATACGGTTATTTAAAAATCCAATATGCCGATATATCGGCCGATATATTGTTTAATAAAAAACATAATCCAGAAACGCGTAACAAAACTTAAACAGATTTCATAACAGTTATTTGTAGTTATTTATGAGTTTACACTAAAATAATATGTTGTGTGTTATGTATGTTTTATTGTCACAACAGAACCGAGGAACATCAAAATATATTAAAGTTCTAATAAATAAAATGTATAAAAATACAAACTTAAGATATTTAACTTAAAGTCATTCAAACAAAAACACATTAACAAAATAAATAATCAGTGTTGCCAACAGGGACATTGTTGTAGAGCGTCCTCTGGTGGACAGACTATGCAACGCCATCACTAACAGGGACGTTGTAGAGCGTCCTCTGGTGGACAGACTATGCAACGCCATCACTAACAGGGACGTTGTAGAGCGTCCTCTGGTGGACAGACTATGCAACACCAACACTCATAATCTGGATATCATTTATCTGTCATAAATGATTCTGATGAATTAATATTTTAAAAATCGGCCATTATAAATGCCGATACCAATCGTTTGGGAATTTCCTAATATCGGCCGAAAACGTAGTGTAGTGTAGATGTAGCTTAAATATGTTTTATACAGTTAATTTGCATATAACCAGCGTATTTACCTGCAGGAATGATGACAGACAAAGCTGTAGCGGATGCAGATTTGATAACTTTGGTTCCTGGCCGTGAGTTACGTTTCTCTCCTTCGGCTGAGAGCTGCTGGTGGCGAACCCTCCGCAGCACCAGGTCTGTGGTGGCCCCGCGGGGCCCCTGGGGAACAGCAGCACTGCCTGGTAGAGGCAGCGGCGCATCAGCGGGTCTCAAAACCTTGTCTGTGACATGAAACCCAGCCGGGACATGAATGCTCTTGTTATGAATTGTGATCAAATACAGGTTTAGGTTTAGGGTCACAACATAGGGTCACATACTTTAAAGGAAAATAAAAACCTACCTTTTCAGTCGGGCTCTATTTTTTATTTATGTATCTGGCTATGTATCTATGCAGGGTGTGATTTGACAGGGGCCACATGTACAGAGGCTCAGTCCTCGCCGCAGCGGCTGCAAAGGCCTCAGCCTACATGGGGCGCACGCTCTTACTGGGTGAGCTATTGATTGAATGTGTTCAGTGACGTGTTGCCTCGTCCCTTCTTACCTCCAGCTGCCTGCCCGTTGCTGTCTTTAAGGAGAGTTCTCAAGTCGCCTTGAGAGGTGATGGTCCCCATGGCTCCCTCCAGGGAAGTCCCTCTGGCCTTCACTGGAGGCTGCCTGCTGGGGACCGGCAGCTCAGAGTCCACTTCCAGCGGGGAGGCCAGGCGGTGTGTATCCATGAGGGCGGAGAAGCGTCTTCGAGCCCCGGACGGCGGGCTGTAGTCGCTCTCGGTGAAGGAGGTCTCGGAGCAGGAAAAGCGCTTCCTGAGAAAAGAAAAACAGTTGTACTTTGGTATAAAGTTATTCTCGATGAATCTCTGAATGTCATATCAAACACGTGAAAACAATCTAACTAGATAGACAAGAGATCTATTTGGACAATTTATTTTTATTGGTTGTCGGGTTTAAGGGTAACTTTGGTATTTTTTAACCTGGACCCTGTTTTGTTTTATTTATGTGACTGATGGGATCAACGATCTTTAAAATTGGTCCAGTGTTAAAAAAAAAGATGTTGGCAGATACAAAACAAGCTGCAATGTAACATTAATGGGCAATTGTACACCTTCAATTTCCGTCCACTAAAAGTTCTGTTTTTGCTGCTGACAGACTCAGATTATTACTCTTAATGTCTGACAACGTTATGTAAAGGATCCCTTAATTCACCCATTTACGTGGGAAACATGCTGTCTCTATACACTCTAAAAGTACAATTTATTTAAATGGAGTCTGGTGAGTATGGTGATGGCGATCTTAACAACAAAAAGGTCTATCTCTGTAGGGATCCTTTCCATAATGTTGTCAGACACTTAGAATAATAATCTGAGCCTGTCAGCGGCAGAAACAGAACTTTTAGTGGACGGAAATTGACGATGCACAAATGCCCTGAGTGCTTACAGCCTGTATCACGGCTGTCAGCTGCAGTGGTCTTGCTCAATACTGGACCAATTTATAACAATGTTGTTCCAATTAGTCACTTAGACACAAAAACATGGGAAAATAGGGTCCAGAATGAAAAAAAAGTTAACATTTAGCTATCTCTTAAACAAACCAGACCTATTTATCTTTATTTGACAGTTCACTATTGTTTGTGGGCTACTGCACTCACATCTCGGGCGATCCTGTCCTCCAGCTCTTGTCCCTGAGGGTGACGCTACCCAGGCTTTCCCTCTTGGCCACTCGGTCCTCCCTGGGGGTCTTGTGCTCCCGTAGAGTCACGCCAGGGGTTTTATGCTCCAGCTGGGACAGATGCTCCATACTGCTGTAGACCTGCAGGGCCACACAACAAACATTGGCTGTGTTGGAAACCTTTCCTATCTTGGAAATAACTCACTATATTGTAGTGGTGTTCAAATTCAACCATTGTTAATTTCATTCACTATATGGTGAATACCCACAATGCACAGCTAATTTGAGCGTACATTCGATCAAAGATCCTAAACCGTCTCTGATACGATGTACCCTACATTTCACTCCCGTATACCACAATGCAACGTGGTCGTGGTTTCCCGGAGGAAAAGAAGAAGCAGCTGTACCCACGAAAACAGAAAAGGAAAAATGGAGCGGGATTTCATTTCTGAACGGTGGAAATGAAATAACATGCAACATATAGAAGATAAAACCTCGTAACATCCTCCTGAGTGCTCGGTTTGTTTCAGGGACCTACTAGAAGTACTTTTGTTTCCGTTTGTGCACATGATGCTGGGCGCGCCCGCCTCCGTCAAACAAATAACCGTCAGATAATATGTCAGATAATACTGACGCTACGATACTTTCAATGAGTGTCCGAAATCTGGAATGAGGGTTTTGAAGGTTTCGAACACGGCTTCAGTGTTGTTATGTTGACTGATCATTGTTGACCATTTTAAACTGGAACCAAAAAGCGCGCTCATATAACTCCAATTCTTGCCTCATTGCACTGGCTTTGATTTTAAGATCTTATTGTTTGTTTTTAAAGCTGTGAATGGACTGGCCCCAACATATATCTCGGACCTCATCCTAATTTATAGGCCAGCGAGGTCCCTGAGGTCAGAGAGCCAGCTCCAGCTTGTGGTCCCCAAGACGAGACTTAAAACTCGGGGGGACAGGGCCTTTTCTGTGGTTGGACCTAAACTCTGGAACGCTCTGCCCCCCCATGTCCCAACAGCCCCAACAGTTGAGTGTTTTAAGTCTCGTCTAAAGACACATTTTTATTCTTTGGCTTTTAACTCCATGTGAGTTGTGTGGTCCTCCGATGTCTCTTATTGTTTTTACTGTATTTTAGTATTTATTAATTTTATCTATTTTTTATTTTTATTTTTTTAAACCCGATGCTCTTATTTTGTTTTTACAATATTTTCTATTAATTGTTTTGTATGTTTGAGTTTTCTGTGCAGCACTTTGGTAACTTTGTGTTTGTAAAATGTGCTATAGAAATAAAGTGGATTGGATTGGATTGTTTAAACGCTTCAAACTTTCTCTACGTAGACCAAAAGAGAAGCAGGAGGCGAGTTTGAGTGTGAGTCTGACCTTGCTGAAGCGAGGGGAGCAGGATGAGAAGCGATGTATCTCCACAGGCTCGTCGTCGTTGGTATCCTCCTCATCGTATGACTGCACGTGATGGTAGCGCTCCGATCGGGCTGTTGATTACAACGGGCAAATATTCAGTGAATCTGTGCTGCTGTCTACTGATCTCACTTATGGTAGTTAAACCATAGACTGTATATTAATAACAATATCTATATATATTTCTATATCTATCTATCTATCTATCTATCTATCTATCTATCTATCTATCTATCTATAGATATATATACAGTCTATGAGTAAAACACATCTTTGGCTTCTGACATGAACGGCTGTGGACTCTTTACAGTAGGTATCATGGTAACATGGAAGACTTAAGTCATTTTGTGTTTTTTCGTGTCATTTCCCATGTATTAAGTGAAATTGGTCCAGTAATTAGAGAGAACGCTGAAACTGTCAGCCGTGAACCAAGCTGCAATGTCATCCTACAGGACAACGTCAAACCAGAAACAGCACAGAAATCACCATTGCCAAACTAACTTTCACATGTAAATGTGTGAAATAAGGGTTTATTTCAATCAAACCAGTATTGGTGATCGCTGGAACAGTAGAAATACGAACCAAGGCGGCTTCTGATAGTCTGCTGAGATTGACAATGGTGTTTTTGGGTCTGTATCTGTAGGGATCCATTTTTATAATGTTGTTAGATACAAAAAAATGGCAATAATCTGAGCCAGTGGCAAAAAAAGCACTTTTGGTGGACAGAAATTGAAGGTGCGCAACTGCCCATTCACGTTACATTGCAGCTTGTTTTTTTCTGGTCTTGTTTTTCTGACTTTTGTTCCCATCCTCCAATTTGACACACACACATGGGAAAACAGGGTTCAGGCTAAAAAAAAAAAACACAGTTACCCTGTGGGTATTCAGAAAACCCTGTGGTTGGTTTAATGAATAAGATATACTGAAGCTCAAAGGGATCTGTGGTCCGTGCATTAGACTTACTGTCAAAATAACTGGTGTCTTCCTCGGACTCGAGGTGGGGAATGAACTCTGCCTTCTGTCTGAGCAGGCTGTTCCAGTTCACTTCTGTGAAGAATGAGTGCTGCCTCACTTCAAAAGCACCACCTGGAGGGCAGAGGATGAAGGATGAGACGAGAGGGGGGAGAGACGGGGAGGCAAAGATCAGACTAAAGCAACTGCAGCCCTAAAGCAAGCAGAGGCACTTTGACCCAGACAGAAGTTTGTGTTTTTTGGGTAAATTAAATCTGTGAGCATACAGGCAGGACGACAGGTGGTGTTCTAGGTCAGTGATTCCCAACCAGATGTTCATGTAGAGTGACCTAAAACTAGTTAGCAAGTGAGCAGAGAGGTCTAAACAGTTAGCTAAAAGTAAAGGATAAAGGGTAGAACAAGAGGAAGCTACAACTCAAAGATAAATGGGTAACGCAATTAGCTACAATTCAAAGATAAATGGGTAACTTAGTTAGCTACAATTCAAAGATAAATGGGTAACTTAGTTAGCTAAAAATAAAGTTGGCATCTGCTAAACAAGGAGCTAGGGACAGCAGAATGAAACTATGGGAAAATACAGTGTATGGAGCTGGAATTTCTTCACATCTTACTCTGTAAATTAAAAAAGTATTTTGACAAAAAAACGAGTGTTTTTCTGTCCTGTTTGAATGAAGTGTTTTTCATGATGAGTCAATTGAAAAGGTGTACGCCACGGTTGTATCTTTTGTTTAGGTGTAAGAATATTTCCTTTCTTGACATTTTGTAAGTTCTTTCACTAAAAAGATAGGGGTGCTTAGGGAAGTCGCCTCTCGCATGCAATGCATCCTGGTATATGTAGGCATAGCTGCCACAGCTCCGCAAACCAAAGAACTTGCTTCCTGAGTCAATACAGCACACCCTGGGGAATTTATTTCTACAATGGATTACATATATAATACTACATATATATTATATATTATTACATATACTGTATAATACTAATTGGACCACTATAGTAAAGGTGCTGGATTTTCCTCTTAATGTTGGGAACCACTGATGTCATTGACTGACCTGTGCCCAGTCGAACCAGTGGATTGGTCTGTAGAAGGGAGGAGATCAGGTGCTGGGAGTCGAGAGGGAGAGCCTCGTCCCCTTCTGGCCACACTATGTCATCTATCAGAGAGAGAGAGAGAGAGAGAGAGAGAGAGAGATTTTGGTAAAGAGGTGAGGAAGATGTGTCCAATAAAACTCGTCTAACTGGGACCTTTAATTTTTGATCGCTCACCTGTAATGACCTGGCCGAACAGCTCCTCTGTCGTGTCTCCAAAGAAAGGCACACAGCCCACCAGGAACTCATACAGGATGATGCCCATAGCCCACCAGTCCACCGGCTTCCCATAACCCTGACGAAGAATAACCTCCGGGGCGATGTACTCTGGAGTTCCACACACCTGAAGGAAAAACAGCAACGCTTGATTTCTTTGTCCTTTGAATAACACGCAACCCTCTCTAGAGTTTGATTATTGTCTACATGTATGGTTGCACATGTGTATGGGATGAGTAAAAAGCAACATGCACGCTTTATCTAGCAACACACGCCTTATCTGTGGTGGCTCACCTGGTGCGCCCCATGTACCAAGGCTCAGTCCTTACCGCAGCAGCCCAGGGTTCGAATCCGACCTGTAGCCCTTTGCTGCATGTCTTCCCCCTCTCTCTCCCCACTTTCCTGTCTGCAACTGTCCTATCCAATAAAAGGCCAAAAACCATAAAAATCCTAATCCTGTAAGAGAAGGTCTGCCAACTTTCGGGCTGTTTTATTATTTCATTTTATTAGATAGTGATAGCAGATAGACAGGAAAGAGGGAGATAGTGGGGTTGACACGCAGCAAAGGACCACAGGCCAGATTTTTGACATAAATCAAACTCAAACGCCATTTTCTAATGTTTCTATGTATCTTTCAACAAACATGCAAAATACAACAGTGGCCTTAAATACAAGTTTAAATTTGAAACCACTGCAAGCATGTAAATGCACGTGTATGGGAGATATTTCTCCTTGGTAAAGCACTTTAGAGATGCCAAGACAAGATGAAAGCCCCAGTGAAGGTTTCTTATGTGCAAATGAGTATGCACTGAATGCTAACAGATTTCTGGCCGCCACAAAGCATACAAAAGAAATAATGATGCTCAGATTCAAAAGCATGGACACCAAAGGACAGGGTTGAGAAAATAAACCCCCACCTAAGATAGAAATGATTATAACAACTGAGGAAAAACCGGGCTATTGTTCTGCCAACTGTTCTTTCATGCGTTAAGATATGCCTGGCACACAATGCCGCAGAATATCTTTGCATAGAGATGAAGACATCAAAGGACGTTTAATATCGCACTTTACGTGGATCATTCTGTTGTTAAAGAGTCTGCACTGCAATACAGATAAAAAGACACAATTTGCAGTTACGCTGCATATGTTATTATTTCAATCATTTGGATTTAATTTGAATTTACTCAAAGCAAAGTGACAATAAATATAAGAGCACCAGTGTGCGTCCTGAGCAAAGGGGGGGGGTTGGTGTCTTGCTCAAAGTGACCAGGAGGTGAACTGACCAGTCCACTTTTTGGTCCGAACAGGGACCCAGCTCCCTATTGACTGAGCTACTACCACCCCCAAATTTGAGTATACGGCTACATTTGTGTGTTGCTTTTGTCATACCTGTTTATCCAAGAACTCCCGAGTATCCTTCTCTATGTGTCCTTCATACAAGTTGGTGGTCAGACTCATCAGACCCATCTTTGAGAGGCCAAAGTCTGTGAGCTTGATGTGGCCCATCGAGGTAATCAGAAGGCTGAGAATAGAAACAGCAGAGGTAAGTTCAAAGCCATACAAGCTTTATTTATCCTCTTTTGAAACAGCAGTGAAATGGCAAAGGTCTGGTGAAGTATAGTGAAGTTTGCATCAGCTCTTTGCAACAATTGAAAACTAACTCTTACTTGTCAGGTTTGAGGTCTCGATGTACAATGCCATAGTTGTGTAAGTACTCCAGTGCAAGGACCGTCTCTGCAAAGTACATGCGAGCCATTTCCACAGGCAGAGCCCCGATGTTCTTCAGCAGAGTCGCACAGTCTCCACCTGCCGGCAGAATTCAGTTTTTGTTAGTCTCGCTGCTGAGCAATTGTTGTGTACAGTATGTCTCCTGGTACCTCGTGTCCAAGATCATTTTAGTTTAGTGGTTTACACATGCAATAGTATTTAGAATTATATAATTTCAGAACAAATATAAAAAATAATATTAGAAGTTACATTGTTTACAAAGGCATCCTACAGGGATAACATTACACAGACAAAAACAGACCTTTTACAGCTTTCTTAAATTGTACAAGGGTTACATTTGAAAAGAAATCTGATGGCAAAGCGTTCGATATCATTGAACTTCTGTAATTGAAACCAAATTGAAGTTGAGATGTTCGACAGATAGGAGGCCTGAGTTTGTAGTTGTATTTTAGTTTCCATTTCGGCCAATCATGCACTCTTTCATTAATTGACTGTGGTGACATAAGTCATTCTGCATCGTACGTACAGTATATTCAAGGATACCTGGGACAATAGTATAAATTCTATTTTAGGGTGCCCCAGGATTCTTCAAGTTAAATTTAAGACTCTTTAAGTCTATTTAATACCACATAGGATGAAATGTAATACCTACTTCAATGCCATGTAATGCAAAATCTGAATGGATTTTAAGCCTGAGAAAAGAAGTATGTACCAAGGAGCCTAACGTTACCTGAATTTAATAAAAAATTATGTTTTTACTCTGATAACATAAAATGAATCAAACATTAGTCGCATTTAGAGCTCTTGTGCTATGAAACTAAAACAAAAAACAAAGTCAATTCAAACGTTACACACAAAAAAACATTCATCTGTGACGTTGCGTTATTTAAAGGTGCCGTAGGTAGGATTGGGAAGATCCAGGACTTGGCCAAAAACAACTTCTCAGTCCCTCCCCCACTTTCTACTAAAGCCCAAAACGGTCTCCTAATATTTCAAGATAGAAAGTCCTAATATTTCAAGATAGTAAGTCTACGCTAAAAATGTTAGGACTTTTTATCTTGACGTCTGGTCACCCTAGTCTAATAGACCAGCGACCCTTTGATTTTAATGTTTGGTGCCGTGTGAGCGCTAAATGAACATGTGAAAAATGCAGCGATGTTACAACTCCAACCCCGGATCTACAGAACCAAAGGTGTGAACGTGGCCTCAGACTTCATCTTATGTTAACCCTTGTTTGGTATTCGGGTCAAATGAGACATCGATTTATCCATTTCCCTTTTGTGTGGTCTACCTCTAACAGATAAACATCATTTAAACCTTTTCATCATGAAGTCTTTTCAGCCGGCCGAATGATTCACCTTGTCCTTTTCTTTGTTGTTTTCCACCTGGAGCCCCTCAGGGTTTAATCACTTGGTTAAAGGAAGTCTTTTGTCTCGTTATTAACCCTCGTTTGGTATTCGGGTCAAATTGACCCATTTCAAATTTTTACAAGAAGAAAAAAGGAATAAGTTACATTTTTTCTACCTGAAATCAGCGTCCTTACCTTATTTCCTGTGATGAACATGTATTCCTGACTCAGAACATTATTCTGGTTATGACACTTATGTTGTTTCCATAGTGGATTTTTAACATGAATTATAACTTATGACATTAAAACTAACCCCACTTCCATGTTTAATTGTTCTAGTAGAGACTGATGCATTCCCTGAACATAGATGTTATCTCAGCTGTTGGAAATTGAGATAAAGACAATATTTGTTAATCCTCGTGTTGCCTTCCCGTCAAAATGAAAAATCAACACTTTTGTTGATGCTTTCTATCGATGTTTTTAACTTTTTCTTACATTTTTGTCCATTTTTTCAATGTTTGTCATTTTTGTTGACGTTTTCAACACTACGCAACACTAACTTATTAACTTTAGTTTACAGTTATTTTTGGACTTTTTGGTGAATAAAGCTCATTTATAGGAAATTATACCTAATGTTTGAGTTAGAAAAGCAGAAATTAGGAATTATTGAGACTAAAATTAAAGGAATGGATGTTGATGATAATCACAGACTGGAATATGTCAACTTTTACTCAATACTATTTCAAAAACACTTCCATTTGTTTTACAATGCTATAAAATTGAATAAGACGCCCCAAAATTAATGAAAGTAGAGATTTGTACTTGGCAAAGAGCGTTGGGTGGAATCAATCATGTTATTTTGGGGAATTAAAAAGAACATTAATATAGGAAAACATGAGGACAACATGAGGGTTAATAGATTATGAAGTAACATTTTATTTCAGAATTGTTTTTAAATCCCCAAATAAGTCCCGGGGTCAGTTTCACCTTCGGGACACAAGAGGGTCAAAAGAAGTGAATCAAGGACGTGTGTTTGCATCGAACCCGTTTAAAAAGACACATGCACAGATAAGAGATTCATTTTAGAAATGTTTTTATTTTTTAATAATTGAAATGTGGCAGTGAAACCAGATCACCTGGAGTTCACCAACACTATGGTAACCGGATCACCCGGTTTGGAGGGGGGGGTGGGGTTGGGGGGTTGGGGGGGGGGTTGAGAGGAAGTGGAGGAGAGAGAGATTGATGGAGTTAATCCTCTCTCATCTCGTTCTGCTGCTCTTCCGTCGCTCTCGCCTCCTTTTCTTGACTCTTTTCTCCATCTCCTCTTTTTCATTCTTCTGCCTTTTCAATTCTTCCTTCTCTTGCTTCCTCCTTTTTTATTGTGATCTTCTCCTTTTCAGTCTTCTGAGCCAGGTCCTGCAGGCTGAGGAGGAGATGGACCTGAAGTCCCACGTTCTGAGATTTAAGTTGTTGATGGTGTTCTCAATTTGGCTCTCTTTGGTCACGCACTCCTCCATCCTTTTGCTCAACTTCTCAAATTCCAGGAGGCAGTGGCCTTGCATCTGAAGAACAGTGACTTTCTCTTTTAAGAGCTTGATTTCTGTGTCCATTTGGCTCTCTTTGATGATCCACTCCTTTTCTCTGCTCTCCCTTTCCATCTCATACCGTTTCTCTAAGCTCTCTTTTGCAGCGAGCTCTTGTGCCATTTTGTCTTCCAGAGCGGTGAGTTTAGTTTCTAACTCAGCCTCCCTCTGGATCATCAGCCTTTGGTTGTCCATGTGCTTGGCTTCGTTCTCCAAATTCTCTCTTTCTAAAGCCATCTTTTCCTCTGTTATTTTCTTGATGAGGGCGTCTTTTTCTTGGACGACATGGCTCAATTGATCATTGTCCTCAGCCAGGGATTGAAGCGTTGCATCCTTGTCCTTCTTCTCCTCTCTGGTTCTCTCCTGCTCCTGTTTACAGAGCCCGACGACCCGGTTCAAGTGAAATTTGTCAGAAAGTAAGGTGTTCTTCTCCGCCTTTAAGCTTACCCTGTGAAAGAGGATCGCTTTGGTTCTCTCCTGCTCCTGTTTCCAGAGCCCGACGACTCGGTTCAAGTGAAATTTGGCAGAAAGAGAGATGTTCTTCTCCGCCTTTAAGCTTTCCTTGAGAAGGAGAATCTCGTTGTTTTTCTCCTGCTCCTTGATCTTGCTGTCCTTTTGGACATTTTTCCTGATGGCTCTCTCGGCACGTAGCGCCGTCAGGATTTTACGTTTCTCTTCTTCCAGGCCAGCGTTTTGGGAGACCAGCTGGTTGATCTGTTCTTGCATTTCCACTGGGTCCTTTGTCAGGTCCTGGAGCCGTGTGCTGGGAGTCGGGCAGACCGCTGTTTCTGGAGTTGTTGCCATGATTGTTGAAGTATTTCTTGCGATACACAGCAGAGATGTGTCGTGACTGAGTTCAGACTGTTAACTACCTGTAAACACCCAGGGTTGTATTTATAATAAAAGAAAGTTCCAGAATGTGATGTCACTGTGATGTCATTCAGTTCCAGAATGTCTGTCACTGTGATGTCATTCTGCATGACACGTTCCAGCCTTTGATGATTATCAAGTCAATTCAAGGAGCTTTATTGGCATGGACGTTTCAATAACAATCATGCCAAAGCGTCAGGAAAAACACAATAAACAGTTATTTGTACAGTACATTAACACAATATTAGGACGGGTTCATCTCATTTTCTAAATCTATTTGTATGGTTTATTAAGCAATATGACACAAAAGGTATATTCTAATAAAAATGTAAAGACAGTAACATTTTACATTAGCCATGAATATGTACAGATATTTAAAACTGGAATCTAATACTATTTCAAAAGCACTTCAACCTTGCAATTGGTATGCAACCACTCTACCACTGAGCCCCAGCCGCTCTTAGAACAGAAAATTACATGGCACATAACACGGGACAGAAGCGTTGGAGATGGACACGTAGGTCAAAAGTTGCAAAGAAACTCCCGCACACACTCTCTAACCTTGCAAAGATAAATTGAATAGTTGTGTTTCGGTACTAGATTCTGCCGGATGAAGATTTAGTAGGCCTGTAACCATTATATCATCATTTCTTTGTTTAACGGCAATGAACTGCTAATGTTAGCTAAGGTGTCTCCACCTAGTCCTGGGTCTTCCCCAAGGCCTCCTCCCAGCTGTACGTCCCTCCACCTAGTCCTGGGTCTTCCCCGAGGCCTCCTCCCAGCTTGACGTCCCTCCACCTAGTCCTCCTCCCAGCTTGAGGTCCCTCCACCTAGTCCTGGGTCTTCCCCGAGGCCTCCTCCCAGCTGGTCGTCCCTCCACCTAGTCCTGGGTCTTCCCCAAGGCCTCCTCCCAGCTGGATGTCCCTCCACCTAGTCCTGGGTCTTCCCCGAGGCCTCCTCCCAGCTTGACGTCCCTCCACCTAGTCCTGGGTCTTCCCCGAGGCCTCCTCCCAGCTGGACGTGCCTGGACCACCTCCCTAGGGACCCCCTCCAGGAGGCATCCTTACCAGATGCCCGAACCACCTCAACTGGCTGCTTTGGACGTGAAGGAGCAGCGGCTCTACTCCGAGCTCCTCTCGGAGGACTGAGCTTCTCACCCTGTCTCTAAGGGAGACGCCAGACCCCCTCCTGAGGAAACCCATTTTGTTTGTTTGTACCCTGTAATTAAGATGCATTAAACTCACTTAATCCGTGTGTTCTGGTAAACTTAAGTCCGATTAAAGAAGGCACAGGGAATTTATTAATAGGAGTCAGATTTGACAGGGTTAGGGCCTCATTTGGACCTAGGACTAGTCTCATTTAACTAGTAGACCAGTCAACACACACACACACACACACACTCACACACACACATACACACCCTTACCTTCTACGTACTCCATGACCATGCAGAGGTGCCGACGGGTTTCGAAGGAACAGAACATGGAGACGACAAAGGGATTCTCCGCGAAGGTGAGGATGTCTCTTTCCACAAAGGCCTGCTGGATCTGGTTCCTCAGGATCAGGTTCTGCTTATTGATCTTCTTCATGGCGAACCGCTGCCGTGTCTCCAGATGACGCACCAGGTACACAGCGCTGGTACACGCACACACACACACACGCACACACACACACACACACACACATTAGTTTTACTTTGTTTAACCATACGTTTTCTTATGTTTTTGTCACTTTTTCCAAGCTTTTTTATATTCATGGTCAATAAGCTTAATTGATATGACATTATGCCTATTGTTTGAGGTCAAAACAGGAGATTTATGAATTACTTATTATTAATTAATATGAGTGGATCACAGACTTTATGGGTTTATGGCAAAGTCTAGTCAGGATATAATGTTTTTAAACCATTTCAAAGCTTAAATGAAAGTAATCAATTGTTTTACCTACGAAGAACGTTGTATGGGTTCCATACAACATACATTCATGTTATTTTTAAGCATTATGATTGAAAGAAATCCATATTTCTGATACAAAAAACATTGAAAACGGGTCCAATTTGCCCCCGGGTCCATGCCTGACTTACAGATGTAATGTACTGACGTCGTAATGCCCTACTCACCCATACGCTCCATTACTGATCAGCTTGATGGTCTGGAAGTCGGCTTCCTCTGGGGGCTTCATTGCTCTAATCTTACCCTGAGGATCAAAGATCACAATGGCGCAATTAAACATAATCTAATATAAAATCGAACCAACCAACCATCCATCGTCATCATGACATGAATATTAATATCTCAACTTGTAGAGCGTCCTCTGGTGGACAGACTATGCAACGCCATCACTAACACGGACGTTGTAGAGCGTCCTCTGGTGGACAGACTATGCAACGCCATCACTAACACGGACGTTGTAGAGCGTCCTCTGGTGGACAGACTATGCAACGCCATCCAATAACAGGGACGTTGTAGAGCGTCCTGTGGTGTAGAGTGCGGATCGGGCCGGATTTTTCTGTCCGAGCCCGGCCCGCGTCCGACAGAGCAGTAACCGAACCCGACCCGAGCCCGACAGGCATTAAGATATTTATGTCCGAGCCCGACCCGAGCCCGACACAGTTAAAATCGCATTTGTTTCTCATACTAATGACACATGTACGTTTGTCTGTGTGGAAAGCCCGCTTTTATTAAGCAATTGTAGGAAGACATTGGGAAATGTCAACAGATGAGCGCATCAATGCACAGCTGACTTTCCTTCGTTTTCAATAGTTTTAAAATCTCCTGCGGCCAACTTCTTTTTAACATCTTCCATCGTTGCGCTGCCACATGTAGCTTAACACGCACGTCTTTCGTTGTCACAGCACACAGGAAGACGGATGTTAGGGTAATATTTGACATTTATTTTAAGCTGTTTTAAATTCTAAATGTTCAATGCCTTATTGCGCTGATGTGACCGAGCCCGACCCGAACCCGAGCATCCTTTCTAAAAATCTGTCCGAACCCGGCCCGACCCGCCGGGTCCCGCCGGGCTCGGGTCGGGTATCCATCCTCTACTGTGGTGGACAGACTATGCAACGCCATCACTAACAGGGACATTGTAGAGCGTCCTCTGGTGGACAAACTATGCAACGCCATCACTAACAGGGACGTTGTAGAGCGTCCTCTGGTGGACAAACTATGCAACGCCAACACTCATAACATGGTTGACCGTCCGTTTTTTTTTTTTAAATATTCATTTATCAGAATCATTTATACAAATGATTGTGATAAATGAATATTTAAAAAAAATATTAAGGACTACATTATCTCATGCAATGCGTTCAATAAAAAATTTGAACGCCCCCCCAACCTTCCCCCACGTCGACAAAAATAAAATGGGTGGGGGAATGTGAGGATGGACAGATGAACAAATGACAACATGGAGGGATAATCTGGGGACCTCACCTCTGTCGAGTCCTCTGTTTCGGGCGTCAGCGGCCCCTCGCTGTCGTAGCTATCGAGGTGTACCATCTCTGAGGACAAAGATTTAAATCAGCTGTCAGTTCATTTGGTTTTTTGGGTAAGTTAAAATGCGTGTGGCACACAGTTTCTGTCTCGCTCACCTTCAATAGGGTCTCTGGTCAGTCCCAGCTGGCTGATGATGTAACGAGGAATGTCCGTTTTCATCAGGTGACCCTCCTTGGCGTGGTCCTCCGCTGCCTCCAGCAGATGGTAGAACTCCTCTGGATTAAACTCCTGAAGAGCATTAGAGCATTAAAGGGTAACTTTGGTATTTTTTAACCCTTTTTATCCCAATGTTTTAGTGTCTAAGTGACAGATCTGAACAACATTCTTTTGAATTCATCCACTAAGTTCTGTTGCTCAGATTATTATTCTCAGTGTCCGAAACACAACATTATGGAAAGGATCCCTACAGAGATAGACCTGTTTGTTAAAGAGTAAGATCCTTGTTGTTTAACCCTCGTGTCGTCTTCCCGTCAAAATTGTAAATCAACACTTCTGTTGATGCTTTTTATCAATGTTTTTCACTTTTTCTTATGTTTTTGTCCCTTTTTTCAACACTTTTGATGCTTTTTTTCAATGCTTGTTATTTTTTTTGGACGTTTTCAACACTACGTAACACTAACTTATTAACTTTATTTAATAAACCTCATTTATAGGAAATTATACCTAATGTTTGAGTTAGAAAAGCAGAAATTAGGAATTATTTTGACTAAAATTAAAGGAATGGATGTTGATGATAATCACAGACTGGAATATGTCAACTTTTACTCAATACTATTTCAAAAACACTTCCATTTGTTTTACAATGCTATAAAATTGAATAAGACGCCCCAAAATTAATGAAAGTAGAGATTTATACTTGGCAAAGAGCGTTGGGTGGAATCAATCATGTTATTTTGGGGAATTAAAAAGAACATTGATATAGGAAAATTGGTCAATTTGACCCGAGGACAACATGAGGGTTAATCTGTTATGAAGTTACGATATCTAATCTCATATGACGATATCGATATAATATCGATATATTGCCCATCTCTAGGCACAAATATAACACAACGGGGGAGAGTCTGAACGTCGAGAGTCGATCCCTGAGCCCGAGTTCTTCCCGGCGAGCCCGCCAAACATTGAACGTGACACATTGTTTTTTGCAGAGGAGAGTCCATTGATTGTATCGCTACTGTAACTCCAGCAGCTTCTGATCCAAACCTAGTGACTAACAATGTCAAAAAAAACTTCAGTGTCTCACACACGCGCTGTAATCCAACTGCAGCGATGTGCAAAAAACGAGGGTGGAATTACATCAGCCAATCAATTCTTCACATCACTGGTTCAGCTGTCGCTCTTTATCAAAAAAGAAAAACGCGTGGAAAAACAGAGTCACGTTTACCCCAAAAAAAACCCGGCCAAGACAGACAAACACACACAAATTCAGATATCCTCCAACTTTAAATGACACCATGGTCACGGTCTGTCTGAGTCAGACGTGCAGGCGGCCAAGCAGCGGGGGGGGCGGCTGACTGGTATTAGTCGTACTGTGGCAGGGCAAATTTTAATCTAAATGCAAATGTCATCCAGACAGACTGGACCGGGGCTTTATTACTTTGGTGTTGGCTGCTTTTTGATTTTCCGCCCCCTGCTGTGTAATATATCAGGGTGCTTAAATGCTTTACAGGGCCGAACAAATGAGAAACTATTTCCGTGTTTATTTAAAGGGAATCAATTTGGCTTAAGTCACAAGAGGGTCGTGATCTGTGAAATGTTAGGCGATGAAGGTTTTGGGGCAGGGTGGGGGGGGGGGACTGTGAACATTGCAGCAGGATTGGGTTTTAGCTTACCAGACACTCCAGAAGCCTGGCAGTCCGGGAGATGATGATGAGAAGCTTCTTCGCCAACTCTGTGACGAAGGCGACTCGAGCTCTCCGAACGCTCAAAGGCCTGACAGAGAGAGAGAGACAGAGAGAGAGAGAGAGAGAGAGAGACAGAGAGAAAGACAGAGAAAGAAACAGAGAGAGAGACAGAGAGACAGAAAAAGACAGAGAGAGAGAGAGAGGGAGAGAAAGAGATAGACAGAGAAAGAGACAGAGAGAAAGACAGAGAGAGAGACAGACAGAGAGACAGAGAGAGAAAGAGACAGAGAGAAAGACACACAGAGAGAAAGAGACAGAGAGAAAGACAGAGAGAAAGAGAAAGAGAGAAAGAGTGAAAGAGAGAGACACAGAGAGAGAGAGACAGAGAGGGAGAGAAAGAGAAAGAGAGAGAGACAGAGAGAGAAAGAGAGAGAGAGAGAGCGAGAGAGAAAGAAAGTGAGAAAGAGAGAAAGAGAGAGAGAGAGATAGAGATAAGATTACGTCTGACAGTAATATCCCTAACACGACACTAATACACAGACACGCCACTGCACTCAGTTAGAAGAGAAAGGCGTGACATTTGAGAACATCTGATCGTGAGACACACAGACGATACAACCAAACCGACGCCAGGCAACAAAGCCTAATCACAGCGATCAAATCAAAATGAGGTTGGTGATGAAATTGCCCGATACCCGTTATCTCCTCTGAGCTTAATTAGCCTCCAATTACCGCAGCTCGTCTCTCACCAACGGAGTCGCAAAGTGTGAATGAAACTAAAAGACCAACGCTGGATCGGTCCATTAACTTTCCACAGCATCACACCCTCCAATCAGCAGAGGATACATGTGTTTCTTTCTGTCTCGTTTGGCTTTAACCCTCTGAGGTCTTGTAGAGCGTCCTCTGGTGGACAGACTATACAACGCCATCACTAACAGGGACATTGTAGAGCGTCCTCTGGTGGACAGACTATACAACGCCATCACTAACAGGGACATTGTAGAGCGTCCTCTGGTGGACAGACTATGCAACGCCATCACTAACAGGGACATTGTAGAGCGTCCTCTGGTGGACAGACTATGCAATGCCATCACTAACAGGGACGTTGTAGAGCGTCCTCTGGTGGACAGACTATGCAACGCCATCACTAACAGGGACGTTGTAGAGCGTCCTCTGGTGGACAGACTATGCAACACCATCACTAACAGGGACGTTGTAGAGCGTCCTCTGGTGGACAGACTATGCAACACCATCACTAACAGGGACGTTGTAGAGCGTCCTCTGGTGGACAGATTATGCAACGCCATCACTAACAGGGATGTGATGGCGTTGCATTGTCACAGTCACAGTTACACTCATATGTTTCATGCATGTTCACTATATGTTTATTGTGTGTGCTTGATATTCAAATACCTTTTAAAAGGTATTTGAATATCGAGGTAAAGGTACTTTATTGTCACATACCAGACCCGGACCCATAAATGATTTTTAAGGCCGATACCGATATAAATATTTGGTTATTTAAAAATCTGATATGCCGATATATCAGCAGATATATTTATTTGTTCTTTTAAAATCGCAACGCGTTACAAAACATAAACAGATTTCCTTAACATTAGTTATTTGTAGTTATTTATGAGTTCTCACTAAAATAACAGAACAGAGGAACATCAACATTTATTAAAGGTCTGATAAATAAAATGTATAAAAATACAAACGTTAGTTTTGCCAACGGGAACTTTGTAGAGCGCCCCCAATATGATACCGCACCAACGCCGAAATTATAAGTATATATTTTTATATTCCCTATTTTAGGAAATATCTTTTTAACAGAGAAAACCAAAGTTCTCAAATGTTAAAATTGGTTGGAAATTTAATAGATTTTTCGGCCGCAACAAGCTGTGAACCCTGACATACGCAGACTTCTGCAGAATGTTCTGCAGAATGTTCTGCAGATTTTCTACAGATTTAAAACAAAAATTGAAAATAAACTCAGGATGTTAACACATCTCCACCACAAGCAGAAAAACATTATTATTTTTTATTCTGGATTACCTCTAAACGGAGATTGCTTTTGGCTCAAAACTCCACTTAAAAACCAAAAACGTGTAGGCTTGACTCACGTCTTGAAGAAGCTTCTCCAGGTTCTCCTGCAGCTCAAAGAAGTAGACGGAGGTGATGAGGCCCTCCTGGGATTTGGTCAGGCAGTCTCTGGACAGCTCAGCTATCTGGTGGTGAATGAAGCTGAGGACCCCGTCGGCCAGCGGGAGAACGTTTTCAGGAGAGAAACACTGGATGAACTCGGCGAGCCTGCCCTCCATCTGGGCTGTAGCCTGACGGAGGACAAGAGGGGGGGGCATAAGAGGACAGGAGAAATATGTACTGTACATGCGTATGTTAAGTGTCAGTTCATTATTTTATTCCTATTATATTTTATTCCTATTATTATTTAATGTATTGTATCCTAGTATTTAATTTATATTCTGTGCTGTGTGACTGATTTTGCTGCTATAACACTATAATTTCCCATTTTATTGGGATCAATAAATATCTATCTATCTATCTATCTATCTATCTATGTATCTATCTATCTATGTATCTATGTATCTATCTATCTATGTATGTATCTATCTATCTATCTATGTATCTATCTATCTATCTATCTATGTATCTATCTATCTATCTATCTATCTATGTATCTATGTATCTATGTATCTATCTATCTATCTATGTATCTATCTATCTATCTATCTATGTATCTATCTATCTATGTATCTATCTATCTATGTATGTATCTATCTATCTATCTATGTATCTATCTATCTATCTATCTATGTATCTATGTATCTATCTATCTATGTATGTATCTATCTATCTATGTATCTATCTATCTATCTATCTATCTATCTATGTATCTATCTATCTATCTATCTATGATCTATCTATATCTATCTATCTATCTATCTATCTATCTATCTATCTATGTATCTATCTATCTATCTATCTATCTATCTATCTATCTATCTATCTATGTATCTATCTATCTATCTATCTATCTATGTATCTATCTATCTATCTATGAATCTATCTATCTATCTATCTATCTATGTATCTATCTATCTATCTATCTATGTATCTATCTATCTATCTATCTATCTATCTATCTATCTATCTATCTATCTATCATCTATCTATCTATCTATCTATCTATGAATCTATCTATCTATCTATGAATCTATCTATCTATCTATCTATCTATCTATCTATCTATCTATCTATCTATCTATCTATCTATGCGTCATCATATCAGTAAGACACAATGCCAGAAGGTACAATCATCGGTTCATAATATGAACCCAAATTCACTAATATGTAGGATATTACCACAAATATTCCTGTAATCATACATTGCAACGTCTGTATAATTATCAGCTGGGGCTGCAGCGCGTGCTTGACGTCGCTGTTTGCAGAATGTCATTGTTCAGCAGTGTGGATGCTCACATTAAGCATTGCGTTTGTACATGCAGGACACGGACGTCAGAGGCCCACTAATTGAATTATCATTCCAGCCAGTCACAACCAATCACAGCCATTTCCACATCAGGCGGCCCATTTAAATGTCTGCCTCACACCGCTGCTTCCGGCAAAGCTCGCCTCCACCTTCATGGATTTGGGTGTCATCATAACTACTGTATGTCTGAAATTTGTTTTAATGTCTTGGATTGGGCCTCCTCTAAATTCTGAATCTCAATGGGAAAGGTTAAATAGAAAGTTTTCATGAAAAAAGGGGCAGAGAGAAAGACATGGCGAGAATGGGGAGGGAACGTACATGCGACGGAAAGGAAGTGTTAGAAAAAGACTGAATTTCTTGAGGAGAATAGAAAGTTCAGTTATAGAAACGTATATAACTTTATACAAAGTTCAGAAAGCAATTCATTTGTGGCTCTGCTGCTTTTCAATGCAACGCCTTTAACTTGTGTGTGAACACAAACTCCAAACTTATAATGCCCGATTTCCTAAGGCTCAGTCTTTATCTCTGTGGAAGCGCTCAGCCCATTTCCTTTTGACACCAAACGCAGCCCACAAAGAGAGGGAGGGAGAAAGAGAAAGTCTCTTTTATTTAACTCTGGCAGTATTTCTAAAGTGACTAAAGGGACTAAAGTTAATATTTTCTCTGACAGGGTGAACGTATTTCGACTTGGCAGTGGCACATAATCTTGTTTATCTATGGTTTAGCAGCCCCTAGGGCTCCTTTCCTTTTTGAATGTGTTTGTGTTTTGGTTATTAAAGTGTTTCCTGTGTATTTGTTACGCACACTTCTCTGAACACACTCAATCATAAATTACATCCCCTTTTTATTTCTCTAAAATATGAGCTCTAAATAGGATTAAAACCTTACCGTAGCTTGAAAGATTGGTTTAAGGCTCTGTAGGCTTCAGGATTTGCTCGCTGTTATTTTTATGAAATATGAAATATTATGTGTATCACAAAGCAGCTTTGTGTGTGTGTGTGTGTGTTTGTGTGTTTTTATATGTGTGTGTGTGGGTGTGGGGGGGTAATGTTGTTAAGTTGCTGTAAGTATTGCATTGACCGCTTTCTAACTAAAGTTAATGCAATTATTAACCAATTGTGTGTGTGTGTGTGTGTGCATGTGGTCTTGTTTAAATATATTTGGGGGGTCCAAAAACCAAGAGTCCAGTATACTTGTGGGGTCCCGACTACTTTGACGGGGCCAAAATGCTGGACCCCACAACTTTAAAGGGCTGTTTGAGTGTTAAGACTTGGTTTTAGGATTAGGGTTAGAATTAGGTTATGGTTAGGGTGGGGGTAAGGGTTAAGGTTAGGGTAAGGGGCTAGGGAATGCATTTTGTCAATGGCGGGTCCCCACAAAGATAGTGCCAAGCACTATATATGTGTGTGTGTGTGTGTGTGTGTGTGTGTGTGTGCGCGTGTCTCACCTTTGGAAAGCGCTCTTTGTACACATGGTTCATCATGACTATCTCGTTGTCGTAGCAGGAAGAAGAACGTCCTGGGCTGCGTGGGAAAACAGATCACAGTAAAAAACATTTGGCTTTTTAAAGTTTGTGTCAGTGTAATATCTCTTTTATATAGACCTTAGTGGTCCCCTAATACTGTATCTGAAGTCTCTTTTATATAGACCTTAGTGGTCCCCTAATACTGTATCTGAAGTCTCTTTAATATAGACCTTAGTGGTCCCCTAATACTGTATCTGAAGTCTCTTTTATATAGACCTTAGTGGTCCCCTAATACTGTATCTGAAGTCTCTTTTATATAGACCTTAGTGGTCCCTAATACTGTATCTGAAGTCTCTTTTATATAGACCTTAGTGGTCCCTAATACTGTATCTGAAGTCTCTTTTATATAGACCTTAGTGGTCCCTAATACTGTATCTGAAGTCTCTTTTATATAGACCTTAGTGGTCCCTAATACTGTATCTGAAGTCTCTTTTATATAGACCTTAGTGGTCCCTAATACTGTATCTGAAGTCTCTTTTATATAGACCTTAGTGGTCCCTAATACTGCATCTGAAGTCTCTTTTATATAAAGGCTGGAGGTGTGGCCTTGACCAACGTCCATTTTGCTCGTTTGAAAGCCATGAGGTCTCTCTCTCATGGGTGGACCAAATTCTCTGGGCGGGCAAAGCAAGAAAGGGCAAAGATTCCAGATCAGCCCATCTGAGCTTTCATTTCCTCAAAGGCAGAGCAGGATACCCAGGGCCCGGTTTACACCTATCACCATTTCTAGCCACTGGGGGACCATAGGCAGGCTGGGGGGACTCATGTTAATGTTAAAAAACCTCATAAAGTGACATTTTCATGCCATGGGACCTTTAAACCTGCGTTCTATCTGATTACCAGCAGCTCAAAAGCCTCCACCTTGACCCCCCAATGTCTCTATCCCCACAGGGCAGGTGTCACTCCTCGATGTGAGTCGAGTGCAGATTTGAGTCGTGCATGCGTCATTTTGCGACGACTAGCCTACAAGATGCTCACGAGAGACTTATGTCATGTCAACACAGTAAAGTTGGTTCACTGCTGGCTACAAGTTAGCATCAAACACAACAAAGGCTGTCAGTTGAATGGTGTTTTGAGCTAACGTTAGCAATCAAACAATCATAGATAGCTACAACGTTTCTGAAATGACTGCTAGCTTAGCTAGAAGTTAGCATCAAACACAACTATGGTTGTTACTAGAATGGCGTTTTTGAGCTAAAGTTAGCAATCAAACAATCATAGATAGCTAAAACATTTTTGAAAATGATTCCCATCTTCTGTTATTGTTTAAGTTTGTTATTTCATGGATTTCACAAATCTGCACTGGACTCACATTGGGCCCAGACACAGCCGCTCTGCTGCTGCGCTGGCTACACGCTTCTTTCCTTTCGTAGCTCCTCTCTCTGAGTCCAATGAGGATGTGACATGTCATGTCACATTGTCAACATGCTACATGGATACATGAAGCAGAACATAGTGGCTCACATGTCTAAAGCTTTTTGAAAACTTAAGGCTTTCTTCTTCATAAAACGTGTCGGACATCATCACATTAGTAAGCTACAGGACAAAAAAACATGACCTGCACGAAAGGGAAGAAACATGAATGCTTCATTGTACCCAGCACTTCCGAATGCGTCTCTGTCCCCACACATTTCAAGCCAAACTGACGCCCATGATTGCTAACGTTAGCTAACAGTAGCTACTGGTTTTAATGATAAATGCAACGTTTCATGTGTAAGAGGAATGTGTTATTTCTTCTTTAAAAAGTTAAAAAAATATATATATATATATATATATATATATATATCACTGCAATGTTGAGCTTGTCTTTATATGTCAGTTACAAAGCAGCATCCGGCTTAAGTTTGCTAACATTAGCTAATGTTAGCCACCATAAGTTACTGGTCATAGCAAACCAAGAGAACTGTGGCATTTTGACATAGTCTGACTTTAATGATGACTATTTCTTGATATAAAGTGTTCATTTTAGTTGCTGATTCAATTCAGCAGCAAAAAAAAGCAATAACAAAATTAAGCCGGGGCAACCGCCGTCAATCTTGCTTTGAGAATGTATTTTTTTAAAGAGGCTATGAGATTTTTTTTTGGCAGCCCAAAGCTGCGGTTTAATCTCACGGGTGGTGCTGCTGCTGCTGCTGCTGACCTGAGACTGCGTGAGCGTGGGCGCATGTTGTGGGGGGAGCAGCGGCCCCCGTCGTCATCCGTGATGCTCTCGGTGCTGCCAAAGTGCTTGGATAAGAAGTGGAGCTCGTCCATGGTGGGCTGGAAGGGCAGCTGGTGCAACCGTTCCTGAGAGGAGCTGGAGGACTGGAGCGAGGGAAGAGGAAGAGGAAGAGGAGGGGAGGCAGGGGCAAAAGGGTGGAGGAGGAAGTGGACAAGGGAGGAGGGAGGGTTAGAAGGGCGAGGGGAAGCAGACGGAGAAGTTGGCAGAGTAGGAAGGGAAACAAGAACATTAGAGCAGAAGGAGTTGGACGGATTGAAAAAAAAGTGTCAGTGAATTTAGTTTATCTGTGTCTAACCGAATCGACTAATAGATCAATAATAATAAAAACATTTGGTGCTTAGCCCAGACCTAGAGGGGTTAGGGGCAGCCTCCTCGGGGAAATTTTCTCCAAAATTGTGCTCGTTAAATCCACAAGAGTCTCAGCTTTTAAGTCAGACCTAATTAATGCAATTCAAGTTTATGAGCCCCAGTATGTACAAATGTTAGGCTAAAATACACCATTTTAGAATAAGCAAAATAACACATTTAAAACGGCATGGGATTATCATAAAGTGGGCATGTCTGTTAACGGGAGACTCGTGGGTAACCACAGAACCAGTTTTCATTCAGATATCTTGAGGTCAGAGGTCAAGAGACCCCTTTGACAATGGCCATGCGTGTTTCTCCCTCGCCAAAATTGAACATAAGTTTGGAGCGTTATTTAGCTCCCTTCCCAAATATTTAGCATAGATTCCTGACACTAATGTACTGCTCTAGCTTTAAAACAGAACCCTTTTCAGCGTCTGATTATTTACATGGAGTCTGGTGGAGATATGCTGCTCTATACAGGCTAAAATCACTGATTATTTACATGGAGTCTGGTGGAGTCTGGTATACACGAAAATATGATTATTTACATGGAGTCTATGGACATATGCTGCTCTAATCACTAAAATCACTGATTATTTACATGGAGTCTGGTGGGTTTAGCCTATACACGCTAAAATCACTGATTATTTACATGGAGTCTGGTGGACATTTATATGTTTTAAAATGATCTTGGAATATGCTTTAACAGAAAATCATTGATTATTTACATGGAGTCCTCCTATACAAATCCTTTCCAAAATCACTGTTACATGGAGTCTGGTGGAGACACTATAGAAAATCACTGATTATTTACATGAGTCTGTCAGCAGCAAAACGAGCACTTTTGATGTTTTAAAAAATGACAAATCTTTAACAGAAATCAGCCTCCCATTAAATCTTTCCATTGTTATCAGACACTTGAATTTCTGAGTCTGTCAGCAGCAAAACGAGCACTTTATGACTGCAAGCTGGACAATTCTCCCATTAACTTCCATTGTTTGTTTCTCTGCTGCCGACTACTGCATACTGCATCAATGTCAAAGGAAAATCTTTCCTCAATAGTTTATATTGTATCCGATACTCAGCTCTAGGTCTAGTGTCCCCGTTTTAAGTTTTACAAAAATTAAAAACATGACGTGTTTTGGAGGTATTTATGCTTCTGAGCTGAAAATGTCCCCGGATTTTGTCTGAGACATCTGGTCCCCTTAGTTTACTGGGGCTTTACTATTTTTATCTTGTAAAATGCAGTTTTGGGTTAGAAAATTAAACAAATACAAATATTAAAGGTGATAACGAGATGTTTTTATATAAGCTTGAAATAAATAGAGGGAATTATGATAATTACAAAAACTGCATTTGTTGTTGCAATTTCTAAAATTTTATTAAAATATAGATTTATTGTATATATATATATATAAATAAATATATAAAATAAATAAATATATAAAGACAAAATACACTATACATATATATAGTGTATGATAGTGTATTATATATTATATATACAGTATACACAAATATTTGTATTTTGCCATGTACTTCTTTAATATTTGTCGTAGTACAAAGGTTGTACACAATAACCATGTCCTCTGTCAGTCAGTGTCTGTAAAGATGTCCAAAATGGGTTTTCCACTTGGAGATATTTTTCTTGCATCATAAAGTGCATTTCATATGTTTGTTATTACATTATGGGTTCATTGTTATTGTTACAGAGTAAGCTCAGTTGTTTCAATTTCAGCAGCAGAATAGAAATGGTGGTAACAGTGGGCCAAGCGAGGGCCATATGTATAGCACATTTCCTACACAAAGCAGAATTTCAATTGGGGGGCCCTGTGGCCCAGTAGAGCTTCATGCCTAGCAACGGCCCTGGAAACCACCGATAGCAAACTGAGACTTTAAATGTTAATGAAAGAGTCCAGTGAGAGTCGGGCCAGACCCATTAATCTGTCTCCCAGACAAACCTCGCCTCGCCTCCTCATTCTTCATCGGAGCAATGACACCTGGACCGCCTTAGTTAACCCAAAAGATCGATCGGTGATTAATCACAGGTGACAGACGAACTGACAACAGTCCAACTTAAAAGGCTGGGATGGAACGAGAGCAGTAGAAAAACACAGACATGCTTGAACCAGACAGATTGTATTGCGTTTGCACTACCTATCCATCCATTTCTCTAACCACTGTCTTGGTAAGTGATCTAATGTTCTGTGTGAAAATGTTTTGGATTATTATTTTAACCCTCCTGTTGTCCTTGGTACAAATTTGACCCATTTTTGACCAGTTTCTCCATCAGAAATGTGGGTTTCTTTCAACAGATTTGTCAAAAAATGAACGTGGATGGTTCCATACAATACTCTTCAAAAATAAAATAATTTAAATAATGATCAGTTCACTACTTTCATTGAATTTGGGTGTTTTATAGCATTTGAAAATAAAGAGATTAAAGAAATTGTGAAAGAAGTGACAAAAATTTCGGACAAAACGTGGGGGAAAAACAACAAAAACTTCAAAAGAAGGGCAGAAAAAAATTGACAAAAATATAGGAAAAAGTGACAAAGTGTCAAAAAAAATATTTTCATTGTAAATTTTGACCGAGAAAAACAAAAAGGCACGTGGTTGATGGGAAAAGGGTTGAAAGGAGCAGGAAGTGAAGAGCAGAGCTGAAGGAAGCTCAGTCTCATTAATCAAAGTCAGGCATTCATTTCAATGAAATATCTTCACGTTTCTAATTATAGAAGCTGGTGAAATTACACTGGAGCAGAATGTGATCGATCTCTCCCTCTCATTCCACCGGCCTGGCACTCGTCACTTTCCCCTTTCTGTCCTCCTCCCTCCATCCATCCAACCCTCCATCCATCTATCCATCTCACCATCCATCCATCTAATCCCTCCATCCATCCATCTCACCATCCATCCATCCATCCATCCATCCATCCATCTAACCCTCCATCCATCCATCTCACCATCTCACCGTCCATCCATCCATCCCTCCATCCATCCAACCCTCCATCCATCCTTCTACCCCTCCATCCATCCATCTAACCCTCCATCAATCCATCTGTGGACCCCAACAGAATTGCCATTACCTAGAATTCCTCATCCATCCACTATAGCTCCCGAGAGGATCACCTGGGCCGACCATGGAGACTCCATCCGCATCTCTTTCCTGCATCTGTGTCTACTCCATCCATCCAACCCCCAACAAACCATCTACCCCATTGTGCGTCCATCCACCTGGCCCTCCATCCATCCATCTCACAAGGTCCATCCATCCATCTCCTTACAGGAGAGGAAAAAGAAACGCCATCCTTCGGAAAAAACATCTATCCAGTTTATAAGGGAGGGGGGAAAGCCATCAACCACAGCTAGAACAAGAACCAGTCTTCTACAAAAGGCCCAATCATGGGAAATGAAGGTCCCTCCATCCATCCATCTAAACCCTCCATCCATCCATCTAAAAAAAGATCCCTTCCATCCAGTCCATGGGAAGAGGGGTGTAACCCTTTGAAAGGAAGAGCTCCAAATCCAAGACCCTGCATGACTCAGGGGGATCCATTTAACCCTCCATCCACCTACCCTCCATCCATCCATTCACCCATCTAACCCTACACCCACCTAACCCTGGTGGGATGGGGGAGGCAGCGGAAAGAGCTTCTTGCTGGTTATGGAACAGGAGGGAGGAGTTGAAGCTTGTATCATGATGGGCAGTGACGCCAACAGAATTGCTGTCATTACCACCTTAGAATCAACCCCTCATGGGGGCGGTGGATGAAAATAAGAAGCACTTTCGGATAGCTTTAAAGCAGCAGGATGTAGAATTTCTAACAAAAACACCAGAATTTGAAGTAGAGTGAGACCTCTTCCTGCAGCTCTCCCACTGCCCTCTCTGTTTAGCCCCTCCCATCCAGAAAGCACGGGCCCGCTCCAGCTTCTCCTCGTTCAGATAGCAGCGATATGAGAGGAAACGTAAACACGGCAGACGAGCCGGGGCTCGTGCTAGGCTAAAGGCTTCGTTCCTCTATATGCTATCTATAGATACACTACAACTACATTATGCTGAAAGATTGTTATGAATTCCTGCCCAACAACACCAAAGATAAACTGCCTCCCCCCAACTTTAAAATGACCAATTATCAATGTAAAAGTGGATTTCAAAAACTGAATTTTCAATAAGTTCAAGATCAAGTTTGTATTCGTTTAACATTCAGTGCTTTTTTAAGTTATTTGATATTTCTAATGTTGACATTTTCAGCGCTTATTTCGACGGCCCATTTTTTGTGATAAAACAACTAAAAACAGGTCAAATTTGACCCGAGGACAACATGAAGGATAATGTGGGTATATACTTTTTAAACAAATCAGTTTTCTGGGGTTTAGAGCTGCAAAGATTAATCGATTAGTTGTCAACTATTACATTTATCAGCAACTATTTTGATAATTGATTAATAGTTTTTGAGTAATTTCTTATGAAAGAAATTCCAAATTCTCTGACTTCAGCTTCTTAAATGTGAATATTTTCTATTTTCTTCAGTCCTCTGTGACAGTAAACTGAATATATTTAAGTTATGGACAAACAAAGACATTTGCGGATATGATTATGGACTTTAGAATCCACTTAAAATGAATCGATTAATCTAGAAAATATTCAACAGATTAATCCACAATGAAAATAAGCTTTAGTTGCAGCCCTACTGGGATTCATTTGTCATTTGAGCTATTTCCCAGGTTGGGATTCTTTATTTATGCGATGGGCAGGTATTTACCGTCGAGCTGGGAGTGTTGGTGCCATATCCAGAAGACGGCAAAGACGCCAAAGACCACCGTCGTCCGTCCGCTCTGCAGAGAACACAAATGTTAACATCACTTAAAAACCAGATTCATACATTTTGTCATGAAACCCCAGATCATATTAGCTTGCCTGTCTGGAGTCTTTAATATCCCAAATCCTGAAAAACGACAACCCTTGCAAACTATTTTTCACATGCTATGTGGATATGTTTCAATTTCAGCTGCACAGACCGATGACTTATAACACAGCTGGTTCGTCCCAGGGGTCTTTCTTAGGGAAGAGGGCACAGAAGACTTAATCATATGTCTTCTGTGTGCCTCAATCGCACAGTGACAGGCAGGCAGAGGGATTTGATGAATGAAGAGAGAGGATTTACACTCCCAGCACTGGGTGTCTAACTGTCTGGGGAGAAACAGAGCAACACAACGGCCCTCCTCGCATACATCTCTAACCCTAACTCTAGAACACATGAGGGGAAAGGCTGCTCCTTGTTGATGTATCCAAACTACAGCCGGATGCACAGCGTAAACGGAGAAAGACATTATTCGTAGATAACCGACAAAGTGTAGTCACAGTGTCACCAGAGCAGCTTGAATAAACACAGAGACACTGGGAATTTAACCCTCCTGGTGTCTTTGGGTCAAATTTGACCCCTTTCCAAAAAGTTTCTATATCAGAAATTTGGGTTTCTTTCAAACAAATTTTCCAAAAAAGTGACGTGGATGGATCCCAACAGCGCTCCTCACAAGTTAAATAAATAATCATTTCATTACTTTCCTTGAATTTATGTGTTTTTCGTCAATTTTATAGCATTTGGAGAAAAAACAATTGGTAAAAGAACTTTAAAAACAAGTGTAAAAAAAGAGAGAAAAATGTCAAAAGTGACTAAAATGTGAACAAAGGTCAAATAAAGTTACAAAAATGTGGCTGAAATTTGACCCAAAGACAACATGAGGGTTAGCCAAACAAATATATTTTTAACTTTTCTTTTCCTAACTAGGCTACTTCATTACAGCTCCTCTGGTTTGTTTCGCACCGGTCCGTTTGTCTACTATGTCTCAGCGTAGCTTGTAATCAATACCACGCACGCTAGACACGTAGCCAATGGTTGTATGACCTGTCACGACATAGTGCTCATGGGAAATGTAGGATTAGTACCACAAGCACAACTGATTTGTTGCAATGTTTTTGCAGCCGGCCGTTTCGAACAGACGCGGTGTTGATTGCTTCATTCATGACATCGTAACTTTACAATGCTATATTCAATTTAAAGCCCTGGCAGTAATATTTATGAAGCAGTGACCTTCTGGAGGAGGCGAAGGAGAAGTGTGCAGGGTTGCTGGGTGAGAAGTTCCGCGGGCTGTCCAGAGGGCTGCTTCCTGTTGGGACAAGACACGCACAGAGGATGAGACAATTATGCTGCTTCTACAGTGGGACAATTCATAATCACTGGGTAGGGTTTAAGGGGTAAAAGGGTGTGAAATGAATGTTAATTTTTAGACTGATGACTGCTTTGTAGCCGCAGCTTTTTATGTAGTCTGCATTGTTCTATAAAAGAAAATTTGGTTTTGATTTAAGGTGCCGTAGGTTAAATTGCGAAGATCCAGGACTTAGCTAAAAAAGACAAAACGGTCTCCTAAGCCCCTCCCCCCACGAGGGAGAACGAATGCATGTGCATGAGCAGAGATTGACATGCAGTTAGACACAATAACCCCACCCCCCCACCCCACCGGCCCTGATTGGTGCATCTGAACAGGGAGCGGTACAGGCTGTAGGTGGAGCCAGAGGAAACATATTGTTTTTTAAATGACCTGCTTCATGTAGTTCTACTCGAACATAGGGTCTGTTTTAGCAAATATGACAGAAAGTTAGAAAGTCTTACCTACGGCACCTTTAATAAACTGAGAGATTTGATTGTGGGCTTTTTGCATATATACGACTGAATCAAGCCAGGTAATTATATAACAAGGGAGCATGATGTTTTATCTGCACAACCCTTCAGGTATCAGTGTTGGGGATCAGAGAGTATGTGACTGTGACACCCAAACCAACAACATATACGCAAAGGCCCCTTAACCTTTACTTTTTTGGTGCTTTTCCCTTTATTTTACGGACAGAGGATAGACATGAAAGAGGAGAGATGGGGGGATGACACGCAGCAAAGGGCCACAGGTTGGATTTGAACCTGGGCCGCTGCAGGACCCAGGAGTGAGAATGTGTTGGTTGCTTACTATACGTACCGATGTGTCCGGGAAGGGGGAGAGGGGAGTGGGGCCGAGGCAGCGTGGGAGACGTGGTGGTCAGGATTAGACTTTTCCTGTTGCTCGTACGGCAACTGTAAAGAAAAAGAGAGAGAGATATATTCATGTAAACATGAGAGGATCCAGCAATCACGGTATCGAGGTGAGCACAGCATTTATAAGACCGCTGTTGGAAAACTACCACATAACCTTTCAGAACTGCTTTGTCACCTTATCAGACACTCTGCCTTTACTTCATGTTACACAAGCTCGGTCTGAACGTTTTAATTCGAGTGCACCTGACTCCTGGAACAAAATACAGCACCTCCTTAAAAAAAAATAAACTCACCTTTTAAAGATGTTAGAAATCTGGTTTCTAAATGTCCAAACTTCTACTTGTAATGGCTTAACATGGTTGCATTTTTCTTTCATATCCTAATTAAATTATTTTCCCATTCAGAAAGGTGTAGTAGCTTGTTTTGTTTCTTTCTTTTTGGATTACTTTGGCGTTGTAATTGACTGGATGTCATTGTAAATGAGGGACGCCCCTCCATGATGTCTCGATGCAAAAATAAATTAAAAGCTTGGATGAAAAAATGAATGAAATCTGTGTCTCTATGCACGGATATGTGCACACTGTAGCAGCGATAAGGAGAAATCAATTTCCTCAGTCATCCATCCTTGTCTGCCTCATCTCAGCAAAGATAAAAAATGAGAAAGGAGAGTGGAGCCAAATGAGGCAAAGTTAGACAGAAAAGTGTCGACAAGCGGTGGAGAAAAGACAGGATAGATGAGAATGATACAAAAAGGCAAACATCCACCTTTCCGTGACCTCGGCTAATTATGTTTTGGCCACTTTAAAGCAGAGTCACACACTGAGTCACCTCTAATCTGCCTGTGGGCTCCACTTCACACTGCTCACGATATTACTGCATCCAGCCGACACTCCATTATGGAGTAAATTGAGCAAAAGCTTTTTGTATTCCTTTTGCTTTTTTGTCTGCGATGTTCTTAGTTTTGTCAGAACGCTCACACAGAGGCAACGGAGCAGTTTAACCATTCAATTCAATTTTATGTTATTTACAGTATTAAAGCTGCAAGCAGCGTTGGACGGGCTCTCGCTCATCTGTGTGTGTCGGGGTTACTGGCGGACGCCGCTCCTTGCGACAGTGCATTTGCGCGGCACTCAGACACTGCAAATCGAATGAAAAGGGAACTCCCTGCTCAGTTCAAAGATACCTCACACAATAAGTTACATCAAACATAATCATAAGGGGCAGGAGGACAAATCATCACCAATTCAAAAAGAACTCTCCGTTGAGTTCAATGATACCTCACACAAGACTCTACCTTAAACAGTTCAAATGTTATGAAAGGGGGCGTGGTTAACGTATAGGGGCCGGCTCAGTATCGCATGAAGATCACACATTATAAGTTTCATGTAAATCGGATGATGTTTGTCTTTAAGGCGGTTTTCCTGTTGCCAGTGGGGGGGCATGGACCTTTGTCAATCATGAGAAATTTCAGCAAGATAAGACAACGTACACTCAAGTTACAACAACATCGATAAGTGCTCAAAATGGCCGTCTTTTCATAATTTTTATCGTTGAGGTCTTTAGTTGACACAGACCAAATTTGAAGTTGATCGGATAAAATATCTCAGAGTAGTTTGTTAAAGTATAGCATGTATAGTTTTGGGCCCACTTCCTGTTGCCACTCAGGGTTAGAGTCTTATGAGTCATGAAAAGTTTCGAGCCAATTAAACAATGTACCCTAAAGTCACACCCACTTCCTATTTCGATGGCACAAAATGGCCGCCCCGGACACAGCCATGTCCTATGACAAAAGGTTTTTCTTAAAAAAAAAAAAAAATTAATCTTTAACGTCTTAAGATGACACAGACCAAATCTGAAGTTGATCAGATGAAATCTCTAGAAGGAGTTTGTTAAAGTACAACATGTGGAAATGGCCAAAATCTCAAACGTTCAATTCAAAATGGCGGACTTTCTGTTGGGTTCAGGGTATGGTGCCAATGACGTTTTTTGTACGTCTTAACATGCTACATATGTGTACCGCAGACCCCTTTGTTAGTCTATGTTAAAAATCATATTTTATTTCTCAGCAATGTCAATATTTTAAGTTTTGACAGCAGTGAGCGATTTTTGTGTGCCTACCAGACTTGATGTGCCAATTTTGGTGAGTTTGTAAGTATGTTAAGCCCCTCAACAAGGTGACTTGTTTGCCGGAAGAAAGGAAAGGAAAGGAATCCTCTCTTCAGTTCAATGGGCCTTTGCAGGGGGCTGGATGGTAAAGTTGGTGGACAGTCATTTTCAGGTCTCTCAGAGATGCTCAATTGGGTTTAAGATAGGGCTCTGGTCTGGGCCATTCAAGAACACCTACAGAGTTGATGTGAAGCCACTCCTGTTGGCTGGCACAGGGGACTGTTTTTCTTAATGGAAAACCAAAAGTCTGAGGTCCAGAGCACTAAAAGTTTTCGAGGATAGTTGAGCAGGTACCATGCAATGGAAAACGCCATTATTTGTTATATAAAAAATTATAACAAATGACCACCATGCTTTGTTGAGTGGAGGACAGGTGATGAGCAGTGCCTGGTTTTCCCGGTCCCTAACATCACCTCTGCTTTAAATTAAAGGCCAAAAAAGGTCTTTACATCTGGTCTCATCAGACCAGAGGATTTTATTTATCCCATCTTGGAAACAAATCTTCAGGTGTTTTTTAGCAAACTCCATGCGGGCTTTCATGTGTCTTGCACTGAGGAGAGTACAACCAGGCTTCCCAATAAAAGGCCATAACAAAACTTCATGGTGGATTGCTGCAGTAAAATGACTTACAATAAATTTCACCCAAACCCGACTGCATCTCTGGAGAACCACAGTGACCATTGGGTTTTCATTTTCTAACTTCACCAATGCTCTTCTCCCCGATCAGATTTATAACTAGCCTTAGGAAGGGTTCTGGTCGATCACAAAGCCTTCCATTTGAGGATTATGGTTGTGCTTTAAACCTTAAGTGCAGGTCTTTTTTTGTAACCTTGACCAGTTGTGCCATTTCACAATTCTGTCTCTGGATCAGGCAGTTCCTTTGACCATGATTCTCATTTGCTCTGACACCTGTGAGCTTTCTTATATAGACAGGTGTGTGGCTTTCCTAATCAAGTCCAATCAGTATAATCAAACACAGTGGACTCCAATGAAGGTGTAGAACCATCTCAAGGATGATCAGAAGAAATAGACAGCACCTGAGAGTTACATATGAGGGTCACGAAAGGGTCTGAATACATATGACCATGTGATATTTCAGTTTTTGCCAAAAATTTCTAAATTTCTGTTTTTTTCTGTCAAGATGGGTTGCTGAGTGTACAACCTTTAAAAATGAACTGTTTTGGAAAAAGGCTGCAATGAAACAAAGAGTGAAAAAATTTGGGGTCTGAATACTTTCCCAAACTGTATGTAGGTTAGTCTATGTTAAACATACTGCAGGGGCTCAATATTTTAAGTTTTGTAGCTAGTGAGCGATTTTTGTGCGCCTACCAGACTTGATGTGCCAATTTTGGTGAGTTTGTAAGTATGTTAATGAATTGTTTGCTAAGAAAAAAAAGGAAAAATTCGGACCGCCAAACATGGGCCTTTGCCGCTGTCGGGGCTCGGGCCCTAACAAGAGTTATCTCAAGACACTTTACAGATAGAGTAGGTCTGGATCGCACTCTATTCACGGAGGTGATACTAAAAGTACCTGTTGGCTGGCACAGGGGACTGTTTTTCATAATGGAAAACCAAAAAAGCCGAGTAGAGTCGAGGCGAGTTGAGCAGGTACCATGCAATGGAAAAACGCCATTATTTGTTATATACAGTATTATAACAAATGACCTATGGGAGCGTTTTTCAGTGGAGGACAATCTCACCTTTAACCCGGTCCCTAACTTCACCTCTGCTTTAAAGTTGGACATGATGCCAGATCACAAAGGTCTTTACACCTGTGCAACATCAGCCGAGATTTATCCTGCACTGAGGAAACAAATCTGGTTTATTGGCTGTTGAGAGTACAACCAGCAGCCAAGCTACCCAATAAAAGTATAACAAGAACTTCATATTCCCACCTAAAATATTACAATCAATTCACAAAACAGAGTGAGAACCATCACATCTACCTGTTTTCATTATTCTAACCGCACACAGGATGTCCTGATCAATCAGATCTATAACTAGCCTTATAGATATTGATCACATAAGCCAATAGGTTGAGTTTAACATGCAGGTCTGATAACTGCTGTTGTGCCATTTCACATTGTTAGGCTGGATCAATAATATCCTGACCTTGTTCTATAACCTAAAAGATTTTGTTGTCCCTGTGCCACTCCCCCTGCCCCCCAGCTGATCCCAGTCACATCAATGATGTGTATGGCTCAGTGTGTATCCAACAGAGCGGCACTGCCTTTCATTACTTCAGGAGTAAGCAACCTTTAAACAATCTGTCTGTGATGGTCCGTTGCATATTGTGGGCCAATGTTACCAGAGGGTATTGGCATTTATAATGGCCGGTTAAAAAATAAAATCATCAGAAACAATAAATGATTCTGATGAATGAATATCTAAAAAAAACCAAAAAAACGGACCCCCAAACATGTTGAGCGTTGGTGTTGCATAGTCTGTCCACCAGAGGACGCTCTACAACGTCCCTGTTAGTGATGGCGTTGCATAGTCTGTCCACCAGAGGACGCTCTACAACAACCCTGTTAGTGATGGCGTTGCATAGTCTGTCCACCAGAGGACGCTCTACAACGTCCCTGTTAGTGATGGCGTTGCATAGTCTGTCCACCAGAGGACGCTCTACAACGTCCCTGTTAGTGATGGTGTTGCATAGTCTGTCCACCAGAGGACGCTCTACAACGTCCCTGTTAGTGATGGTGTTGCATAGTCTGTCCACCAGAGGACGCTCTACAACGTCTGTTAGTGATGGCGTTGCATAGTCTGTCCACCAGAGGACGCTCTACAACGTTCCTGTTAGTGTTGGTGTTGCATAGTCTGTCCACCAGAGGACGCTCTACAACGTCCCTGTTAGTGATGGCGTTGCATAGTCTGTCCACCAGAGGACGCTCTACAATGTCCCTGTTAGTGATGGCGTTGCATAGTTTGTCCACCAGAGGACGCTCTACAACGTCCCTGTTAGTGATGGCGTTGCATAGTCTGTCCACCAGAGGACGCTCTACAACGTCCTTGTTAGTGATGGTGTTGCATAGTCTGTCCACCAGAGGACGCTCTACAACGTCCCTGTTAGTGATGGCGTTGCATAGTCTGTCCACCAGAGGACACTCTACAGCGTCCCTGTTGGCAACACTGATTTTTTTTTTTGTTAATATGTTTTTGTTCAAAGGACTTTAAGTTTCATATCTTAAGTTTGTATTTTTATACATTTTATTTATTTATTTATATTTTGATGTTCCTCGGTTCTGTTGTGACAATAAAACAAATTATCATATTGTTTTAGTGAGAACTCATAAATAACTACAAATAACTAATGTTATGGAAATCTGTTTATGTTTTGTAATGCGTTTCTGGATTTTAAAAAATATATATATATATCGGCCTACCGGCATATCGGATTTTTAATTAATCAAATATCTGTATCGGCCTTAAAAATCCTTTATCGGTCGGGCTCTAGTCTGGAGCCACAAAACATATTTGGGCCTTATAATGAAGGTCTTTCATCGGAAGCCCTATCGTCACACCACTGTGCAGTAGGGCTGAACATTTAATCACAATTTGATCAAAATCGCAATACGGACTAGTGCAATATCCAAATCGTAGAGGGGCGCAATATTTATCAAAGGTAAATATGTGTTTAACTATTCTGGTATATTAAGTATTGTGGCGCTGCAGAGACGTCCTGGACTACAGAAAACATCTTTGTTTGTTACAGATCCTCGCATAAATCACACTATAATCATTTTTATTTTTGTTAAGATTTAATATTAGTCAATGAAAATGCGAATAATGATACAAACATGATCATTCCCTCCAATATCGTGAATCATATCGCAATCGCAATATCAGTCAAAATTAATCGCAATTAGATATTTTCCTCATATCGTGCAGCCCTACTTACTGTGCAGTAAAGACTGACACCACAGATACATTGTGGGATAGGAGGGGAAAAAAATAGGGATTGACCAATTAATAATAACAATAATGATAATATTGTATACTTTATTAATCCTGCAAGGGGAAATTACAATGTTTTCATTATTATTCATTATTATTCATTATTGTCTCGCCAATGATGTGTGAATGTTGTCACGCGACATGTTCATTTTGGTTTAAAAAGGAACCGAAACGGCTGAAATATGCTACAATGTGTAGTTTTTTGCTCTTGGTCCGGACCAAATGAGCCAAACTACAGATGTGAAAGCGCTAGGCCTACGGCAATAATAAATTAAATTTAAAATGTTAAGAAAAATAACCTTTATTCATTCACATATAACTTATTGTCAAAGCCACAGGAGAGCCACGGCGGCTCCGGAGCCGCAGGTCGCCTGCCCCTGTCCCAGAAAGATAGACCAAGGAGCAGGACTGTTTAATGGATTCTCAGTGCTGCAGGAAATCAATGGAGGCTGGATGTAAACACTCACATACACGCAGAGCGTGGCCTTGGATTTCTCCTGTAGCGCTGTCACTTTCCCTGCTATTTATGAACATGTACGCTGGGCTCAACTGGCATGTATTAACTTCGGCATCCAGCAAGTAAGCTGCCGTGGATGCAGAGTCCAAATTTCAGAGCGATGCCCGGCGGGTGTTTCTTGCTGGATGGTCATTCGAGATCAAGGAGAGGGGAGGGAGGGGGAGAGGAAAAGGAGAGGGAGAGATGCACTCCACTGCACTCAGTGATTCTGGATTGTACGTGCTGTTGCCGAGGGATGCTGGAGGTGTGGAGGACATGTGCAGAAAGATATAGGGGGGTAGCTGGTGCAACTGAGACATGAAAGCGAGATGAGGGAAGGTAAATGTTTAGGGGGACGGGGTGACTGCAAGTTCAGTTGGGGAAAAAAGAGAGAGAGAGAGAGAAACAAGGAGTAGAGATGCAGGTTAAATACACTCTCAGTGGTGCTCATCACACATACAGGCGCAAGGTAAACATGACCCAGTTTCTTTCCATTGTTACACAGAGACACAGACACACACACACACACACACACACACACACACACACGTGCATACAACATACAGTAGGCATCGAACCGTGCACGTATGTGTGTGTGTCACTGTGCATTGTTCAGGCAAATCCCAGTCTCTTCTTTTAATTTCTCATTCTTGTCCTTTGTCTGTTTCAATCTCAGCTGTTTCCACACAAGCGCCATTATTATCACCTTCACTCGCTTAGGTGTCCACCTTAAATGCTGTTGCTCAGGCATGCTAACGCGCACACACACACACACACACACACACACACACACACACACACACACACACACACACACACACACACACACACACACACACACACACACGGCTCTAAAAAGCCAGACACACAGGAGCCTTCATCCTCTGCATGTTCATACTCCTCCCTCTACTTACTGTAACAGGAGGGGCACCATTAATATTGATCCAACCACATCTGCCCGTTCACATAACACCTCACAAATGTAGCCGTGATGCACAAAGTCAAAGAGAAAGTAGATCTGAGGCCGAGAGGAGGAGGGATTGGTGCACACACAGAGACAGATAAGAAACAGAAAGTGAGGGGTGAAGCAAGAGCACTTCAGAGAGAGAAGGGTGGAGGAGGAGGAGGGAACTGCTGGTGAGGAGTCAGGGAAGTGTTTACCTCTCCAGCATGAGGAGAGCGTTGAATCGATGGGAGTTAGAAATGATAGCGGTGAGTAAATCGGTGAAGATGTTGGTGGAAAAAATGAAATGGGACTTTTCAGTGAAGAAACAAAGGAGGAGAAATGCATTAGGAATCAAACACGTTTTTCTTTTAGAGTATGTATCTCTGTGGTGAAGTTTTATAGTAGCATGAATAGACTGGAGCACTTTAAACCAGAGTAAATTTTTGTTTGGCGTCTATGACCCTGGAGGGGATTGGGGGAGGAGGGAGCCATGGTCACATGGCAGCTTGTTGTTTGATAAGAGCATTAAAATGAAAAAAATAATGGGACAAAAAGAAATCAAGGAACATTTAGAATAGATAAAAATGTGTGATTAATTGTCATGATAAACACAGTAAATATTTTCATTGTTTGACAGCACTAAATATATAAATATATATTGAATGGGGTTTTGAAAATTTGGGCAGCCCAATCAAAAATTGTAAACTGTTTTTAAAATGAAGCCAAAAAATTTGGAAAAATTTGTAAAAGGCCTCAAAACTAGATTAGACATCCATGGATGTCCTAACAAACCCTGGTGTGCAGGACATGTTCCAGCTCAACATCTTAAACCTCTGCTTCCAAAACCCTTTGCAACCTACCACTTTCGTCAGATCACAGGGAGTGACAGTTAGTGCTGCTGGAGCCTGTGTCCTAAATTTTGGATTTTGCACGTCCTGATTATTCTTTGTCTGTCACAGTTCTGTGAACCTGAATAAGCCAGTTCCATAACTCTATCCACACTGGATCTCTGGATTAGGACAAGGCCCTCAACTGAAACTAATGGGAGATGTATAACACATACTCTGTACCCCGGATTCCCGCTGGATTTTGGACTTGGCTTTTCCCTACTGCATCCCTTGGACACTGGAATAATAAACCTGTTAAACTATCATTCTTGTCTCTGTATTGTCTGCATTTTGGTTCAACCTTGTTCCACACATAACACAGTATTAGAAAATCACACAAGACTGTGATTTAATTAAATAAGTATAAAGAAGACAGTAAAAAAAGTAATTAACTAAAATTTTGAATCAGCTACTATTCACTTTTACTTGACTAGATTTTTATACCGGTAATTTGAGTTTTGCAACAAATAGCATACAAGATGCTAAAGAGAGACTTCTGTAATGTCAATACAGTAAAAATGGAGATCTTTAACCAAGTTGGTTCACTGCTGGCTACAAGTTAGCATCAAACACAACAAAGGCTGTCAGTTGAATGGTGTTTTGAGCTAACATTAGCAATCAAACAATCATAGGAAAACGTTTTTAAAATGATTTCCATCTTCTGTTATTGTTTGTAATTAGAAAAGTTTATGATTTCATGGATTTAACAAATCCCAGTATGACATGTTGTAAACAGTTTAAATCTGAGCATCCATCTACATCTGCACTCCACTTACACTGGGGAGTGACAGTAGTGCTGCTCAGGAGCCTGTGTCCTCAAATGGGTTTTTCCTGTAAGACGTAGACGGCGGAGGATCAAACGGAATAAGAGTCCCATAACTCTAAGAGGAAGGGGAAGACAAGGCCCTTAACTGAAAGCTAATGGGAGATGTATAAGTACAAGCTACCCAGCACTTCTGCAGGGAAAAGCTGCAGCACTTAGAAGAAAAGATTCTCCAGTCTGACTCAGCTGGCATGGCCTCACACTGACCTCCTTTTGGTTAGCACAGTATTGCTTATATGAAGTGTAATGGCTTATTTAGTTACAGAGGAGGAGTATTTATTAGCAGAAGACGTGGAAACTGTGTGACTCACACACACACTGCACACTGCACCTGAGCCTAACCACCTGAGGGAAACACAAAATATGTCCTTTCTGAAGTTATTGCATCTATAAGAGCCTCCCAGCTTCCCTTTAGCATCCAACCAATTCAACCTTAGTCCTCTAACCCTTCCAAGCTTTTCATTCTCGCCCCATGCATGGGATTTACCCCTTTCTGGAGGTATTTTAATACTAGAAGTAAAGCGCTGTAACGTGAACAGTATAATGCAAGATCCGATCAAATCCCAGCAGCAGTTGCTGGTTGTAACTTAGCATTCCAGAGTCTGGGGCCAGTCTGACATGACCAGCAGGTGACTCATTCCACAGTCTCTGGGCAACAGGCACCGCCAGATGACGGTCCTTTTAGGGGCTGCGTAGGTGGAGTTTAGCCAAAAAAAGTGACCGTCATGCAGCAATGACAGTTAGGTTTAGCCACCAAAACTCTAGGTTTAAGGAAAAAGATCAGGGTTTGGATTAAGACATTCCCAATTCCACAGTCTCGGGGCCTGGGTGAAAGTGACATTCAATCAATCAATCAATCAAACTTTATTTCTAAGGTTTCTAAATTTGGGGGCCAGTCTGACATGAAGAGGCAACTCATTCCACAGTCTCGGGGCCGGTCTGACATGAAGAGGTAACTCATTCCACAGTCTCGGGGCCAGTCTGACATGAAGAGGCAACTCATTCCACAGTCTCGGGGCCAGTCTGACATGAAGAGGCATCTCATTCCACAGTCTCGGGGCCAGTCTGACATGAAGAGGCAACTCATTCCACAGTCTCGGGGGCTGCGGCTGAGAAAGCCCGATCTCCTCTGCTCTTAAAGTCGCAATTTAGGGACAACAAGAAGAGACTGGTTCTGCAGACCTTAATGACCTTGAAGGAGCATGTGGCTTCAACAGCTCAGTGATGTAGACTGGAGCTAGTCCATGAAGGGCTTTAAAAACAAACAATAAAATCTTAAAATCAATCCTAAAATTAACAGGGAGCCAGTGAAGAGAGGCAAGAACAGGGGTGATGTGATCTCGCTTACGAGTTCCAATAAGGAGACGAGCGGCAGCATTTTGAACCAGTTGTAGTCGAGAGAGGGAGGCCTGGCTGACACGTCTGGCTAAGAAGCCTAAGTTGAAAGAAACTTGCTTTCACAACATAATTTATCTGCTTCTCCATTTTAAAATCACAATCCATTTTTCTCCATTTTCTCTGCTCTCCGGCTTGAAAGTGCTGCGTTTTTATGTCGACACCACGTTGTGCTATTTCATACTACTGAAGTACACGAATAAGTACAAAACTAAGTGCATGGCTGGCTCGGTGTCTCTTTATCCACGTTATTGGGAAAGTGGGATTTAATTCTTGCATGTTTTGTTTTGTTGTGTATGATCAAGAAACACCCACCCTCTGCTTTCTTCACCAATCGCACGCAAATGAATGGTTACGCCCGGCAAAACATAGAAAGAGAGAACAGAGAAGGAAAAATGGAAAGAAGGTGAAAAAAGAGAGACCAAAGAAAGAAAAATGGAGAGACAGCCGGTCAAAACTTGCAGGCTTTGTGTGTGTGCCTTGTTGCTCACGTAACCGTAGTGAGCTGGTCCCTAATGGAAGAGCAGACACAGATATTACCCCAGGGCCCTGCGCTCCATCTCAGCCTCTCTTCCTTTCACCTCTCAAAGAAGCTCCCTCTTTTTCCACCTCCTTCGCTTCCATTATCTTATTCACACCTTTGTTTGTTCTCTTTCCTAGCCGTGACTTTGGCTTCTAGAGAGAAACGTGCCTTAAACATGACATTTTACACAGGAAAGGCAGCTTTTTTTGTATAGAATATAACAGCAGTAAGGCAATTTGAAGTGAATTTGAATAAAATATTAAAGAGCAGTTAAAAACTTCCGTTAAACAGAATATAAAATGGCAAAAATAGAGTAAGACAGCAATGAAGTACAAGACTAAAAGCCTTTTGATGACTAAATCAACAACCACCTCAGAGAGAAATTTTGTCTTCATTTAAGTGGTCATTTTAGAAAAGTAGCTCTATTTCCATACACTGAACCCAATCTTAATTTGAGATAAATTTTAAAAACGATTCCTCTTGGGTCCACCTCAACCGAGACCAAGTCATCACCAAGACCAGTGCATAGCGTATAGAGGCCGAGACACTGGCTGGATCTACCTTTTCTTATTTAATATCTCCTTCGCTTGAACCAGAAGTTGTTCTGGCCCTCCATAGTGAAGGCCAACTCAATGCACTTATTCCTGGACTGGGAAAGGATGAGTGAGGGCCGAGGAACTAGGATTGAGGAAGGATCTCCAAGGAGCTATGAGCGAGGAAACACAAGAGCAGCTGAAAGCCGTTGCTAACTCCGCCCGTGCAGCTGGCGCTTTAGAGTAAAGGACGTCTCATGTCTCTAAAAACACATTTCCTCGTTTGCTCTCTCCTAGTATGGATATCTCGCGTCTCTCCCAAGCTTCCTCGGTGTGACGGACTAAGACGTGAGGAAGGGAAGCAAGTCAAGGAAACAGGAATACGTGGCTTTGTTTGATGTTTTTAACGCTGCAGATTGAAGCTGAGAGCTGACTTTTAATCTTTTTCTTTATGGCTCCAAAAACAACTACCTTAGTTTGGCCGTCATTTTAAGCATTTAGCTTTCTCTAAATACACTGTCTGATACACATCTGTGTGTGTGTGTGTGTGTGTGTGTGTGTGTGTGTGTGTGTGTGTGTGTGTGTGTGGGCTCAGGTGTGCCATACAGTAAGAGTCTCTGAAGCCGGTTGAATCCCTGATCAGCAGAAGAGGATGAAGTCACTCTGAGAGACTCAGCATGACATCCACTACTTCCGTCACTGGAGAGAAAACCCCCGGCACTCAAATGTCAGCTCACATTTTCACACATCAGTGTGATTTAAAGTATGAAGTACAAAGGAAAATAGAGCTTAACTTATGTATAATATAATGTGATATTTTATTGATCCCTGCAGGAAAAATTCTGTCTGTGCGTCACGGTAAAATCAAATGTTCTCCATACATATAGCTATGTTTTGCACTGTAATTCCTATGTATTCCACATATTTATGGCTGTTAACACCACATTGACTGCTGCTGTATGAGAGCGCAAAGATCCACATAGGGAAGAGGCCAGGGTGGATGGATGTGTCCTAAAACACAGGGCTTTCAAGAGGGGGAGCAGAGTTTGTGTCCTAGAAGAAGTTAAGGGAAAAATACATGCGTTCATGTCGCGGAAGTACTGCTTTTGTTTTTATAACTGAACCCAAACCGCAATTTCTTTTCTAATTCTCTAATTTTCTTTTCTAGCTATAGTGCTTGTGTTCTATACTAATGAAAGTCTGTTACATATACAGTAAGCCAATGCAAAGTGAGTTGAAAGCTAAATTAGCCCATCAGCTCCACAAAACTCTCTCTGTATTTCTCAGTGTGCCTATGTTTACAACATGGTGGCAACTTCCTCACGCACCAGCTCGAGTGATGCGTTTTACATCACTGCTGAGTGGAAACAGCAGCGCTCAGCTTTGGAGACAAAGAGGACATTAAAATTACAAGATAATTAGGAAGAGTCCATCATGGTGATTGCCGAGGGCTTGCGTCACGTGGATGCGCTGACAGTGTTGTTGCTATTAGTTAGAATTCCTCATGGGGGATACATAAATACTTACTATAGCTTTAACTAGTTGTTTTGCTGTCTACACTTTACTGGCATCGCTGCATGACAGTCACCTTTTGTCTGGTAACTCAACTGCAAACAACCATAACCTCATGGTGCTCTGTACCCGGCTCACGGCTCACTTAAAGGTCCCATGGCATGACAATTTCACTTATGCGTTCCCCCAGCCTGCCTATGGTGTATAATAAAAACATGTATTCATTGTTATCCAGTGAAATTACTGATTCAGCAGAGGGGGTTAACACTTTTGCAAGGCACTGCATCCGTGTCATATTCTCATAAGGGGCTGAGCCCCTAAAGGTCTGATCCTACCTACGTATATACAGGTGTATTCCTAGATGCAGAAGGTCAAAGGTTCGAGTCCGACCTGTTACGGTGTGACCCTGCATGTCTTCCGCTCTCTCTCACACCTTTCATGTCTCAGCGGTCGTATCAATTAAAGGTGGAAATGCCCCTAAAAACTAATAAAAAGAAGAGAGAGCCTCAATTCCCATAACAAACCCCGTCGGACTAATGTCACATACGCACGTTGCCCACATGGCTACCTGTCTTAAAGGGGAAGGGTCGGCCGGTAATAATCATTTAAAAAGTTTACTTTTCTATCAAGCAGCCAAAAAGTTTTAGCATCAACATCGCAACGTCCTGCGATGTGACTATCGTGCATGCGCACATCGCGATGTCGATGCTAAAACACAATATCATTCATCCCTAGTATTGTTCAAAGATTTTCGATACTGGTACTGATACTGATACCGTGACTTTGATACCGGTTCCTAAACTTTTTTTCCAGATATCAATTTTATAAACAAAAATAAATTACAACTTTACACATTACAGCACAAATCGTATTTATTTTTCAGCTCCTACTACGTGAGCCCCGTCTCTGCAGAGTATTTCCTGTGTGTTCTTCACGATGTGTAACGTCAAACAGCCAATCACAAACATTATTAGATCTTCGTAGAAGTATTCTGCGTGCTTATTGGCTCTCTGACTCTGATGAGATTTGCTCCTTAAGAATTGAAATTGGGTAGTCAATGACGAGGCATTGGGAGGGAATTTGGTCGGTGCCTAAAAAGTAATTAAGTCGGTAGCCTGTGACTGGTAGAGATACGGGATCTTGAACAAGAAATTGTCCGCTGGGTAAAAACGTCTCCTAATAACCCAACAGATCCAAATACAGACAAAAACCATCTCTGACCATCGGTGAACAGGCTGCAGGAAATCCATCTCAAGCTAGTTCAGTGTGACTCATCTGTGGCTCATGCAGTCATTGATTGACTTCTTCCGACGGTGAATCAGTCGACCTGCAGGTCTGCTGGAAATGTCACTACGATGAGTCGCCTTTTCATTGACTTCATGTTAAGTTCACATCAGGGTCAACAAAACCACAACGAGAAAGATAAAAACCCCAAATATATAGCGGCAAATAAATCTCTATCTCAAGGTTGTGACTAACCCTCCTTTATAAACAATCATATTTTTTATTATCTAATGTATATGTCTGATAGTTTCTGAAAATTTGACTGTTAATGCAAAGTATCTGAATTTAAAGTGGAATCTTTGTGTATCCAGATTTCTATATTTTCTTTCCCGAATTTCACAAAATTGTCATATATCGAGTCTAAAGCCTTTTGGATAGGTTGAAAGGAGTACCACTCACGTCTGACTAATGGCTGTTCTCCTTTCTTCTTCCCATTTTACAGACAGAATACAGCATCTTTCTCTCAGAATTGAAACAGCATTAATTAGATTTTCAAAGTAAAATATGTATATGTCATTCATATTCAAACAAAATATTAGTTAATAAGTTATTTTAATGCTTTTTTGTTTTTGAGACATGCTTTTTTATGAGCCGAGTGTATTTTTTTTATTTATATAACCAAATATTAGGGCTGGATCATCATTCACAAATTGTCACCATCGATACCGGTGCTGATACCTGGAATCAGACACCGGTTCCTGAAGGATACTTTTTTTCCGATACCAATTTTATAAATACATTTCTACATTACGCGCCATCACAACTAAGCTATGTGACACAAACTGTATTCAAGCATTGCAAAATACAACACTGCCTCCTCGACGTGTCACAGCCAATCAGCATTGTTATCAGATCTTGGTAGAAGCATGCTGTGTGCTTATTGGCTCACTGACGCTGATGACATGTACTCCTTAGTGCATCTCCTCCTATTGAAATTGGGTATTGAATGACGAGGCATTTCTTTGACACTCAACACTTTGGAGGCAATTTCGGTCTGTGCCTATCAAAGTACCAAAGTTCGTTACCCAGCCCTACCAATGATTTACGTCTGCGGAAGGGTTAAAAACTGGTTTTCACATTGCATCCTTTGCTGGGACTTTAAACATATACGCTGGCAGACCTTAAGTGTTACAGTGACAGTATTCTGTAATATACTAAAAATCAATATTGACTCTTTACATGCACAATCAGCAGAGCAGCCACACTGTCAATAAGAGCCTCTTTGTAAACTATACTGCGAAAACTATCGACTCATACAGACAGAGGGAGGAATGAGGGAAAGAGAGAGTAGAAATAGAAATAGAGAGAAGGAGGAATATGTACAAAATGGACAGAAAGCCAGCGACTACTGCACCTCACGTGAAAGAAACCAAACCATCACTACTCTGTGTCGTGTTGTACCTTTTAGTGCGTCGGAACATGCTGCTCGCTGGGTATCTAGGCGTAGCTCGGAGCAACGGGGGCAGCAGCAGCAACAGCTGAGCGGTGACGGGGAGCAGTCAGAAAGCCTGTGTCATCGCAATGCAACACATACTGGAGCTCACACGAGCTTTACAGAGAGAGAGAGAGAGAGAGGGAGAGAGAGAGAGAGGGGAGAGAGAGACAGGGAGGGAGGGTGGGTCTATCTTTTAGAGAGGAACAACAACAAAAGACGATTGTTTTCTTAAGGCTAAATTGGTACAGAGTGTAATTTGTGACTTAGTTGTGGAGGTTTTCTGTGCTTTCAATGTCTGAAAGCACCTGATGGGATGGGAGTTAAAAGCTTTTTTCTTTACCGCAGGCAAAGAACATGAATGAAAGAGGCCGAGAATCTAGGGCTGGATCCAAATATTGATATTCAACTAGGCATATGATGAATTGAGTCAATCGTCAAAAAAGCCGATCTGATGACGATGCACCCCACACATGCATACTCTGAATGGCTGTTTGCTTATGAATGGATGCAGTCAGCAATTGAATGTGGCCCAACTCCACTGAGCTCATCTATGATCACTGGATGGAGGGCTGCTGATGTCCTAAAGGAGCAGGACAGAAACAGACCGAGGCTACATCAGCGCTCCTACGTTTTCCTTTTTAAGCATAGGCGTGCTGGTCTTACAGGGAGGTGTGTTCAGGTGCATTCTGGGCGTGCTGGTCTTACAGGGAGGTGTGTTCAGGTGCATTCTGGGCGTGGGAGGTGTGTTCAAGTGCATTCTGGGCGTGCTGGTCTTGCAGGGAGGTGTGTTCAGGTGCATTCTGGGCTGGTCTTACAGGGAGGTGTGTTCAGGTGCATTCTGTCTTACAGGGAGGTGTGTTCAGGTGCATTCTGGGCATTCTTGCAGGGAGGTGTGTTCAGGTGCATTCTGGGCGTGCTGGTCTTACAGGAGGTGTGTTCAGGTGCATTCTGGGCATATTGCTATCGTGAGGCAGCAGGAAGGGATTGCACCATTGACCAACAAAAACACGGTCTGAAGTCAATAACGCAGCATTTCATTGTCATTTTAACAGCTAATTCATAAAATAGGCCTATGCTTATGCACAGCCTGTGCACACTATGCTTGTTACACACATACACACACACACACACAGGGACGCACAGCATATACAAAAGATTAAAACTGTGAAATAGTATTATGATATGATCTGCTCGTGCGCTTTCACTTCACACACAAAAACCCTCTCATTCCTGCTCAGCAGATCCTCCATCATAATATCAATGCACCAAGGTACAAACTAGCTTTTAAAGGGAATGGGAGATGACACTGATTGATTTATTGCATGTTACGGCCAAAACACATCTATGATTAATAAGTACAACCTTTTTGAACCATGCGCGTGGAGCACAGACCCTTGTTTTCTGCCGTCAAACTAGCAAAAGTGGATTCGTACTCGCCCTAAACGCTCCTGCACCAGGTGCTGAGATCGTTAAAATAGAGCCCAAGAGAGAGGGAAAAAGAAGAGCAACAGATAAGATTTAGAGAATATGGTTAGGTACTGTAGAGCTGGGTGCAAATGAGAGCAGAATAGAAACAGATTAATAACCAAGCGACAGAAAGAGATGTGGGAGAGAATGGCTTTCAGCACCGTGGACGGCCTGCGGAGCTCCCAGCTGGCTTGAATCAGACTCCGACAGACTCCCAGCATCCCTCCACTCCACCTCCTCCTCATTCACACGAGGACTGCACACTTCACACACACAAGCACCACCGGTGCCTCCTCTGCGCTTTCCAAAAAACACAACACGCAAACCACTGCAGCTCGACACAGAGGGCGGGATGGAACAGGGTAACACTCACCTGTTCTTGCGAGGCAGTGGCAAATCCTTCTGGAAGAAAGACAAAGAAAAAGAGAAATAGACAGATCAGGCACATAAATAGATAAAAGAAAAATCAAATACACACTTCACATAAAGTAAGCCTTGAGAGCCTCATCTGTCTGAAATTGAAACAGGGAGTTAAGATTACACAATAAAACCATAGACAGTTAACCCTCCTGTCCTTTGAACCCTTTTCAAAACGTTTCTAGATCAGAAAATTGGGTTTCTTTCAACCAAAATGTAAAAAAAAAAAACACACTTACTTCACAAGTAAAATAAATGATTGGTTCACTACTCTTACTGAATATGGGTGTTATATTTCTTGTTATGGCATTAAAAAATAAATAAAAAAAAGGTAAAAGATCGGTCATGCTTTCATTGATTGGGAGGTAATTTTTAAAAAAAAAGAGTATTTTATGTATGAAATGTATGTATACTTATGTATGAAATGATCCATGGATGGATTATGCTGGGCCTAGATTAACCCAGGCTCTTTGTGCACTATGTTCTCTATCCCTATGCTAAAAATATTGCATCATTATCCTTATTGAGCTCGACAGACATAGCAACAGTAACTAAGTGGGGTGGGGCTGAGTGAGAGGTGAACCCGGGCGTTTGGAGACCCGGGGCTTCTTGGGCCCTGGTAGCTGGTAATCTAGACTAACGAGGTTATAAATGCCACTTGAATTCAACTGGATTGTATGTTCAAACAGATTGCTTGTTGCATTTAAAACAAATTCAAAGGAAATCATTTCCAACATTCCAAAATGAATATTAAATTAAATACTAAAGGCAGCACTAAAAACTGAAACAGAATTTCGAGGCAGGGTCTCTCTCTCTCTCTCTCTCTCTCTCTCTCCTGAGTCCAGATGGACGGAGTACATTGGGCAGCAGCAGCAGACACTCACTGCACCAAATGAAAACAATGTGAGCAGAGCCAGATCTCATGCCAGCACAGCCTGGCTAGTTACAAAAAAGAACTGCAGGCTGAGGACGGAGGGAGGGAGGGAGGGAGGGAGGGGGAGGGAGGGAGGGGGGTGTAAACAAGGGTGGAGTACAGGGGTAAAAGTCAGATCATGCCGACAGCCTCACCCTTGAGCCTGAATATTCTGGCCTTCAGGTGTGTGTGTGTGTGTGTGTGTGTGTGTGTGTGCATCAAGGGCAGTACATCTCCAGGATGAATCCACTATCTGTGTGTTGTCGTTCTAAAACTCAGTTCTCTTCGGGAAACAACATGAAACTTCAAAACCAGCGAAGTACACGCAAGTTTTGAAGAACATGTGGATCGTGCAACAAGGTATAATACGATATTATAGGCATTTATATATCATTTCCCAACCTATCGGTATCACCATTTAATGACCGATTAAAAAAAATTACGACAAATATCTGAATCTGATAAATTAATATTTTAAAATAAAAACCATATTATGAGTGATGGCGTTGCATAGTCTGTCCACCAGAGGACGCTCTACAACGTCCCTTAGTGATGGTGTTGCATAGTCTGATGGCGTTGTTAGTGATGGTGTTGCATAGTCTGTCCACTGAGGACGCTCCACCCATGTTAGTGATGGTGTTGCATAGTCTGTCCACTAGAGGACGTTCTACAACGTCCCTGTTAGTGATGGCGTTGCATAGTCTGTCCACCAGAGGATGGCTCTCCACAACACTCTACAGTCCCTGTTGGTGATGGTGTTGCATAGTCTCCACCAGTCCACCAGAGGGCGCTGTTGCATAGTCTGTCCACCAGAGGACGTCCCTGTTAGTGATGGTTGTATAGTCTGTCCACCAGAGGACGCTCTGCATCCCTGTCTGTCCACCAGAGGACGCTCTACAACGTCCCTGTTAGTGATGGCAATAGTCTGTCCACCAGAGGACGCTGTTGGCAACACCACCAGATTTTTGTTGTTAATATGTTTTTGTTAATATGTTTTTGTTCGAAAGACTTTAAGTTTCATATCTTAAGTTTGTATTTTTCTACATTTTATTCATCAGAACTTTAATATATTTTGTTGTTCTGTTGTGACAATAAAACAAATTATTATCATATTATTTTAGTGAGAAATCATAAATAACTACAAATAACTCATGTTAGGGAAATCTGTTTGTTTTGTTGGTTTCTGGATTTTTGTTTTGAAAATAGACAGTATATCGGCCGATATATCGGCATATCGGATTTTTAAATAACCAAATATTTGTATCGGTATCGGCCTTAAAAATCCTTTATCGGTCGGGCTCTACAACAAGGCCGCGGTGCTTTTTTTTTTCGGGGAATGATTGTAAAGATTTACAAAGAATATGATCTTTACTCTATTTCCTCTCTAACTGGGACGTTTTGGGACTGATTGGTGGGATCGCTGTGGACGAAGTACACACGGAGATACACTGTTAAGAGATTATGATGTTTAACCATGTATCAGCTGATTTAAATATCTCACGTTACTGTAGATTAGATTAGATAATACTTTATTCATCCCACAGAGGGGAAATTCCCTTATTACAGCAGCATTTTCTACAATAAAAGCTAAACAAACAAACAAGTAAACACACAAACAAACAGGCAAACAACAGCCAATGAGCAGAAGGTAGACTGAAGTAAAGTGGTGTCTAATAAAAGGTATTGTAAAGTAAAGTGCGGTCGCCATAGTACAAAAAAAACAATATTGCATTGTAAGTAAGTGACGTTAAGATTAAGTTGAATATGTAATTAAAATAATATAGCAAAAGTAGGTAACCATAATATAAATTATATTCACCTGTGACCATAAATAATATTGAAAAAGTAAGTACTTGTAGTGGAAAAATATAAATACAGATATTAAAGATATACAGAGAGAGTGTGGAGTAAATGAAAAAATTAATTGTGTCAACAGTTAACTTCATTTAATATCAGATGTGGCGTTTTCTTTTGCCCGATTGCATTTACCTCTCTGCTCGCCCACCGTAGACTCCTTTTAGGGTGGAAATCCACCACACCTCCATGGAGGAGGTTATGCTCTTTCTTAAGTTAGAAAAAATTAAATTTACATTGAGAGGGTCAATGAAAAACCTTTTCATGGCAACCCATTGTGGAGTGTGAACAACAATGTGGGATGATGTGTCGAAAGAAAACCGCCTCGACTCTGTTTCTTGATTACAAAGTTTATTATATCAATCTACAAGTTCTGCAGCAGCCAGGAGAGTGGTAACCAATGAAGACACTCTAGCTCCCAATACATTAGACATACTTTATATACGATCTGTTTAGGTCACGTGTTAGATAACATATAGGATTTGCGACGTGGGAAAGCAAAGATCACATCCAAGTCATCACTTTTTAGCCCAAACATCCCTTCCAAAGTTCACTCCAACTCATGACCAAAATACAGTGTAAACCCCCTTGTATCAGCAGTATTTAACTTGAACAGAGCCTGATTCAAGTTACAAATCAGTAGATACTACACCATCATTACCTACTTTGAGAACTTAAAAGAACTGGAGTCCAAACCCATATGATCTACCTTACATTTGCACTCTGTTCATTGTTTTTTTTGTTTTTAAGAATGCACGGTACACAGGTAAATGCTTTTATGCTAAGGTTATTATTATCAGTATTATGGCATTTCAATATGATACTTGATGTTTATTTTGTGTGTTTTTTGTTTTACATTTCATTTTATTTCAGATGTTTCTTAGTCTTTGACTTGTAGTGTTGTAATGCTAGTTCAAGGCATTTTATGATGGATGTTCAAAGAAAAAGGTTATTTTATTCTATGTATGTATGTATTTTCTGTGTAATTTCCATCAATAAACAGATTTAGAAGAAAAAAAAGGTTAAATGTTGTTTTAATGTCTCATATGGGAGCTGTCACATGGTATAAAGCAGCAGCTGCAATTAATGCATTAACCTGCTCACACCTTTCCCCATCACACACACGCTAACGTTGTTAAGGTGCTGCTAGCATCGACCGCCTTCTAACCACAGTCAATACAATTATTAACCGTGTGTGTGTGTGTGTGTGTGTGTGTGTGTGTGTGTGTGTGTGTGGACCTGCTGCTACTGATCTCCACTGAAACGTGGTGCGGCTGCCTGAAAGCTGTGTACTACGACAAATCTCCAAGAATGTTTTTATGCTGCCAGTCCCCATCCATAGGGTACCTTACCTATCCATAAGTATAGGTCAGGCTGGGCGATATGGAGAAAATCAAATATCACGATATAAACCTCGATATCAATACCAAACGATATTGTAGTGTTGACTATTGGTGCTTTCACAAACATTTACACAATGAGATTTTTGATAAATAATCATCAGTAATGGCGATATAATGACTAAGTGGGTAAAGGCCAATAATAGAACAGTTACAACAATCACCTTACTGTAATGCAGCCTTTAAAACCATGAAAAGACAACACTTATGCCATATATATCCAAAATCTAAGAAGATATCTAGTCTCATATCACAATATAATATCAATATATTGCCCAGCTCTAATGTAATAACAACAGGTTAAGATGATAAGACGAATAGGACATAAGAACAGAAAATGATAATCTTGCCTTCTTTAAAAGCCAGTCCCAAGGTACACAGCTTTTCCCCTGCATGTCCCATGGGTTTTCCTGTTAACAGACACAAATCCCTCCTTACAAGGACTGCTGAATATTGGCCCTATTTATCCCTCTTCACTTTGTCCTTCATCGATCGAAGCTAATTGACCCTGAGCCGTCAGAGCCGGGGAGAAGATGACTTGAGCCAGAGAGATGGGCATGAAGACAGGCTTCCCTCTGATCAGGGTTAACTGTTCAAACAAGCCCGGACCGCCCGGAAAACACACCTCAATGTATTTTCATGTGTGTTATAATAAACTGTACATGAGGGCAGTATCAGTCCAAAAGTCCCCCAACGCAGATAACAAAAACAAAGTCTACTAACTAATTGTGTTAAAGTTTAATTCATGTAAATAAAATCTACCATGATGGTCTATTGTATATTTTAAAACCTGATCTTCACTGACAGAATCAAAACTCTGTACATTAATAAATGGGGAATGCTTGCCTCTTAAAAAAGTCTCATATAAATGCATTGAATCTAAAAAGACTGCAAATCACACCAGGTGTAATTTTTAGCAACGACATGAGTCTTAACATTTCACTTTGAGTGAAAATTCAACAACTTGCTGAGCTCATAGGCGTTGTTACTGCAAGTCTGGAGGAGAAAAATCAGCAAAAGATGCCCCCTGAGACCGTGGCACCAAGGTCCAGACCTCTGTATTACGCCCCTGAGACCAGTCTCAGGGACATACGGGGTCACTTCGCTACAGGGTTGGGTTTAGGTATTTGACCCCGAGAGGTTAAGGTTAGGACAGTGGATTGGTCAGGGGATAGGACGTGTACAAATGGAGTGACGTTAACTCATGGAAGCTGATCCACTAAAGCCTCTATGGTCGGCACAATGGGATGTCGGAGCAGAGGGTTCATTTTTTTCTAAACAAAGACGTCGGACTAGTGGGCGGCAGGATCATCCTGTAGGGAATCCTTCAGATTAATGAGAGGTTGGAACAATGAAGCTTCGGAGAAGCCCACTTTTTTTTTTTTACTGCCTAACATAAACCTTTAAAACGCAAAGATGTGACTTGTAACTGATCTGATTATCATCATCAAAAACATAATAATAATAATAAAACATTAGAGGGGCTCTTTAAAATGTGCACATTAACACCAAGGGGAAAAAGTGAACTTCTGTATTGCTAAAATCCTGGATATGAGCCTGACTAAGACATGGTTTCCATCTTTCGGTTGTTTTGTTTCGTGCACGGCTGTGTGTGGGCCGAAATCCTCAGCTGACATGTCCTTTATTAAACCAGTAGCAATGACATAAAAGTAGTCCTCTTTCACCCTCACTTTATTATAATACTCAGTAATCAGTGTCACATAGAAGGCCTATCTGTCTCAATTTACCCTCAATTCCACTTTAATTTGTAAAAAGGTGAATCCCTAATTCCAATCTAGACTTTGTCAGCGAACCAATATTCTCGATGTGACTCACAGTCTCACTGTTTCTGCAAAGAATAAGCACGCAATATTTTATTAAGGAGATATTACCCTCGCTATTGCGCTCCTATACCACATCTTCTGAAGCCTGAAATCTCTGTGACTTAATTCTCCTGTGGTGTAATTAGACTGCCACGCGTTTTGCTCATCGCTCGGCTGCACGTCAGCCTCAGCCGAGTTTCCAGCTCTCCGAGTTCCCATTAATGAAGTCTGGCGGTGGCGAAGGGTGACTGACAACAGATGGGAGGCTCTGTCACAAACATGACATGCCCACCGATCACAGATTAGAAAAGAAACACAATTCCCCGCTACATTTGCTCCTTTCTCTGACAGGAACGGCTGCAGTTCTTCACCCGGGTTTAGCTCCGTCCTCCGGGGGAGTGAGCTGAGGGTCTGAGCTCCTAAACGACACCGACAGGAGTGTACAGGTGTTAATGGGTTTGTGGAAAAGAAAGGGAGACTGTGCAAACTGTTCAAAGGCCGGAGGGCAATTGTGCCATGACTGGGACTTATGTGTGAGCATTTTGCCGTGGGATTGCTTTGTGTTTAGACACTGAGTCATGCTTAGTATCACCTGCAGATGGCCTATTTCTGTCAAAGCCTGTTCCCTTTGACATCAAATAACCTAGTTAATAGTTCAACTGTAGCACTCATAAAATGGATGTGTATTTTGTGTGTGTGTGTGTGTGTGTGTGTGCGTATGCGTGTGTTCAGGCTGTTCTCATGAACCATCTGTACATATAGCTACGAAAAGTAATTAGAGCCCGACCGATAAAGGATTTTTAAGGCCGATATTGATACAAATATTTGTTGATTTAAAAATCCGATATTCCGATATATCCCATCCTATCCTAGGATATCCTACAAATTGTAGTATGTGTGTGATTGTTGTATCATACGACCCCGTCATGAGAATGCATTGGCGTGATTCCCTGATGTTTTAGGTCATACTAGCGTCCTGATATCTCAGTTTTATATTTTCTATTGTTTTTTAACCGTTCTTTAATGTTCTATGTAAAGCACTTTGAATTGCCCTGTTGCTGAAATGTGCTGTGCAAATAGAGCTGCCTCGCCTTGCCTCCTGCTACTCAATTCCCTGGCGTATGGCGAGCCTATAAAAGCTCCTTTGCTGTTGTGTCCTTCAAGTCTTCTTGCCTGCACTAAAGGCATAAAAAAGCCCCTGCAACAATGAAATGGCAGTAGCTGAGCTGCATGCCTATAAAGCATTTTGCCGCTCTATCGGGGTGGGCCTATCATTTTGTGGACATGCTGAGAAAGATAAATGGTTGGGAGTAGGCCCAATCAATGATTGTCCTCCTGCCAAGACACAGTGACCGGATCAATCATCATCTACAGCAGACACCGACTAACTGGTTTGGGTTTAACAGACGGAAAGAACAAAAGAGGCTTATTGATGTGATGCATACTAAATGGTCTTTTTGCAGCAGCCATTTATCTGATTTCTAATATGCAAACGTCCGCCTGTGATAACAACTTTAAAACGCTGGATTAAAAATATAAATCCGAGACGTTTTCATCCAAACACCTTCATCGGTTGTTCAGTGTGCACAGGGAGTAACTCTGGTCTTAATACACAAGGCAGTCACATGATCTCATGGCATGAAGTCACATGCTAAGATGTAGTCCATTTGTAGTGAAGACAATAGGCTCGTTCGAGATGAGCTCCGAAGGTTGGTGGTTCAATCCCTGGCCCTGCAGTATGAAGTATAAAAAATATTTGTTTGTCTGGCACGCACATGTACAAGTACACGTGTATGTACATGTGTGTGTCAGCAAGTCAAATGCAGCGTCACAGAGTCAGCCGTCATGAAGATGTTTGTTCCATGCTGGTCGTGTTGAAGCAATGCATCATGGGTGTGACCCCTGACCCCAACTGCAGGGGAGTGTCACCATATGGTGCTGAATGAATTAATGAGTGTATGTCAGGGAGAGAGAGAGAGAGAGAGAGAGGGAGAGCGAGAGCGAGACAGTTGGGATGATGAGACCCAAGGGAGCGACAAGGCACTTGAATAGGGCACGCAGAGCCAATCATATGTCAACACACACACGCACACACACACATAGTGCAGACAATGTACCTTAGAATAACATTACGTGACTCATTTTACATACAATTTAACAAAAAAACTAATGCTGAGTGAACATTACTTTTTCCTTATTTACTAATTATTAGTTTTTCCATGTTGGTTTTGATCGGTAGGCCTATATGCACCCAGCTGGAAAGAGTTCAGTAAGTGAGTACAGCATATGTGTGTGTGTGTGTGTGTGGGGGGGGGGTTGTTCCCAGACAACGGAGTTGGATTTGTCTTATTTTTGCTGCTGTGGCTGCCCTCCTTCTGCCATCTTTACTCGTGCTGAGTTTTTAAATTCCAGCGGATGATATGCACACGACTTGACTCCCTGACCGCTGAGAGATTTCACGGCTTTGGGAGGGGCGGCTGTGCGCACGCACGCGTTATTCAGAACACAAGACAAAATAAAGAGTGTTCTCGCAACATAAAACATGGCAAAATAATGGGGATTGCTGGGAGCCAAAATTTGAAATTCAATTAATTGCACAGCCCTAGCTTACAGTCACCTTTTCTCTGCTAAACTTAACTGTCACGTGATCATGCAAACCCTTTCATGAGAATGTGTTGCACACACACACACACACACACACACACACACGCGCACACCAAATCCTTCAGTCAGCCTATATCTTTAAACTGTCTGTGGCTTTGTGAGTCTGACTGTGACATGATAAATTCCCTCGCAGCTCCTGTCGTACAACACAGCAGCAGAGCAGTGAGCTGAGCGGCGGGGATGATGAGACATGAAACCATCAGCACACCTCACTACTAATCCTCCCTCGGTTCATTCACACCCTCTTCCCTCTCTCTCCCTCCTTCTCTCTCTCTCCCTCTCTCTCTGTCTCTCTGTTCACAATTATAGGTGTCAATTTACCTCAGCTCAGAGCCGCAACTCAGCTGATGACTTGTCATTTTTAATAAGATAACCACCGTATTAAAGAAAATAAATGCACATAGACTTGCACGCGTGTTTGTTGCCTGCAGGCTCCGCTCATCTCCGCTCAGTTCACTTCACTGAATCACCCAAAAGATGAAGGGGGGAGGTGGTAAGAGGAGGGGGGGGTGGGTGGTGGGGGGTATGACCCGTGGCTGAGCAGGCTGCTCCATAATGGATGAACGAGGTCATTTGAACACTTCATATGCGTGACGAATCATTACAAGCATTTGGTAAAAGAGACTGTATAGACTAAACCAGGGGTCTTCAATGGGAGGGGGGGGGGGGGGTCATCACTGGAATGGTTATATGACTTTTTTCGAGTCAGACACAAGTAAACATGGGAGCTGCAAAATGTCTATTCCAAAAGCTGTTGGGGGAGCTCTATAGAAACCTGCCAGCAAACAGCGAGAAAACGGCGAAGAAACTGCCAAAAACTGCATAGTGCCCCTTTAATATGCAACTTCATTGCATGCAATATGTAGCAGGGGGTCTCTGCTCTGTCTCTCTTTCAGTTAAGGGGTCCTTGGCTTAAATAAACATTGAAGACCCAGGGTCTCAACTAAACTGAAGATGATTCAAAGTGATCTTTATAGTGATGCTAGAACATCACACCAAAAGGTAAATCAGTCTGAACGAATGTGACATCATGTATTTATTAATAAATGGGGTCACTTTCATCCATACACCACCTGAGACACACTGTGTGACCGAGACTGTCCTGTAACCCAAAAAAAACGCTCCCATAGGTAAGCTGATTTTTCAAGCTGCGATTATGACCTATATTCACATTTCTAGTTGTCTCGCATTGCCAGGCCTTCCTGGCGGTCTGGCTAGGCCACACTGCATTCTGGGATGGGAGAAAAACGTGCTCGTGTTTCTTGGTATTTGTCGGTACACGATCTGTTCTGCGCATGTGCAGATGATGTCATGATGAACGCGGATTTACGACGCTGCACGATCTGTTCCCATAGACAGTTAAAGAAAGTCTGTTCGCCTCCACCGGAAAGCTAACGTTAGCTTAGCTAGCTAATTCGGCTAACCGCTAGCTGAGACATCATGTAAAAGACCCTCAAAAGTTAAAATAACTGTTTAAATATGTAACAGCTGATACGTCAGTTCTACTTGTGCTCATTTAAAATACAATCACGCAATACTTGTCTTTATTATTACTGTAAAGTCTTAATTTAGCTGGAGCTGCTTTCCCCGCTGTTTAGTTTGAGTAACGTTATTTTAGGCTGAATCAAGCTGTCAGCTAGCGGTTAGCCGAAACAGCTGTTAGCTAAGCTAACACTTGTGCAGAACGGATCGTGCAGGCAGGACGGATCGTGTACCGACAGTATTTCTTTAAATCAATCACAATCGTCTTGGGGGCGGGGCTAAGAGCTGTTTAAACTCCGATTGGACAGATAGTCTAGGTCTGTCTGGACTTACCCTGCAGAGATCCGAGGACCAGGTAACAGCCTGTGTGCTACTGTGTAGTTTATTAACTGTTGATGTGTTACCGTTAACATAACGGACACCTATGTATGAATGAGACTATAGTCCAGTGTTACATATATATGTTAAATACTGCACTTTATCGTTTCAATATGCATCGTGCACACTACATTTGCACTATTATGTGTCTATATTGCCAATAAAACTGATTCTGATTCTTGTATATATATATTTTTTGTATTTTTTTATATTGTGTAATTAAGTTTTAAATCCCATCAAGTTTGCCTGTTCATTAATTCCTGCTAATGACAGTTTAAAGTAGTAATACATAATCATGGTTGTTCAAGTTTTTTAAAGGTTAGGGGAACGTTCTCTAAAGGTTGTAATGTTAGGATTACGTTAGGGGAACGTTCTCTAAAGGTTGTTATATTAGGAGAACGTTAGGGGAACGTTCTCTAAAGGTTGTTATATTAGGAGAACGTTAGGGGAATGTTCTCTAAAGGTTGTTATATTAGGAGAACGTTGGGGGAACGTTCTCTAAAGGTTGTTATATTAGGAGAACGTTAGGGGAATGTTCTCTGAAGATTGTAATGTTAGGAGAACGTTAGGGGAATGTTCTCTAAAGGTTATTATATTAGGAGAACGTTAGGGGAATGTTCTCTGAAGATTGTAATGTTAGGAGAACATTCTGAGAACGTTTGATGTAACCAAAAACTAACGTTCCCAGAACTTTCCGATCAACCAAAACCAAACCAAACCATCAGGGAACGTTCCTGCAACTAAAAACAAATGTTCCCAATTGCTAGCTGGGGCGGAAATTCAGTCGCCTTACTTCCTGCTTGCCCCATCATAACTAGGCTACTACAGGCACCGCTGCTAGAAACGTTAATATAGGTTGTAATTGCTACTTGGACAAACGACCTATGGGAGCGTTTTTCAGGCGAGGACAGTCATTTCTTTCTGACAGTATAAGAACATTTAATTCCATGACATAAGCCAAACTATAAGCTCAAATCATTTTAAGAGTCTCTGGAAATTTTGCCGTGATATAATCGGAGGCATGCAGGTACACTGATAGGTTCCACTTGATTGTGGAAACCTGAAAATCTCGGCTACCTTGTCATTAGGAATGCATAAATAAGCCAGTGGACTGTTGGTGTAATGGGATGTTGTCTGGCTGTGTGGCCTACAGCTGGAAACAGAAGAAAAGTAGGCTAAGAGACACATCCCAGGATGATGATGTTCAGCAGCTCACCTGCAGCCTCCGGCGCAGGATTATCCCCGAGTCATCCATGGCGTTATGAAGAGCAGCAGGGCTCCTGGCGGGGGTTCCTCGCACTAAAAACAACCTCTTGAACTCTCTTCAATCGGTGGTTTGACCCTGCGGCTTCCACCTGTGCTCCAGTTCACACCCGAACAGCAGAGGCAGACGCAGCGTCCTGGCGCAATGGGGGGGGCAAAGAGGCGGACAGACAGTGTCACGTCGAAGAAGCCGAGGATAAAACCCAAATGTCATGCATTGCGTCCGGTTAAAAATGTCCCTTTATTAAAAAGCAGCAAAGACTAAGCTTCTCTCAGCTCCACTTGTCCCCCGTGTCCTCCTGTGTCTCAGGGCTGCCAGTCATGCTGCTGCTGGCTCTGCGGTCTGCGCTCCCTCTCGGAGCATCCTCGACATTGTGCCAGAGGGTTTTTCCTGCGCTTTTCTAAAAGCTTTTCCAGCCGAACCGAGCGACTGATGAACAATCACTGCAAACAATGTGTGACTCCAAGTTATTCTGTTGTTTCACAAGAATCTCCCGAAGAAACGTAAGAAGCGTGTTCAAAATTTTAAAAAAAGAAGGAGCTCCGAGCAGGCGTAACCTACCGAGCGATGACTTTACGCACTACTGCACCGTAGAGTTACACTCTCCTCATCACCGAGCCGTTTGCTGGGGCTGATGACGTGCCATCGCCGCTGATTCTCCGCGGAGCCTCGAGCCTGTCTGTCTGTCTGTCCGGTCCCGTAACCAATCCCGGCAGGGAGGAGAGCGCGTGCCTTCCCCTCGTCCCTCTTATCCGTTCATTCATGCGTCCGTTGGTTCCGCTTCCTGATGAAACTGGAGAGGGTGACTGGACGGACGGGGCGACAACAGCAGCAGCAGCAACGCGATATTTGTAACCCCTTCCTGGGATTCCCTCTCGCCCTTCCTCCTTCTCGTGCACGCGTGCGCGCACAGCGTGTCCCTCTCTCTTTAGATGAATGAAGGAGCAAAATGTATTGTTTGGATTCACTCCGAATGATAGAAATGTATGAGCGCATGGTTTGGGGGTCTGGGGGGTCCTCTGCCAAAATAAAAAAATATTTTTAAAAATATTTATATTTGAATGCCATTTCCTGCATTTTCTACATACGTTTAGGGGCTATAATCCAGATAATAAGATCATAATAATGAATTCTTATAATAGAAATAAAGAGTAGTAGTAAACTAGGCCTACGTATCAGAAAAATATATCTTACTTTCATATTTTGTTTAAAATAGTGATCTCTTTTTTACATCTCCTCCCCCAGTTTTGTTATGCTCAAATGTTCGTTCACTCTCCAGGAGTAGGTAGCAGCAGCTTGTCTTTCTTGTATACCAACTGTATTAATTATTAACTATTTATTCATATTTTCCACTTATTTCTATCTACTTGTATAAATAACCAAGTTCTATTTTATTTTTATTTTTTAAGAATTTTTCTTTTTCTTTTCACTCATTTATTTTCTCTGGATTTTCATCTATGTTTAATTAAGTATGTCATTCCAATCTTTTCTACGTATATATTATATATTTTTTCTTTAAATCTGAAGGAGGATGCTGTATTACGTACACCAATGTCTTCTCTATAAGAATTTGAATTTAAAAAAAATAAAATAATAGGGGTTGATCACAGAGACAATATGAAATCATGTCAAACCAATTTGAAAGTGTGTTTGGGGGGGGCACAAACTGAATTTTGGAAAGTGGGGGTCCTCCTGTCTAGTGGACATTACGCCCTAGAGTGTTTATAATGTATGTGTAATGTAGCCTATACGAGTTTTAATACAATAACTAGTCATTATTTAAACCAAATGTAATCTGCATGAGTGAATACATACACCCATACGTTATTTCCCTATCTGATGGACAGAAGATGTTGTTTACCGGCTGCAGATGCTTATCTGTGAATGAGGATGGATTTTTGGAAAATAATATGAATGAAGGAGCATCGAGGAGTCCGGGCAGCACGCGCTACGTGGGCTCAGTAATAATCATCATGCAGAGATTAGCCTTTTGCTGATTCATAACCCGAACATGCGTCAGATAGCTCAAGCTGCATGTCACATCCAAGCTTTGCAGACGACGAGTGAGTCCATGTGTGTACGGAGGCCGGTTGGAGCCACGTTCAGCACCACAGACAGCGTCACACGGTTCAAACGGAAAAACGTGGGAAACGTCGCCTTTCGTTACAGTAAAAGACTGCCTACCTGTCAGCAACTGAAAGTGGTCTTGTTCAGAGTTAAAAAAATGATATAGCCCCGACGCACCCACCGCTAGCCTAGCTTAGCACAGATGCTGGAGGTAAACCGGCTCCAACTAGCCTACTGCACTCACTAAGCGACAAAATAACGCCAACATGTTCCCATTTACATGTTGTGATGTGTATAGTCACAGCGTGTACAAATAACAAGGTCACATTAGACACAGCCATCTTCTAACGCATACTAACCGGGAACTATATTCTCAGAAGGCGAAGCACTGCTACTTGCTACTTGCTACTTGGGCGGAGTGATATGATCAAAGCACACGAGAAGCCCCGTGGTGAGGAGCAGAGAGTAACAAGGTGTTTATATACTGTTTATACAGTATATACAATAAATATATATATATATATATATATATATATATATATATATATATATATATATGTGTATGTGTATGTATATTTGTATGTATAAACTATATGTAGCCTGTATATATATAAAACAATGTGTCAGAACTTACTAAGTTTGGCCTTTATGTAAAGGCATTGCATAATGCCTTGCTGCCTCGGGATTAGGACTTTCACACTGTTTCAGTGTAACATATGGTCCAAGCTGCCCCCCCAGCCATGACCTCATCAGTGCCAGACACGGCAAGAGATCTGAGACACAACATCCAACCCCGGCCCACGCTGACCTATCCGAAAATGGGCAGGAAGGCAGTTGGTCTGCATTCAAATGCCTGACAAAAAAAAAAGATGCTGGCTGCAAAGAATTCATAGCTTGACTGACAAACAAAGAGGCCTTTTGACTTTGTTTTCATCTAAGCAAATGTGTTTTCAGCTATTCCAGCATCCGTCTCTCAGTAAACCCCTACGATCCACTTCCTCATACCTAGAGATCTGCATGGTGTTATTTCAGTTAGACTAACAGCTGGTTTGATTTGCATTGAGATATGATCTTATGGAAAGTTCCCCATGCCTATCTATAGGTATGGTGAAGGGTATGTGATGATGTGTGTGTGTGTGTGTGTGTGTGTGTATGTGTGTGTGTGTGTATGTGTGTGTTTCAAAGGCCACTGGAACTTTATCAGGATGCATAGTATACTGATCCATGTAATAACTGGCCTTTAATAATAAAAACATGCCTCTATGGGAATTTAACATAGGGGGGTGTATACTTAAGCCCCCTGAATTTTAAGGATGAACATTTATTTATTCAAGATACATTATTCATTCACAACGAAAATTGGTGCCCTTAAAAGGTTAGATTTTTCCAAATTTTTTAATTAAGGCATTAAGATCAATTTCCAAAAGATACTTTTTTTGTTCCTCTTTTTAGTCAACTTTAGCCTGGGTTCATAAACTTATGAGCACCACTCTAGATAGATAGATAGATAGATAGATAGATAGATAGATAGATAGATAGATAGATAGATAGATAGATAGATAGATAGATAGATAAATCCAGTCAGAAAAGTAAGCCAGCTGTTGTTTGTTAGATTAAATGGAGCCGTCATGGCCGCCTGGCTGCAGTCAGACGGCCAGATCGTCTCCGTGCTGATGGCAATATTTTGCTCTGTAGTGTGTGTGATCCCGACAAACACACACACACACAACACACACACACACACACAACTCAACTCCCTTTCATGCACACAAAGCTGTGTTGCCTCGCCGCTGCTCCTCCCTATTCTTTCATACTCAAATGTTCATTAACTTAAATTTCTCTCCAGGAGTAAGCCTACATATATTAAGCTTGTCTTTCTTTCATACTAACTGTATTAATTATTTATAATTTATTTATATTTTTCAGCATTTTCTATCTACTTGTATAACCAAGTTCTGTTTTATTAATTTTTTTAAAGACTTTTTATTTTTCCTTTCACTCCTTTATTTTCTTTGGATTTTCAATTATGTTTAAGTATGTCATTCATTCTTTTCTACATATACAGTATATTATATTTTTTTCTTTAAATCTGAAAAAACATGCATATTTGTTGTATGTCTTCTCAATAAGAATTTGAATAAAAAAATACAGAGACAGAGAGAGACAATATGAAATAATATCAAACCAATTTAAAAGTGTGTGTGTGTGTGTGTGTGTGTGTGTGTGTGTGTGTGTGTGTGTGTGTGGGGGGGGGGTTCCTCCTGTCCCTGGTGGAAATTACGCCCTAGAGTGTTTATAAAGTTAGACTTTGCTGTAATTTCTACAGTTACTTACCCCAAAATGCCATGTATGTAAAATACCATAATTTTTCTTCTTTTCCGGTTCATTACTGTAATAAACGTTGCATTATGTGTATTATTTCCTTTACAGTGATTTACTGTATATTTTGAATTTGCGGTATGTGTAATGTACGAGTTTTCATGTAATACCTCTCAGCTGTCTGGAGCCTTTGCTTGTGCCACAGCGGAGTCGGGGGACACCCGGCAGGAGAGGCTATTGATTTCGGCTCAAGGTGGAAGTCCGGGCCGGGGAGACACACTTCACTGAGTTTGATAACGTCGTCATTACTGTCGCTGGTGCTCAGCGATGCTGCTTTCATATCCTCTTACATAATCATTTTGTAATCCCTTTGAGTTGGGAGATCTAGCAGCTGCTCACTTTTGTTTGGAACGAGAGTTGATGTTGAAGGACAAACTATCCCAACTACCACTACCCCTGTTGTTATATTATAAAGAAATGCTTGAATCAGTCTTGAAAGCGTCTATAACCAATATTTATATATCAACAATGGATCACATATATGTGTACGGAGAATTATCTTCTGACTCTGCAGTAACTCTAACCTCTACGGGGCTTTACAGCATGTTTTAGCTCTTTGTTTTAGTTCCATGGGCCTCAACTTAATTGGTATCACTGTAAATAACGGCAGTGAAATCTCCAGTTATTTCCTTTAGGTTTCACAGTAACACTACTGTATATGATTTTACAGTAGAATGCTGTAAAGTTACATTACAACCTTGTCGACATGACAACATCACAGTAGTCAAAGCATTACTGTAAAAGAAATCACAATATATCCACTATAGTACTGTAAATAGTGCAGTAAACTACTTGTATATGTCCTTGTATTTTACAATGAATACATAAAATACTGTAAATGGAAGTATGGTACCTTTACTGTGAAAAGAATTCACAGTAACTTACAGGACAATTGTTGACAGTAACTTACTGTAAATTTTATGTTAAATTTGTTACAGTGATGTTTCAGTCTTACAGCTCTCATCAGTGTTTTCTGCGGCAGCTGTTTTCAGTGAAAAAACTCCGATAGACCCGCAGTACGTCACATTCTCATGAACAGGTTTGTATGATATCATATGAGAAGTTATGCAGAGCAATTTCAGTGGCGTTAAAAGAAAATGCACAAAGAAAATTTGTGTCCTTAAAAGGTTAGATTTTTCCTTTTTTTTTAATTAAGGCATTAAGGTCAATTTACAAAAGATGATTTTTTTATTCCTCTTTTTAGTCAATTTAAGCATGGGTATGTAAACTTATGAGCACCACTGTAAGACTTTTCTCAAGTTTTCCTAAGTCGACTTTTTTAGCAAGTTTTGTCTTTAAGCTTATTGAGCGTCGTTCATTTATTTTCTGCTCTAGGTTTTCCAATGATGTAGACACAGATATATTAATAACTGTGGTCCAAGAAAATGTCAAATGACAATGTTTTCAGTTGATAAACGTCACATTTTCTTAAAGAAAGGACTCCCAAGCCCAACGCCAAATATGTGCGTCTAAGTCTTTTCCCAGACCTGCGCAAAACACTGCAAGGTTTTTTAATTTGTATTTTTTGGGTTATGACCAAGAGAGTTTTTCCAGTCCCATGGTCCTGATTAATTAAATGGCACACATGACACACGCACACACACACACACACACACACACACACACACACACACACACACACACACACACACACACACACACACACACACACACACAGAATGGGAGCAGATGGAAGCAGTGATGCTTTCACATCACTAAATAACAACTGTAAAGCTGCAGAAGGGGATTGGTGTATTAAAAAAGTGTTTCTTCTGCTCCAAGCAGGCCACAAAAAACTAACTGAGTTGTCTTATTTCACAGTTTGTGGGTTAGTAGGAACCCCAAATGTAAAAGTGAGTTTTTTTTTAATGAAATGTCCCCTTTAAATCAGAGTTAAACACATGTATGTAAGTATGGCCAGGGTTTTGTCACATTACAACTACAGAAACCATTTAGGGTTCAGTAGGCAATGTACACAAGTGTGAGTTGGAAACCAGAGACCTCTAGCATGTACACGCTGAGAAATATTCAGTTAATTGAACTTTCAATCATCAGACACACATAATTTTTCAAAGAGAGTATTTGTATAGATGTCATGTCTGGAGGAGACACAGACATGTTTTAAACTAGCAATTCATTCATTCATATCGCCAAAAAATAGTCACACAAGACATATACAAAAATGTAAAAGCACTGTTACCTAGATGTCAACACCATGTGTCCCAGGTATGATCATGTGAGCTTGCAAACACACAGCACAAACAGACCTCCTGTCCTCATGTGAGCTAGCACAATCCTTGTGTGTGTGTGTGTGTGTGTGTGTGTGTGTGTGTGTGTGTGTGTGTGTGTGTGTGTGTCCACTGGCAACCATGTAACCCCAGAGAGAGAGACCTCTAGAGGATAATCACTGCCAGGAAACAGACCCAGCGCGAGCAGCAGGGCGCCTAGTGTCCTGCAAGGAATCAGGATTGTTAGAACTTAAAGGTGCCCTGCCACAAAAAACCTGTTTCTACTGAAATATGAAATATGTCAGGTCCATGAGTGTGTGTGTGTGTGTGTGTGTGTGTGTGTGTGTGTGTGTGTGTGTGTGTGGAGATGAACTGCTACCTCCTCTGTCAGCTCTAGCCACTGGAAAGAAATAAGAGGAGAAATCAGATCAATCGTAACAGCCGGTCAGTCTGACGTCATGTTGCCTGAGCTCATTAATATTCATGAGCTGGGTAAAGGATGCTGATAGCCAGGCTCTCATTGGCTAGCTGTTAGCCAATCAGAGTCAAGCAGCTGAGCTGGTTGAATATTAATGAGAACTGGCCCAAATGGAGCTGATCTTCCTGCGGGCTTTCTATACCACGGTAGAATGGCTTGAAACACGGTAACCATGGTAACCAAGTTACAGAGTCCCTGGACATTACCACAGGGCACCTTTAATACAATGTGTGTGTGTGTGTGTGTGTGTGTGTGTGTGTGTGTGTGTTTTTGGTTTAATTCCAATTATTATAAGCTTCTTTTGGCTTTTTGTACCCCCTGCACAGTCTGTATTGAGCTGTCAGTTGCTTGGTTTCCAGCTGTTCTACATAATATGTAATTTATAAAAATAATAATAATTATGATGTATACTTTATTAGTCCCACAAGGTGAAATTACAACGTATTTTTCACTCTGTTGTTATTACACACATTACACACAGGCCTGAATTACACACACATGCTCAGTACCTATACATGCACTAAATAGAGAGATGTCAGAGTGTGTGTGTGTGTGTGTGTGTGTGTGTGTGTGTGTGTGTGTGTGTGTGTGTGTAGGTGGGGGGCTGCCCATGGAAAGATGCCCGAGCAGTTGGGGGTTCGGTGCCTTGCTCAAACGCACCTTGGCAGTGCCCAGGAGGTGAACTGGCACCTCTCCAGCTACCAGTCCACCACCAGACTTCGGTCCATATGGGGAGTTGAACCAGCGACCCTCCGGTTGACCCCCCCCCCCCTACTGACCGAGCTACTGCCCCCCAAAAAAAACACATTAACGTAAAGCTCTATGATTTCATGAAGGTAACTTCTGCTAAATCACACAGCACCACTATGCCCCCTTGTGGGGAACGAGGACAGTGCAACAGAGACATTGCACAGTGTTGCATGTTGCTTTGTGTGCTTGTAAATGAAAGATTAATTAAAATATGTAATATTTATTTCATCCACATATTTAATCATCCACCTATAGCAGGAAGAAGTCTCCTAACATATCTGTGGAAATGTCCCAGACAATAATCTGGAAGTATAAATCTATTTAGGGACATTTGTCCTCCTGGTTGATTTCATTTGTTCATGATTGATTCTGAGGGAAAATCTCCTCACAGCACACGTTGCTCGCTCTGTGAGATTCTTTTATTTTATTTTATTATTTTATTATATGAGTGAGCCTTGGAAGTAATCTGTAAAACGATCACAAGTTCAGAATTAAACACAGACTTCTTAATGCAAATGAAGCCGAGGTATCGACGTTTAAAGTCTTCAGTCTTGTCTTTCCATGCCTGTCTTCCTTGTCTTTGTGCACCAGTCTTTAATCACACTCACAGACCGGCATCACCAAATAGAAGGCTAGACAGTGGCAGAGGGCATTGTGGGTAATCCTGGTGGCCACCGTGTCTGATTCTGAATCAAGAGCCCCCCCAGCTCTGCATCACACACTGCAGCTCCTGGCAAATGAACACCATAAGAGGATTGCTCCATTCACTCAGACCAAAACAAACACACACACACACACACACACACACACACACACACACACACACACACACACAGGCCACAAACTGCAAAACAAACACAAATTAACTTAATGCGCAGACACACACAAACACACACACACACACACACACGCACAGAAGCTCACACATACACAAGCTCTCACACACACACACACACACACAAGCTCACACTCACACACACACACACACACACACACACACACAAGATCACACTCACACACACACACACATACAAGCTCACACACACACACACACACACACACAACACACACACACACACACACACACACACACACACACACCAAAAAAAACAAATGAACTAAATGCACATTAAATGAAACACACAGACACACACAAGCTAACAAGCCTTGTGGGTCTTGTTGGTTTAGGGCAACATGGACCCCACTGACGCCGAGAGAGCGAGAGCTGAGCTGGTTCCCTCTGGCGGTGCCGGTTGATCTGACACCGCCAGATTAACCGGGGACAGAAGAAAGAAGACAGGAGAAAATGACAGGAACTTTGTTGTATTATTCAGAATAACTTCGCTAAAGCAACAGGGAGACAGAACAGTCAACACAGAGACAGGGAGACGAACACAGGCAGCTGTTGTCAGGGTTCAGTGCTTTCAGAGAGCGAGCTGACAAATGGAAGTCAATGCGGACTTTTCTCATGCGTGTGTGTGTGTGTGTGTTTTGGGGTTGGACGTGAATGGTAATTTGGTGCAGCTTCAAAGCAGCATGGGCAAAAGGCCCGACCAGTGCTTTTAGTCCATCAGACAGCTGATGAAAAGACACCCCCCACACACACACACACACACACAGACACACACACACACACACACACACACACACACACACACACACATCTAAGCCTATTACAATTGACGCAAAGAGTCCTGCAAGACACCAACAACAACACCCCAAAGTCTTGGTACGAGCTTCCAGAAGAAGTTGTGCGTTCCACTTCGATTAATTCTTTTAATTATGTGTTTTATGAAAATAAGATGTTAAAATGTGAATGTACATACTGTGTATATATTTGTTTTGTGTTGCTAGAGTCTGTAATAGAGGATTTTATATATGCTGTACCAGAAAGATTTTCTATAAATTTCAATAAATTAAGATTTGTCAATTGTGTGTGTGTGTGTCTTCATCTTAACGCCTTAACGTCAAAATTCAGCCCGATCATGCCTCAGAGATTCTTCCTCCATATGTAGTGTTTCATTTCTTTCTTCCTAGCTGGTGATTTCCTTCTTATGTGAGCAGAGGAAATGAGAAACGCTAAACAACAGGCTCCCTCCCAGAAAGTAATCATCTGGATGTGAGCGAGATGATGAGGAAGACAGCAGTGTGCAGAAGCAGCTGCTGTGAAGTCGGTTTTCTCCCAGATACTTATTCCATAAACCAAATGGATGATATGCTAATTAAAAGGTACATTTGCATCTCTTGTGCAACGTGTTGAGACTTCGAGTTTCAGTTGTTTTTTTTTCTCCATTAAAGTGATAATAGAAAAGCTTTTTGGACACCTCTTTTTGTCGGGCAGGTGCATAGGATATGACCCAAAGTAGCAGATAGTAGGAGTAGGAGTTTAGAAAGAGTCCCGCACACTGACCATTACGCAAAGAGAAATTTCGGTTTTGGTCTTAGACCTTCATCAGGTATCATCTTAGACCTTCATCAGGTATCATCTTAGACCTTCATCAGGTATCATCTTAGACCTTCATCAGGTATCATCTTAGACCTTCATCAGGTATCGTCTTAGACCTTCATCAGGTATCGTCTTAGACCTTCATCAGGTATCATCTTAGACCTTCATCAGGTATCGTCTTAGACCTTCATCAGGTATCGTCTTAGACCTTCATCAGGTATCATCTTAGACCTTCATCAGGTATCATCTTAGACCTTCATCAGGTATTGTCTTAGACCTTCATCCGGTATCGTCTTAGACCTTCATCAGGTATCGTCTTAGACCTTCATCAGGTATCGTCTTAGACCTTCATCAGGTATCGTCTTAGACCTTCATCAGGTATCGTCTTAGACCTTCATCAGGTATCGTCTTAGACCTTCATCAGGTGTCGTCTTAGACCTTCTTCAGGTATCGTCTTAGACCTTCTTCAGGTATCCTTAGACCTTCATCAGGTATCGTCTTAGACCTTCATCAGGTATCGTCTTAGACCTTCATCAGGTGTCGTCTTAGACCTTCTTCAGGTATCGTCTTAGACCTTCTTCAGGTATCGTCTTAGACCTTCATCAGGTATCGTCTTAGACCTTCATCAGGTATCATCTTAGACCTTCATCATCTTAGACCTTCATCAGGTAAATTTACATGATGAAGGTTTAAGGCTGAAACGTTAAAAGTGAACTTTTCTTTTCATGGGTAAGAGTAAAATGTTACAAACATGACCTTGAAATGTCTTTAATGTCCCCAAGGGGCAATTTGGTTCACAGCAGGTATCCAACACACACACACACACACACACACACACACACACACATTCACACATAAAACATGAGATAATAAATACACATGACACATAACATAAATACACGTGGTGGAGATCTCCACTTTTGTGCAAAATTGAAACTTTGGGCACCAAACGCTTCTCTTCCTTCATTCTGGTGAAAACTTGTTTGGGTCAAAATTGATAATGAACTGATTTGGCCACTTTATTCCTGACTTTCTTGTTGCTTTTTTCGGTTTTTACAGCTTTTTAAGCAATTTTGGTCACATTTTTCAACCTTTTTTCCTAATTAATGGTCAATAAACCTAATGAATATGACATTATACCTAATGTTTGAGTTTTGACTAATAGTTATGATCAGATGATGTTGAGTGAATCAAATACTTTTAAAATCAGAATAAATGCATAATCAGGAGATTCTTTTTTATTATTCAAATGCTATAAAATCATTGATTTTACCTGTGAAGAACGTTGCATGGGTTCCATACACCATGCATACATGCATCCAAGTTATTTTTTGGCAATTCGGTTGAAAGAAACCAATATTTCTGATATAAAAAACTTTAAAAATAATTTACTGATTTGGGCTTTGGATTTTTTTCAACCCTTTTTTTTCAATTAATGGTCAATAAACAATAAATAATATGACATTATACCTAATGTTTGACTTTTGACTAATAGATCAGAAGATGTTGAGTGAATCAAAGGTTCCTTACACCATGCATACGTGCATCCAAGTTATTTTTTGGCAATTCGGTTGAAAGAAACCAATATTTCTGATATAAAAAACTTTAAAAATGGGTCAAATTTGACCCAAGGACAACACAAGGGTTAACAACATTTCACAACATTACCCAACAGGGTACATTCTGTAGCTGTGGACCATAGGCGGCAGGATGACAGTAGGCGGTGATAGCTTCCTATTGGACGCTCTGTAATCAGGCTGTTGTTCTCTGCTTGGTGCTGACCTTGGTCCTGAAATACAAGAAAGCTGAGACTGACTGACCTCTGCTCGCTCAATTATTGAGCACCGTCTGGAAAGCTTGCACTGCAGGCAGGAGACGGAGACCTTGCTCCTCCTGCCAATCCTCTTCCACAGGTGTTGTTGACGTGCCCTGGCACCCAGCTGAGCATGAGGATTTGACGTGTGCAAACGAGGCCGAGGAGATAAAAAAAGGTAAACAAGTGTTCTGAGCTTCAACAGGAAGGACATCCATCTATCCTCAGAGACACACAGGAGCGCTGACATTTCAATTCCTCGACACTTCCAGGAGGTTTAAAGGAGCAGTGCGTGTCCGAGCAGCAGGTGATGGAGCCCGTCGTTCAGACAGCGGAGGCGGTGGATGCTCAGATACAGAGGCGAGGCTGGAGGTGTGCGGCGAAGCGGGGAGCCGCGTCGCAGTTTGTGGCGAGCGCCATCATAGTCTTGTCCACTTATACCGTTGCTACCCTGGCTATGAACTTAGGGAGGAACATCCAGGAACGAAGATTAAGACCAAGCGGCAACTAGCAACAAACAAAGACTCGTCAAAGATCTGAACCTCTTCTCTCCTAACAACGTGACAGAATGAGAGATGAAATGAACTTTTTTTGTGCCTCAACTCAAATGGGGTCACTACTTCCAATCATTTCAACTTTATGCTGCGAGGATGGGAAAAAAAGGAAATCTGAAAAGTCAAGTCAGACTCATTTTTACCAAGAAGAACAAATAATTTAGTGTATGTGTTTCACATGAAATGAGAGTCCTAGCTATAGATTATACTGTAAATAATGAATGGGCATCAATACTATGCAGTGTTGCTATGAGGCCACAGGGTGGAGAACTGGGACTTTGTCACTAATTTTTGGATTTCCAACAAGAACCCAACTCAAGAAGACAGGACAGTGACATTATTGAACCAGTGAATCGGACAGATTGAATCTGTGACTGTTATGTGATATATGTACAACAACTAGAGTTTTGAATATTTAAATAAAATAAAAAAATCATGAAATGTTCTTTAAATTAAAAGAAAATGTGGGTGAAAATGTGTGTGATAGTGGATTGTAGATGTCTATTTAAATATAATGTCATGTTGCTTGAATGTCCGTTAGCTGAATGTACAGAAAGTTACTTTCCAAAAACATCAGTTGAATTGAAACACTGGCTTTGAATAAATTGTGAAATATATTTCTGTGTCTAGATTTCTGATTTGAAATGGTCTGTTGTCATATCACACCTGCATCAGATGAGTATAAGCATTTGGACAGAAAGGTCACAGTACAGTAGGTTTTAGACATAAAATAAAGTATTATGACCTCATATTATGCTCATTTTCTTAAATTGTAGGTTATATAAGAATATGTCTTTATGGTTTAATTTTAAAAAAAAACACATTTGTGTTGTACTGCACAAAGCTTCAGCTCCTCTTTTCACCCTGTGTGTTGAGCTCTCTGTTTTAGCTCCAGAGTGAGACATCTCACTTCTGTTCAATCTTTGTTGGGAGTCGCACATGCTCAGTACCTAGGTAAGGACTACTAGCCAGTCAGAAGCAGAGCATGAGGGTCCTGACAGTACCTAGGTAAGGACTACTAGCCAGTCAGAAGCAGGGTATGAGGGTCCTGACAGTACCTAGGTAAGGACTACTAGCCAGTCAGAAGCAGAGTATGAGGGTCCTGACAGTACCTAGGTAAGGACTACTAGCCAGTCAGAAGCAGGGTATGAGGGTCCTGACAGTACCTAGGTAAGGACTACTAGCCAGTCAGAAGCAGAGTATGAGGGGCCCTGACAGTACCTAGGTAAGGACTACTAGCCAGTCAGAAGCAGGGGTATGAGGGGTCCTGACAGTACCTAGGTAAGGACTACTAGCCAGTCAGAAGCAGAGTATGAGGGTCCTGACAGTACCTAGGTAAGGACTACTAGCCAGTCAGAAGCAGGGTATGAGGGTCCTGACAGTACCTAGGTAAGGACTACTAGCCAGTCAGAAGCAGAGTATGAGGGCCCTGACAGTACCTAGGTAAGGACTACTAGCCAGTCAGAAGCAGGGTATGAGGGTCCTGACAGTACCTAGGTAAGGACTACTAGCCAGTCAGAAGCAGAGTATGAGGGTCCTGACAGTACCTAGGTAAGGACTACTAGCCAGTCAGAAGCAGAGTATGAGGGTCCTGACAGTACCTAGGTAAGGACTACTAGCCAGTCAGGAGCAGAGTATGAGGGCCCTGACAGTACCTAGGTAAGGACTACTAGCCAGTCAGAAGCAGACTATGGGGGCCCTGACAGTACCTAGGTACTACTAGCCAGTCAGAAGCAGAGTATGAGGGCCCTGACAGTACCTAGGTAAGGACTACTAGCCAGTCAGAAGCAGAGTATGAGGGCCCTGACAGTACCTAGGTAAGGACTACTAGCCAGTCAGAAGCAGAGTATGAGGGCCCTGACAGTACCTAGGTAAGGACTACTAGCCAGTCAGAAGCAGAGTATGAGGGGGACCCCAGTGACAGTACCTGTAGCCAGTCAGAAGCAGAGTATGAGGGCCCTGACAGTACCTAGGTAAGGACTACTAGCCAGTCAGAAGCAGAGTATGAGGGCCCTGACAGTACCTAGGTAAGGACTACTAGCCAGTCAGAAGCAGAGTATGAGGGCCCTGACAGTACCTAGGTAAGGACTACTAGCCAGTCAGAAGCAGAGTATGAGGGTCCCTGACAGTACCTAGGTAAGGACTACTAGCCAGTCAGAAGCAGAGTATGAGGGCGTGTCCTGTTGGAGATGGTAAGTGATGGACTTTGGGCTTTTTCACTTTGTAAACCTTTTACATGAACAAAAGAAGATAACACAATAAAGGAAAGGGGAAAAGCCAAAAAGCATGATATGAACATTTTAAATAGGAAGAAGGGTCCAGCTTGTGGCTTCACAGAATGACTTTTCAATAGAAAAACTTAAATCTGAGTCATTGTTCCCATTTATCCAACTGCAAACCTCAGACTCTTGCTGATATTTCAAACATTTCCTCTTAGCACAATTCTTAATGAGCAACACCAACAATTCGGTTCTTGACCAGTGACATTTCTCTCGACTGAAAAGTCAATGAATCTGGCCTTTCAGTCGAAAAGTAGCTTCTACACTCGCAGTTTCTTTTACCACCAAATGTCAAATGTTACAAAGTAATAAACTACATCTGGCTGAGATTAAACGCATGTTAGTTTTCTAAATGACCAGATTGCATTTAAAAAGTTTAAGGGGTTTCCAATGTTTTGGATAATCTCAAGTATCCTCTGCATTGGATTCCCTCATCATGAGAAAATATGAGAAGATCCTAGAGTAAGGTGACCAGATGTCTCAGACAAAATCCGGGGACATTTTCAGCTCAGAAGCGTTTGTTTTTAGAAGAAATGTTTTTAATTTTTGTAAAACTTAAAACGGGGACACTAGACCTAGAGCTGAGTATCAGATACAATATAAACTATTGAGGAAAGATGTTCCTTTGACATTGATGCAGTATGAAACGAGATCGCTGCAGTCGGCAGCAGAGAAACAAGCTACAATGGAAGTTAATGGGAGAATTGTCCAGCTTGTATTTACGTTCATAAAGTGCTCGTTTTGCTGCTGACAGACTCAGATTAATATTCTAAGTGTCTGATAACATTATGGAAAGGATTTCTAAGGAGGCTGACCTTTCTGTTAAAGATTAAGATCCTTTTTAAAACATAAAAGTCCACCAGACTCCATGTAAATAATCAGTGATTTTAGCGTGTATAGAGCAGCATATCTCCACCAGACTCCATGTAAATAATCAGTGATTTTAGCGTGTATAGAGCAGCATATCTCCACCAGACTCCATGTAAATAATCAGTGATTTTAGCATGGTAAAATACGGCTTTCTAAAACATCTCAGAGCAGCTGCTTTAGCGATAAAATACGGCTCCGTTTGGTCAGAGTTTTCTTTCTTTCAGTCCAGTATCGGGTCTGTCAGTCACAGTGAAAACCGGGGACATTTCATCAATCAAAAGGTCACCAAAACCGGGGACGTCTGGTCACCCTATCCTAGAGTCTCTGTGACTTTCTTCAGTATGTTGAACATGTAATACACCAGTGGTCCCCAACGTATGTGTTCAGGAATCCCACCGGTCATGTTCCAAATATTATGTTTTTATTGATAATAAACTGGATATTTTTAACACAGTTAAATATATAAAAGTTGATATTGTTAGTTACAGATATTGTCAAGTTTGTTACTATTTCAACTATTCATCCAAAAAAACAACAGAATGACATTATGGTTTAAGTGTTGCTTTTAGCTAACTATTTCCACTGTTTATCTGTTGCTTTTAGCTAACTATTTCCACTGTTTATCCGTTGCTTTTAGCTAACTATTGTTGTGGAAGTTTCTGTACAGCGAGGGAGGAATTTGAGTGGCAGAAGAGACCTTGTTGAAAACAAAATAAAGACAAGCTGCAAACTGCAAAGGTTTTAGGTATTCGGTGGAAGGGTTTAATTGTTTTCTGCAGAGAACAATCAAATGACGAGAACAGCTTTCACAATGAACAGAGTTACAAAGTGGCCGCAGTTCTGGTGAATACAATCAGTGATACACTTCCTTATAGGCTACCCAGTGCCCCCAGAGGAGAAAAACCTTGTTTGGAAACAGTTTAATCTCAAACATAACAATCAGTGGACCTCAGGCGGACAGTTTGTTCTATTACGTATTTCTGAATCTGTACCTCACTTGTCCAAGTGTCTTGACCAGTCATTCTATCTTTGTTGAAAAGGGACATCTTGTCTCTTGGAAAGGCTCTGGTCTCGACCTGGGACCTGCTATGATAAACAGGCTCCACGTCATCTATCCTTGGTGGGAGAATGCAAAGTCATAACATATCCAGTTGTCTTCTACGAAGAGATCACACTGAGGACAGATACAGGAACCAAATACTCTGAGAGGCATTGAAGATCTTATTATGAATAATTAATATGAAAATCATTGGTTAAATGTAATTTTCCCATTACATTCCCACCTTTTGATTACACACTAATCACAACACAATTGAAAATGACTGAAAAGACGTGCATATCTGCATGTCCAAAAAAAATGTTTTTGTGATGAATTTAAACCTCTTAGTCTAAGCTACCACTGCATCTAGTCTAAAAGAAGGAAAATGGGAATAAAAAATGGATTTTATGAATCTGGAACTACTCAAATTCGGAAGCTGAGTCCGAGTTGCAACCGTCCGAGTTGTAAGACGGCAAATGAAACAATTCAGGACCATCATCTTTGAGTTGTAAGGCTTGATACTGAACTTTCTCAATGGTGAACAAAGAGGAAATCATTTGTTCATATTAATGGGATAATACAACAAATACTTCAAAAACAGAAACAGATCACAGAGATTACTAGAACCACCCCCTCCGCCCCAGTCCCACCCAGAATCAGTGTGGGGGACATCTTAAGCCCTAAGACAAGTGGCGAGTTGTTTTCAACTGTTTATCCGTTACTTTTAGCTAACTATTTCAACTGTTTATCTGTTGCTTTTAGGTAACTATTTCAACTGTTTATCTGTTGCTTTTAGGTAACTATTTCCACTGTTTATCTGTTGCTTTTAGCTAACTATTTCCACTGTTTATCTGTTGCTTTTAGGTAACTATTTCCACTGTTTATCTGTTACTTTTAGGTAACTATTTCAACTGTTTATCTGTTACTTTTAGGTAACTATTTCAACTGTTTATCTGTTGCTTTTAGGTAACTATTTCAACTGTTTATCTGTTGCTTTTAGGTAACTATTTCAACTGTTTATCTGTTGCTTTTAGCTAACTATTTCCACTGTTTATCTGTTGCTTTTAGCTAACTAAACTAACTATAGTTTCCACACTTTACTGAAGATCAGCATCACAGCGATATGTAAATCAACTGAAAAAAAGCAGCTTTTATTGAATACAAAAGTAAGTTAAGGATCAAGTTGAGCTGTCCATGTAGACAGAAGTACAGAAGTAGCTTTTTAACAGGTTCTCCAAACTCCCTGCAGATTGTTAAATAGGTCAGTGTAACAACACTAAAGACACTTTAACATGGCGGAAATGAATGTCTGTCAGTTAGTGAGCCGACGAGGATGGGTGACACTTTTTTGCCAGCCTGAGGCCCAAGCACAGGCAGGGACCCAACCTTGTTAAATGAGAACAACAACAAGGGTACACAAAGAGCAGCGATGGCCTGCTTTGTCCTCCCTCTATCTCTCTGTTCCCTGAATAGCTCTCACACAAAGGCTATCGTTATTCCTCCTCTAATTACCAGATGGAGAGCTGTTTTTCTGCTCCCCATCCCCAGAAATAAAGTGGATGACAAACCTCAGCAGTTATGAAACAGACTGGTGGACAACAGGGCCCGAGCGAGCCTTCATTTCTTCTTCATCTATACAATATGGATCAGAGATGCAAAACCTACCTTTTCAAAGTCATTCTGGGGTTTTCTGCCTAAAACTTTGCATGTAGCATCTTTGTATGAACCTGACAAAAAGTTATCAAAAGACTTTTGCTTGGTTCCAAAAATGTGCAAATTATGAACAAGGACATTTTTGTAACTAGCGACAAAAATACTTTTGCATATCTCGTCCGAAGTAAATGATATCGATGTCAAACTTAACATTCACTCTAAAGAGATCTCAACCAAATTTGGCAAACACTGGCCATTAGGGGGCGCTAGAAATATGAAAACTTAATATCACACAAAAGCTACTATTATTCCTCCAGATGGAGAGCTGTTTTTCTGCTCTCATCCCCAGAAATAAAGTCCTCCTGCAACTATATAGTATGAATCGAGTCTCCATCCAGACCTTTGCATCTGCACTCAATCTGTGTGTTTATGGGATGGCCAATCTGTCCGGGTCCCTTCCTTCCTGTCCCTGCATGCTTTTTTTTTTGCCAAAACCAATCATGTCTAAGGCATGTCAACAATTTCACAAGCTTGGTTTTTAGGTGGACGTATCTAGGCCACAAGACACACTCTCCATCTGCCATTCTGTGGCCAAAAGCCTTAGGAGGTCACTCAGAGAGAGAGAGAGAGAGGGAGAGAAAGAGAGAGAGAGAGGGCGAGGGATTACGTTGGCACACCAGGTCCAAAGGGAGGTGAGATTAAAGGCAGGAGCAATAACAACACACATGGTGAAAAAAACACCCCCCTGGCGACATGCATGTTTCCATACAACCCCATTGAAACCTAATATTGTTTGCCAGGAAATGGAAATTATTACCAACACACTCGTAGGGAATACATCTTTTCTTAGCTTTGCTAGCAAGGTCACCCTGCAGCTTCAGTTAGCATCCATTGACACACAAAAAACTAAACTCTGTCTTTATGATGACAGTAAGGGTTTTGCAACACGCTGCAGCTTCCCCCTGGGAGTTTGCAGTGTCTTGTTCTGCAGAGATTTGTGTTCCCTGTCCTCAGCATATCACAGCAGTATTAAATCCCAGCTATACCCTCCTCTAACCCTGTCATCTGGAATAAGCCCTGACCTCAGTGAGAGAGAGAGAGAGAGAGAGAACGAGAGAGATGGCTGGGGGGAGGACAGGTGTGACTCAGCACCACCACCTGTGAATGCTTCGGTCAACATCAAGGGCAACACTTCCCTTATGGAGTCCGTGTTGCCTTTAAATCAATCTGAAAAGTCAGTTTGTTTTTCTGTGTTTTCATGTACAGCATTGCTTGGACTAAGTCTGGTGGAAGGAGGGCTGTCAACAAGAAGATTGGGAGATTAAAAGAAGGGAGTCTTTTCTCTCTCTCTCTCTCTGTGTGTGTGTGTGAGTGTGTGTGACAGGGAGGGAGGGAAGGAGAGAGAGAGAGAGAGAGAGAGAGGACATCCCAGCTTTGGGAAGAGGGAGGGGGGTGAGTTGGCTGGAAGTGACTGAAATGTCCTTCATATAAGCTGGTGACAAAGTGGGGAGCAGTGGCCCCCTGGAAGCAGAGATCACAGCCAGCAAACAGAGAGCGAGCGAGTGAGAGGGAGAGAGAGAGAGAGAGAGAGAGAGAGGGCAGAGAGAAACAAAAAGAGAGAGAGAGAGACAGACAGACAATAGAGGAGAGGACCAGACCAACGAGTACAGACGCTAGATTCCCAGCAACACATCGGAGAGACACCGAGGAAACACGCTCCAGCAGAGGAGCAGAAAACCAGAAGAAAGAGCATTCTTCATCCCACCGACAGGTAATAACGATTACATAACGATGTAAGGTGTTTTAGATCTTAGAGTAAAAATGTAGATGGATTATTATCATTATCACAGCAACATTACAGGTTGATATAAGATGACATTACATTAGAAATATGCTCTGCTATAGCACCTTGAGGTCAGTGTAAACTCTCAAATGAGCCCCACCAGACTCCATGAAAAAAACTGCTCATTTAGTTTTTGGTAATTTTGTTTCTAAAGGTTTGTTTAGATGACATGATTCAGCTGTGCATTAAAAATATGCTCTGCTACAAGAGATGAAACTAAAATACCATTAAGTGCTCACCAGACTCCATTGGAAAAACTGAACATTTTATTAAGTGTTTGATTTTTCTAAAAGGTTTGTTCAGACAATGTTATTCAGCTGTAAATAAAAATGATATGCTCTGCCAGAGGAGATGAAAACATATACGCCACAAAGTGCATACCAGACTCCAAAGGAAAAAAATGGACATTTGTTTTTGTTTTGGTTTGATTTAGCTGTTTAAGTTGCAGCTTTTCTTTTTATTTGTGCTCATAATATGTTGAATGATATATAGGCTGCTGCCTGAGCTTCACTTTGAGAATGTTTTGTAGAGAGCTGGTGTCGAGTGAGACACGTTGGTGATATGAATTCCTTCTATTTTTCATTTTCAAGGTTAGGCCACCTGCTTCACATTTAATCCATCGTTTTATATTGGTACGTTCTTGTCAAAAAAATGTTAGCTTACGTTGTTCAGCAGCCAGCTCAGAGATTATCGGCTAATCAAATTACTGATTTAGTGCCGTGGGGGGGTTGACACTTTTGCAAGGCACTGGATCCGTGTCACACTCTCATTAGGGGCTGAGTCCCCCTAAAGGTCTGATCTGAGAATCGCCCCAGATATCGTACGGAAACATACGCCCACATGTCACATGTTAGTTAGGGTTAGCTCCATTTACAGTTACATTTAGCATAAAAAATAAAGGTTACTGGGAGCTCCATTTTCAGAGGCCGTTGCTAATTGAGTTTAGTTGACAAAAAAGTGAATTTACAGAATGAGCTGCAGACAAATAAGTGAAAATATTCCCTTTTTTATTTAAATTGTGCAAAACAACAGATGTATCCTCTCATCAAAAGTGACATTTTTATTAGATTTCTAAAACAAATCCCACATCAAATAACTAAGCAAATAGAAAAAAAAGAAATCTAAAAGACGTAGTGACGTCTGACATCAAACAAGTGAAATCTAAAGCAGAAAATACCGTACGCCCTTGGACGTTTACGTTTTTTTCTTCTTATCTCAACCGGGTGTAACTTTAATATATTTTGATGTTCTGTTGTGACAATAAAACAAATTATTATCATACTATTTTATTGAGAACTCGTGAATAACTACAAATAACTAATGTTAGGGAAATCTGCTCATGTTTGTATGCATTTCTGGATTTTTTTTAAAATACACACAGTATATCAGCTGATATATCGGAATATCGTATTTTTAAATAACCAAATATTCGTATCGGAATCAGCCTTAAAAATCAGTCGGGCTCTAATCATTCCATCCCTACACGTTAGTAATAGACAAGGTTAAAAGTGGAAGGTGAGGGTAAACTAATGCGCCAAAGTTTTCCACATTTTCTGGCTTTTTTTTTTTATTTTAATTTTTTTAATACTTACTGTTTATCTTTGTTGTGTGATGTCAGCTTCCCAGCGCCAAGTCCAACAGATTTGTTTAATTTGTGTAATGTGGGCTACACACACCGGCCAGCCGCTTGTCAGATTAATCAACTACGCATGTCGTCTGTCTCAGCCGGTGCCTGCAGTCTCACCTAATTAGGCTCACCCTGTTTACTAGGTCACCCCATGCAGAGCACACATGGAGGTAAACATCCGGCTCTCGGGATCACTCACACTGTAAAACTCTTAAGGCCACAATGAGTGAAATTAGGAGGCATGAGAATAAGGATTCTACATCCAACGTGTTTGACTTTAAAGTTTATACAGGTATCGACAATAAGAATGTCTTCTGTGGACGTAATGTTTTAGATAAGATAAGTTTCCCATTCATTTGAATGATGCCATATCAATTCATAAAATCCAGATCGAGCTCTGTCTGTATCATAAGAAACTAGACAAACTAAGGAATCCATTGGTACCAACTATGTGCCATGCTCCAAAGATGGCATGGCCATTTTAAAAGGGGTCCATTGGACTCTCACCACAAGATATCTGAATGAAATGTCACTCAATACTCACTGACTCTAGAGTGTGTAGAGCTGCACTTTATTGTGTTGACTTGCTGTAGTGTACAGTGCTCGTGTTAAATAAAAATTACATTAGTGCTACTGCTTCTGGGTCAATTCATAAATGTAGACATTGAGACTTTGAATAATGCACCAGGTCAAAGGGAACCTTTTACAATCATAGAATCTCTTTCATATTCAAGGTAAACTGGTTTTGCATCTGAATTATTCCAAATCAACAATCAAATCGGACATTGTAAATTGGAATCAAATCAACTCGAGAAATCAGCGTTGATACCCAGCACTAAAGATAAGATAAACCTTCATTGATCCCCAGGGGGGGGGGGATTCAGGTGTTGCCACAGCACAAGACAGATTGAATACAGAACGAGAAGTAAAGAGTAAAAGTTGCCTAAATTAAGCATGAGTTAAGCCCAGTTCAGACCAAAGATGGGCAAAGATTCGTCCGTCTCAGCTCGACTTAAACCAGCTGATTGGTGTTGCTGCGACTCAGCTGGTCGAGTCTCCAGAGGCTGGTTTTAGAAAGTGAGAGACGTCCCCTGTTTCATCAGCCAATAGAGACGTCAGCTGGTCAAGTCAGCTACAAGCTATAGAAATAAAATGGTCTATAATCCATTTTATTTTCGTGTTGCAAACAGCTAGTCGAAATAGCAGAGTTTGAGACAAAAGAAGCGACAAAAACGTTGAAAAGAAGCGACAAAAACTTCCAAAAAGGCTACCAAAACGTAGAGAAAGTGACAATAAAACAGCAACAAAAATATCAACATAAACGTCTCAGAAGGTGTTGCATTTTCCCAGGGATGCAAACTCTGCTCCCCGGCTTGAAAGTGCTGTGTTTTCCAGAGTCTTTAGTTTCTGGCACACTCAAGACTCTCTCACCAGTCCCTTGACTTGTCACTGTGGGATGTGTTTGTGTGTAAGGTGTGTGCTGTTATACACGTGATTGCCTGTGCTTTGTCCTTGATTGCTGGTGATTCAGGTGAGAATGTGTTTTGTCTGCTGCTGTCCAACATCTGAACTCCTTTCCAGACCAGTTTTTTGGCTGTAGAGATGGGTGTCACCTCTCGCCCTCTGCTATTGGTTTGCGCATATCTGGCGACCGCACTGATTGGTGGAGCCCGCTCCGAGGGGCTGTGTCTTCAAGACGGCAAGCACAAGGCCGCGCCTGGCCCGGAGCCACAGCTGAGGGAGTGTGGGCTGTATGCTGACAGTGAGTGATTGTGTTTATCATGAACCACTGCATGTTTAATGGTGGAAAGACAACCTGCAGTGAAAATATCAAACTTAATCTCTGCTCTGACTGCTGGCTGAAATGTTTTCCCCGTCTTTTGCTGCTGACAGATAGCTGCTGCACAGAAGAAGACATCCAGGATATCTCCCATGTTCCCTCTGAGAATAATAAGAATGATCCCTGGGACAAGTGTGGGCCTCTGAGCTCAGTGTAAGTCTTACCCAGTATATATACGTGTGTACAGAGACAAGGTATTAGGGATATTAAAGGAGACCTATTATATACTGTTTTCTGGTTCATACTTGTAGGCTATTTTGTGTTTCTACTATAACATGTTTACATGCTTTAATGTTCAAAAACACTTCTCATACTGTCTAAATATATCTGCATTCACCCTCTGTCTGACATGTCCTGTGTTGAAACATTAGGAAGGCAGGCTTGGACCCAAGTGCAGAACAGAAGGGTGAAGCAGGTAGAGCCGAATGGAAAAAGTAACCAAAACAGATGGAGAACTTAAACAAAATCCCAAAAGTAATGGGGAATACGTGGAAATACGTGGAAACGGGCAAGCCTCAAGCACACAAGGAGCAAAGTAGGAATAGACATAGGGAGGAACAGCCGGGCAACAGACAAAGAAAGCCCAGAGATTACATACACAAGGTAACGTGGGTAGTAGCGAGGGACAGGAGACATGAGGGCTGATGATGAACAGGGCAGACAATCACAAATGCGGGAAAACACACAAGGCAGGAAGTAGAACACGACACCAGAGAGACAGAGAGACTACAAAATAAAACAGGAAACTGACATGACAGGGGTGACGAGACAACAAGGACTAATAACACAAAGACAGGTTAACAATGGGACACACAAGCACCAAAAACTCAAAATCTGTCACATGGTCTAAAGTTATATAAAACCAAAAGTCAAAGGCCATAGCCATAGAGCAGTACCGTGACACTCTGCCTGTCTCTAGTTTGACTCCCGTTCCAGGGACTTTTACAAGGAGACGGTTGTAAAACACAGGTTACAGAGCATCAGTTCTGCTACAGTGGCATCTGATTGGTTAGTTCAACTGCATGTGATTGAGTCTAATGAGGAAGTGTTGCTTTTGTAGAGTGGATGAAGTGGAACGAACAGTAAAGTGCTGCTTAACAAAGTTATCTGTCTCTGTCTCAAGTTTCTCGTTATTTAGAGTATTAAAACCACAACATGTCGGACCCCCATGTTACCCTAATATCCGCTCCTACAGTATGTCCGGTCATTTTACCTGCTTTGTGAATCAACAAAGTAATTAAAAGATTTGAATGTACAGTATGTGTCATGATGCTGGTACAAACTGCCCCCCACCCCCTCTCTCTCCTCAGGTGTGAAGGCTTCCTGAAGCGTGTGTCGTGTTTTTACCGCTGCTCCCCTGATGCGGCGCGTTGGCCTCACCCCCACCGCCGCTCATACATCCAGGCCGTGCCACTCTGCCACAGCTTCTGCCGTGATTGGTGAGGCTGCCAGAACACATTGCCAAGCAAATCTAAATCTAAATCACCATCTGTCCCGCTTCACCTGCAAGGCTGTCAAGAGAGAGATTACCAGCCAGTGTAACAACAGCGTTGTGTGTCCTAGGCTGAGTTCCACATCTCTTACTTTTCCTTTATACTTTTAGTATGTACTGCAGTTGTCCTTACAAAGTATGCAAAGTACTATTGCATGCAGTACGCCTATGTATACAATTGTGACATATTATTTCTTCATTACATTGCATCTTGAACTTTGACCATCTTGGTCACACAGAGTCAGTGAGTATTTAAGTCCCGCCCCCACCGCTTTCCATTGGACTGCATTTATATAGCGCTTTTCTAGCCTTAGCAACTACTCAAAGGGCTTTTACATAGTACAGCACCATTCTCTCTCTCACACACACACACACACACACACGGCGCAGCATCAGAGCAATTTGGGTTTCAGTGTCTACCTCGTGTCTTTCATACATACAAAAAAAAAACAGGTGTAAATGCAAATCTTAGGAGAAAATATTCAAATTAGAGAATTCCAGTTTCATGTTTTGTGATTTCAAATATTTCATTTTGAGAATTTACACATCTCTCCTTCAGGTTTGATGCCTGCAGGATGGACATGACGTGTGCTCGTAACTGGGCCAGAGACCCCCGGGGACAGAACTGCACTGGGACCTGCGTCCCGTATCAGCAGGTAGGCTGTGATCTGTGATTGGCTGCTTACATAACCTGGGACCTTGAGGTTTTTGCCATGTGGAGAAATCTGACAATTGGTGTTTTCTTTCTTCATGGGTAGTCATTTAAGAGTGTACATCACTTTGGTCCAGACTTAAATATCTCTACAACTCCTGAATGGATCGCCCTAATTATTTGGTACAGATTTTCATGCATTCAGCTTTAATGATATTCTCAACTTTTTGTATACTTATCAGGTCGAAAAATATGTCCCAAACACCTGCAAAACTGATACCACTCCTATCAGCTGCCCTCCATGTTAACCCGTTAAATCACAAATTTGGGATTTGTTCATTCAAATTGTCCAAATATTACATGGATGGTTCCATATAATGCTTCTTGCAAGTTAAACAAAGGATCAGTTCACTACTTTATTGAATTTTGGATGTTTTATTTCCCCCCAAAAAAACTTTGACAAAAAAAATATATATAATTTTATGCAATGAGGTTTCTTGACCATGAATTCGAAAAAGAAAATAGTGTAAAACTAGTGGTGATATATTGGTGTTAGTGATGTGTGCAATTAACTGATGGTAGTGTTATAAAAATGAAGAAAATGTTGAAAAAAAGTGTCACAAAAGTGATAAAAAAAGTGTCAAAAATTGTTCATTTTCAGTTTTGACCTGGGAGGACAACACAAGGGTTAAGTGCTAATTAGCAAAGTTAGCATGTTGAACTAAGATCAACTACAGCCGTGATCCATCCTGCAGGATGAACGCAGGGATGGAAACCATGACTTGGCTGATTTGACAGATAAAAAAGTTCATTTCCAGGATATAGCCCTTAATGATCTCTGTGTGTTCCCGTCTAATTATTCCCTTTGCTTCGGGAAACAACAACAAACTTCGAGCTAGCAAGATACACGCTAAAATGGGCAGGTTTTGAAGAACATTTGGATCGTGCAGCAAGACAGGTCTGCTTTGTTCTTTAGGTGAATGATTGTAAAGATTTATAAAGAATATGTGTACGAGATTTACTCTCTAACTGGGACGTTTTGGCAATCCCACGGACAAAGTACACATGGCGATACAATGCTAAGAGCAGATTTTAACCATGTATTCAAGTAATTTAAATAGCTTATGTTACTGTGTTTTGTCAACAGTTACTGTAACTTCATTTAATATTGTATGATGCGTATGAAGCTTGTCATTCGAGCCATGTGCTGCACGGAGAAGGTCAGGTGCTGGGTCACAGTCTGCGGGCTGGTGGTCAAGTGAGTGTGTGGTAAGCGAGGGGTTAACAGCGCTGGGGCGGCTCGGTGGGCTGGAGCGTGAAACGGTTTGGTCCCGCTTCGGTGGACAGAGGACAGCTGGGTGATTTAAAAAGAGTATGAGTTACAGAGGGGCTCTGGTGTGCTGCTATCTGTCTATCTGTCTATCTATTGATACATTTTGTCTCTCCTCCCCATTTTACCTCTTTCTCTTCACCTTTATCTATCTGTCTCTGTATCTTTTTTGTGTGTGTGTCTCTCTCTCTGACACACACACACACACACACACACTATCTTTTTTGTGTGTCTATCTCTCTCTCTCACACACACACACACACACACAGGGAGAGACATACACACCAACAAATCCAGACACCAGACACCAGGCTTATAACTATTATGGCTCTCTGCTGGATATTAGATGACTGGAAATGAAAGATTTAATGAGAGAAAAATACAAAGACAGGAAGTCGGAGTGTTTTAGTGTGTGTATATGTGTGTGTATATGTGTGTGTGTGTGTATGTGTGCGTGTTTTGTGCTTGTATTGGTCCATTTTCATGTAGGACGCCACTAATGGCACAAAATAAGCTCCGGTACATTTAAGTAGTTCTCAAATTGTGTTTTAAACCGCTCCTGAATACAAAGAAATGAGTCACCGCTTTCAGTGCATTCAACAAATCAGCCGCTCTTCACAGACACGGCAAACAAGAGCCTGCCTCTCGTAATCATTTTCGGAGGCTGCAGCAGTAAAAGCTTTATTTGGTTTCCTCTGAAGTCGGCAGAGATGTGAGATTTCACAATGGGCCTCGTCGGCGTCTGAGCTCACAGCACTTTAGAGATGTGCAGCATAGGAAAGCAACCAACAAGTCCTCCAAACACGAGTTATAACTGTCGGCACGTCCATGTGATACAAGCCTTCCGTGACACATTCACTCTTACAGGTTTTGTCGATTGCTTACGCACTGAAATCAAAAGTATTACACAATTCTCAAAAACGTACACTCACGGAGCAAAACATTGGCCCAGATGTGCCCCGCCATAAGCCCAATGTCAGCCTCACACTGTTTGTAAAACACTAAACACACGTGTGTACATTAGACACAGAAGTATATCATGATGTCACTTCCTTGCAACTCCAAAGCGCTGACTGTCACATGACCACACCTCTGAGCCAATCTGTGGAAAACAGCCATCAGGTGCGTAAACACATGGCGACGCAAAACCCGACGGAAGACGGACACAGTTGTTAATTCCCCTGCCCACGTCGTTTAAATAGCAATGCACCCCTCTTTGCGCCCATGGGCGTGCTGGTCCTACAGGGAGGTGTGTTCAGGTGCATTCTGGGCGTGCTGGTCTTACAGGGAGGTGTGTTCAGGTGCATTCTGGGCGTGCTGGTCTTACAGGGAGGTGTGTTCAGGTGCATTCTGGGCGTGCTGGTCTTACAGGGAGGTGTTCAGGTGCATTCTGGGCGTGCTGGTCTTACAGGGAGGTGTGTTCAGGTGCATTCTGGGCGTGCTGGTCTTACAGGGAGGTGTGTTCAGGTGCATTCTGGGCGTGCTGGTCTTACAGGGAGGTGTGTTCAGGTGCATTCTGGGCGTGCTGGTCTTACAGGGAGGTGTGTTCAGGTGCATTCTGCGCGTGCTGGTCTTACAGGGAGGTGTGTTCAGGTGCATTCTGGGTGTATTGCTATCTTGAGGCAGCGGGAAGTGATCGCTCCATGGACCAACAAAAACCTCTAAAGTCAATAAGGCAGCATTTCATTGTCATTTTTTTAACAGCGCATTTGTAAAATGGGCCTAGGCTCATGCACAGCGAGTGCACACTATGCTTGTTACACACACACACACAGGGACGCGCAGCAGCACACACACATATGCAAAAGATTACAAATAAAAATATGGCGGTGCAAATCTTCCATCATAGTAGCAACGCACCAAGGTACAAATTGGCTTTTAAAGGGAATGGGAGAGGTTTATTGCATGTTACGCCCAGAACACACCTATGATTAATAAGTACAACATTTAGAACCATGCGCCCGGCACACAGACCCTTTTTTCTGCCATCAAATAGCAAAAGTGAACTTGGACACGCCCTAAACGCAGCTGCGCCATGCGCTTAGCTTGTTAAAATAGGGCCCATGGAAGCTTAATTATAGACACACCAATTAGGTTTAAGCACTATAAAAACACAGCAAGTAAGACTAGTATTGTCTGTGCTGTATTTTCAGTTTTTTTTTCGAGCTAACAGTGTTTTGCACACTACTGTAGTAGCTGCATGAAAACTGGGACATGTTTTGTTGTGACTCTCCATGTTGACACGTTGACTAATTTGGATATGGAGAGAAATGTATATATAATAGTCTGCAGCATTGGTTTAGTGTTTGTATTGTTGAACTTATTGTACAGTTTGTTGTTTGCTGTAGCTGCCAATTTGCATAGAAACAAGCCAATGCACACACACAAACACACACACACACACACACACACATCCGCTGCATGCAAAAATCCCTCTGGCACTCTGTGTCTCCCTCTGTCTTTGTACTCACAGCTAACATTATTTGCCAGCCAAGGACTGATTTATCTCGGCATTAGACACCCTTTCTGCGCCGGATTTTGTGGGAATGAGGTTACATCTGCAGAGAGAGTGTGTGTGTGTGTGTGTGTGTGTGTGTGTGTGTGTGTGTGTGTGTGTGTGTGTGTGTGTGTGTGTGTGTGTGTCGAGCGTTGGCACACGACAGCGGCATCTGTGGATCAGATATAGGGAGTTCATGTTCATGTTCTGAGGAAGAGGGAAGTGATCGTGTGAGGTTCCTGCAGATTACTGAGCAAATATTGTGCACATGTAGGAAACCAATGAACTGTTAACTGGGAAGAAGTCCAGAGAATAAGGGTGTAACAAATGGGCGACTTACAACTTTCAGACAGGTTGCTCATGTCACATCTACATCTTCCAGCTCAGTTTGCAGCTGCGCAGTAACGCTCAGCATCACCGGGAAAGAGCTTCTAATAGACTTCACTGGTCTCCATCCAGAGCAACGGGACCTGTTGGTCCATTCCTTTAACTGTCTATGGTATTAATAGGTTCTGCGATCAGATGACGTCACAGCTGCGCGCTCCAGCTACTGTATAACGCCCATTACGACATGCACAGAGATGATAAGGGTATGTAAGAACTTAACTAACTCTGGCGGATACGTTGAATAAGCCAAAGTCTCAATAAGTCGTGAGTGTGAATTTTAAGAAGTATAACTGTACAATAAGCATAAATGTGGTAATTTGTGCTTCAATCTGGATCATTTCTTTTCAATTACATAATGAAATTGGCCTTTTTCCAATTCTGATCTTGACCCCTGGCCGAAATAATCATTTCTAAAGACTTCTGCTTTGAGAAAAAATGAATCTTTTCATCAGGGTCACTGATTAAAATCCTGCTCTTTTTTCTGTTTTTCTTTTCACACCATGTGTAATGTTGTAGGTTCTCGGACAGAGAAGGGCAGAATTGAATAAGATAAAGATGGGAAGGACATGATAGAGCCCCGGGAAATTTCACTATATCTCACTTGTTGGTTCACACCATGCCGTCTATTACCACTGGTGCTCGTACTGAATTAGCTTTGGCAGCAAAACCGTGTCCGCCTGGGGAAAGGACAGAAGTGTGTGTGTGTGTGTGTGTGTGTGTGTGTGTGTGTGTGTGTGTGTGTGTGTGTGTGTGTGTGTGTGTGTGTGTGTGTGTGATGAGGTCGCTGCAATAAGACCTGAGCGTCAGACAGACAGTATAAATGTAGTGGAGAGAAACAACCTCTTTGTCCTTTGAACGCGGTAAATATATTGCAGCTTTTCCTCCTCTGAGCCCCCTGTGCGACTCCGTCTTTAATCCCCCAGCAGACAGGAGGATGAAAGGAAGCAGACGGAGGGGTGAGGGGCGGGGTGTGCTACACAGAAACAGGGAAAAGATGGAAGATTTACAAACAGCGAGTGCAGCAATAAGCAGGTACAGAAAATAGGATTCAGGGGGAGTTAAGTAGGGACAAAATGAGCTATAGTAGGAGACAGAGACGGTGACTTGACAAGGGTGGAGGGAGGGGGTGGGGGGGTCTTCTGGGGCTCCAGTCCTGAATGATTTCTCAAAATCCCTGAATATTATAGGGGTTCAAATGTCTTCAACTTTGTGTCATTTCCCCACAGTCTCTCTGATTGGACCGGCAAATTGGTGGAGCAAAAGTGTAGGGAAATATCCCCTCTGTTTCAAGATCAGTGATGCAGTTTACACCAACTCTACCTATGAAACACATTCTCATAAAACGGGTTTTAAGATGTAGTATGCACATAAAATGTATGCACACCAATTCATATGACCTCCTACTCAACATGTGTTCTGGTATCAGAATGATGAAGACGGTTAAATATAAAACAGGATGATTCTTTGCCTCTGCAACTATCATTTTTTCCCCAAATTATGTAGAGAATTTTAGTCATTCTATTATCAAAACACACTGAAAATAGTGCATATAGCTGCCGTAAATGCCAGATCAGGGTTGAGCCTGAATGTATACAACATCTGGCTCTGCCCCTGTGCCTTGGCAACGAGTGTGTGTGTGTGTCACTGAAACTTCACTAATTAGCTTCCCCAACTATTGTAGTCTTACACCGCTTACATAACAGCCTAAATGTTGAATTTTGTTTTCTCCTCTTCAGTCATGCAACATCTTTTAATCCGTGTCTTATTAAAAAGAAAATGTAAATGTTCATGCTCCAGAAAGCGTAAAGCTAATATCAGCAATAATTGGGAGTTTTTTTACTCAAAGTACGACTTTATAAAGACGGGGCGCTGTAATGAATTTCCGATCAGATAGCAACACAAAAGGTGCAGGAAGTGACCTTTCCGATGAGTTTAGATCTGGCCGTGTACTCCGACAGAATCTGGCGTAAAGAAGGCGCAGAGATGAGGTCTTTCAGGTACCAGCGTGAGCTTTGCAAGGTCATTATGTAGCTTTGCAAGGTCATTATGTCTTATAATGTTCTCTCAGGTGGAGACGAGGTGAGGTCAGCGAAAGAGAGCGTTAGAGAGGTAGATGAAGGCCAAAATCAATTATTCCTATGGAGGTTTCCAAGCTAATGAAGGCCGTACTCGATCAATGTTACCAAAAAAAAATAAAAGTAGTATGCATTTATTCATGCAAGATCAGTGTGTGTGTTACCAAAGAGCTCCCGTAACTGGAGCTGTAACAGTTGCAATTTTGCTGTACAATTACTTGCGAACAATATAATTGTCTCTTTCAGTAAAATTTAAAAATATTTATTTATTAATTACATTTTTCATTATTATTCAAGTTTTGAATCAATACATCTTTTGGGTAATATGTCATTGTCATGTGACCCAGATATTGTAATAACTCAAATACACGGCCTGCGAAGTAAACAACAACTCTTTATTGTGAAACATGTTTTCTAACCGTGTCCCCCGTCGTCGTTCTTGTTGCTAGGCATGTGCCAACAACTAACAGCTGAAATAATAATACAAATAAATAGTCCAAACAATAATCATGTGTATAATTACAATAATTAGTTTTGGCATATCTTAACAAAATCAACAATTACCTGTCATACACTTTAAGACCTTGGCTAATGTCATCAATTCATTCCGGTTTAACAAAGAAACCGTGTTAATGCAAATAAATTGACAATAAGACAATTAATAATAATAATAATGTAACAACTGTTACAGGTTACTCCTAACGCTAACAGTAATCAGTGCTGGAAAGTAATCAAAAGATGCTTTTACTTTAGTGGATTTCATGTAGCATGGTTACCTGTTACTTTGGTTTCAAAACATTATTAAAGGTCCCATGACATGGTCTCTTTGGATGCTTTTATATAGACCTTAGTGGTCCCTAATACTGTATCTGAAGTCTCTTTTATATAGACCTTAGTGGTCCCTAATACTGTATCTGAAGTCTCTTTTATATAGACCTTAGTGGTCCCTAATACTGTATCTGAAGTCTCTTTTATATAGACCTTAGTGGTCCCTAATACTGTATCTGAAGTCTCTTTTATATAGACCTTAGTGGTCCCTAATACTGTATCTGAAGTCTCTTTTATATAGACCTTAGTGGTCCCTAATACTGTATCTGAAGTCTCTTTTATATAGACCTTAGTGGTCCCCTAATACTGTATCTGAAGTCTCTTTTATATAGACCTTAGTGGTCCCTAATACTGTATCTGAAGTCTCTTTTATATAGACCTTAGTGGTCCCCTAATACTGTATCTGAAGTCTCTTTTATATAGACCTTAGTGGTCCCCTAATACTGTATCTGAAGTCTCTTTTATATAGACCTTAGTGGTCCCCCCTAATACTGTATCTGAAGTCTCTTTTATATAGACCTTAGTGGTCCCTAATACTGTATCTGAAGTCTCTTTTATATAGACCTTAGTGGTCCCTAATACTGTATCTGAAGTCTCTTTTATATAGACCTTAGTGGTCCCTAATACTGTATCTGAAGTCTCTTTTATATAGACCTTAGTGGTCCCCTAATACTGTATCTGAAGTCTCTTTTTATATAGACCTTAGTGGTCCCTAATACTGTATCTGAAGTCTCTTTTATATAGACCTTAGTGGTCCCTAATACTGTATCTGAAGTCTCTTTTATATAGACCTTAGTGGTCCCTAATACTGTATCTGAAGTCTCTTTTATATAGACCTTAGTGGTCCCTAATACTGTATCTGAAGTCTCTTTTATATAGACCTTAGTGGTCCCCTAATACTGTATCTGAAGTCTCTTTTATATAGACCTTAGTGGTCCCCTAATACTGTATCTGAAGTCTCTTTTATATAGACCTTAGTGGTCCCCTAATACTGTATCTGAAGTCTCTTTTATATAGACCTTAGTGGTCCCTAATACTGTATCTGAAGTCTCTTTTATATAGACCTTAGTGGTCCCTAATACTGTATCTGAAGTCTCTTTTTTATAGACCTTAGTGGTCCCCTAATACTGTATCTGAAGTCTTTTATATAGACCTTAGTGGTCCCCTAATACTGTATCTGAAGTCTCTTTTATATAGACCTTAGTGGTCCCCTAATACTGTATCTGAAGTCTCTTTATATAGACCTTAGTGGTCCCCTAATACTGTATCTGAAGTCTCTTTTATATAGACCTTATTGGTCCCTAATACTGTATCTGAAGTCTCTTTTATATAGACCTTAGTGGTCCCCTAATACTGTATCTGAAGTCTCTTTTATATAGACCTTAGTGGTCCCTAATACTGTATCTGAAGTCTTTTATATAGACCTTAGTGGTCCCCCCTAATACTGTATCTGAAGTCTCTTTTATATAGACCTTAGTGGTCCCTAATACTGTATCTGAAGTCTCTTTTATATAGACCTTAGTGGTCCCCTAATACTGTATCTGAAGTCTCTTTTATATAGACCTTAGTGGTCCCCTAATACTGTATCTGAAGTCTCTTTTATATAGACCTTAGTGGTCCCCTAATACTGTATCTGAAGTCTCTTTTTATATAGACCTTAGTGGTCCCTAATACTGTATCTGAAGTCTCTTTTATATAGACCTTAGTGGTCCCTAATACTGTATCTGAAGTCTCTTTTATATAGACCTTAGTGGTCCCTAATACTGTATCTGAAGTCTCTTTTTATATAGACCTTAGTGGTCCCTAATACTGTATCTGAAGTCTCTTTTATATAGACCTTAGTGGTCCCTAATACTGTATCTGAAGTCTCTTTTATATAGACCTTAGTGGTCCCTAATACTGTATCTGAAGTCTCTTTTATATAGACCTTAGTGGTCCCCTAATACTGTATCTGAAGTCTCTTTTATATAGACCTTAGTGGTCCCTAATACTGTATCTGAAGTCTCTTTTATATAGACCTTAGTGGTCCCTAATACTGTATCTGAAGTCTCTTTTATATAGACCTTAGTGGTCCCTAATACTGTATCTGAAGTCTCTTTTATATAGACCTTAGTGGTCCCTAATACTGTATCTGAAGTCTCTTTTATATAGACCTTAGTGGTCCCCCCCTAATACTGTATCTGAAGTCTCTTTTATATAGACCTTAGTGGTCCCCTAATACTGTATCTGAAGTCTCTTTTATATAGACCTTAGTGGTCCCCTAATACTGTATCTGAAGTCTCTTTTATATAGACCTTAGTGGTCCCTAATACTGTATCTGAAGTCTCTTTTATATAGACCTTAGTGGTCCCTAATACTGTATCTGAAGTCTCTTTTTTATAGACCTTAGTGGTCCCCTAATACTGTATCTGAAGTCTTTTATATAGACCTTAGTGGTCCCCTAATACTGTATCTGAAGTCTCTTTTATATAGACCTTAGTGGTCCCCCCTAATACTGTATCTGAAGTCTCTTTATATAGACCTTAGTGGTCCCCTAATACTGTATCTGAAGTCTCTTTTATATAGACCTTAGTGGTCCCTAATACTGTATCTGAAGTCTCTTTTATATAGACCTTATTGGTCCCTAATACTGTATCTGAAGTCTCTTTTATATAGACCTTAGTGGTCCCCTAATACTGTATCTGAAGTCTCTTTTATATAGACCTTAGTGGTCCCTAATACTGTATCTGAAGTCTTTTATATAGACCTTAGTGGTCCCCTAATACTGTATCTGAAGTCTCTTTTATATAGACCTTAGTGGTCCCTAATACTGTATCTGAAGTCTCTTTTATATAGACCTTAGTGGTCCCTAATACTGTATCTGAAGTCTCTTTATATAGACCTTAGTGGTCCCTAATACTGGGTACGGGACCTTTAACGTATAATGCATTATTAAAGATGAAAGCCCCAAATCTTTAATTATTTAATTATGATTCTCCCAATTAATGTATATGATTTTTATGCATTCTATTATCAAATGACTAGAATAATAGTGCATATAGCTGCTGTGAATGGCGCACGCCCCCGTTCTTCCCCCTAATCGTTTCATTTCCTGTAAATATTTTGTGTGTGTGTGTGTGTGTGTGTGTGTGTGTGTGTGTGCCTAGATGTACCAGCACGGCAGGGATCTCTGCGAAAGCTTGTGGGGCGACGCCTTCTTGACTGTGGAGGATGAGCCGGAGGACGTGGGGGAGGCTGGAGGGCTGGAGAGGCTGGAGAGGTTGGAGCTGGGGGAGGCGGCGGCGGTCGCCCCTGCGGCTGCCTGACCCTCAGTCCCTCAGACAAAGACGTGATGGCCGCCCTCAGGGCGCAGCAGGATGACCCAGAGGAGCTGGACACCACCAAGACGGGCCTGCCTCAGTACCGAGCCCCATGCCAGACGAAGCTGCCCCTGCAGGCCAGGGGCGGCCGGAGGGGGAACTCTGTGCTGCGTAAGCGCTCCGTCGTCGTGGACGACGTGGAGGGGAGCGGGAGCGGCTTGTAGAGACGAGTGACAGATAATATATTTAGAGGTTATGGTCTAGATCCTAATCTAGTCTCTTGAAACAGAGTTGTAACCTCGCTGCTCTAACTAACCTTACCACACAGACCTAAGCTGTCATCATCGTCACGCTCTACATGTAATCTTTGTGGTTTTAAATGATACTAGATAGACCGAGAAGACACGACAAACACCTGGGGCAGGTATTTAAAACGTAAATGTAAACAACCAGGATTTTGTTTTAACCCGTGTGTTGTCCTCGGGTCAAATTGACCCGTTGTCCTATATCAATGTTCTTTTTAATTCCCCAAAATAACATGATTGATTCCACCCAACGCTCTTTGCCAAGTACAAATCTCTACTTTCATTAATTTTGGGGCGTCTTATTCAATTTTATAGCATTTGAAAAACAAATTAAAGTGCTTTTGAAATAGTATTGAGTAAAAGTTGACATACTTTCCTTTAGTTTTAGTCTAAATAATGCCTTTAAGTCTAAATAATGCCTAATTTTTGTTTTTCTTTATAGGTATAATTTCCTATAAATGAGGTTTATTGACCATAAATTCCAAAAATAACTGTAAAACTAAAGTTAAGTTTGTGTTACGTAGTGTTAAAAAAAAAAAATGACAAACATTGAAAAAAAGCATCAAAAGTGTTGAAAAAAGGGACAAAAACATAAGAAAAAGTTAAAAACATCGATAAAAAGCGTTGATTTTCAATTTTGACGAGAAGACAACACAAGGGTTGAATAAAAACAAGCAATTACTATTAAAGATTTAAAGGCAAAATCCTCAATTCTGCAAGGTCTCTCACATTAATTCAAAATAAATTGATAATATCCCATAATGGCTGCACAAATGCTTTATTGCCAGCAAACAATATGAGGATTTTTCTTTTTAAAATACTTGTATTTGCTCTGTATGGCTCAGTAAACCCCATCACTGACATCATGATATGAAGTGTGTGAAGTCGGGCACTAGGAAACGTGAAGTCCTTCAGTATTAGCACTTGTGCATGAATCAAACATGCTATCATTAACCAGTGGACTTTTCATGCCAGTATTGTGTACATGATGTACTTAATTAACTACCCGGCTTTTTTTGCAATTAATTATTCTGTGCATTAGTCAATTGTTGAATGCAGATGTTGCATGATATGCACGATACTCTTACTCGTATCGTGTGGCCTGCAGAAGGTCCCCCAAACCATACGACCACATAGGTTCTTTATTCCTCCCACAGGAGCGTTGTCCGTCCTCATATCTAAACCAGAGAATGGAACAGTCCCGCTTTTAAACATATAGGTCGCAGTTTCAAACACAACGTTAATGTTATGAAACGGTCCTATAGTTTGGTTTGGTTTGGTTTAGGCACCAAAAACTAAGAAAAACATCGTAGGCTGGGTTCAAATCAGACGTTACTTCCCTCGTGGTTACGCACGGGATTCTCAAAGTGACATTTGTAAAGTTTAAAAAAAAATTGTTGTGATGTTTTTAAAGTTAAAAATCACTCTGACGCAGTGTTGTAGTCCAGACCGAGTCAAGACCGAGACTTTGAGGGGTTGAGACCGAGTCAAGACCGAGACTTTGAGGGGTTGAGACCGAGTCAAGACCGAGAATTTGAGGGGTAGAGACCGAGTCAAGACCGAGAATTTGAGGGATTGAGACCGAGTCAAGACCGAGACTTTAAGGGGTTTAGTCAAGACCGAGACTTTAAGGGGTTGAGTCAAGACCGAGACTTTGAGGGGTTGAAGACCGAGACTTTGAGGGGTCAAGACCGAGAGACTTTGAGGGGTTGAGACCGAGTCAAGACCGAGACTTTGAGGGGTTGAGACCGAGTCAAGACCGAGACTTTGAGGGGTTGAGACCGAGTCAAGACCGAGACTTTGAGGGGTTGAGACCGAGTCAAGACCGAGACTTTAAGGGGTTGAGACCGAGTCAAGACCGAGACTTTAAGGGGTTGAGACAGAGTCAAGACCGAGACTTTAAGGGGTTGAGACTGAGCCAAGACCAGATTTCTGTTAGACAGCCAGAGCTTCTTCTCCTGTCTATCCCATTCACTTTCTTGGGAACAAATTTCAAATTAGATATGAGTCAAGTTGCTGGCTGCATTTGCAAGGCCTAAATCAGACAATGCACATGCAATTTAGCGAAATCCATGCAGTTGTAGTCTTGACCGGTCGTGAAATAAAATCCAGAGTCCTCTTCGAGACCCAGAGGGGACAGAATAAAATTATGTCCGATTCTGAGACGAGACCTTCAAGAATTAGTTTTATGACGGATCTTGAGTTGGCTACTACAACACTGCTATGACTTTATTAAAGTTAAAAAACTGCTTACATGGAAAGTTATCTCATACTCCGTAATCCTACTTTGAGTTGTAATTTCTGCTTGAACAAACAACCTATGGGAGCGTTTTTCGACGGATAACAGTCTCAAATGGTCATGCAGAGTTGTTATGAAGCTTTATAACAGAGATTACTGGCCTGTAGTGTGAGGGATCTGGTATGATAATGACAATGGAAAGATGTAGAGCCTAATACCCGAAGGAAGGTTTAATATTCAGACACAAATCTGCCTACCAGAGTAAATCCTGCAGATGCATCATTCAAACCAGCAAAGGTTGTTCTGGCAGTTTGATCACGTAAATATCTCCAATGTACTGTGGCGTTTTCCTTTTTGTAATTAAGTTGTGTAGTTCTAGAGCGAGGTATTGTTAGATGTAAATGTTTTGTAAAAAGCTGATTTATGGTAAGCTTGCTGAGATGGATGTTTCTTTGTTTTATGTTCTCAATAAAGAATGTTTCTAAAAGCCGACCTGAGCCATGAATCACAGTTCTTCTGGCTGCAAAAAACCTTTTTATCTGTAAGTCTCCAAAACTAAGTGTAAATCCTAGTGAGTTAAACACTGAGAGCATATTCTAGTACAGTGGCTCAGATGTACCCTCGCAGCGCTGATAGATGAATTTATTTTATTTATCGCAAACAATCAACAATGTTGCAAGACAAAATAAAAATATTGACCAGTTGTCCTATATCAATGTTCTTTTTAATTCCCCAAAATAACATGATTGATTCCACCCAACGCTCTTTGCCAAGTACAAATCTCTACTTTCATTAATTTTGGGGCGTCTTATTCAATTTTATAGCATTGTAAAACAAATGGAAGTGTTTTTGAAATAGTATTGAGTAAAAGTTGACATATTCCAGTCTGTGATTATCATCAACATCCATTCCTTTAATTTTAGTCTCAATAATTCCTAATTTCTGCTTTTCTAACTCAAACATTAGGTATAATTTCCTATAAATGAGGTTTATTGACCATAAATTCCAAAAATAACTGTAAAGTTAATAAGTTAGTGTTACGTAGTGTTGAAAACGTCAAAAAGTGACAAACTGGAAAAAAGCGTCAAGTGTTGAAAAAGTTAAAAACATCGATTAAAAGTGTTGATTTTTCATTTTGACGTGAAGACAACACGAGGCTTAACAAATATTGTCTTTATCTCAATTTCCAACAGCTGAGATAACATCTATGTTTAGGGAATGCATCAGTCTCTACTAGCACAATTAAACATGGAAGTGGGGTTAGTTTTAATGTCATAAGGTTATAATTCATGTTAAAAATCCACTATGGAAACAACATAAGGGTCATAACCAGAATAATGTTCTGAGTCAGGAATACATGTTAATCACAGGAAATAAGGTAAGGACGCTGATTTCAGGTAGAAAACATGTAACTTATTCCTTTTTTCTTCTTGTAAAAATTTGAAATGGGTCAATTTGACCCGAATACCAAACGAGGGTCAATAACGAGACAAAAGACTTCCTTTAACCAAGTGATTAAACCCTGAGGGGCTCCAGGTGGAAAACAACAAAGAAAAGGACAAGGTGAATCATTCGGCCGGCTGAAAAGACTTCATGATGAAAAGGTTTAAATGATGTTTATCTGTTAAGGGTTAGACCACACAAAGGGAAATGGATAAAGTGATGTTTTTAAATGGGTCACTTTGACCCGAATACCAAACGAGGGTTAACATAATATGAAGGGACTCTGGAGTCTGAGGCCACGTTAGGACGCCTAAACCACCCCTCTAATCACCAGACAGACCTACACCTACCGGGATGCGCAGCCAGGCTCGTGTCTCTGATTGCTTGACCCACCCTCCCTTTCCCTCTCCTTCATCCATCTTCCCCCCTCTTCCCTTCCTGTTGCACATCTCTCTCATGTCTCATCCAGGTACCATCTTAGCCAGGGTGTTTTTTTTCAATCAGTGGAGAGAGTTTTCAACACTTTTGTTTTATGAAATCTTTTTACAGGATCGGGGGTCGGCTGCAGACAAAAACTCCACAAATACTGTTTCTGCTAGAATAAGTTGCCCCTTTATCCCTCGCAGAACACCATGAAGCTGCGAGCACACGCTCACACTATCAACACGTGATGCAAAGTGAACACTACTTTGCAAACAAAAACACAAACGCTGTCTCTGCTAGAATAATTGTGTCTTTTATTCCGCCACAGTATACAGCAGGGCAACAAGCATTGCACATGCACTCAATACGCGATGCAAAGTAAACACTACTTTTAGAGCTCTTACCTTGACACAGGACTGGAGAGCCGTCAGTCCGAGCAGAGCAGCATCAACGTGGCTGGGCGTCCGTACGCGACCTGCAGCAGACTCTGCCAGACCGAGGGACTCCCTGTCTTTTTATTCTTTAGTAAACAAAGGATCGGGTGCGAGCAAGGAGGGCCAGTCCCTTACTCTCAGCCCATCCTCTGTGAGCAGGTGTCCCGCTCCAAAAGCATGTTTTCGAAACAGGAAGGCCGCTCTCAAAACATCTGAGCTCAACTCAAAACCGTTCCCAACACCCGAGCTCGGTGGCTCTCAAAACATGGATACATGAATATGATATGATTGATAAATGAAACACAAAACAATGAATACAGCAAAGCAACAGTGTATCAACAAGTTATATAAGTGACCCACTTAACTGTTGTCAAGGAACATAATGCAAAATAAACTTTTTCCTCCACAACTTTTCATCCAGTCCTTCCAGTTGCAGAGTTCGCCGGTGCTAGGCTAACGCAGATCAACAGCATCTGCTAGCCTGCCATTAAAAACAGTCTAACCCACTCCAGAGTACACCAACGGCAAATAAGTTATAACTCCAGACTATCGATGTTAATCTGTTGATAGAACAATGTAAACCATAACCAGCCGCCAGTCGCTTTATTTCGTAGGATATCATACAAGTTTACTGCATTTCAAGTTAGACATAGTACTGTAATACTTTCTTCAAATACCAAAAACCTCTGACCTTTATGTGAAAAGTAATTACATCAAGGCCAGCTGCTGCTCCATGTTGTCATGCTGAGAAACATTTGACTGCAGTGTTGGCGTCTCTGATCACGCCAGCAGACAGTTGTCTTCTCAGCATGACGGGTGGTTGACCCCCCCCATCCAGGCAGCTGTCACTCAGTCTCGCCCTTTCCGACCATTGCTTCAAGGGAAAAAAATCAGAATGGCCTTGTATTTAAATAAATATCAGGACAATGTATTTTACCGCTGTCAAAGTCTGCGTTTATTATACGGGCCACATTTTAAATCAATGCCTTTTGGGCTTGGAAGGATATACGTCTTTCCAGAGATTCAACTTACACCATCTGAATCCAGCAAATAGACCCTCCCAATAAATCAGGGTACACAAATACTGTTTAGATTAACCAACAATATACCTTGGCTTGAATAAGTTTACACATGCTTAAATTGACTAAAAAGAGGAATAAAAAACAAATTTTTTGAAAATTGATCTTATTGCCTTAATTTAAAAAAATTAGGAAAATCCAACCTTTTATAGACACCAATTTTCTTTGTGAATGAATAATGTATTATAAATAAATAAATGTTCTTCCTTAAAATACAGGGGCATAAGTATACACCCCCCTATGTTAAAATACAGGGGGCATAAGCATACACCCCCCTATGTTAAAATACAGGGGCATAAGTATACACCCCACTATGTTAAAATACAGGGGGCATAAGTATACACCCCCCTATGTTAAAATACAGGGGCATAAGTATACACCCCCCTATGTTAAAAATACAGGGGCATAAGTATACACCCCCTATGTTAAAATACAGGGGGCATAAGTATACACCCCCCTATGTTAAAATACAGGGGCATAAGTATACACCCCCCTATGTTAAAATACAGGGGCATAAGTATACACCCCCTATGTTAAAATACAGGGGCATAAGTATACACCCCCTATGTTAAAATACAGGGGGCATAAGTATACACCCCCTATGTTAAAATACAGGGGGCATAAGTATACACCCCCTATGTTAAAATACAGGGTGCATAAGTATACACCCCCCTATGTTAAAATACAGGGGCATAAGTATACACCCCCTATGTTAAAATACAGGGGGCATAAGTATACACCCCCTATGTTAAAATACAGGGGGCATAACACACACACACACACACACACACACCCTTCACCATACCTAGAGATTTGCATGGGGAACTTTCCATAAGATCATCTCTCAATGCAAATCACACCACCTGTTAGTCTAACAGAAATAACACCATGCAGATCTCTAGGTATGCTGTAAAGGTTGGATTTTCCTAATCTTTTTAATTAAGGCATTAAGTTCCATTTCCAAAAGATAAACATCTTTTGGAAATTGCTCTTAATGCCTTAATTTTATTCCTCTTTTTAATCAACTTTAGCATGGGTGTGTAAACGTATTCAAGCCACTGTCTATGTCTTAAAATAATCTCATTAAAAGTGATTTACACAGGTTGCCTGCCTGGCTAGCTCACCTGGCAGAGCATGCATCATCATGTACAGAGGCTCAGTCCTTTCCACAGCGGCTGCAGGTTCAGTTCCAACCTGTGGCCCTTTGCTGCATGTCGCTCCCCCTCTTTCTCCCCTTTCATGTCTAAGCTGTCCAATCAACTAAAGGCCTAAATGCCACAAATAAGTGACTAACACTTGGATTTTACCCATAAATCATCTGGCCTTGCAGTGAACACACGCTGTGCCACACACCACTTGACATTTTGCTTTAAGGCAGAGCGCGTGAATGTGTGTGTGTGTGTGTGAACCAGTGACTGTAGAAAATAGGTCTGAACATCTGCATTAAAGGGAAGGATATTCACAGGATTTTTTAAATCCATTGTGTCTCTTCTTGTGTGCTGGACAATATATTTAGTCATCATTAAAGGTCCAGTGTGTAACGTGTGTAGTTGTTCATTATCAAAATCAGTGTTGCCCATTTACAAACGTATCCTTTTTAATGAATATTCACCACCACCATCAATTGAAAGTATTCCTATTGGCTTGAAATTTTACATTTGCATTGGCATGAACTGGGGTAGACGCTCCATATTCACCCTCCATATTGAAATACGTTAGCCGGTAAGGGACATCCAGGATATATACTGCTCCGCCTTTTGCGTTTTCACTGTGCAATGACAAACTCACAGGTGCTGGTAGTATCGTCGCTTCCCGGCCCCGGCAGGTTAAAAGAAGGAAACATGGAGGACCACACGTATTCAAAATCCAAATTTCAGGAACAGGAGTCTTCTTCTTCCCCCAGAAGAAGAAAAAGCTTATTGAAAAGAGTAAAATGCATGACGGCTACCGTACTTTTAACTGCGTGGTGCGAGAGAGTAGATATATCTCAACGCTAGATGGGAGAAATTCCCACACATTGGGCCTTTAAAGAGACTTTTTTTGCATAAAATTGCAGAATTTATCTTTCACTTATTGATAAGTTTCATCCTTTTCTCACATTTTATTATATATGTTTGTTTTCATAATCAAAGCAAAGACATTCATTTAAAGTAGGTCACCTCTTCTTGGTGCTAAATCCTTTTTTTTAAGCTGCTGTTCTGGTGTTATTCCACTAGATGGCGGTGTGTTCCCACCTTAACCCTCAGACTGGTGCTCAGACTGCTTTGTGTCCTGTCTGTGGTAAAGGTTGCATAAAACAGAGGCCACCTGACCTCACCTGAGATGGGGGGGTTAAATCAAACGCCCCTGCATGGGGAAGGAAGCGCCCCCTTCAGGTAAAATCAATCAGCCCAATCAGAGGTTATATATACAGCATATATATACATATATATATATTTTTTACAGAAGGCAGAGTCAACTCAGTCCTTTGCCGCCTCTGTTTCTGGGTGCATGTGGTTTTAAAGGCCCTGAACGCCCACACAGGTGTTTCCAGGTAACCTGGCTGAATAGCCCTCTTCCCAGGAATCTGTGGGTGTGTGTGTATAGGCTGATTGATTGACGTCTTCTTCAGTCACTTGTTAGCTTTGTTGTTTCCGTTAAGGGCAGGACAGATGACGGCTTTCTCATTAGGCCCGTTTCAAGATGAGCTGCGCCTCGCCTGTAAAGTGGACGAGAACAGATAAAGCCGGGGGGTGGGGGGGACAAAAAGCTGCGGTAAAGTCGGTCAGTTTCCAGCCGTTTCCTGCAAACTTCAGGCAGAACAGGAAGTCACAGAAACACTCACATCCTGTATGGTGTGATTCCAATTTAATGAAATGTTATCAGACCCACACATCAGCTTGTACAACAGTCTCCAGTTGTTTTTATGGAGACAGAGTAGCTGTCATTATGACAGCTCTACATGCAATCTGTTGATCAAGTTAAAAACAACAGACTGTATGTGAGCCGCAATGTAAATATCAGCCACACATGTTCTGTACAGAATAAGCCTTTAAATCAAACAAATGGCAAGTACAATGCCTCCAATTCAACATCTATAAAGAGTTTATCTGAAGAGTCAACATGTTGAGTGGATTCTGAACCAATCAGCTGAGAGGCCGGCGTTTCCCAGCAAAGCAACTGTGCTGCCTGCGTCTCAGGACTGATCTCGTGAGGTCATCGTTGCCCACGTGTGCATGACATCAGAGTAAGTCGGGATCAAGTCGGACACAAATCTAACCGGCATGCATTGGGCGGTGATCGATTCTGCTCAGACCTGGCTCATCTCCAACGAGATCTCTAACCAGTTTCATCCTGAGCAGAGTCAAATCAGCCAGGTTAAGTGAACTCACCTGGTGTTCAGAGGCTCTAACTGCCACATGCCGACACCAATTGAGTCAAATCCCCTGTGTTTGCATTAAAATGTGTTAATCTAATCCTAATTTCCCCTCCACAGACACTGCTCTGCTGCAGTGTTATTACAGGTCGTACTGTATGCTATGATGTGCAGTATAAATGCAAATTCACTGTCAGTGTGTGTGTTCAGTATGTGACAGCTTTTATCTAATGTATTATCAATGTCTTCAATAAATTAATACTAATACCACACTGTGGAAAATACTGTTAAAGTACAAGTCCTGCATTGAAAATGTTACTTAACCCTCTGAGCCCTAAGGCCATTTTTACAGTTTATTGTCCGTCTGGATTTATTTTATAATAACTTGTAAAACATCAACCCTGTTGTCTACAGTCAAGATATGAACATCATTTTTTTTCAGGACAAAATGAGTTATTAGAATATTTGGGCTGCAGTGAGGTCACTTGAATGGTAATAATGGTTGTAGGACCTTAAGTAAAAGTATGTCAATATCATCAGGGACATGTACTTAAAGTATTGAAAGTAAAAGTAGTCGATGCAGAAACATGCTCCCAGTTTAATAGTCTAATTATTTCAGCTGGACTTGTAGGCCGTTATATTGTTGGCTAGTTTTAGTTTATAATAAAACATCCTATTATAAAAACATGTTTTACGTGCAAAAATTTTAACTTGTAAAGTAACTAAAGCTGTCAGATGAATGTAGTGGAGGAAAAAGTACAATATTTCTTTCTGAAGTAGAAGTAGAAAGTGCCATGAAAGACAAAGTACATCAACATTTGTACCTAAGGATCTGGATTTTACTGGAGTAGTTGGAGTATGTGTCCAGTTCTGGAGTAGATGTACTGGAGTTGTACAGTTCTGGAGTAGATGTTGGATAATAATTCTGGAGTAGAAACTGAAGTACAGTTCTGGAGTAGATGTACTGGAGTAGATGTACAGTTCTGGATAGATGTACATGGAGTACAGCTTTTTCAGGATGTACAGTAATGAGTTATTAGATGTACTTTGGGTAGATGTACTGGAGTACAGTTCTGAGTAGATGTACTGGAGTACAGTTCTGGAGTAGATGTACTGAAGTACAGTTCTGGAGTAGATGTACTGAAGTACAGTTCTGGAGTAGATGTACTGGAGTACAGTTCTGGAGTAGATGTACTGGAGTACAGTTCTGGAGTAGATGTACTGAAGTACAGTTCTGGAGTAGATGTACTGAAGTACAGTTCTGGAGTAGATGTACTGGAGTATGTACTGGAGTACAGTTCTGGAGTAGATGTACTAGAGTACAGTTCTGGACAGATGTACTGGAAAAGTATCTGAGTAGATGTACTGGAGTACAGTTTTGGAGTAGATGTACTGGAGTACCAGTTCTGGAGTTACTGATAGTTCTGGAATTAGATGTTGGAGTACAGTTCTGGACTGTACTGGAGTAGATGTACTGAAGTACAGTTCTGGAGTAGATTTTCTGGAGTAGATGTACTGAATAAAACATCCTATTGTACTGAAGTAAAAGATGTTGGAGTAGATGTACTGAAGTACAGTTCTGGAAATTTGGAGTACAGTTCTGGAGTAGATGTACTGGAGTAGATGTACTGAAGTACAGTTCTGGAGTAGATGTACTGGAGTAAGTTCTGGAGTAGATGTACTGGAGTACAGTTCTGGAAGATGTACTGGAGTAGATGTACTGAAGTTTCTGGAAGATGTACTGGAGTACAGTTCTGGAGTAGAAAGTACTGCCATGAAAGTACAGTTCTGGAGTAGATGTAACATTTGGAGTAGATGTACTGGAGTACTGAAGTACAGTTCTGGAGTAGATGTACTGGAGTACAGTTCTGGAGTAGATGTACTGGAGTACAGTTCTGGAGTAGATGTACTGGAGTAGATGTACTGAAGTACAGTTCTGGAGTAGATGTACTGAGTACAGTTCTGGAGTAGATGACAGAGTAGATGTACTGAAGTACAGTTCTGGAGTAGATGTACTGGAGTACAGTTCTGGAGTAGATGTACTGGAGTAGATGTACTGAAGTACAGTTCTGGAGTAGATGTACTGGAGTACAGTTCTGGAGTAGATGTACTGGAGTAGATGTACTGAAGTACAGTTCTGGAGTAGATGTACTGAAGTACAGTTCTGGAGTAGATGTACTGAAGTACAGTTCTGGAGTAGATGTACTTGAGTAGATGTACTGAAGTACAGTTCTGGAGTAGATGTACTGGAGTACAGTTCTGGAGTAGATGTACTGGAGTAGATGTACTGAAGTACAGTTCTGGAGTAGATGTACTGAGTACAGTTCTGGAGTAGATGTACTGGAGTAGATGTACAAGTTTCTGGAGTAGATGTACTGGACAGTTCTGGAGATGTACTGGAGTAGATGTACAGTTCTGGAGTAGATGTACTGGAGACAGTTCTAGAGTGATGTACTGGAGTAGATGTACTGAGTTTCTGGAGTAGATGTACTGAAGTACAGTTCTGGAGTAGATGTACTGGAGTACAGTTCTGGAGTAGATGTACTGGAGTAGATGTACTGAAGTACAGTTCTGGAGTAGATGTACTGGAGTACAGTTCTGGAGTAGATGTACTGGAGTAGATGTACTGAAGTACAGTTCTGGAGTAGATGTACTGTACAGTTCTGGAGTAGATGTACTGGAGTAGATGTACTGAAGTTTCTGGAGTAGATGTACTGGAGTACAGTTCTGGAGTAGATGTACTGGAGTAGATGTACTGAAGTACAGTTCTGGAGTAGATGTACTGAAGTACAGTTCTGGAGTAGATGTACTGGAGTAGATGTACTGAAGTACAGTTCTGGAGTAGATGTACTGGAGTAGATGTACTGAGTACAGTTCTGGAGTAGATGTACTGGAGTACAGTTCTGGAGTAGATGTACTGGAGTAGATGTACTGGAGTACAGTTCTGGAGTAGATGTACTGGAGTACAGTTCTGGAGTAGATGTACTGGAGTAGATGTACTGAAGTTTCTGGAGTAGATGTACTGGAGTACAGTTCTGGAGTAGATGTACTGGAGTAGATGTACTGAAGTACAGTTCTGGAGTAGATGTACTGGAGTACAGTTCTGGAATAGATGTACTGGAGTAGATGTACTGAGTTTCTGGAGATGTACTGGAGTACAGTTCTGGATGTACTGGAGTACTGAGTTCTGGAGTAGATGTACTGAAGTACAGTTCTGGAGTAGATGTACTGGAGTAGATGTACTGAAGTACAGTTCTGGAGTAGATGTACTGAAGTACAGTTCTGGAAGATGTACAGTTCTGGAGTACAGTTCTGGAGTAGATGTACTGTAAGTTCTGGAGTACATGTACTGGAGTACAGTTCTGGAGTAGATGTACTGGAGTATGTTCTGGAGTACCACGATGCACTTCTGTTGCTGGCAGCATTGTGACGGGAACAGTTGGTGCATGACTCTCTGACAATGTGTTGAATTCATAGGGCAGATGAGTAATGACTCATACTTATTTGTCAAGTCCGGTGTAGACCAGTGGTTCCCAACATGTTTGGTCTGTGGTCCCCCCCTCCCCCACCCCCCACCCCCCCAACCTGGTCAGATCCTGTACCCCTTCATCAATTCCCAATGTATGTTCAATTGTAAAACCTCTTATACACATTTTTGTCCCTTTTTCAGACTTTTTTTAGTTTTCTCTAACACCACCTTACTAGTTTTACACTACTTTTTGGAATTCATAGTCAATAACCCTCATTTATATAGAATTATACCCAATATCTGAGTTAAAACAGCAGAAATTATGAATTATTTTGACTAATAGTTAAGATCATAGGAAAGTGATCAGTTGTATTTGCAAAGAGCATTATAAGGAATCCAATCCATTTTTGGCATGCAAAATGTGTCCAGAATCCGTCTGATTTAAAATGTATTTTTTTGTTTGGTTAAAAAGAAACTCATATTTCAGATATAGACATTTTTTAAAGGGGTCACATTTCACCCGAGGACAACAGGAGGGTTAATGTCATCCATGCTTATGGTTCAAATGTGTTTTTTCAATGACTGCAGCAAACGTTCCTCAAACTAGGTCTCATAAAAAAGCATCCCCCCTTTACCAAATCAGTCCTCTAATGCTGTAGTCGTCTGATGCAACTCGGGACCCAACTTCTGCAAGAACCTCAGATTGCTGTGGCAAGGTGGGAGGAATATTCATGGATCTGGAGACGAGAACACAAGACCGGAGGGAGGGAGGGAGGGAGGGAGGATGATAAGCTTTCACAGTCACGGAGCTGTAGCTCAAACTAGCCCTCCTGGATCATAGTCTCTCTTCTCTTTTTTGGGGTCCAGGGTGATCGTGTTGGCGTTACTGAGCCAATGGTCAGGTCAGAGTGCTTCCCTTCCGGGACTGCGCCAGTGCCGCCGGAGATTCTCCCGGATGTACAGTACTTGTTTGTCGGTCAGATGTCCATTACCTTCCGCTTCCTTTGTGTTGCCGTTCTAAACCCTAATGGATTTGTTTGGACTAGGCAGACCCTCCTCCACCGCACTGTGGAGGAAGGTCTAACAATGCCAAGACTAGGGTAGTGTAAGCATTTTAAACAAGAACACAAAAAAAATACATTTTAAATCAGACGGATTCTGGACACATTTTGCATGCCAAGACATTAAAATAATCAGATTCTATACACCATGGCTAAGTTTAGATGCTAACAAACTTAAACGTGGCGGGGCAGCTGCTATTTTCATCAAAACTATCTGCCATCCCTTTGATAACGACAAAAACCTTGGACAAACAAAAAAAGGAACAACATTTGCCAGGGGAAAAAGCAACTAACTTAGAAAAAACAAACTTTATTTCATTCATTCTTTCATTCGAATTTCATTCATTAAAATATCGCTGTTTGCCGCCATCGTGTCAATTCTCGTCTCTCAGACGACGATATATCGTCCTATAGATATTTGGTCCCACCCCTAAGACCGATGCTTCAGTAGAACCTACCGTAGTGTACTCATCCAACAACGCTGTGCCTCACACATTCATCACAGGAACACAACAGATACGCTTTAGGAAACAGTTGGAGTGGTTGACAAAGCTAAAAATATTTAGCTTAGCAGTCTGTACTAAGGAAGGAAGAGAGACGCAGGGAAAGATGGATGACGAGAGGGAAAGAGATATAAGAAGAGAGGCAAGCTTCATGAAAGGGGATGGATGTGTGTGTGTGTGTGTGTGTGTGTGTGTGTGTGTGTGTGTGTGTGTCAGTCACTGAAACTTCACTAATTAGCTTCCCCAACTATTCTCTAAGCGTGTAGTCTTACAGTTAAACCGCTTAAATGTTGAATTTTGTTTCTCTTCAGTCATGCAACATCTCTTTTAATCCGTGTCTTTTTAGAGAGAAGTGTAAATGTTCCCCAACTGTGTGTGTGTGTGTGTGTGTGTGTGTGTGTGTGTGTGTGTAAGGGGGCTTGTAGAGAGGAAAATCAAACCCACCCAGGGTTCTTCATACGTCACCGACCACATCACAGATGTTCCCACAGACACTCAGTGTGGGTTGTGGGCCGAGGCGTGTGGAGAGCCAGTATGGCTTCAATTGGTTAGTTTGTGTGTGTGTGTGTGTGTGTGTGTGTGTGTGTGCACATTAAAATATGTAGGCTTGCTGTGTGTGTAAATGGAGAGACTTCAGAGGGATATTTTAAAGTATTCCTTTGAGTAGGAGCTGCAAATGAAGTGCGGAGAGGTGTTGCAGTGCTGCTTTTTAAGACACGTCTTAGGCTACATATTCATGAATATTTGACAGAAACTGAAACTTCCTTCCACTTCAGGGCCCGAGATACTGTTGATTCATATCATAAATATTTGAAACTGTTGAATAAGACAAAAGAAGAAAAGAAATATTCATGCCTTAAAATCTAGGTTTCTTGATTTAAAAAAACAAAATAAAATGAAGTCACAGAAAAGGAGAACTTGTGTGGGTGTGCCCCGTTCTGTTTCCACATGCACGGCAAAAAATTAAAATACAAAAATGAAATAGGGGAGTTGTTATTGATGGAAATTAAATGAAATTTAAATGCACGTCAGATGAATAGAGGTTAAAACCTTCCTTTCCAAAACAGCGTGAGGTGAGAGTGCGCGCACAACCGCAGCCCTCACTGCCTCAAGCTTTGAAGTGGTGAGAGAGACAGAGAGAGAGAGAGAGAGAGAGAGAGAGAGAAGAGAGAGAGAGAGAGAGAGAGAGAGAGAGAGAGAGAGAGATCTTGGTCCATGCCTTCTGTCTTGTTTACTTGTACATCACAGCGACTGCTTCTACAGGATAGAAATCCCCTCCAGTTTCCCTGAGACCAGCTGGGCTGGAGCACGACTTCTCTCTCAGCCAATTAGGGTCACCAAAGCTTTGATGGTTCTATGTCTGATTTGGTTATATATGATTGTTCTCATGGGCTGATATCCCCCCCTCCCCTCCCAACCACACACACAAACACACACTGCCCCACACAACTGTTTTTTTGCAGTAAGCCGTCCCACAAAATAGTTCCAACGTCCCTGTGAGTAATGGATTTAATTGTGAAAAACATGTCTTTTTGTGTTGTTGCACATTGATGACCTTAGTACCACGTATTCGGTTCATTGGCTCTCTGTGTGGCCAGTTAAAATGTCTCCCATTGATGCGGCAGCAAAACAATTATGGCAATAAACAATTATTAAAACAATTATGACCCATTTTCAGAAAGTTCCTTTTGGGTTTCTTGCAACTAAATTGTCACAAACAAAATAACCCGGGTAGTTCCATATAACCTTTTTTTTTTTTTTACAGGTGAAATAATTGATCAGTTCATTACTTTCATTAAATTTGGGTGTTTTGTTCAATTTTATAGCATTTGATTTTTTTTTTTCTTATAAAATAAAGTTGAAAAAGCTTCAAAAGCCCAGAAAAAAAGTGACTAAAACATTGGGGGAAAGCGACAAAAGTGTTGAAAAAGACCCCCCAAAAAGATTTTTTACCCAGAAAACCAAGAAGTTGCATGGTCGGCAGGAAGAACAACACAGGAGTTAAGGAAATGTCATGTTTCCATCAATCATTGATGAAATGGGCTACATGGAATCTGATCTGAATCATCCTCCTGAACAGACTATCCACCTCACTTCTGAAATTACAGCTACACTCCTGATGACATTTGTTTTTCTTGTTAATATTTTTTTTTTTAAACTGTTGATGGGTTTTTAACACTGTTTTTGAGCGTCACAGATGTTCCTGTTTAAGCTCCAAATGGTCCCTTAAGTCAGTAGTGCGCAATTAAGTCTCTCATCCATCCCCTCCCCGCCTCACATTATCGTTTTCTTTGAGCATCTGGGGCCCGTGAAACGCTTAGTGACCCCTGGATAATAGCATGAGTGCCTGTGTGACTCACTCCCAGCTACTTAACGCGGGACTTTCCCCCTCGTGTATCCATCTCTCGAGCTGCTGGTGCAGGGACATGTTTGGCCTCTGATGCGTCCCGGTGGAATGTTGTCCTTGGCAGCGCGGGGGCGCGCCTCCGTCTCCGTCCAGATTCACACAGATGCTCCTGCGCGCTCCCCTCCGCACGCCCACTCTCTCGCCTACTGCTCTGCCAAGCGGCGTGGCATCTCGAGACGCCCACGGCATTCCCGACTCCGCTGTCACTTCCTCTCGTGTGCAATCTTTCAATTAAACTGACACCTCAAATATTTGTACTTTGCAGCTTTTGACGCGTGAGTGGCACCGGCAAGTTGCTCCAGACGGGTCCAAGATCAGGTCCCGTAGTCATGTTGTCCTCGGGTCAAATTGACCCGTTGTCCTATATCAATGTTCTTTTTAATTCCCCAAAATAACATGATTGATTCCACACAACGCTCTTTGCCAAGTACAAATCTCTACTTTCATTAATTTTGGGGCGTCTTATTCAATTTTATAGCATTGTAAAACAAATGGAAGTGTTTTTGAAATAGTATTGAGTAAAAGTTGACATATTCCAGTCTGTGATTATCATCAACATCCATTCCTTTAATTTTAGTCTAAATAATTCCTAATTTCTGCTTTTCCAACTCCAACATTAGGCATAATTTCCTATAAATGAGGTTTATTGACCATAAATTTAATAAAGTTAATAAGTTAGTGTTACGTAGTGTTAAACGTAAAAAAAGCGTTAAGTGTTGGAAATTGGGACTAAATCATAAGAAAAAGTTAAAAACATTGATAAAAAGCATCAACAAAATTGTTGACTTTCACTTTTAATGGGAAGACAACACAAGAGTTAAAGTCCATGTTTTTTCTGAAATTAGTCATTTTGCATAATGAATACTTTGACTTTTAAGTATAAGTTCATGCTTTTACTTCTATACTTTTATTTAAGTCACATTTTGACTGCAGGGCTTTCACTTAAGTATTTCTACCCTTTGCTTTTTTAAGATCTGAGGACTTCACCCCCCCCCCCCCCACACACACACACACACACACACACACACACACACACACACACACACGCAGAGGAAGTGTGTTCAATGATCGCAAACGCCACATCACAGAGATTTTCAATCCACTTCCTGTTGTCCTTTAGCAACCCAGACCACTTTCCATCCATCTACCTGATAACAACGTTGCGCTTTGCTCAGTTTGTGTGCGCGACAGGTTCAAAAGTCTATCGAGTTGCATAAGAAGAAGAAGAAGAAGGAAACTCCGCGGACTTTATCTATACAACAGATGGAGGGAGATGAAACTAGTTCGCATTACCTGGGCGGAGGTTCCCAGAAATCCTCCCATGTGACGGAGCATGCACCAACATGCCCGTATATGGACAGGCCCGTGCGTAAAGGAAAGGGCGGGCTACGTACTGTGCGTAAAAACACTGAAACCATAAAGTGCCTGTGTAAGGGTTCCTTACTGGGAGCTATAGCAACGCTTGTGGTAACAATGAGTGGAAGAAGCCCCCCCACACACACACACACACACACACACACACACACACATACACACCCCATACAGTTTCATGTATGTAGAATATATGTGGTTTTCTTTCGCACTTTGTTACTTTCATTTTATATTTTTCCTTCATATATGTATAGAACATTACTGTATTTAGTTTTCTATAGCTTATTGTTGGCCTTTGTCTCACTTTTGCATTATTCAGATTGTATTAATATACTGTACAGCCTATATTTTGTATATGTTTACACTTATTGCACCGTGGATCGTTCAAATCCTCTGGCTGTCTGGCACAATAAAGTTGATTTGACTTTTCTATCTTAAATGACAAAACAAAACACTCAAGTCCATTTCCGTTTCATTTGAAGACACTTTACTTAAATACACATCACAAATTAAAAAAAAGAAGACATAGGCTAAGTGTAAACATTGGACATCATGAGTTTATCCGGATCAACCGGACAAAACAAAATAATTTACATAACTAATAATAAATGCAGCTTTGCATGACAATATCGGTTGCAAACAAACAAAAAACGTACAAAGAAATACAATAATCATTCCCATGTTCTACCATTTAGTAAACCCGACTCGTGTGTGTGTGTGTGTCTGCTCGGTTTGGATGCTGCCCTGGTCCTTTTGAGCGATGTCCAGCATCCGGGCCTGTGTAGTATCTCAGACATGCAGAACATGACTCCAGTGTTATTACTAGTGTATTGTCTGAATAGTCTCTCTGTGTTGTGTTTAAAATGCCTCCAACTTGCTTGTAAGCATGAGCTGACAGCCGCTGCTCACGTGCGTCAGGACTTTCTGTTTGAGCTGCGCGACCTGGTCCCGGAGCACCGACGCCGTGCTGGAGAGGCCCGCGTTGTCGCTTTTCAGGCCCTTCACTTTGTCCTCTAGCCGGGCGATGCGCTCCAGCTTGCGCCGCCGGCACTTGGTCGCCGCGAGCCGGTTGCGCAGCCGCTTGCGCTCCGCCTTGATGCGCTCCTGGGTCTCCAGGTCGATGGGAGACATCGGCGGCGAGCCGTCGCTGCTCAGCAGGTCCGGCACGATCTGGGGCTCCTCTTTCAGGGCGACGAGCCGCTGCGGGTGGAGCCCGGAGCCGGCGAGGGAGTGCTGGAAGGGGTGCGAGGAGCTCTGCTGGTGCTGGGCTTGTTGTTGTTGTTGTTGGTGCGGCGGCAGGTAGCTGATGGTGGCGGTGGGGTAGCTGGATGCGGAAGAGAGGCTCGTGTTCGGGCAGTAGGCGTTCAGTGTTGTGTAGATGGGAGGCTCCGGCTGCAGGGACGAGCCGAAGACGCTAGAGGCCGCCGCCGAACACGTAACCCCCCCGGCTCCGATGGACACGTTCGGCGGCGGCATCTGGTTCATCTTGTGCAGCTCGTCCAGGGCTTTCACGAACCCCTCCGCGAAGCCTTCCTGCTCGTCCGTGATGCCCCGGTTGTAGAAGTACTGGCCCGGGGTGGGAGTGGTGATCACGCCGTTGCTGTTCTGGATGATGAGCCTCTCCAGCTCGGGGGACGCGAGCTTCAAGGAGCCCTGCGCGTCCTGGTGGTGGTGGTGGTGGTGGTGGTGCCCGCCCCCGGCCCCCTGGTACGGCTCTATCTCGGCTCTCAGCTGGGATTTCAGGCTGCGATAGGGCTCCGTCAAGTTCAAATTCATGTTCGGCTTCAGCAGTTTGTAGTCGTGCATCGCTGCGTCTGAGTGGCCGTACGCCGACAGAAAGGAGTCGTCATGATAAAAAGGTTGTTCCATCTTTGTAGACATGAAAGTCGGATAAGAAAACCCAGCTGCTGACAGAAGCAGTCTCTCTCTCTTTCTCTCTCGCTCTCTTTCTCTCTCTAGAGAATCAACAAATGTCAGTGTCAGCAGAGAGCATGCATTAAAGCGTCCCCAAAATATCAAAATTAAAAATCTCTCCCCAAAAGAGAGTGCAAGTCCAAAAGGTCCAACCTTCTGCAGCTCAGTGACAGCAGTGAAGTCTTTTCCCAGCGTGGTTTTGCTGTGTTTTCTTTCCCAATCCCGTGCGTAAAGGGGGGGAAACTTCTAACTCTTGACTTCCCTGGAAGCTTCTAGTCTGCGCGCTTGCTCTAGCTGAGGTGTGTTCAGACGGGTCAGTACCGTGCCCTTTTATAGCAGCAATACACACGCGCTCGCTGCCAAGGCATTGCAGCGCTGTGATTGGCCAGACACCTCAGTCCAGCCACGCCCAGTGCACGTGACGTCATGTGACGCTAATGCCGGGAAGAGGCGACTGTAAACAAGCCTGTAGGCACGAGAGCGAGGAGGCATCGCAGCGGAGAGCAGCGTCAGAAATACGCGAGCGCACTTTATTTACTGCAGCTTTTTAAGCTCCTTTTCATAAGTTAAATAATGCTTGTTGGATAAGCGAAGAGGTGAGATAACTCTGTTGGATCAAATCAGAGCTTTTAATTCATTCAGTCATGTTGTTACATCGCCAGAGATGCCCTTATTTTTAGGCAATTACTTATGTTTTTCTAATGGAGTGTTGTACGGATCAGATGATCTGCAGCCGGATATTGGCCCCATAAGATATGAATTAAAGCCGTTGTAGGCTAAAAACGCCGGACTTCTGTGCTGTTTGTTATGATCCATCATGTGGAGGAAGTCCTCAGGCCTTATATGGGCACGGTGACGTACCGGTTCCTCTCCGGGAGAACCGGGAAGCCAAGCCCTCCCGGGCCTCATTCCAGCAGCAGTCCAGCTCCTTTATTAACCCCATCCATGTGTGTGAGAGAGTTTTAGGGACTTTCTGTGTCAGCAGGGTGGACAAGTGAGCTTAGACATCTCAGACACATCCATCTGTGTGAAAACAATCCATGTTGGGAAATAGCCTGTGTTTTTTATTATTATATATTTTATTTATAAGGACAGCCCACATTAATCCACATCTCTGTTAATGTGCCAGTTGTAGCCAGCTGGCTTATTTTTTTTACTTTAGTCCTTTTGGAGAGATGTTTTGAGACCAAAGCAACAGGAAACAGAGGCACTATGAATTTGTTCTTATTGCACCGTGGGTCTGAGAGAAATTATTAGTATTATCGATTCCTTTTTATGTCTGGCATATTGAACAGAAGGTTAGGCAGAATTGACAATAAAGTTGACTTGGCAGGTTAAACTTTCCAGACAGAAGACAAAAAAACATGAAACATGCAGAGCAGCAATGAGACCAAAATAAATGTAAAAAAGTTGCAGTACAAGTTAATAAAAGGGGTTAAAGAACAAGTGAATAGTTCTAGGCCGTGCAGATCTGTCTATATCTGACAACAGGCAATTAAAGGTGCCATAGATCAGCCTTATAAAACTAACTTTCTGTCATATTTGCTGAAATGGACCCTATGTTCGAGTAGAACTACACGAAGCAGGTCATTTAAAAATAAATCCGTCTCCTCTGGTGCCACCTACAGTGGCTTGCAAAAATCCAACGCTCCCTGTTAAGATGCACCAATCAGGGCCAATCACTGCTCATGCACATGCATTTCATAGTGTCCTCCCCTCCCCCGTGCACAAGCTGCAAGCAGATTTAATACTCCGGGTTTGTGAAGTAGCCCTGCTTCGATCGTGAAAAGGAAGCCGAGGTTTGTGCAGCACCAGCCGAGCCGATTATCTCAAGCAGGAAGATTCATGTTCAGTTATTTAGCCGTTTCATCTGAAAAGCCCGCTTCTTTAAAATAAGGGAGAATAATTGCGGTGCCTTTCCTTTTCACAAAAAAAAATGTGATTCCTCGAGCACGTGCGCCAGTTTCAGTTCAGAAGGGAACTTTTGTCTCCGGGTTGTAATTCTTCCAACGCCCAGACAAACAGCCCTGCCTCCATCCCATCGTCCCCCTGCACAGACAAAACGAGTCAGGCAGGATGCTTTGATTCGGTGGGCGCTATAATCCTCCGGCTGCACCTGATGGACTGTTCTGTAAAAAAAGAAAATTGCATATTTAACTTATTTTAATTTACAGATGTGAATACATAAAATACTGTAAATGGACGTACGGTACCTTTACTGTGAAAATAATTCACAGTAACTTGCTGCCAATTGTTGCCAGGAAGTTACTGTAAATTTTACGTTAAATTTGTTAGTGAATATATTATATAAAATGAAGATGCATATTAAACTGGAACTACAATAACATTTAGGTGGCCTAAAGCCTTCATACACACCTTTTTAATTAATTAAATGAATTAAATTATTAAATTAAATTGTATTATAGTATCAAATCATAACAAAATGAACAGTGACAATTAAACAGTAAAGATAATGGAACAGTGGCTAGAATAGCGAGACATGAGGTTCTGATATCAAGAGCCAGACTAAAGCTTTCAATCCCATGCAGTCTATTTAAGATGAGGACAGCAAACTAATAAATCACATGATTTGACATGAGTTAAAAAATGCCAGAATTAGCTAAAAGTCTATTTTTAGTGCATAGAATATTAAGTTATTGAAATAATTGTTTGTAAATAAAAATGTATCACAAAAAACAGAAAATTGTTTGCATGCTTTTATAAATGATGGTTTTAATGTTGAAGATACATATGGCACAGTGACTCCTTAGGGTGAACTTGTTTTTTCACAAAAACTTTAATAATTACTGTTGGTTTCATGTCATAAGACATATTTTAACTTTTAAAAAAACAACTAAATAACAAAATTGAGCCCAGCTCACTGCCAAATTAAACAAGAATATCATATTGGAGTGGCAGAAGTGCAGCTCCTCCTTTGGTTATTTAACCTTTGCCATTCATATCTGTCTGCAGAAAACAGCTGGATCTATCTTTCAACAGCGTTTCCCTTCGGCAGTGAACACCCACAACTACCCTGGAACAACATGCACTTGTTGTATACACAGAGATCTTTGCTCAGATACGCTCTGTTCACGCCTCAGGGGAAACCTCCTGTAGGGATAGAAGTCACTCAGCGTCTTTTTCAACCCTCCTGTTGTCCTCGGGTCAAATTTGACCCGTTTACAAAGCTTTCTTTAACAGAACTATGACAAAAGAACGTTGAAAAAAGTGATAAGTGTTGAAAAAAAACTACAAAAAAAATCAGAAAAAGTGAATCAATCAAAAACATTGGAAAAAGCAACAAAAAAATTGTTTAAAAAATTGAAGTGTGTATATACCGTATGTATACCGTATGTCCTCCTTGTGTCTCATTCAGTTGGGTCAGTTACTTTAGCTCACATCCTGTTTTGTTGTTGCTATTTTGAGTACATTTATATTTTGTTGACCCCTTTTTTCATAAGCCTAGATATTCTTGGTTCATTGGGGCCCGGGTATCGACTGTGCGAGGACTATTGAGACTGAAGAAATTGTTATATTGTTCAACCCTCCTGTTGTCCTTTTTAAAAATGTCTTTTTGACCAAATTACCACAAATAAGGATGGATTCCATACAACGCTCTTTGCAAATACAATCGATCACTTTCATAGAAAATTGAAATGGTTTCAAATCAGCATCCCTCCCAAACTCATCCACTCAACATGCGTTCCTCTGAGCTTAACTATTAGTCTAAATAATTCATCATTTCTGCTCAAATATTAGGTATAATTTTATACAAATGAGGGTCCATTCACCGTGGATTCCAAAAAGTAAAACTGGTGGTAGTGAGGTTGTGTTAGTGAAATCCCCCCAAAAAAATAATAATGCGTTGAAAATGTCAAATGTCAAAAAAAGGGTAAACAAATAAAAAGTGTTGACCTTTTTGACCTGGGAGGACAACACAAGGGTTAACCTTTTCTTTTTCAATGAAGACTCCCGTCCTCACGTCCCCACTACGGGGTCCCTGACTCGTCACAGAAAGGAGACTACATCTGTTGACTGTCTTGAGACGTCCTTGGATCAGGGAGGCTCCAAAATCATGGTCGCCATGGTCCCGCTACACGTCCTGCGATGCCATGTTACACCCTGCTATGTCCTGCTGTGCCCTGCTACGTCCTGCTACGTCCTGCTGTGCCCTGCTACGCTCTGCTACGTCCTGCTACGCTCTGCTACGCTCTGCTACGTCCTGCTGTGCCCTGCTACGTCCTGCTACGTCCTGCTGTGCCCTGCTACGTCCTGCTGTGCCCTGCTACGCTCTGCTACGTCCTGCTACGCTCTGCTACGTCCTGCTACGTCCTGCTGTGCCCTGCTACGTCCTGCTGTGCCCTGCTACGTCCTGCGATGCCCTGCTACGTCCTGCTGTGCCCTGCTACGTCCTGCGGTGCCCTGCTACGTCCTGCTGTGCCCTGCTACGTCCTGCGGTGCCCTGCTACGTCCTGCTGTGCCCTGCTACGTCCTGCGGTGCCCTGCTACGTCCTGCGGTGCCCTGCTACGTCCTGCTGTGCCCTGCTATGTCCTGCGGTGCCCTGCTACGTCCTGCGGTGCCCTGCTACGTCCTGCTACGTCCTGTTACACTCTGCGGTGCCCTGCTACGTCCTGCTGTGCCCTGCTACGTCCTGCTACGCTCTGCTATGTCCTGGTACGTCCTGCTACGCTCTGCTGTGCCCTGCTACGTCCTGCTACGCTCTGCTACGTCCTGCTACGCTCTGCTATGTCCTGGTATGTCCTGCTACGTTCTGCTACGTTCTGCTGTGCCCTGCTACGTCCTGCTACGCTCTGCTGTGCCCTGCTGCGTCCTGCTACGCTCTGCGGTGCCCTGCTACGCCATGAACTACTACAAAGAACTACTACAAACTACTTTTTTGGGACTGTTATTGCCACTCTTCATTTTAACCCCAACCGGCCGCCTACCAAGAGCCTGGGTCTAGGTCTGGGTCTGTCCCAGGTTTCTGCCTAAAAGGAGGTTTTTCCTCGCCACTGTCGCACTGTTGCTTGCTCTGGAGGAAACTACTAGAACTGTTGGGTCCTTGTAAATTCTGGAGTGTGGTCTAGACCTGCTCTATCTGTAAAGTGTCTTGAGATAACTCTTGTTATGAAGTATTACTACAAATAAAATAAAATTGAACTGAAGTCGGCCTGAAAAAAAATTCCCCACTATTTTGGGTCTCCATGCCGGATCTTAATGCCCTCATGTCGGGTAATTCTCAGGTATTCAGATGGACTATTTTTATTCTATGCCTTTTTGTCAGTATCCATGGGAATAAGCAAACAACAGTTCCTGGCAGTGTTATGCCTCTGCTTTGCCACCTCCCTTATAAATTCTGTTCTCTGTGCAGCTGCCTGCTTCTGCCGCTGCTCTGCTTTACATTTTCTATTCAGCGTTGCGGTTAGAGGTTAACCACAGTGCCAGTGACATTTCTGGCAACGCACAACAGTATAGGGTCCAGAGTGGTGCGTGTTTACGGGAACACTCATGAGTTGGCACCGTGCCATGCTGCCAAATGTTAGTCAAAAACACCCCGTGTTACCCAACCAGTGGGAGAGGCAAATGTGTGAACGTTGAGACCGATGTACGGTGTGTCAAAGATTAATATGCAGTATTGGGTGTTTTTTTTTGTCCTGCACAATCTCTGTTAATCACACCATCCATTTTAAACAGCATTGCTGTGTGTTTTGGGGGCCAGAACAAACCCAACGTGGTGATTTTGGTTATCAGGTTTCTGCTTTTGCACATAAAAAAATGTCTCCGGTGTCTTAGTCACATCTTGATTAGTCACATCTCTGTTTGGATTTAGAGTTCTTCTGGGTACTCCGTTATATACACTCCGTCCTCTGAGTTCTGCTTTTTTGTTTTCTACAGAAGCCCAAAAACTGCACAAGCGTTTTGTGTTGATGTTGTTTTTGGGAAAAAACGCTCAAAGAGTTCCAAGCAAGGACGAGGTGTTTGGCAACAGTCTCTGTTTTAACAGTCCGGATCACGTGGACCAGTGCCAAAACCTGCAGAGCGTTACCCGCTCGTGTTCCTGGGTGAGTTTGGGAAAGGCAAGGCCTATGTGTGTGTGTGTATGTGTGTGTGTGTGTGTGTGTGTGTGTGTGTGTGTGTGTGTGTGTGTGTGTGCGTACACTATGACTTTGGGTGGAGTATTTATTTGCTAGAAGGGAGAAGATAAGAAAGATTCTGTGGAATTATTTTATTATTTTTAAATCTTTTCTTCTCCTTCCTCTCATGTGCTGCACAATATATGTATTTCATAAATAATGTAGAATTAACTCATGGGCATGGGTTAGGTTGGGAACCGGAGGGTCGCTGGTTCAATCCCTGTACGGACCAAAGTGTGGTGGTGGACTGGTAGCTGGAGAGGTGCCAGTTCACCTCATGGTGCTCTTGAGCAAGGAACCCCCCCCCCACTCTGACATCTCTCCATTAGTGTAAAGGTACCAAGCATGTGTGTGTGTAATTCAGGCCTGTGTGTAATAACAACAGAGTGTAAATTGTAATTTCCCCTTGCCTTTATACTAATAAAGTATACATTATTATTATAGAGCTGCGAAGATTAGACGACCGGTAAATAACCGCACTGAAAGAGAGTAAAGATGCAGTGTCAGCTGAGAGACAATCTTTAATATACTCCATTCTATTAAAAAACAACGTATGAGCATTTTCATTTCTTGTGTTAGTTAACAGAATATCTTTAGGTTTTGGGGTGCAAAATAAGGAAATGTGTGTACATTAGGCTTGATTAAATTATGATAGGAATATTGTGTTGTATTATTATAGCCGATTTCTATCAAGTAGTCTCGCTTTGCCAGACCCTCCTCCACAGCACCGCGGAGGAGGGTCTGGCTAGGTCACACAGAATTTCTGGATGGGGGCAAAACATGCTCTGGTTTATCGGCATTTCTTAAAACCAATCACAATCGTCTTGGGCGGCGCTAAGGACCGGACAGAGCCACGGTGACGCTTGTTTTGGTGGAACATGTGTGCATTCAAAAGTAGTTTTAGTTGTGCAACAGAGAACTCCGATTGGACAGATAGTCTAGCTAGCTGTCTGGATTTACCCTGCAGAGACCTGAGGACCAGGTAACCATAGTCCTCAGATTGGACAGATAGTCTAGCTAGCTGTCTGGATTTACCCTGCAGAGATCTGAGGACCAGGTAACCATAGTCCTCAGATTGGACAGATAGTCTAGCTAGACCTGAGGACCAGGTAACCATAGTCTGTCTGGATTTAGGACCAGGTAACCATAGTCCTCAGATTGGACAGATAGTCTAGCTAGCTGTCTGAGGACCAGGTAACCATAGTCCTCAGATTGGACAGATAGTCTAGCTAGCTGTCTGGATTTACCCTGTAGAGACCTGAGGACCAGGTAACCATAGTCCTCAGAAATCAGCCGCAGGTTAGAGCGCCAACACAAAGGAAGACGGCGGTAACGGACATCTGGCACCGGAGCAATCCCGGGAGGGGAACGTCGTGGATATAGGAAAAATATTATTTCTTGGTTACAGTTTTAAAAAGGCGATGAACTTGGCAGCAAGATTCAAAATGAGACCAGAGCTGCTGAGATGAATCGATTAGTTGTCAGCTATTAAATGCATCACCTGTATTAATAATGGATGAATCATTTTAGTCATTTATTTAAAAACTCCAGCTTTTTAACTGTGAATGTTTTCTGTTGTCTTCTCTCCTCTGTCACAGTGAACTGAATATCTTTGAGTTGTGGACAAAACGAGACACTTGAGGACGTCGTTTGTGAGTGTGAAAGAGATGAAGAAGCAGTGTTTTTTAGTTTTATTTTTTTTTTTAAATACAATCACCAATTCCTAAACACAGGGAAATCCCCTTAAATTCTTCCCCCTATAGAGTCTGTCTTTTAACAGAGCAGGCTTTCACAATAAGATGCTTATGTTGGGGATTAAACCCCCCCCAAACCGTCCCATTGTGCCTCCTCGCCACCTCTGCACAACTCTGCTTTTGTCCGAGCCGTTGTCGTCTGTGGGGGAATGTAACTAAGTACATTTACTCAATCGCTGTACTTAAAAGCAAATTTATGGTACTTGTACTTTACTTGAGTCTTTTCTTTCATACCACTTTCTATTTCTAATCAGCTAATCATGTACTAAATATTATATAATATACTATTTTATACAGTATATAATAGTACTGTAATTTTGTAATATTGTACTGTTTATATTTGTATTTATGTATACTGTATATGTGTGTATAAACTGTATGTATAATATGTATTTTTATGTTTTATATGTATATGTATGTTGATGTATTATCTGTGTATGTATGTTTATGTTTAATATGTGTATGTATGTATGTATAATATATGTATAGTATGTATATGTATAGTATGTCTATTCATACATGTGTAGTATGTATATATACTGTATATGTATAGTATATATATATACTGTATACGTATAGTATGTATATGTATAGTATGTATATGTATGTATTGATGTACAGTATGTATATATTTACATGTGTATATATAGTACATTTGTGTATATACATAGATGTGGTGGAAATACAAGAAGATAAACTGAAAAATAGCAGTTTATATGTAATATAACATATTTTCATTATAAATGAAATCACCCAACAATAAGCTGAAACGATTAAACTCGGCTGATCGACTGTTTTGATTCTTTCCAGTTTCTAAAATGTGAGCATTTTTCTGTATTGAGTACTTTTAATACACTTTCCTGGAGATACTTACTTTACTTTTACTTAAGTGATATTTTTAATGCCTGACCTTTTACTTATTTATGTATTTTAACAGTGTGGTATCAGTACTTTTATTTAATTTAATTATTTATTAGTACTTGAGTAAAGGATCTGAAGGCTTCGTCCACCACTGGCCGGGGCCGATCAGAGGCCAAAGCCTCGAGCTCGCTCCTCACGTCAGAGTCTTTCCCCTGACCTTTCCAGCTCCTCCAAACACCCGCTCAGCAGAAAAGCGTCGGCGTGTGCAGGGCAAGAGAAAGACGGCCTCAGTCAAACGAAGTTTGTTTGAAAAGTGCCGTCCTGACAGAGTGGCTGACTCCTTGGTTTGGACATAATGGGGCCTCTCATTCACAGCGTTGCTGTTCTTCTTGGTGACAGTGGTCACTGTATTACCAGGTCTATTATTAGAGCGATCCATCATCGTTTACATCATCATCAGCATCCTCGTCAACCTCACATGATGGCCCGGTGGTGTTTTCCACCACTACGCTCTATTAAAGGGTAACTTTGGTTTTGGTTTTCAACCTGGACCCTATTTTCCGATGTTTTTGTGTCCTAAGTCACTGATGGGGTGGGATAGGGGGGGAATGATGTCTGTAGATTTTTAGCTTTATGTATCTGTATGTCATACTGTAAATACTTTATCTGTATTTTATTGTAATATACCTGCCCAGGCATACGGGCAGAAACTACCAATTTGACACAACCTGGCACACGACATCTATTAATGTTTTTTTGTGCACTGTCCCTGTTCAAATAAATAAATTACAAATACAATAAGTTACTGATGGGAAAAACAATCTTTGAAATTGGTTCAGTAATAAGTAGAGATGTTCCAATTACAATACCAGTATCACAAAAACCTCCAGTACTGCCTAAAATGCTGGTATCGGCAAGTACTTTAGTTTACACACTGATCCGATCCCATTTAATTTAGACTCAAAGAAAATCTTCTTTAAAGGAGTTTATTAATGTGTTTTTTCCCGTTATGAGTGACTGTCAAACTGGGTAATAATAAAGTTCTGTGGCGTTTATTGTTTGCTCAAAGTGTTTAACTTGAGCCAGGATGTACAAAAAAGATAAAAATCTTATTGCATCCATAAAGGGATAGTAGCATAGAGATGTGTAGCCCGATCTGGGTAACCCAGCCCAATCTGGGTAAACCAGGATCTGGGTAACCCAGCCCGACCTGGGTATCCCAGCCCAGATTAATCTGAGAAGCCATCACTGCAGACACTACTAGCAGGTGATTCGGTGGACCATCGGTCTATAACTCCCACCATTGTTGTTTTTGTACAGTCATGGCCGTCACACCCACACACACCTAGAACAGCGAATTTTCGCAATGAATAGAATAATACAATTCATCGGACTCAGTGTGCAAGGTTTAAATCTTGTTTTGTTTTTTACTTTTTAAATGAGACTTATTAATATCATGTCACTGGACTGAGATTCTGAACAATGCCGGGCTTAACAGCAGACGTGTACTAGACGCAGTGATGGACACAGAGCGTCAACAACTCAAAACGCTGCCAATAAGCAAGTTAAAAAAAGATCTTGGGGATCTGATGTGAAGAGAGATAGTTAGAGGGGGAAAAGACTGCGCCCACGCCCATGGCAATGCACCGAGGAAATATCCAAATGGGCTGTGGAGGAAAATCTGAAATCTGCACATCTATCATTCATCGACACTAATACGTGTCACTGACATTTGTAAATCATTCATCTTTGCTCTCAGTGATGTCAAATCCTTTGATCATTTTAGATCCTTTTTTTGAAAGGACACCTTGTCTCTTAGAAGAGAAGAAAACTTGTAACTTGTAGACTCTGTGTGCATCAGTCTTCTCACAGGGGACCGCCCATTTCTCCGACGCTCCATTGTTCCGACCTCTCAATAACCCGAAGGTTATTGAAGGTTAGGATAGCCGATTGGTTGGGTTAGGCATTTGACCTCGAGAGGTTAAGGTTAGGATAGCCGATTGGTCAGGGGATAGGACATGTTCAAATGAAGTTACGTTACGGGAATTTGGGACTCTAAACTGCAAACCGGTGCAGAGATTGTGTGGATTAGGCTAGATAAACATTTAAATGTGTTAATAAGCTTGATGAAAGTAAATGTGCTTGTTATTGTTGATTTAGATTGTGATCCACAAAAGCCTATGTGGTCGGAACAACGGGATGTCGGAGCAGAGGGTGTGTGTGTGTGTGTGTGTGTGTGTGTGTGATTGTGTGTGAGGTTTGAGATAGCAGACATCTTTATCTGCACACTCTTGAAGTGGTGAATAAAATACTGCACGAATTCCTCTTCTCCAACAAAGTCTGCACACATTTGATTCCAGTGTGTTTGCCGGCTGCCAAGCTTTGAAATTTCCTTTCAGTGGGTCTTCCCGGTTATGGTTTGGCTCAGCCACACACAGCCATGTGTGTGTTTTCCTTTTTGCTTCTTCATCTGCCACATGGTCAAAACATGGCTTTGGCTTTTATTAAAACAAAATGCCTCTAGGGAATTGCCATGTCAGCCTCCGCAGAGCTCACAATCAGGGTTTTTTGGACTAAATCATCAACTTGTTATTTCTCTTCTTTGCCAACAAAGACTGATGTAAAAGCAGCTGCTGCTCTCATTCAGGCTGTTCTCATGAACCATTCGTACACATCCCTACGAAAAGTATTGCACTGTAATTCGTTTGTATTCCACATATTTATTACTGTATGCACCACATGTATAAGGGCGCAAAGACACAGGGCTTTCAAGGCAGGGAGAGGAGGTTTTTGTTGAGTGGAACGTACAAGACTTTCACCCAGCGGTTCCAGGGAGTAGCCTACTACTTAAAGGAGAAGTCCAGTCGATTCCAACATGTAGACTGTTGTTTGTAAATGTGTAGGTCTGTCAGTAGAGAGAAAAATTAAACCAATCGGTGCAGCCTACACCGTGTTATCGTCCTGCTAGCGTTAGCACCCAACAGGCTTAAACAGGGCAAGTTTTAAACGTGTTTTTAGCCTCTAAACATCCTACACATCCTAAACATCCTATATTCACTTGACAGCCTTTGTTGTGTTTGATGCTAACTTGTAGCTAAGCTAGCAGTGAACCAACTTGGTTAAATATCTCCATTTTTACTGTGTTGACATTACAGAAGTCTCTCGTTAGCATCTTGTATGCTATTTGTCGCAAAGTGACGCATGTGTTGACTTCGCACAACAGTAGGCTAAGCCTGATCAGTTCACGTAAAGGCAACGACTGTTACCTTATTTGAAAAAAAAAAAATGCATTTGTCCACAAAATAAACAAAAAAATGTCTATTATATTTGTGTAAATGAAACCCCAATTAACAAACTAAAAAAATCATATTTAAATGCTACTGTAAAAATCACAGAGAGTCTGACAGCCTGAATCTGGAGATTCTGGAGAAAACTGAGATTAGCACTCTATTTAAATTTATGTTCTGCTTGTTTGGTATATTCATATTAAACACATTTGTTGAGAATTTGAATTGGTATTTGTTTTTCCAGTTCTTATAAATTTTGGCGCTGTTAAATTTCCTTTGGTGCTGACTAAAACCTCTTTGGGGGGGCACCAAAAACTCCTATATGCAGAAAAAACCCTAGAAAAACCTTTTCTCGCCTAAATTTGACTGTAAAGACCGCTAAACTTAACTGTCATGTGATTGGCTGTCACATACTGTACAACCTTAATTTGCGTAGGATATCGTGTGAATTGTTGTGCATACGTTTTTGTACAATGTCATACAAACCCTTTACTGAGAATGCGTCTCATTGCAAGCTACATCTCTTAGATAACCAATACAATCTTCTTTATCAGAAATCTGTGTTTGAACAGTCAGATGTTCAAAACTCCCCTTCTCTCTTTGCATGTCAACAGCTGTTTCTTGTCTGTGTTGAGTCTCCTCCTCAGTGTCTGGTCCACTTCCTGGTTTCCCTCCTAGTCCGAGTCCAAATAAATACAGCAGAGACTTTGCATTGCTTGACACCCAGGACATCTTAGTGCCGGACCAGGAATCCCTTCAGGCGGGATATTAATGATTGGAAAGGTCATGAACTAGACAGGAATGCCGTCACTGGTCGATAAAGACGAAGAGGTGCAGAGTTCAAGTTGATGAGTAAGGAGTAAGCTTTAAGTCACAGACAGACACACACACACACACCCTTAAACCTCATTAAGTGATAATATAAACAGGAAAAAACAATCAGTCATACAACATGTGTGTGCCTTGTGACAGAAATCTGCTATGAGTTTTTTTTTTTTTTTCAGGTTAGGGATAGTTTGGATAGATGAGAAAAGGTGCAGTGCCAACAGTTTCTGGGGGGCGAACATTCACATGCGAGTTTTTCTATCAACCTAAAACCACATATTCTCTGACTTTGTTTGCGTCGGCAACTCCTGTTAAGCCTCGGGCAGCCTGTAACTGAGCGTTCCCGACGCCCGGGACTTGGCACGTCTTAAACAAGCCTGGACACGGACACCCTCGGGTGAATCAGTGCCTGTAAAAAAAAAAAATACAATCCTCCGACTCCCCCACAAACACCCACGTATTGTATCCACTCTGACAAACTATCCCTCCTCACACACAACACAAAACCCAGACACTCAACTCTCGCTCACAGTCAGACTCTTACTCACATATGTAAATGCCTTTTCGCTGGTGCAGCACACAAACATCCAAACACACACACACACACACACGCACGTCGTAGTGCTCCTGTGCCTCAGCTCACCACGCTATCAGACATGTTTTTGTATCTCACCTCAGCTGACAATTATTGTTTGCGTGTCCTGCGCTTGGACGATGATCCCGTGCAGAATAGATGCCGAGGTTAGCGTAAAGACCGTGTTTGGGCGGAGGCAGGCTGAGACAACCACAGGCAGCACAATTAGCAGCTTGAGGTCTGGTATGTGGCACACTAATTACCTCACATTTAATGTAGTTTACCTTAAGTAGTGCATTTAGGAAGCTCAACTCCAAATATAGACTCTCTTTGGGCATTTTAAGAGTCTTGTTTGGTCACAAATCGCTCTAATTGTTTGCTCGGCAGAGTTGTTTACTACTGTTTCAAGCAGCAAAGTATCTTGCTAGATTTGAGAAGTTTTGGAGGCCGTCACAATTTTTTAGAAAACACAGAATCTGCATGATTTAAAAGAATACTTTAAAAGACTGCTTTTTTTGACAAATTAACTTCTTGGCTTTCGTGCCAAGAGATAGAAGAAAAGATTGGTTCCACTTTCCTGTCTGTATGCTAAATCTGACGCTACAGCTAGCAGCCGGTTAGCATAAGAGTAAGAGTAAAGTCTCTTAACATCATCAACAACTGGTCTAAAGAGTGATTTATGGTTCTACAGGGGCTCCACGCGGAGCTTTCGCCGTAGCGTAACTGGCCTGAAGTTTATACTTGGGGGTTAGTGTGTGCGACGATCTCTTTTACCCTTGTTTTGTCCTCCCGGGTCAAAAACTGACAAAAATTACAGATTTTTGTCAGTTTTTCAGACTTTCTTTTTAGTTTTCACTAACACCACCTTCCTAGTTTTGCACTACTTTTTGGACTTCATGGACAATAACCAGAGGTGGGTGGAGGATCCAAAAATTGTACTCAAGTAAAAGTACTGTTACTTTAGAATAATATGACTCAAGTAAAAGTAAAAGTAGTCATCCAAATAATTACTTGAGTAAGAGTAAAAAAGTACTTGATGAAAAAACTACTCAAGTAGTTGAGTAACGTCTGGCAGCTAGCAGATAGTGAGATGTTTTTTACAGTGTGTTCAGGGGACAGGCAGCTAGCAGATAGTGAGATGTTTTTTACAGTGTGTTCAGGGGACAGGGAGCTAGCAGATAGTGAGATGTTTTTTACAGTGTGTTCAGGAGACAGGCAGCTAGCAGATAGTGAGATGTTTTTTACAGTGTGTTCAGGGACAGGCAGCTAGCAGATAGTGAGATGTTTTTTACAGTGTGTTCAGGAGACAGGCAGCTAGCAGATAGTGAGATGTTTTTTACAGTGTGTTCAGGAGACAGGCAGCTAGCAGATAGTGAGATGTTTTTTACAGTGTGTTCAGGGACAGGCAGCTGCAGATTTTTTTTTACAGTGTGTTCAGGAGACAGGCAGCTAGCAGATAGTGAGGAGATGTTTTTACAGTGTGTTCAGGAGACAGGCAGCTAGCAGATAGTGAGATGTTTTTTACAGTGTGTTCAGGAGACAGGCAGCTAGCAGATAGTGAGATGTTTTTTACAGTGTGTTCAGGAGACAGGCAGCTAGCAGTTAGTGAGGAGATGTTTGTTGTATATGTGACAACAAATGTAACCTAAAACAGGTGTGACATCACTTAGAGCACCTTTAACGGGCATCTTAAACGCATCCACCGACTCGTCCTTCCACAGACCCGTCGAATGGCGTCCACCAAGACTATTCCAGAGCCAGTAATGCAACACATTTGTTAGTAAAAACAATCTTAACCCTCACGTTGTCCTTGGGTCAAATTTGACCCATTTTCAGGTTTTTCATCATAAATAATGGGCCTTCGAAATGAGCGCTGAAATATAAAATGACTTTGGAAAAAACATTAAAAAAACAGACCCACAACATTAAAAAAGTGACAAAAATGTCAGCAAAAGCGAAAATAGTAATTCATGGTTGACGGGAAGACAACACAAGGGTTAAAGAAGTTCAGATGTTGCCTCCGACAACGCTGTTCAGGATTGTATTCTCCACATGAGATTAAAAAAAAGGAGCGTCTGATGCACAGAACCTGATGTTTTTCTGTCGTGGCGGCTCGGTGTTTTGAAGCGCAGGTTTTAATGGGGCCTTTTGTTCAATGTTTCACTGTAGAGCGCGAGGACAGAAATAGCTAAACAGTGCCTGGCGGCTTAGAGGCTCGCATCCGTAATGACCCCAGCCTTGTGATTGAAGAGGCCCCCTCTTAAAGGCAGAGCAGGTGGAAGTGTAGGTGGTCTCCCCCCAGCACTCTGCTCACACTGCATATGCACACACAGCTGCTGGATGTGCTGCTGATAGATGTTGTTCACATCACTCCCTCACGCTAAAACACTCACTCATACCCTCACGAGTCCCTCAAGTTTTTATTCCCTACACACAAACATCTGAGTCTGACTTTATTCTATTCGTGGCTTTATCTACATCGTTCATACTTCACTTCCTATGATCCCTTGGTAGGAGCCAAAGGTTAAAAAAAAAAATGTTTATAGATCATTTTATTGGCATTTTAGGCTTTTATTTGATAAGAGAGCTTAGACATGAAAGGGGAGAGAAAGGGGTAACGACAGCTGAGGACTGCAGGTTGAAATTGAACCTAAAGCCTCTGCAGCGAGGACGTGGAGCCCACACTCCCAGTTAAAATCATTTTCAGTTTTTTTTGTACTTGCTCAGGTTTAAGTTTCTATATAATCATATTTCTTTGCTGTTAATGTATTCAGGACTGGGTACCACATTCAAAACTTTTTAGGCACCGACCGAATTCCTTCTAAAGTATTAAAAAAAGGAATTCATTCAAAACCCAATTTCAATTCTTTAAATCTCATCAGCGTTACATGAGCCAATCAGCATGCAGCATTCTTCTACCAAGATCTCTTTTTGTTTGTGATTGGCTGTTGAGCGTTACACGTCGTAGAGACACACAGGAAAAACTCTACATGACACACACACGGCTCACGTAGTAGGAGCTGAAAAATAACAATTATATAATGATTTGTGCCGATAATTTGTGATGTTGTAACTTATTTTTGCTTCATAAAATTAGTGTTGAAAAGAGTATCGTTTAGGATGCGGCATCAAAGCCCTATTATTTTTTATTTAAAAGGTATTGTGACAGATCTAATTTACTCTGTTTCTATGTTTTTGAGGTACTGTGCAGGTGTTCTGTTCTATAGAGAAAAACAATATGTGGGTAAGCATTAACCACAGAGTAAAAAGGTTTTTAGACCGTAAAGTAAAGTTGGGAAAGTTGGAACAGCCGGTTCAATGTGTTCAATGTGTATTCCTGTCGGAGAGAAGCTCGGGGAAATGTTTGGATGGAAATAAAAGACTTGGCTGTAGAGGAAAGTTTGCCAATAAATTCACAAAACCCAATGAGCTGAGACTGTGTCTTTCCTCTGGGTCCGGGAGTTCAAACTTGTTAACAGAAGAAGTAAATGAAAGCGTCAAATGCTGACATTCGGAAGTGGATATTTGACACAAATTTAGATTTTGTCACCACATCCTGTGGTGGAATTTACATGTTGTGGTATGATAAGACTGAAGGGAAAGTTTAGACAACATGAGGTCATTCACAGGTCACGGGGTCACAGGCGAGAATATTCGCCCAATCTGTAGTAACCTGTTCATGTATAATTATGTTCATCTCTACGGATTCAGGGAATCTAGGCAGCTGAATGATAAGGGCTTGTTTTGTCTCAGGACTGTCTCCTTTTGGAGGACGCTGGGCCTGCCACACTTTTGGATACTTCCCAGAGAGAGAGAGAGAGAGAGAGAGAGAGAGAGAGAGAAAGAGAGAAGAGAGAAAGAGATAGAGCTAACTAGGCTTTAGCTTCTGATACTTCCCTGAGAGAGAGAGAGAAAGAGAGAGAGAGAGAGAGAGAGAGAGAGAGAGAGAGAGAGAGAGAGACACAGAGAGAAAGAGAGGCCTAGGCTTCAAATAGAGAGAGAGAGAGAGAGAGAGGCTTCCCTGAGAGAGAGAGAGAGACAGAGAGAGAAAGAGAGAGAGAGGCCTAGGCTTCAGATGCTTCCCAGAGAGAGAGAGAGAGAGAGAGAGAGAGAGAGAGAGAGAGAGAGAGAGAGAGAGAGAGATCTAACTAGGCTTCAGATGCTCCCCTGAGAGAGAGAGAGAGAGAGAGAGAGAGAGATCTAACTAGGCTTCAGATGCTTCCCTGAGAGAGAGAGAGAGAGAGAGAGAAAGAGAGAGAGAGAGATCTAAGTAGGCTTCAGATGCTTCCCTGAGAGAGAGAGAGAGAGAGAGAGATCTAACTAGGCTTCAGATGCTTCCCGCTTGAGAGAGAGAGAGAGAGAGAGAGAGAGAGAGAGAGAGAGAGAGAGAGAGAGAGAAAGAGAGAGAGAGAGATCTAACTAGGCTTCAGATGCTTCCCTGAGAGAGAGAGAGCTAACTAGGCTTCAGATGCTAGGCTTCCCTGATACTTCCCTGAGAGAGAGAGAGAAGAGAGAGAGAGAGATACTTCCCTGAGAGAGAGAGAGAGAGAGAGAGAGATCTAACTAGGCTTCAGATGCTTCCCTGAGATAACTAGGCTTCAGATGCTTCCCTGAGAGAGAGAGAGAGAGAGAGAGAGAGAGAGAGAGAGAGAGATCTAACTAGGCTTCTGATACTTCCCTGAGAGAGAGAGAGAGAGAGAGAGAGAGAGAGAGAGAGAGGCTTCAGATGCTCCCCTGAGAGAGAGAGAGAGAGAGAGAGAGAGAGAGATCTAACTAGGCTTCTGATACTTCCCTGAGAGAGAGAGAGAGAGAGAGAGAGAGAGAGAGAGAGAGAGAGAGAGAGAGAGAGAGAGAGAGAGAGAGAGAGAGAGAGAGAGAGAGAGAGAGGCCTAACTAGGCTTTAGCTTCTGGGTCAAACACAGGACTTGCACCCAGGAGAGCGGGGTTCGTGTCCCGCGTGTGTCCTTAACTGTCCCGGTATAAGCCCACCCACGAGCTTCTCCTCAACGGAAGTCTCCAGAATCTTCTTCACGTCTTTCAAATGACTTGTGCTGCTCCGGAGTTTTCCCGTAACACATCCTTTCTTGAGAAAATGATGCCGATCGAAAACTCCAATTGCACTTGTGTCCAAGTTCCTCTCCTTTAATTTAACATTTTACAAGCGTGCAGTATTTACAATCTAACTTACTCTACTGTAAGGGCACACTATGGAACTATGCATGTGTGAGTCAATGTCATATGTCTGTGTGCCTACTGTATTTACATGTATGTTGTGTATTAAGCTATTGGACACCTTAATTTCCTTCTGGATAAATGAAGTAACTATCTATCTATCTATCTATCTATCTATCTATCTATCTATCTATCTATCTATCTATCTATCTATCTATCGCTCTACCGTCAGACTACGGAGCAGCTGTAGGGAGCTGTCAACTTTCTCTGCTGCTGAGTAATAACGAGAGTTGCACGCTCATCCCATTGACGTTGTGAAACGACGATTGCGGTGCAAGTGACTGTTTGAGAGTATCGCCGTTCATCTTTTTTTTTTCCAAGCATCGCCACGCCCCGTGACCTTAAAAATGAAGAAGTGTGTCAGTGTCAGATGGAAAAGAAACTTTAAGTGCAAACTTGGCCGGCATCTTGCACAGTTGGTTGGCTACGTCTGTATTCTACCACACGCCCTCCATAACTGACTTCTCAACTCTGCCACATGCTGAAGATGTGTCCAACTCTCATTTGAAGTTATCTGGCTGTAACCTCTGCCAAGACCGTTCAGAGCATTCACAATCTGTGACTCACAAACACTCTTGACATCTGATCCTGAATATATAGACTTGTGTATGCCGGTTCCAAAAGTCATTTTGGAGTTTAATTGTAGTATTGGATGAGTAGTTTCTTTGTGCTTACTGACAGAGAAGCACAGATGTTGTGTGTACTTGATTGCATGCAGGTGGATGCATTCAGAAACACACATTCTGTATATGCACTCACTGTAGAAATTGTGCGATGTCCCTTCCCTTCCTGTGGACCAACATGGGACCTAATTTTGGAAAATAATACGTATGGTAGTGAATGGGGAGTCCTGTTTGAATTGAGCCATAAATTCCACATATGATGATCATCAATTCAAAAGATCATTTTGCAAGTCAGGAACGTATAAGATGCAAAAAAAATACGCAATTAGAAAGACTTCTTACCCCAAAGTCGCTAAGTGACGTCTCTCTGAAGATACAGTGTGAGTTTGGTACCAGGATGTAACTTTACTAACACAAGCAATGGATCTTGCTCTTTCTCTCGCTTCTCAGCTGATAGAAAGGCGCTGGATAAAACACATCAGGTGAGATAACGTTAGCTAGCTAGCAAGTAAGGCAACGCACAGTATATTGTGTGAGTCCCTTCACGCCCATGAGTGTGCTGGTCTTACAGGGAGGTGTGTTCAGGTGCATTCTGGGCGTGCTGGTCTTACAGGGAGGTGTGTTCAGGTGCATTCTGGGCGTGCTGGTCTTACAGGGAGGTGTGTTCAGGTGCATTCTGGTCGAATTGCTATCTTGAGGCAGCGGGAAGTGATTGCGCCATTGACCAACAAAAACCTGTTCTAAAGTCAATAAGGCAGCATTTCATTATTTGAACAGTGAATTCATGAAATGGGCCTAGGCTCGTGCACAGTGTGCGCACACTATGCTTGTTACACACACACACACACACACACACACACACACACACACACACACACACAGGACGCGCAGCAGCACACACATGCAAAAGATTACAAATAAAAATATTGGACACGCCCTAAACCACCCGCGCCGTGCGCTTCACGCCGTGCACTAACATCGTTAAAATAGGGCCCCATATGTGTATGTACTCATTAAACAGTATCAAACAACTATTTGTCTTTTTACTACCGTAAATATTTTTTATGTACATAAAAATGTATTTAAGTTCAGCATATCAACGAAAAAGATGCTACACCAGTGTTATTCTACACCTCGCTTTCGCTGGCCACAAATGACCAAAAAATCAGCTTCCATAAGCGTACCATAATGTCCTTACTGCTGCGATCTTTCACTAACTATACCGTATTGCCATGTGCTGATATTTTATAAAATGAGAATTCCTAATTTAATTTAATTTATTTATTTATGTGACTGTGACGGTGTACATTAAGTAACATTGCTGTAAATGCACCAGAAATAGCCAAAAGGCTAGTTTTCATCCGTTGTCCCTGGACAGATCTTCAAATTGTCTTCCTAAAAAAACAACAATAAGAAGATTACAGTCAACAATACAAATATAAAAACTAGTAAAACAGATACAACTCTTCAAATCCCGTCAATAAATACAGTGTACAAGTTAAAACGTTTATCATCTATCATCTAAACTACAGAGGAGATAACATCTATTTATCTCCTCTGTAGTTTACTGCACTTGTTTTTCCTCTCTACTCTTCCCTCATGTCACCCAAACTATTCTTCTTTACAACATGCACCTGTGCTTCAACTCCCTCAAAATAAAATAACCCCCCCGATAACACGAACCACCTTGCCGATAGCCGTGATCAGAGGCACCGTGTGCTCACGGCAACATTTGTTCACAGCAGGAGCAGCGCTTCAGACCGATGCATGCGTGAGTGCAGCCACTTAAACTGGGCCATTCAATGCCATGTGGACCCAGCAGGTGCCTTCTCTGCTTCTCTACTTTTTAATCCACTTCATCTTCCTCCCTCTCCCCATGCTAACTAGCCTTAGCCATCCACCCACACCCATTAAGAAGGATCAAAGAGGAGAACAATGTCCTGGGGCAAATCATCTGCAGCATCAAACTTAATCCCATTAGTACGGACTCTTTCACGCAGGGTGGTACACTCGATCAGCTGGCTGAGTGTCTCTAATGTATTGTTCGTTGTCTTGTGCCATTTAAGCTGCTGAAAGCGGAGAAGCTTAATCTTAAATGGAAGTTGAATGAAACGTTGTTTAGCACGAACCTCGATTTATGTGTAATACACTTGGCACTTTATTGATTTATTATTGTATCTTGTCCTTCTTTATTGTATTTGTTCAGTTATTTTTTCAAATAGCTTTCTTCCGGCCTATTTATGGATGGCGCACTTTCCCGGATGCATTTATTTTGTGCTCCTTCCATCAGTGATGACTGGCAGTATGAATGTGTATTTCAATCAGGAGAGACATGTACAGATACTGTATGCAAATTAGTTTATTGTACAGCGCAATAAAAAGGACAAAGTCTTTGGAGATTAGACTCCATCGTTATACTAATAGTTTGTATATATAGGGGTAGAGAACCATCATAACCCCCCAATAGGGGCTCCGGACCGGTCAGCTGGAGTAGAGGACTGGAGGTGGAAGGAGGGGTGGAGGGTTGCACTCTTTGCCTGCAACGACAGCTGATAGCAAAGGGAGAAACTGATTTAAAGCAGGGCTGTGACTCTGTGATTGGCCCTTGCAATTTGTGTATGATTCTGATTGGTTTAACAAGAAGGGGAACGCCTCCAACAGCTGATTTGATTTAGGAAGAGAGCATTGATTAAGAGTGAGGTCTTCCTGAAAGGATTTACACTGAAATACATTTCAATCAGGAGAGACTAGTTTGCAGATATGCAACAGACAGCACAGCATGACAAAGATGATTTGATTTGATTTAGTATTGATTAACAGGTCTTCTTGAAATACAGCAGAGCTACAAATGTGTCTGTGGACTGTAGAAACGAATAGCCTTTCCAGGATGAATAAATCTATCTGTATATATGAATGCATAGCATCACTCCACACTCTGGGCCAGGTGTTCGTACATTTGCGTAATCAGCGCCATGGCCAACCCGCAGAACTGCACGCTGTGATATATCAGTATTTACCAAACCTGCAGTTCATCGGGTAATCAGCAACTTTCTCCGCCCACTATACTGTAAATTGTGCGCATTTAAAAGCGCAATTGAATGAAATACATTCTGTAACACTTACTGATTTCGCATTCACTCCACTGCAAAAGTGTGATCCTATAAGTGTGCGAGGAAACCCACTTGTGGCTGGTTTTCACTGCAAAATAGAGGCTCGCTTTCACGGGCGGTTTTTGTACATACCGAGAAATATATACTCCCATCCCTCCCATCTCTTTATGGGAAACTCCCGCTTTCCCCTTGACCCTCCCATGAATGCATATGCATGACACGGAAAAGCACAATTCACCATTTTTAGTCCCCGCAACAGGCAGTCTGCGCTTTTACCTCAGAGCAGTCTGTTTATATTTACCTCGTCATGCTGTCACGCACACGTTGAGAAAGAAATACGACAAGTGGGCACAAAAGCGTTCATCTGGATGTCGGTGTCCAGAACATTTAGAGATATGCAACCCTAAGAAAGATATATAGATATAGATACACTGTATATATCGATATATACAGTAGATATAGAAATATATCTATATATAGATATAGATATATGTAGATATGTAGATATAGATAGATATACAGTAGATATATAGAAATGTAGATATACAGTAGATATATAAATGTGTAGATATACAGTAGATATATAGATATGTAGATATACAAATATAGATAGATATAGATATGTAGATATAAATAGATATATAGACATATAGATATATATACTGAATATATATATATATGTTATACATATATACATATATATATATATATATATATAGATATATATATATATATCTATATATATACATGTTTTGAGCCCTCTGAACAGTAACTGTTACCTCTTTTGGGGAGTGGGTTGCCTTTCCTATATTATTTTTAGGAGTACAACAACTTGTATGCCTATGAGGTGTGTTGGAGGCTGATAAAGTCACAAAGGCAGATGTAAAACACACAACATTTCCCATTTTTGCATTGTATATTTTGAATTGCTGTGGTTTTAACGCAATAAATCCAAAAATGTAGTTTAATTTTGGGACAAGCAGGCCATTCCAACCAATACCCCAGAAAATCTCCTTGTTATTCCCAGCCCAATGTTGTCCGTTATGGGAATGAATGTATGTTTTCTAACACAAGTCAATGCACTGTTCAACTCCCAGGTAGCCTGGCATTAAGAAGGCAGTTGCATTGAAGCCAAAACTCTGTTAGTATCGATTGCAATATTTGTGTCATCTGTTTAATCCAGCTCAGACCGCTGTGGTTGTCGCCATCGCGTCCCAACTAACACTGTGTCCTTCCACACAGACGTGACTTCCTGTGCTGCTGCGGTAGTCGTGTTTTCACACAGGATGTTGGGGGGGGCAGAGAGGATGTTTGAATTCTGATCACATCCTGTGGTTGTGTGTGTTTGTGTGCGTCCGCGTCTGCGTTTTTTAATTCAGTGGAAGAGGCAAATGATGAATGACATTCGTAAACTCTAATGTGTGAAATGATTGTGCCTGTGATAGTCGCTCACAGCTGTCATCGAAAGACGCACAGCTGTATAGATTAATAACGTCTCATTTTCCACAGGTCAGGATTTCCAGTCAGTTTAACACTGCTGAGACGTTGTGTTGTTGTGGGTGTGTGTTGTAGCTGATATTTTGATCAAACAATTAAGATGTTTTAACATTTAACTTCTTTCTTTTTCTCAGAAAATAAGCAGATTAGCTATATGACTTTTTATCAGCTGCAGTCTTGGCTGGTGTATGCAGATTTCCTAAAGAGTGGGGAAAAAACCCAAAGACTGGCTGAAACCTACAGAAATGGGACAAATTACACATGAAGATTGTTTCCACCAATTTCCACCAGAATACATTTATTATGCCTCTGTGCCGGCGTTGGCCGATTTTCCAGGTTGTTGGATAAAATGATGAAGCGATGACATTTTGTAAAGCTCAAACGAAGGCAGCCGTGTTTCCAAATGTCTGTTTTAATGGCTCGGAAACACAGGGGTATACTCGTGAACGTGAGTCGTTAACACAGCAAAAGATATTTGTTTTTAACCAAAACGTAGCAGCGTAGATGTAGCCTCAGTCCTGGTAAAAAACCTAATTCAATGAGGAGAGACTTTGTTGCAGATATGTAAAGGTTTGTTGTACATATGCATAATATGAAATGTACTGTACTGTCTTTGGAGATTAGACTCCATCGTTATGAAATGACATTTTTTTAAAGGGGTAGAACTCCAAAAGATAATCCCCCGATGGAGTCCAGACACTGATGGTGGTGTGAGGAACCCCACCGGAGGAGGACCCAGGAGCCGAGTGTGATGAAGACCGGAGGAGCAAGAGGAGGAGGAGGGGTGTGCTGCTCTTAGCCCGAAATGACAACTGAGCAGCAGAGAGAGACAGGTTTAAAACAGGGATGTCATGCTGTGAAATTCATGGCCACTTCTGATTGACGCCTCTAACAGCTGTTCAGTAAAGAGAGAGAGAAAAGAGATTTGTTTAGAAGTCTTTCTTAACCTATTCACAAATGCCAAATGGGCCCACAGCTGTAGATAGATAGATAGATAGATAGATAGATAGATAGATAGATAGATAGATATAGATAGATAGATAGATAGATAGATACTTTAGTAGCAAGACCACCATAACACAACACACACATATGTCACATATACTGAACATTAAAGTAAAAATCAATCCCACAAATGCAATGACCATGATAAGGTGAGATACTATGGTAGACTGTGTGTAATGATGATAGTGAAAAAGTGAACAGTGCAGGGATCGAACATTATAGTCATTAACTATGACTATAAAATACAAACATAATAACCTATAAACTGTTTGATTGAATAAGAATAAGACCACTATGTAACAGCTGATAAGATGGAAGATGTAGGTGTTATGACCACAGTCCAGATTATGTATGAGGGCTGATATAGCCAATAAGACAGTTGTACAGCAGTGATATGATGGTAGGAGCTGAGAGAGACAGATAGGATAAAGTAGGTAGAGAGACACCATTATAATTACTGACAGAGAGCAGGAAGAAACCGAAATTCAGACAGCGGTAGACGGACGGAGACCCAATGACAGGATGACGACAGAAAGGATGCAGGGTCCCAATGTCTCGTCTGCCACAGTGCCAGAATGACGGAGAAATAGGAAGAACGGCATGAAAATAAAAGGAAGAGCAGGAGACACAGGGTCAGACAGTACACAAACCTCAGACTGGAATACTTTACACGGTTTCCATTTAAGCAGCCTGTCTTTTTCCACCAGTGCCATTGTGAGCGAGCGAGGCCTGACACAACAGGTCTGAAACGGCACAGACGGCCTCGGTCCCAACAGGAGAAAGGTCAGACTCCTCCCTTACAAGGGCCAGAGTCAGAGGGATTTTGTTGTGTTGCCTGCAGACGATACCAGAGGGTTTCTCGGGAATGTTAAGAATGTCCGTTTTAATGTATCGCTGTTTGTGTGTGTGTCTGTGTGTGTGTGTGTGTGTGAACCAGGTTTTACTACATTTGTGGGGACCAAAAACTGGGAATACAGTATACTTATGGGGTCCTGACAGCTTTGTGGGGACACAATGCTGGTCCCCATAACGTTAAAGGGCTGTTTGAGGGTTAAGACCTGGTTTTAGGATCAGGGTTAGAATTAGGTTATGGTTAGGGTTAGGGTTAGGTTAGGCATTTAGGTTTGATAGTTAAGGTTAGGGTAAGGGGCTAGGGAATGCATTATGTCAATGACTGGTCCCCACAAAGATAGTGAGACACACTTGTGTGTGTGTGTGTGTGTGTGTGTGTGTGTGTGTGTGTGTGTGTGTCATGGAGGAAAATGTGTGTGGGTGTATTCTAAGCCCTAGGAATAGGATTTGCGTTGTAAACGCTCTGTTTAAAACAATCAATATCCACTCTGGTTTATACACAGAAAAAGAGCAAAAGTGTGTGGTTTGATGTGTGTGTGTGTGTGTGTGTGTGTGTGTGTGTGTGGCTGTGCACTTGCGTGATGGGAGCCCTGATGCGGCAGGATGAGTTTGCGTGAGCGTGTGTGTGGGCTGCGGGGCCACCCTCTGATCATCTCCTTGGCAGCCGCTGTGCTGAAGTGCACTCTGGGTGCTGAAGCGCGGCCTCCCCGAACGAGAAGAAACACACACACACACACACACACACACACACACACACACTCCAGACTCGTTATCCGAGCTGACAGCCTTTTTTTTTTCTTCTCTGCTCTGCTCTGGGTTTGGAACCGGCGTAGCCTACATGCATCTCTGCAACTTGTGCCATGTTATGATGCACGCACGCGCACTCACACGCAAATACATGCGTACACATGAACCCAACCCAGCTCCCCTACCTCCCCCCCATTCGCCTCCCCTTCATGTTTGATGTGGTCTTTGGAGAACAGCGTTTAAAGAAATTCTTCTCCAGCTTTGAAGTCTCTTTTGTTCTGCTATGTTGCTTCTTTTATCTTCCGACAGTTTGCGAGTCGGGAGGGAAACAGGTCGGTATGGAAGGAGATACTCGCCTCACATACACTATTTACCATGTGTTGTCTGTGAACATGAGAAGTTTCTCTAGTAGAGGCTATTGTTTCCTGTAAGATATGGGTATACTCCCCACACCTCTTGCCAAAACACTGCGGTCGCTCTTTACAAAGAGCTTCTCTTTAAAAAAAAAAAATAATAAAGCCTGAGGAGCAGCGTTTTGATGTCATTCCTGGCATTTATCAAACACCATTTGTGAGCCGCGTCTGGTATGCGTAGACAAATATGCCGGGTGTCACGACGGCTTCTTGCTCTACAAAGACAACGTTACTTCAAAGCATTCATCTGTGGCTCTAAGACTCACTCGCACATTACAAAAAAATCATTCACCAATGGAGATGATAATACACAGTGCAAAAAAAAGGTCAAGGAGTGCAACGTGCAAGAACAAACGCTCCACCAATGCTGACATGCCCTTTTTTTTCAGAGGTGAGTTACATTACAACACCTCACTTGGATAGGTTAATGGGAAAAAATGAAAAACATGTGATCCAGATGTTGCAACATCATGGTGACTGTTCCCATTGAATTGCGTTGTCGTGGTTAAAGCCCAGCTGGTTTACAAAAACACAGCTGCAATAACTGAGAGAACCGCTTCGAGACAACTTCAGGTTGAGAAATCTGCGCTTTTCCCTTCGTTCTCGGCGAAGCGTAACGTTTTAGTGAAAGCCAATTCTCATGGATATATGGCAGTGTGACGTTTTCAAAACATCATGCATCATTATGCCAGTCTGTATCATTTAATCAGGCACTCTGGCCTGAAACGCAGTAGCCTAGTAATTACAGAAAAGGCCTGTGTACTACCAGCGACTCTGGGGTCTGATTTCTTCTGACTGACATGCACTGACCTTCATCTCACAGGTCGGCGTGCCCACATCAGTGTTTATCGAGCCCATGCTCCAAATTTTTAATAATGCTTGTGATCTGCGTAGGCTTCATGAAACAGGACTCTGTACAACTCATTACTCCTGGAATATTATTTACAGCACATGTGGCTGGCTGGAAAACAGGCTGCTGCATCAGGACTGCACTGGTTCTATTTTGTCTTGATATCGCCACCGAGTTTGTGTTAATGTCCGCGTTCGAATGTCATCAAATGTCAACTGATGTACTCAACGCTGTTTGACGCTGTACCGAGTGATGAATGAAGAGGAGCGGGCTTGCAGGCTGTCGAAGCTAAGGACGCGCCGCAGGGCCAGCATGTGGCTAATGCATATAGGCTAATGCTAGGGGCGCCTGCAGTCCATATGAATGAAGAAAAATGAATCAATAAATGTAAAAAAAAGTGCAAAACCATTGGAAAAAAACTTTAGTTTTACACTTTTTTGGGGAATTTATGGTCAATAAAGCTCATTTATAGGACATTACACCTAATGTTTGAGTTAGAAAAGCAGAAATAAGGAATTATTGAGACTAAAATTAAAGGAATGGATGTTGATGATAATCACAGACTCGAATATGTCAACTTTTACTCAATACTATTTCAAAAACACTTCAATTTGGTTCTCCAAATGCTATAAAGTTGTATAAGACGCCCCCAAAATTAATGAAAGTAGAGATTTGTACTTGGCAAAGAGCGTTGGGTGGAATCAATCATGTTATTTTGGGAAATTGTGTAGTTAAAAAGAACATTGAAATAGGAAATGGGGTCAATTTGACCCAAGGACAACATGAGGGTTAAGACAAAGTTAGCTAATGCTAACAGTTTTACTGTTAGCATTAGCTGCAACGGCTTCCGGCAAGGCTGCTCTTGTGTATCCTCGCTCATAGCTCCTCGGAGACCCCTCCACCATCCTCAATCCTAGCTCCTCGGGGCAGAAATAAGAGCTTTTAGACGGCCTTCACAAAAGAGGGCCAGAGTGACTTCCAGTTCAACCGAGGAGATATAAAAACAGAGACATGAGAAGCAGCGGTGATGTCCACTTCAAGGCTACTTTATTTTAATTAGTGAGCCGCCGCTGCCACCACCTACCTTTCCTCTGTGGCACCGCAGACAGACAAACAGGAAGCAGCTGTTGCCAGGGAAACAGCCAGGAGGTCTGCAGTACTACAGTGTAGCAGAGAGTGTGAGGTAAAAAACGAGGGAAAGGATTGCTGTGGTGATGGAATCTAATTAGGCTGGGAAAGGGGATGAAATGGGGATATTTCCAGCTCGCGTTGATAGAGCGAGATGATTTGTGTTTTGTGTGTGCGTGTGTGTGAGTGTGTTAATATCCTCTTATCTGCGCAGATACTGTACCTGCGTCTGAGCCTGCGAATAGGCCGACTGACGCACGGAATGACAGACAGGCTGTGGAGTCCTGGCAACGCTGCTATTTCTCTCTCCCATCGCCCTCCTCTCCCTCGCCATCTTCCTCCTCCTTCGCCCACACCTCCTTTTCTTCTCTAATCCCTCTGTCTCCTCTCTGCCATCTATGCTCAGCACTGCACGTCTGTCTTCTCCCCTGGCATGAAGTGATTGCATATGGATCGTCACATAATCCGATTCTGAGAATAGCTGTGCCTCTTTGGATCACCTAACCATATAAATGAACAGGTTGGGCCCAGAATCATTAGCCATTGCATGGGCGCAGCGTGCAGGATTTGTTTTCACGGAGGCTCACACGGCTCTCGCCTGTGAAATGGTGTTACGAAGTGGAAAGTCTGGTTTTTGGATGAACATTAAAGAACCTCTGGGCCTTTACTCAGCGATGTCATACAATGTAAAAAAAAAAAAAAAAAACTACAAGCTAATTTTAAGGCCACCTGACTTTGATCTTGTGCCGAGAGAACAAACAGGAATCTGTCAAGAGCTACCCACTTTAAAGCTGTTTCATGTTCACACACATGTTCAAGGAGAACAAACGATACATGTGTGCAATCAGATAGCACTGAATGGAATGTCAAACTCAATGCATAATCTTTTCATCTGATCTTTATCTCACCATGGCATGCCTACAGCCATTTAACTGCATAAATTATAGTTCCACAAAAGACAAACCATTATATTTCAGTCTGGGGCATTTGATTCCTTGCCCCGGGGAGGTGAACATAAGGCAGTTTATTCAACTAAATGGGCAAAAAGATCCTGGATTCTTCCCTTGTTTTGGCAAAAATCTTTTTCCTGTCTTTGTGTCTTTCCATCTTTTTCTCCAAAGGCAGCCGACCATACTCTCATTTTTGCTCTGCCCCAATGCTTTCACAATGGATTTACGAGAAAGGCCCTGAAAAGCAGCGGCTTTTGTGGCAGGATGCCGAGTTTAATATACTCTTGTGGTGCCTTCAGTGAAGGTAGCTGCACAAGGCACAAGCAGTTTTGCAGACGTTGGACAAAATATGACGGACTGTTAAACAGCTTTTGGAAACCCCCTCTTTCTGGTCATCTGCTCCGAGGTGAGAAAGTAAGCTGTGTTTGAGCTATTTCTGTCACTTTTCATATGAACTAACAAGTGCAACACCATGTCTGCCTTCAGGATGTGAACAACCCAACACTGAATCAGCCTACACATGACCAGAGGTAAAACCACGAGGTAGGGTGCAGAGCAGAGTTCAGGGACTTTTAAAGTTCAACCTATAAAACTCAGCAACGTCAGCAGCAACCGGGTCAAAGTTGAAATAATTTGAACTTCGACTGTGCCAAGTCCAAGTTGTCTCCACCAAGACAAAATCTCGGAGACAACTCGGAGGAAGCGCTGCTCTTGGCGGAATCGTCACAGTCGAAGTTCAAATAATTTCAACTTTGACCTTGTTGCCTTGAAAATAGCTCAGCGTAAATTCTTTCAAGAACTGTTAATTGATGCTAAATCAAATCAACTGTTATCCACATAACTGGACATTTTTATCATGCTGTGTATAACTGTTATAAATTAGTCTCTCCTGATTGAAATGTAGCTGAGCGTAAATTCTTTGAGGTAATCAATGCTTTCTACCTAAATCGAATCAGCTGTTGGAGGCGTTCACCTTCCAGCTAAACCAATCAGAATCATGCACAATGGCAAGGGCCAATCACAGAGTCACACCCCTGCTTTAAATCTGTTTCTCCCTTTGCTATCAGCTGTTGTTGCAGGCAAAGAGTGCCCTCTACCCCCCCTTCCACCTCCAGTCCTCTACTCCAGCTGACCGGTCCGGAGCCCCCTCGGTCGGGTCTTTGGGCTCCTTCGTCGTGGAGTCTGATCGCCAAAGACTTTGAACATTTTATTTGAGCTGTCAAATAAATCTTATTTGCATATCTGCAGACATGTCTCTCCTGATTGAAATAGCTTTCCTTTCCTACGACACCTTTCTGGAGATGTCTCAACAGCCTTCACAGAGGCAGTGTCACTGCAGATACTGATTCTGCATATTATCATATTATCTTTTGTTCATTTACTTTGCGGTGTATGCATCTGATTGTGGTGGTCAGCTGATGTAACAGCCTGCGGCAGTGCTAGGATTACCTGGAATCATTTTCCTCTTTGAGGCGCTGGCAGACTTGACACGTACACCAGGAGTTTTCAGATGTCGACTCATCAAGTTTAACTTTGTGTACGTCAATGAACGGCGTTGCTCAATCTTTTCACAAACCACAAATCGAGGAAGCGAACAGTGAACTTACAAGCTGTCAAGTTTGTGCAATATAGCACAGTAGCGGGAAAAGTAACAACATGTTCCATAAAGAAATAGAATAATAAGAATAACCTCCCAATATGAGTCAAGAGGCTACCACCAGTGGGTTTTCCATGGAAAAGAAGGTGGTGTTAAAAATGTAGGTTTCTTGATTCAAACATTGATAGAAATGTGTCTACAAACATGAAAAAGCTCCTGGAGGAATGTATCCATTCAACGTTTTTTATTTATAAAATCCTCCAGTTCATTTACTAGCAGATACATGGTTTTGTGAGTAATTCCTTTTGACCAAAACAATCTCAAAACAATCTTGTGATGACATCAAATGATGATAAACCGATCTAGTATCTCAGTGAAGCATCTCTTTTCAACACTGCATCTGAAACCTCCTCAACACACAAAGATCATGGGTGGATCTGACCATGTCAATGTTATTTTTGGATGAATTCCATGACTAAGTTTGCTAAGAATAATGGCAAAAGGAAGTGATATACTTCTGTTTTCAGCTCCAGCGTCAATATCAAGAGGTCAGCTGTGTGACTTGAGATAGATAGCACGCACGCAGTGAAGAAACCTTTTACCTTCAGCCTGAATGACGGCCATTCAATCTTCTTCATGCTCCTGTCGCACAGAAGTGGAACTTCTAGGGACCGTGTTAAAAGTGCATGAAAATAGTCAAAGGGAGCTTTTCACATTTTTGTCAATAGTTTTCTCATATTTATCAAATTGTAGCATCCCTGCAGGACTAAGATGGAAGAGACTCTTGGGGAGTTCATGGGGGGAAGATGTTGCCCCTAGTTCAGCTGATAGGTCAGGTTCAGAAAAAGGGAGGAAGAGAGAGGGGAGTGAGAGTGAAAAGGAAAAAGGTGACAGAGAGAGAGAGAGAAAAGCCTGAGAAGAGACACCCCCAGCGTTAACATTACTAACAGTTAAGCCATCTAATTAGTTACAGCTAACAACCTTTTTATTGCGTTGGGCCCTCTTTCAACCCCGTAATTAATCTGTATTCTCAGGTAATAATTATGCGCTGCATTTGTACTCGGAAGTTGGATCTTTCCGAGGTCAAAGTCAGAAACACGTCCCCTGTTCTCAGATTTTTGAACTCGGTACTTGGACAACCACCAAGTACCCTGAAAGAATTGGAATTTAGGAGTCATTCTCAATTCAACTCTCAATTGTGCACAAGCCTGGCATTGAGAGAATTGAACTGACAGATCGATTTACGCCTCAAACTTGAATAATTTTTCACTTTTTCTGGCCCATCTGGATTTCCTACTTTTCAGAGAACTTGCTTCCGATTCAAGAATTTGCATCTAAAGCAAGTGTACTAGCGTGAGCATGAGTTTGTGTGGTATTTGTTTCTGTACTACCACTTCTTCCAGTACCCGTAAATGATCTGGGAGGGGTCTTACAAGCAGGACTCTTAGACATCAAAGAAACTCATTAACAGGTGAAAACCCCTCTCTCCTCTCTTTCCGTGTGTGTGTGTGTGTGTGTGTTCTCTGACCCGGTTAATGTCTGTGTTCTCCCTGTTGACCTGGAGGACCACACGGATGTCAGACCACCGCAGGGATGATGTCAGACCACCAGAGCTGTTGAAGAGAAGGAGGAGAACAAGATGAAAGAAAAGAGAGAAGCTCTGTGGTGCTGATTGACTGGTGAGTGTAACTGTAAGTCAGCCATGCAGAAAGCAAATGAAATCTCAATACAGGCTCAGGGACAGACCCAACTTTTCTATGTTGTACATCACTGAACAATGCTGCTCACTCATCCCCGTTACAAGATCATTTCAGGTCCTTTAGTCATCTTTATACATCTGACAGCAGATAATGAGTTATAAAGAGGGATAATTATGTCACGGTGGTGCAGGTTTGGGCCCAACATGCAGAGAAGGAGACGAGGAGATGATGTATAGTTGTATATTTAATAAACAAAATAAACATATACAATCAAATTATCAAAAAATCTGAAAACCAGCAATCGAGAAGTCAGAAAAAATAGATACGGGCAGACTTTTGGACATAAAGTAAGACCACAAACTGACATTAGACACACTGATTTAATGTGCTAGGCTACTAGGGTGGAACGTGAGACGGAGGGAAGATGAACAGATTAACACATCAGGGGCTGAATCTCAACTTATTTGATACCTTCTTCGTGAAGGCCGTCTCACTGCTTTTACTCCTGCCCCGAGGAGCTAGGATAGAGGATGGAGGAGGGATCTCGGAGGAGCTATGATGGAGGATCCACGAGAGAAGCCTTCCCAGAAGCAATCTTAGATGTCTGCAGGGTAAATCCTGGCAAAGCAGCTGACGAATTCACGTTGCGCCTCATCCCTCTAAAAACACGTTTCCTCTCTCCTCGCGTGATTTCCTTGCGTCTCTTCCAAGCTTCCTCAGTGGGACGGACTAAGACATGAGGAAGGGAAGCAAGTCAAGGAAACAGGAACACAATCTAAGAACATAGGATATACCCCCTGGGGAGTAATTTGACTCAACAGTAAACAAAGCCAGACAAAGACGCATGAAACCGTTAATACAGGAAAATAATACAGGAAGTAAAGCAAGCAATCACACACAAGGATGGATCTAGGAATACAAAAACCAAGAACACGGAATAAAAATAACCCGAGCAAAACATAGCCGTGAACCAGAAACGAGAACAAAACAGCAAAAACAGGAAGCGGTGATCAAGTAACGGGGAAACAGCAAGAAAACGACACACAGGGAATGCATTAACCAAATAAAACAAAGCATGACAAATATGACAAATCTTATTCACTATACATGCAAAGCCTGTTAAGTTCATCATAAAGTTGAAGCTGACATAATACAGTAGCATGAGTCTAGGGATGAAAACAGCTTTCTGAAATAAGTGTGTGTTTATGTGTCAGGCGTGTGTGTATTTTTAAAGGCAGGCCTGTAGCAGATGGAGAAATCCCCCATGGAGCGTCGGGGGAAGTTATATTTTCTCCCTCACATGGTTGTCAATCACTGACCTGCTGCTGCCGTCGCTCAACATGAAATATTTACAGTTCATCTATATCATGACAAGCATCAGCACCGTTCATACATTTCCACAATGTGAGAGTGTGTGTTTGAGTCTTGGCTGAGTCGTGCGACGTGCATCCTTGTGAGTCGCGTGGGTGAGTCAGGGGGAGAAAACCCAGAGCCCCGCACTGTTGTCCCCGTCTTGTGCGAGGCGTCTCTCCGTGGACTTTTGGAGAGTTGGAGTCGCTCCTGTGGAATCTGGCTGCTTTCTGTTGGTTTTGCAAACATGTTTCACTTCCTCTGCCTGGACTTGTAACTTGACTCACATTCAATTTTATTCAACTTTGTTTAGAGTGTGAAGTTATCTCAGGACACTTTATAGATAAAGTAGGTCTAGACCACAACAGAGACCCAACAATTCCTTTAAACAGGCAGAAACAGAAAACTCGAACAGAAGAAGCCACATCCGGTTTGGGGGGGGACACACAGCCGAGAGAGAGAGAGAGAGAGAGAGAGGTGTGTCAACATATTACTGTATCTCGTAGACCAATCTCTGTGTCGAATATAGCTGATTTTTTACATTACATGTCATTTAGCTGACACAGTTGCACGCCTCTGGAGCAACTATGTCAAGTGTCTTGCTCAGGGACACATTGGTTGATGTACCCCACAATAATGTAGCCTCTTTATTGATCCCCTATGGGAAAATTACAATTTACACTCTGTTGTTATTACACACTACACACAGGCCTGAAATACACACACATGCCCGGGTCCTACACATGCATTGGAAAGAGATGTCATTTTAACCAAAAGATGTCACTGTGACGAGAGTTGTTGGAACGATTTGATCAGCAGTAGCTTGTTTGCATACGATTTTGCTAAAACTCTGTGAGTTGGTTGCCACCTTTGTCACCGGCTGACATTTAAATGCCATCAGCTGATTTATTATGATTGGACAATCGCTGTTTGGCAGTTTGGTTTCAGCTAACGGTTAATTGTGCCTATATTTGGACGTTGAATGTCTTGCTTTGCCCTCTTGGACTGTTTTGTGTGTGTGTGTGTGTGCGTGTGTGTGTGTGTGTGTGTGTTTGTGTGTGTGGCCGGTGTGTGTGCACGCACTTACCGAGAGAGGAAGGAAGTATGAGAGATTAGAAAAAGATGGATAAACAGCCAGATAAGACTTTATAACTCTCGAGGGGGGAGATGCAGGCAGAGCAGTAGGACGGCTGCTTTCTTTACCTTCCCCGCTGCGAAATCACAAGGCTTTGCATTGATGACCTACACATGCACAGATATTAAACTCATTATGGCAATCCTGTGCCGTGCACTCTCGGCTCCTCTGAATCAGCCACTCCAGGCCGCAGCTGCCAGCTTGTAATGGCTTCCAGAGATCTCTCCCTCCCTTCATTCCCCTTCCTCCGTCTTTCTGTAGCCTTGCAGATGAACGGGCCAAAGTGGAAGTGGAAATCCGCTGTACTTCAGCCAGTGAGTCAGCTAGCAAAGCACCCATTTGAAGGAAAACCACAACCTAGGGGTTTGGAAAAGTAATGGATTTTGTTTTTCATAAATCATGGTAGAGTTTGTTGAGGGGTGGTTTTTTTTATATTTCAAACGGAAGGTCTTTGATGAGTGCATTAGTTAAATATGTGTGTTTATGCACAAGGGAGCACGTTCAGAGACACGCTGTTAAAGTTATACCTTTTCCTGGAAACTGAAAGAAGCTTATGTGTAATTGCCAAGGGACAGGATGTAGGCTTTTAAATTAGCTTATTTTTGTGTGTGTGTGTGTGTGTGTGTGTGTGTTATGGACTATATTTGAGAGAGAGAGAGCGAAAGTTATTTTAGGCATTTTCCACTTTCAGTGATGGGGAAAGTAATGTTTTTTCAGATTAGATTTGTGTGTAAAGAGGATTTTTGTGTCTGTGTATTAGAGTTGCAACTAATGATTCTTTTCATAGTCAATTATTTTCTTGATTATTCGAGTTGTTTGGGTCTCTAAAATGTCAGAAAATGGTGAAAAATGCGGATCAGTATTTCCCGAAAAGCCCAAGACGACGTCCTCAAATGTCTTGTTTTGTCCTCATCTCAAAGATATTCAGTTGATTGTCACAGAGGAGAGAAGACACGAGAAGATATTCACATTTAACAAGCTGACGTCAAATAATTTTTAATGTAACAGTTGACAACTAATTGATTGATTGATTAATCTTTGCAGCTCTACTGCACATACAGTGGAAGGAGTGGGGAGAGGTACAGCACGGACGCCATGTTGCTGTTGTTATGGATACAATGTGTGTTTATGACGGATGATGGACAAACGCCTCCTGACAACATCTGGCACGTCTGCAAATGGAGCCTGACAGGTGACACAAAGCCGACAAGGCCGCCATGTCACATCCAAACTAGCCAACGTGGAGCACCCATACATATTCCAGGCCACATATTTTGACTGTGTACATGTACTGTTTTTAACTAGTCTGCATCAACGGAAGTACATTTCCAGGATTTGGCCTGTGTGTTACTGTCACTCCCCGATGTGAGTCGAGTGCAGATATGAGTCGTGCATGCTCAGATTTAAACGGTTTACGACATAACTGTCGTACTGAGATTTGTGAAATCCATGAAATAATAAACTTTACTCATTACAAACAATAACAGAAGATGGAAATCATTTCAAAAACGTTTTAGCTATCTATGGTTGTTTGAGTGCTAACGTTAGCTCAAATCACCATTCAACTGGCAGCCTTTGTTGTGTTTGATGCTAACTTGTAACTAGCAGTGAACCAACTTCGTTAAATAGGTTAATTTTCACTGTGTTGACATTACAGAAGTCTCTTGTTAGCATCTTGTATGCTACTTGTCGCAAAGTGACGCATGCACACGACTCACATCAGGGAGTGACTCGTTTTCAAAATCGGTTTGTTTGGGAACAAGCTTCAAACCAGCAAGCTACACGCTGAAAATGTCAGGTTTTTAAGAAGATTTGGATCATGCAACAAGGTCGGCGTGCTCAGTTCTTTTGGGAAATGATTGTAAAGATTTATAAAGATTATGTTCAGGGCGTTTCCTCTCTAACTGGGACGTTTTGGGACCGATTGGTGGGATTATTGTGGACCAAGTACACACAGAGATACACTGGTAAGAGATAATGATGTTTAACCGTGGAGATAATGAGGTGTAACCATGGAGATAATGAGGTGTAACCATGGAGATAATGAGGTGTAACCATGGAGATAATGAGGTGTAACCATGGAGATAATGAGGTGTAACCATGTATACAGCTAATCTAATCCTTGTGTTGGCTTCCTGTCAAAATTTAAAATCAGCACTTTTGTTGACGTTTTTTATCGATGTTTTTAACTTTTTCTTCTGTTTTTGTCCCTTTTTCAACACTTTTGACGCTTTTTTTTCAATGTTTGTCACTTTTTTGACGTTTTCAACACTACGTAACACTAACTTATTAACTTTAGTTTTACAGTAATGTTTCGAATTTATGGTCAATAAACCTCATTTATAGGAAATTATACCTAATGTTTGAGTTAGAAAAAATTATTGAGACTAAAATTAAAGGAATGGATGTTGATGGTAATCACAGACTGGAATATGTCAAATTTTACTCAATACTATTTCAAAAACACTTCCATTTGTTTTACAATGCTATAAAACTGAATAATACACCCCACAATTAATGAAAGTAGAGATTTGTACTTGCCTTTTGAGTAATTACAATTGGGTAACATCAGTGATATAGGAAAACGGGTCAATTTGACCCGAGGACAACACGAGGGTTAAATAGCTCATGTTACTGTATTGTGTCAGTAAACTTAATGCAATATTGTATAAGGTGATTTTTTTTTGCTGGGTGCATATGTTCGACCAAAATAAGTTCCTTTGAGACTATTTTCCAGAGCCACCGTCGATACGTCCGGAGCTTAGTGCCGCCCAAGACAATTGTTTTTGGTTTAAAACAATTCAGTACATCCCAGAATGTATCTGTGGTGTAGCGAGACGTTCCTCTGGCAGTGCGAGACTACTGTAGCTTTTGACTAACCGTCACACAAACACGACCAGGCTGACCTTCCACCACAGCTAACGAGGCCGAGAGACGCCTGTCCGCAAGAGCAAACACTGTCTTCCATCAAGTGCTCGATGACATTTTAATGGTAACAACCATCTTTGTGAAGCGGGGCCAGTTTTGTGCGAGTGTTTTGATTACTCACTCTGAGTCACCGACAGCAGCAGCAGCAGAAGCACCAAGGCCTCATGTGCCGCATACCGGGACGGCTGTGCCGGCACAAAGAGCCCAGTAAGACTGAGGCCTATCAATCAAGTGAGGTCAGAGCGGGCGAACTGAGGGGAGAGTGGGGCGGCCGGCCTTTTGTTGCACGTTGTTGTGTTGCGGCCGGTGACATCATGCTTTGTGGAGTCTGTCATTAAAGAGTGATAAATATCCTCTGTGTGAGATAAATATCCTGTGTGTGTGTGTGTGTGTGTGTGTGTGTGTGTGTGTGTGGGTGGGGGGCATCTGGAGAGAGTCCCTAACCACAAAATGATGTTGAGGATCAGTTAGTGGAACAGAGGGCTTTAGGATAAATGAGTGGTCACACAAAAGAGCTGACATAAAAATAGGAGAAGAAAATTGAGCAATAAAATCTGCGGCTTTCTCGACGAGAATTGAATCACTTTCCATTATGGGGGTGCTGCGGAGGAAAAAAAAGTGCTGTATAAAGCTCCTCTATTTGAGTGCTGTCATCCTTTTACAAGCATTCGTCAGCATGTTATTGTCACACGAGATGAAGTTAGCAAGTAATAAATTCTCAGCATGGTAGCACATATCCACTGACTCATCTCGACCTGAGAAGCTGTTTTAACACTTGCACACTCACAAGAACAAACCTGAGTGACAAACCATAAATCTGAGCCAGCAGAGGTTCAAGTCACTGCATGCTTCTTCTTTTGTTCATTTTGTTGTTGTTGTTGTTGTTGTTAATGCTATTCCTCGGGTTTCAAAGTGAGGGATCGGTGTGTGGCCAACAAAGAGAGCTTATGATGGCGACAGCTGTGCAGGCAGCTGCGACTCTGGCAGTTAACGTTCAATGAGAGACACTTGTCAAGACTCGAGGAGGGGGGGGGCATTGAAAGCATGACGGGGCAATCTGCCATGGAGGTATTGGAGCTTGGCGATGCAGTGCCAAAAATGAGGGAGCGCCGGTAGAAAAGTAAAAGTGATGACTCACCAAACTTCCCAAAATCACCCCTCCCTCCTCCTTTCCTGGTTTACGGGAACTGGAATGCAGGGTTGTTGTTTTTTTTTTTCTTTCTTCAGTTGCAGACGTTCATCTTCTTGACAAGCTGCCGGGTCAGAGCCTGGGTTAATGTTTGTCTGTGGGATTGTTTCATCCCTCTCCGTAGGGGGGCCAAATCAGGGGGCCAAACGGGTCTTATTATGTCAGGCATGACATTTAAACGTGTTATTGCCATGAATAGATGTCTGCGTGTGAAACAGTTAAGCCTTTGTTCTGCATCATAACCAGGCCTTTTTGTATGTCACTGCCGGTGAGTTTGGGATTTACCCAACTGTCAAATGGGATTAGAGGATCAATTCATGTGAGCTGCTTAGTTTCCTAAAGAGATTTTAATAGACCACATGCTTCTAAGCCCCTTGAAGAACTTCATAAACTGTTTTATTTGGGGCACAAACAAGCCATTACAAAGTCATTAAAAAGTGATTTTATGGCATTGAACCTGCACATGGAACCAGTGTGTACAGTATGTTGTGTGCAAGAGTGGGACAACATTTTAATTAAAGAGATGTATCTTTTACCAATTGCTTTTAGATCAATCTGCGGCTTGTCAAGTCCCATTGTTACTCATTTCTAAACCCCTTTTACTGCTTTTTAATCTATTGTTGATTTTATTCTTCTATCCTAGCTTCCTATTCCTTACTTGACTTGGATTTTATCATGTCAGTTGTTGTGTATTACATTTTTGTGTCATTGCTTGGTATGCACCTTTCTGTTTCCCTAATGTTGGTCATCTGTACCAAGGCAGATCTCAAACTACATCTGCCTCGACTGGAAAACACTTTGGGTCAACTTCTGTGCTATATAATATATATAATGTGCTATATATAAATAAAGATAACCTGCTGTGGTAATAAAACAAACATCCTAAGTCCCCTTCCACCTTTTCATTAAAAATGTCAAATGTAGCCACCCAAAGGGAGACAAAACCCTGGGTCCACCTCCCTTCCACCTCCAGTCATCGCCACCCAAAGGCACCCTGGGTCCATCTCCCCTTCCACCTCCAGTCATCGCCACCCAAAGGCACCCTGGGTCCACCTCCCCTTCCACCACCAGTCATCGCCACCCAAAGGCACCCTGGGTCCACCTCCCCTTCCACCTCCAGTCATCGCCACCCAAAGGCACCCTGGGTCCACCTCCCCTTCCACCTCCAGTCATCGCCACCCAAAGGCACCCTGGGTCCACCTCCCCTTCCACCTCCAGTCATCGCCACCCAAAGGCACCCTGGGTCCACCTCCCCTTCCACCTCCAGTCATCGCCACCCAAAGGCACCCTGGGTCCACCTCCCTTCCACCACCAGTCATCGCCACCCAAAGGCACCCTGGGTCCACCTCCCCTTCCACCTCCAGTCATCGCCACCCAAAGGCACCCTGGGTCCACCTCCCCACCACCAGTTCCACCTCCAGTCATCGCCACCCAAAGGCACCCTGGGTCCACCTCCCCTTCCACCTCCAGTCATCGCCACCCAAAGGCACCCTGGGTCCACCTCCCCTTCCACCACCAGTCATCGCCACCCAAAGGCACCCTGGGCCCACCTCCCCTTCCACCACCAGTCATCGCCACCCAAAGGCACCCTGGGTCCACCTCCCTTCCACCTCCAGTCATCGCCACCCAAAGGCACCCTGGGTTCACCTCCCCTTCCACCTCCAGTCATCGCCACCCAAAGGCACCCTGGGTCCACCTCCCCTTCCACCTCCAGTCATCGCCACCCAAAGGCACCCTGGGTCCACCTCCCCTTCCACCTCCAGTCATCGCCACCCAAAGGCACCCTGGGTCCACCTCCCCTTCCACCTCCAGTCATCGCCACCCAAAGGCACCCTGGGTCCACCTCCCCTTCCACCACCAGTCATCGCCACCCAAAGGCACCCTGGGTCCACCTCCCCTTCCACCTCCAGTCATCGCCACCCAAAGGCACCCTGGGTCCACCTCCCCTTCCACCTCCAGTCATCGCCACCCAAAGGCACCCTGGGTCCACCTCCCCTTCCACCTCCAGTCATCGCCACCCAAAGGCACCCTGGGTCCACCTCCCCTTCCACCTCCAGTCATCGCCACCCAAAGGCACCCTGGGTCCACCTCCCCTTCCACCTCCAGTCATCGCCACCCAAAGGCACCCTGGGTCCACCTCCCCTTCCACCACCAGTCATCGCCACCCAAAGGCACCCTGGGCCCACCTCCCCTTCCACCACCAGTCATCGCCACCCAAAGGCACCCTGGGTCCACCTCCCCTTCCACCTCCAGTCATCGCCACCCAAAGGCACCCTGGGTCCATCTCCCCTTCCATCTCCAGTCATCGCCACCCAAAGGCACCCTGGGTCTTTCTCCTGCTGGACGCTCCGTCGACTCCTTCGGTCTGGTCTTTGGGCTCCTTCGCCGCAACTGCCAGTGTCTAGACTCCATCAGGGAGGATTGTCTTGGCTTCCTTACCCCTTTTACAAATTATTCCTTAACAATGGAGTCTAAAGCTCCAAAGACTGTACATTTTGTTATGCTTATGCACAATACACTTTTGAATATCTGCAAACAAGTCTCTCCTGATTGAAATATCTTTGACTGTCTCATGTAGTCTCGGCAAATCTGCCAAATTCTGCTCTCAGTGTCGCGTAATTACAGTTTGAAACCGTTTCCTATTGATTTTGATCTTAAATTGATATGTGGGCCAGATTAAAATTTGTGAGGGGCCAGATTTGGCCCCCGGGCCTTGAATTTGACAAGTGCAAACTAACTAGTCAAACAAACCGGACTTTGGGTGCTCTGTGTGAGTGTGCCCTGATACTGTCACATGATATCAATGGTTTTTATAAAGAGGTTCTTTAGTGTCAGCTTTGGAGGGCCTTCTTCTCTTTTTCCTCGGGTCTTCCACTGACTCCCGATGACCTTTGACCCTTGTCACGGTTGATGCTGTGAGCGGATTTGGTCTGCTGCTCACACTTTATAGTTGATGTTGTCTGATGCTGGTCTGTGCTGTTTAACTGATCGCTCCCTGTGTGAAAAGACCCAAATATGCTCATCTTTACACACCTGTTACAGCTAAAGGCCCTATTTTAATTATCTAAGCACATGGGGCGTGTCCAAATCCACTTTTGCTAGTTTGACGGCGGAAAAAGGGTCTGTGCGCCGGGCACATGGTTCAAAAGGGTTGTACTTGGTGTTTTCTTCGATCATAGGTGTGTTCTGGCCGTAGGTAGTGTCCTCTCCCATTCCCTTTAACAGCCAGGTGAGTTTGTACCGTGGAGCATTTCTATTATGATGGTGGATTTGCCACGTCATATTTTTATTTGTAATCTTTTGCATGTACTGTATGTGTGTGCTTCTGCGCTTCTCTGTGTGTGTGTAACAAGTGTGAATTCACTGTTAAAATAACAATGAAATGCTGCCTTATTGACTCTAGAGGTTTTTGTTGGTCAATGGCGCGATCTCTTCCCGCTGCCTCAAGATAGCACGCCCAGAATGCACCTGAACACACCTCCCTGTAAGACCAGCACGCCCAGGGTGCACCTGAACACACCTCCCTGTAAGACCAGCACGCCCAGGGTGCAGGTGCATTTGCTATTTAAACAACATGGGCGCTGGACAGGAAATCGACAACTGCGTTGGTCTTAAACTAGCAGACACAAAGACACATAGTGTGATAACACTTGGATTTTCTTATCTATTGTATGCATATAAATATGAAAAGTTTCTAAAGTTATTTGAATGCAAACTGAAGCAAATCTTTGACTCGTACATTGAACTTTTGAACTTCACCAGTTGTGTTTTAGAGAGAGCAGCGCTGCAGGCAAGAATTCATGCTGACCCAACAACAGGAGCTGAAAGGTCTTGGGAGTTATCGCTTCAACAAGGCTCTAATCCTCCACGACAACTCCCTTTTCAAACATCTTTCAAACTGAACCTTGATTCACTCTCCTGTAATTATCTCCCTAACCACAGGTGCTATCACTTCTTCTTTGTGCATCTATCTCTCTGTAGCAACGACATACCTTTTACTGTGCGTCGTGACCTTGTTGTGGCCATCGCAACTTCAAAAGTCTTTGAATTTATGTTCCGAGTCGAAGGTCTGGCTACACCACTAATGCATTCTGGGACAGGAGATAAAAAAAACAAAAACACCCTGGGTTGTTTTGCAATTGTCAGCGACGCAGGCTCTGCAGAATAGTCTCAGGAAGGAACTTGTTCTGGTGGAACATCTGCACCCTGCAGAAGAAAACGCCACATACAGTATTATGTTAACCCTCGTGTTGTCCTCTGGTCACATTGACCCGTTTTCCTATATCAATGTTCTTTTTAATTCCCCAAAATAACACGATTGATTCCACACAACGCTCTTTGCCAAGTACAAATCTCTACTTTCATTCATTTTGGGATTGTCTTATTAAATTTTATAGCATTTAGAGAAAAAAAATGGAAGTGATTTGAAATAGTATTGAGTAAAAGTTGACATATTCCAGTCTGTGATTATCCATCCATTCCTACTACTTTTGAACGTACACATGTTCCACCAAAACAAGTTCCCTCCTGAGGGTACTTTGCAGCGGCAGCGCCGTCCAAGACGATTGTTATTGGTTTAAAGAAATGGCAATAAACCAGAACCAGGCCTTCTTCTGCACGCTCTGGAGGAGGGTCTGGCAATGCAAGACTGCGGTTTTGCTAAACGATGATCAGACACATGACAAGCTCAGCGCGGGTCCACGCTGGATGATGGATCCTTCAGAAATGAGACAACATGCGGGTTCAGCAGCTTTCACTCTCTCAGGTCACCCGCCGGCTGCGTCTCACGCCGTGTGAGTCAGCGGAGCGGCCCTGAGCCGAGGGGACAGTTAGTTCACCTGAGAACAGATCAGTCACTATAGGTGGCTGTCTGAATGCATCAGTCTCAGTTGGACTTCCACGCTAGCTTTTGTGCTGACAGTGCTAAAGACACGTGGGTGAACAACACGCGGGCAACCAGCATGAATGCAGACATTTAGGAGTATTTCTAAACCAAAAAATAAAACTCATACATGGATATTTGATTCATATTTAGGGCTGCACAATAGGAGCAAAATATCTAATTGTGATTATTTTTGACTGATATTGCGATATATTTCCCAATATTTAAGGCTATGATTATTTCTGTATTTTTATTCTCATTTTAATTGAAAATACTAAAATGTAAATGATTATAGTGTGATTTTTGTGAGGATCTGTACCAAACAAAGTTTTTTTCTTGTCTGTAGTAAAGGATTTGTAGGCCAAGACGTCTCGGCAGCACCACAATACTTGATACTAACTCAGAGAGTACGTAAAAAGGATTACAAATACAAATAAAAAAAGAAATTATTTGATTTAAAGATTGTATCCACATCTTAACATTAATTGGAACACCTGAACACATGTTCTGTTCTGTAAAAGTGTGTAAAAACTAGTTAGCAAGCGAGCACAGAAGTTTACACAGGAGAAGTAATGACTTATCACATTCAAACGCTAAGCTAAGAATGGAGATTGTTCTGGCCTTGCTTGGGAGTGGGAAGAGTGTGGGTTATTATATCACGGCTATGAACCAATCAGATTGCTTGGTTAGAGCTGCCCGTTGTATATAGTAAAATAAATGCAGGCCTAAATACATCTTTCTTCATCATTGTACTTATGTGGGGCCAATTTATAATTGGAACATTGAAGTTTAATTTGATTTGCTGTGCATTACGGGCAGCCGCTGAAATGAAATGCATTTTAATTTATCAGCTTAATACATGGGAATGCTTCAGCTGTGTTTGCATGAATAAGTGTTTGCACTGTGCGTAAAAAGCCTAATTTGTTGCCCTGCGTGACTGGATGCACTCTGATGAAGATGGAAGGAGAGGATCATACCCCTCCCCCCCACTCTCCCTCCCTCTCTATCAGCAGCGATGAGGTTAACAGTCAAGCCAGATGCAGGCGTGTTGATTGCGGTAGACAGGTTCAGTAAACAGTGCCTGTGTGCTGCTGAGTCAGTTGGAGTGTCACTCTGGGTGAAGGGCCGCGGCTTCCCTCAGGCCACACTTGTTGACAAGTCCCTCTCTGCCCACAAAGCCCGGCTGCGTGTAATTTGGTGCTGTTAGGGAAGGGCATCAATTAAAGCTGAGCTTGGCTGCAGAAAGGCCGAACGAGGGACCGAAGGGTGAAGCTCGTCTGGGTGTGATTGGCTGAGAGTGTGCAGACCTAAAGAATAGGGAAGTTGTGCAAGGTTGAAGGTGTGGTTGACTTTTTTTTTTGTTGGCACGTGTTTACAACTCTCACGCCCAGCAAACGGTCAGGAGTGGCTTTTAAAATGACAGCTATCGGTGGCTAATGAAGAAACAGTTCACTGGGTTTTCATATGTGTCTTATTGCAACACTCATATGCCCTCATGTGCATTAAAAGTTATTGGTAATCATTCCTTTATATGTACAGCACATTTCAGCAACAAGGAGATTAAAATAGATTTACATAAATCCTTAACCCTTGTGTTGTCCTCCCGGGTCAAACAGACAAAAAATTGACGTGTGTTTCTGTGTGTAAGAACATTGGGGGGTCACATGCATGAGTGTCAACTTGATGACATGAAGTGTGTGTGTGTGTGTGTGTGTGTGTGTGTGTGTGTGTGTGTGTGAGAGAGAGAAAAGGAGAGTGGGTGTACAAGCACAGGAAAGTTGAGTATGGAGATGTCTTTCATCTTTTTATAAATAAAATATTTTTGTTTTTCAATAAAAAAAGTTGAATAAATCACTCCAAATTCAAAGAAAGTAGTCGTGCCTTTTATAATGGATTCCATAAGGTCTTGAGGCAATCTGATGAAAAAAGTTATATTTATGGTGCAGGGAATGTGTAAATCGGTTATTTTTGACCAGAACAGAGTTAGAAGGTTAAGTAAACACAATGCAGAATAAGTCTTACATTTAAAAAAAAATTAAGAAAGTTGTGTGTTTAATGGTCTGATCATCTCAGCTGGACTGGAAGGCCGTTGTCCTGTTGGCTAGTTTCATTCATATTTAAATATCAGATTATATAAATTACATGTGTGCAGGAATCTTATTGTGAAAAGTTACTGAAGCTGTCCGATTAACATAGTGGAGTAAAAAGTACAATATGCCTTAAATGTATACAGTACTTATGTAAATGTACTTAGTTACATTCCACCACCGCCTTGGCAAATAACTTTCCTCGCTCTCTGCAGACGTTGACTTTGCTGGCTCGCTCTACTGGGACAGCAGGCCCAGTCTTGCTTCCCACACACCCTGACCCAGTCAGTCCTGCCAGCCAACACCGGCACAACCGCGCCATCAAGTCCCGTTCCACATGCAGCATACCGCTGTGGGACACAGTCTTCTTAAAAAGGGTGTGGGGGGTGTTTCTTAGAGGGTGGAGTAAAATGAATAAATGAAAAAGGTACACTTGACTCGTGAGGACAGGGTGGAGCATAAACTGCAGTTGATGGTATGTTTGTGAACACGTGCTGGGAGGCGCAGGCTTAAGTGTTGTGCCTCCTACGTGTTATTAGTCCTGCACGATAATTATCGCACTCATGACCGCTAAATAGCAATGTATTCAAACAACTTTGAACCACACTTCAAGAGGTGATATTTGCAGATATTACATGGTGCTTGCAACTGATGACAACAATAAACCTGCTCCCATTATATGGAAGTAAAATTAAACTTGAATGAATATACAGGCTCAAAGCGCTTGTACTGTATAAACAATCATGTATAAAAATGAGAAACAGCTGGGAGTCTACAGTGAAAAATGCAACATACTAAAATCAAGTCAGTTGTATTAACTATAGACCAGTCTTATGTAAAGTACTTGAAAGCAATACAAAAAAAAGAATTCTAATGCTATAAGATTAAATAAGAAACCCAAAATAATTCAATGAAAGTAATCATACATTTTAATGTTTAATGATTCCATACAACATTTAAGAATGTTGTATGGAATCATCCATGTTATTTGTTGGCAATTTGGTTGAAATAAATCCATATTTCCGATATAAAACACTTTGAAACGGGTCAATTTGACCCGAGGACATGCAACACGAGGGTTAAAGGTGCACTGTGAGTTCCTGCATGGTCACTCCTGTTGACGTTCCAAGTAAAAAACATAATATTCAGGGTTACCACACTTTCTTTAACATTAAAAATGAAAGTTTCCAAAAAATCTAAATAACTAATCAAAGTACAGATACTCCAGACAATCCTCCTTAAGTACAGTGAGTATTTGTACTTTGTTACATTACAATACTGATATAGACCCTCAATTATTTATCCAAATCAAGGCTCTAAATGGAATACTTCACACCAAATTATTCTCAGTAGCCCTTCTGTGTATATAATAATGTGATGTAATGTGACTGAGTTTTATGTATTTATAGTGGGACGACCCCTCCCAGTCTGCTTACCTGCTTCTTTTCTGCAGGTGCTGAGAGTGGGTGGGCAGGTTGGGCTGGGGGGGGGGTTGTCTGTGCGTGGCTTGCAGAGGGCATTAAAGACGGCCCTCCTGGGAGTCTCACCCTCTCTCAGCTGGTCCGACTGCATCATCCACCATTTTGTTCTTTGTTTGGTTTGTTGCTCCACACATCACACCATTCATTCACTCATCCACACGTGGCAAACACAAGTGATGTCTTTTACACTTACACACCCCACTGTTACATTTATGTAGAGTTAAGTTGTGTTATTAGTCTATTTAGTTAAATAAAATGCTTTTTGGTTAATCTATCTGTGTGTATCCTCTCTTTCATTGCCAGCCTTGAGCTTGGCGCTAACAAAAGGGAGGTCACACACAGATATATTAACCTATGTGTTAAAAACGTCCCAATTTTTTTTGTTGGGGAGCAAGCCTTCTAATTTCGCGCTCCAACATTATGGAACAGTCTTCCAGTGGATATTAGACTGGCATGTTCAATTGGGGTCGTTAAATCGAAGCTTAAGACTTACTTATTCACTGCTGCGTATGAGTGCTCATTTATCCTTGATGTATTTGTATGGTGTTATTTACTTTTTACTGTCTCGATTTAAAAAATTTTTGTACTGTTTGTATTTATAGTGTATTCTTACTGTAAAGCACTTTGATGGAAAGCGCTCTATAAATAAATGTATTATTATTTAACATTTACCAGACGCCCAGTATTAACAATCCCGGACGAGCCCCCATTTGTTGGGAGACAAAAAAAAGGACACCTAAGCCCCACCACCAAATTAGGCATACCTACTGTATGTCTTCCACAAACCAAGAGAATACACTGCATTTTAAAAAAGTTAAGCAAAATGCAAATCCTCATCTGTTTTTCTAAAGCCAGTGTATCTCGGCATACTGTGGTCATATTGTGTGTAGCTGGCACGTCCAGTAGCTTGTGGGCCGGTCGGCCCTCTGTGTGTACAGTCTGTGAGCCGATGTCAGCGAGAGATCCAAGAAGCTGCATCCTCCAGAGTCCCAGTGTCTCATAGAATACACTTCAATATTTCTATTTTTAGATGCACAAAGTGTCATGTCAAAACTGTGCCAAAACAACACACTATAGGACAATAAAAAATGAAACTTCTTCTGCTCTCGGCCGTCATTAAACCGACAGATAATGGAGCCAGTGAGGCTCATGTTGCCCAGAGGAGAAATGCACCTGATACACTCAGGGGGATTTGCCCTGATCACAAGCAAACATGGCGGGACTCTCCCTGAGAAGAGGCACTTGTTACCAGACCACTGTGACTCACCCGCGCTGGCCATGTGCTGCCTGCTTGTATGTGAGAGGGAGAGAGAGAGAGAGAGAGAGAGAGAGAGAGAGGGTGAGGCATCAAAACAGAGAGTGAGACAAGCAAGCAAGCCAGGCTGCTTTATGTGTATGGCACATTTCACCACCAAGGCAATTTAAAGTGCAGTGTTCAGTGTTATGATTTTTCTTGACTTGTCCAGTTTGGTCATAACGTCGGCTTAGCATTGCTAACGTTAGCCTTAGCCAACTTCTTCCCCACTGACGGAGCGAGCTGGAAAATCAAGCTTTCCCCGAGCCCCGTGGGGGGGCCACAACATCACGGCCCCCAACAAAACTCTGAAATGTTTTTTCTTGCTCGGTCTTTAACTCCTGGATATTTGGCAGCGTTGCCACATTGGACCAAATGGCTACGCTCGCATCTTTAGATTAGATTAGATTAGATTCAACTTTATTGTCATTACACAGGTACAAGGCAACGAGATGCAGTTTGGGTCTAACCAGAAGTGCAGTAGCACCAAGTGCAGAATATACAATGGTTTCATGAGTGCAGAACATGGATATGTACTGAATAAGTATAGAAATGAACACTATTATAAACAGAATTTACAGATGGGTTTGTCCTATGAATGTAATATATAGATAACTAGTATTGTGAGCAAGATTTACAGCTGGATATGTACTGAATATAATATACAGGTGGATATTACTAGAAATTTTAGTTAGTTAAAATTAGTAGAAATTTTACAGATTTTACTTTCTCCGCCGCCATTAAGGAACTACAACTCAAACTAGCGCACGACCTCAACGTCTTCGTCCTCAGCCACTCCCTCTGTTCGATGATTGGACCGGTAAAGATTTGACCGGAGAAAACCCGCAAATATACCGCAAACCCACTGAAGGAAAATGAAAATATAGCTGACATATGTAGGAGGGGGGAGCCAGGCTAAGTTTTTACTGGCCCATATACAAATTGTTTTCACAAAGAAACATGAAGAGAATCAGGGGAAAAAATATCATCAAAAACAGAAGAGAAAAATGCATGTCAAACTTTGAACAAAATAACCGTCAAAAAGGCATAAAAAAAATTTAAAAACGTCAAGCACAACCTAGGTTTTTGGTTGGCCAACGGCACATTCAAATCAAATCATTAAGCAAGCATTCTCCGATGGAGTCAGGGGAACGCTAACGTCATTTATAATGCGATGATGCTCCAACAGGCAGGTGCCCAACATTTACTTTCCCCTGGCCATTGGGCAACCCTATTGTTTTACCCTGAAAGTGCTTTACATATAACATGAAAGATCAGTTAAATGTATAGAAACAGCCAAAATACTATAAGACAGGAATGAAATACAAGAGCAAAAGTTACAGTGCAGTGTGAGAAATTAAAAATTAAATCAAGAAAGGCAGAATCAAGCAGAACCGTCTTCAGTTTCAGTTTAAAAGAACTGAGAGTTGCAGCGGACTAGTGGTTTTACTGGGAGTTTGTTCCAGATATGTGGGGCTGAAACTGAACGCTGCATCTCCATGATTAGTTCTGACTGGTGAAAGAGAGAGAGAGAGAGAGAGAGAGAGAGAGAGAGAACCACTATGAGATCACCACATTACAGATTGGTTTAGGATTGTACAGTAATTATATTGTACAAAACTGTTAAGTATTATATTGTGTTATGTAATTGTTTTGTAATGTAGTGTGTTGTATAACAATCAGTGCAGTATAGAATCTACATGACACCTACTGTATGTATTTAATATGCGATGTGTACTATATGCACTTTTTGTAAACTGCTTTGGCAACCACATGTTATGTTTGTTCATGCCAATAAAGTGAATGGAATTGAGAGAGAGAGAGAGAGAGAGAGAACATGTGAGACAATGTAATAAGTTGTGTAAGAATTTTGCTGTGTACCATGTGTACTCCTCGTGCCTTTACCACTTTATGTTTAAGTTGGTGTTCATGTTACATGTTGTGCCAGTAATTGTTAATTCCCTTCCATTTATATGCTATCTGCTTTGGCAATTCAATTGCAATGCCAATAAAGCTTTTTAAATTGAAAAAAAAATTGAGAAAGAGAGAGGCAGAGACTTGAAGATAGGGATCAAAAACACAAGCCAGAAGTAAACCAATACCTACTTTTGCAGAGAAAGTAAAAGCAAACAGAGCACACTTGCTTTGCAGATGACAGAGATAGAACGTGTTGCCCGTGTTACCACAGCACAGCTGATCCCCCCCCTTCCTCCTCCTCCTCCTCCTCTTCCTCCTCCTCCTTCACCGCTGGTTTGATGTCACATTGGGTCAAGCCTGGAAAGAACAGTGTTTGGTGTTGCTATGAGTCCTGTTAGGATTCAGATCAATAAATTTGCGGGTCTTTTAATGCCTGTTACACAACATGAGTTTTTTTTGTGGTGAAGTGGCACATGCAGACACAACAATCCCTGAGTCATCAGAGGAGAGCTGAGCTAACTGGCTGTTGGAGATATGTGTTCAACACATGCTAAGATTTCAGACCCGGTTTTCCAAAGGCAACAACCGGTCTGTATTTGCGTGCATGTATGTCATAATGAACACTCCCTGCCAGCTTCTAGAGGTGATTATTATTGACTCTACCTGCCCTTGCCAAAGACATAAATCTGTGGAAGGGCGAGGCAGGAGACAGCTGATAGAGCAGAGAGGGCCATAAATCTCTGTTGTACATGACCTGACAGCACGTGCCTATACATTTGTGACCTCATGTCTAGAAAAAGGGGCTTTCTGGTCATACTCTCTGGGTGTTTTCCATGGTTTCGTTGTTTTCCTTTCCCTGTAACACCTGGGAAAGCTGCAGGGGAAAATAAAACCGCTGGCAAGCTTTCCAGCACATTCCAGCTCCGAATGCCTGGGCACAGCCACACATCGCTGGCATTCTTTTAATTTAAAGGTGCAGCATCATTCATTCACACGTGGGCCTGTGGGGAGCTTTTGTTTAAGGCATTAGGGTTTTAACAATGTGTCTGTGACTGTTATGGCTGAACTATAACCTGAAAATGAGGACAAGAGAGAGAGACAGAAGTATACTTAAAGGTCCCTCTCCAGACATGTTGTTAAGACTTAATCATTTCACAAAATAAGATAATAATAGATAGATAGATAGATAGATAGATAGATAGATAGATAGATAGATAGACAGATAGATAGATAGATAGATAGTTTGTCTCTGTGCTCTTCTAATACAACATTTGAATGTGAAACTAATCATAGTTGATGGGCTGTGTAAAATCTAATCAAACCAGACCCACATAGTCCTAATGAGCAGATAAACAGAGTTTTTTAGTGTTAAAGTTGTAATATATAATGCTTAAAAGCAAGGAATGCAGTAGTTGTGATCATAAACGGGTCAAACTGAGAATTAAAGTGAGCACAGAGGAACTCTTCTCCTTCAGCAGATGAACGTGTGGTGTCAAACTGTGCATGCATCATTCTGCACAGGCGAGGTCAGACATCAGTACAACAACAGCACATTTTTGAATAGAGGCAAGCAAATATGTAAAGCATGCATAGTTTCTGTCTCCTTTCACCAAACTATGTGACATCGTATTGTGTAGGTGCAGTAGTTTGCTCTTTGCACTCAAAGAATTACAAAAAAGGAACTATCTCCTTTTTCCAAACAAGAAAAACCGCAAGCTTAAAAAAAAAGGAATAATTACTCAATCTTAGCTGCTGGCCCTCCCCCCTCCACCCTTCCAGTTCCCCCACAGAGAGACTCAAGTGCGTCAGTGTGGGGTTGGAAAAGAGGAGAAGTAAAGCCTTTTTAACTTTCAGGAAGGAAACACATCTGGGGAATAAGGAAAGAGAGAACGGGTGAAAAGAGGAATTAGCGTGGAGGAAGAGGAGCCGGCCAAAAATAGTCGTCCTCTGCTCGAGCCATGCTGGAGCTCATACCCCACACCTCCTGCCGTTCGGGCGTTAGTCAGCCCTGACCTATCCCTCGGTGAGTGACTAACCTCCCCGCTGAGCCCCCCCCCCCTACGTGTCCTGAACCTCACTTCCTCCCAGTCCTGGGTTACTCAACTCGAGACCCCCTGTCCTAAAGCAAACATGCTGCACTTATAATATTGTAAAACTGGATTTTCACCTCAATTAGAAACAGCACTGCCAATGATTTGGTTCTTACCAAGATTACCAAGTGTTAGATCATGTCTCTTGTTTTAAGAGTTAATTTCTTATTTTAAGTGTTCAACTTTACAATCTTAAATCAGGCAAGCTGGTCAAGTGAAATTATCTTGCTGTAGGGTCAGATAATTTCACTTGTTTTGAGTACCTTTTCCCTCAGATTTAGTGTTTTTATTTTGTTTTTAGAGCTTTTTTGCAGTGAGCGTTTGTGGTCTTAACAGCCACGTACTAACAGATAAAACCTAAAGGGAAATACATAGAGCTGCAAAGATTAATCGGTTTGAGTCATTTTCTTAATCATAAAAGGTCAACATTCTCTGATTCCAGCTTGTTAAATGTGAATATGTTCCAGTTTCCTCTCTCCTCTGAGACAATAAACTGAATATCTTAGAGTCATGGACAAAACAAGACATTTGAGGACGTTGTCTTGGGCTTTTTGGAAAAACAGATGCACATTTTCCCCATTTTCTGACATTTTAGAGACCAAACATCTAATCGATTAATTGAGAAAATAATCTTCTTATTAATCGACTATGAAAATAATCGTTGGAAGTAAAGAAATACACAATCAAAGTTTAACAAGAGATAACAAGAGTTAGTGGGATTGAGAGCGTATGAGATATAATAAACGTGCATTCCTCTGGCTGGAAAACCATCCCGACAAACAGGAACTCTGGCAAAACAAATATGGTATAACCAGATGTAAGGCGGTGCTGTGACCAGACTGGTTTTGGTTGGAAAGAACTGGAAATGTGGCAGATATTTCATCATAAGCAAGTGTTCAACATGCACGGTGGACTTGGCACACTGGTTTAGGCTTGCCAGAGTAAACAGGAAGTATGTGGGCAGTGTTTCGCTGCGATTGGTCACTGTAGTTTGATTTGTGACAGCAACAAAGAAAGCAGGAAGGGAGACGTGTAGACAGGGAGCAACGCAGGTTACCAAGGGAAAGGCAGTACGTGTGTGACATCATGTTGATAATATGAGAGCCAGGATTTTGACAGAAACCTGCTAAAAGTTTTTTTTTTCTAAGCTGGAAATCACAAACCAGTGTGACCTGGTCAGTACAGGACATTCCCACTCTCTGGATAGACACTGAATCCCACACAGACAGCCTGTAGTCCGAGAAAACCAACTGTGGAACAAGCATCCACATAATCAATGTTAACATTACTAATAGAACTAAAGGATTGCTTTCTTTGTCTTGTTGTTTTAGAACTAACATTTGGCGACTTTGAGACATCCCCTCCAATAATCAAAACCCTAATATAATTACCTTTACATAAATAGAGACACTTCTATCATAAATTGATGCAGAAAAAAACTACCAGAATGCAGAAAAGTACGTGTTTGACGCTCAAAATTTCAGTTTTCTTCAAAAGTGGAGACCTCCCCTTCCCCCCCATGTTGAACCCAGAGTTACACCCTTACTTGGAGACTTGCAGAACATGTCTTATGAGACAGATGTCACCAAGCACCTGCCATGTGCAGCGTAAGCTTTGGGGCAGCCAGTTGTGCATCAGGCTTCTTTGCTTTAGGTATTTGTCAAATAGAGCCATCCAGTGGAGCTGTAAGGAACTTTAAATACAGCGGGGCCTCCAAAAGAGATGCTGCCCATTCATTGTGGGATTTTCTTATTTAAATGTGAAAACAAACTGAAAATATTAGCAGCCTACTGTTCTTTCTTTCTACTAAGGTGAAAAGGTGGAAGATTTTTGGAGAAAAAACACATTTCTCCCCTGATATGTTTTCACCTAGGCTGATAGATAGATAGATAGATAGATAGATAGATAGATAGATAGATAGATAGATAGATAGATAGATAGATAGATAGATAGACAGATAGATAGATAGATAGATAGATAGATAGATAGATAGATAGATAGATAGATAGATAGATAGATAGATAGATAGATAGATAGATAGATAGATAGATAGATAGATAGATAGATAGATAGATAGATAGATAGATAGATAGATAGATAGATAGATAGATAGATAGATAGATAGATAGATAGATAGATAGATAGATAGATTGATAGATTGATAGATAGATAGATAGAAATTCCAGTGTTGCAGCAGTACAATACCAGACACACACACAGAATATACATGAATAACAGGATACAATATGAGAACAATAATAATATTCACAAACAATAATAATATATACAAGTTGGAATAAAATAAAAATGTACAACTGTTTAACTTTTATTGATAAAGCTGTAGGTAATGTAAATATTGTGCAAGTTGCACTTAGTGCCATTGTGATGCCTGTGAGTCTTATCTACCACTCAGTGATGAGGTGATAAAAAAGTTTTATGTTATTTTAGTATCATTAGAAAATATTGTTTTGGATTGGTGTAAGTTATTTATTATGGTTTTTGACAGCTCTGGGGTGCTTTTACAGGCCTTTTACAAGGATGTGAGGGTGAAATATTGTACATTATTGGATTATAAATTTAATTCCTGATTTTATAGCATCTGTGATGCTGATTTTCTTTAAGTACATTGGGATTTATTTGTGTAATCTGTTTTTATATTTGTCTGAATAACTCATTGGCATTGCTGCCCATCGTTGCCAAAACACTTACTCAAATACATGTTTCATTGTTCATGTCAATAAGGTTTCCTGGTTACATAACAAGTAAATAAACTGAATACAATTCAGGAAATTCTTGCTTAGGTCGCCAGCACTTACGGTAATGTGATTAAGAGAGCTTAAAAAGACAGCAGGCTAGTTTTATTTTAGTTATTATTATGTTCATTTGTTGACAAATAACATGGTAAACGTATAAAACATATAAAAACCAAATATACCAGGTGATCAGAACATAAACAGAAGTCCTACATCAGTAGTGCTGCCTTTTATTTGTCCATTAGTCAAATAAACCTTCCTTTCGTCTAAGTTGACTAAGATTTCTTTAGTTGATTTCTTTAGTCATTTTTAATGATTTTTTATGCTCAATTACCAAGAAACTATGAGAACATCTCTGGTGGTGCTTTTGCATGATTCTTTGTGGAGAAACTCGGTTTTACAGATCTGTCGATTAAATCAACTAATCGATGATAGTTATACTCATAAAATAGCAAATAGCAAATCAGTTCATAAAACATGTTATACAGGGTAGGGTACATAGATATAGTCAGGATTAAAAAGTTTCTTTGTTTTTAGAACAGGCTATTATTATTATTATTATCATCATTATTATTATTAACCTTTACCATGACCCGCAACCTAATCCGCTTCCATGAGAACGCTCTTATTACGGAAGCTCGCTTGGAAAACAGGAGGCGACGAAACGCGAAGGGGGGTCGGCGCAGCAGGAGAGACCGTGGCTGGACAATGACTGACGTGGAAAGTGGAAAGGAGTGAGTAACAAAACTTCGGGGGAGAAGATTGAGTCCTGAGAGCCAGATCCATCGTCTCTCTGTGAGCTGGTGTGGGCTCAGCACGATGAATCTGGACAAAGCAGAGCTGTGTGATTCACTGCTAACCTGGGTAAGTTTGATGCTAGCTAGCTAAGTTTCCTAGCGAGGCTAACCGCCTGCTAACAGGTGCCAGCAGGTGTAAGAGGGAAAATAGCTTTGCTTTAAAGGTGAAGGCTTGGTTAATCTATAAATAGCTGTTTTCTTGGCTATGTAGGTAACATATAAACAGTTGGCAGCTACAAAAGTTGTGTGTTTGGAAGCTAACTAGCACTAGCTAGCTAGCCAAGCTAACTAGCTAACGTTAGGTAAACACAGTGGAAGTTTGGTCTCGGTGGTGTGTTTTAGCTCGTTATCTGCACCAAACTGCGGTGTCAGCAGAGTAGATAACCCAACTAGCTTAGTGTAAGCTGAGAGACTTTGCAGTAATGTTAGGTTATCCAACGTAGAAACTTCTCAACACCAAGGAAAACCCACTTGTTGGGCAGTTTTCCCCACACAGAGCCAAGAGGAGGACTAAATTAAGACGCCAGCTAATATTAATAGCTTGCAAAGTAGAACTGTAATCGCCTAAACTGCTTAATACCTGTTATTAAAGTATTGGAAAAAATGACTGAATGGGTTTAGACAAAACCTATGATATTTAGGCTCAAGTTTTGCAGCAAGAATATGATAGACAATATGACACAACTCTGTAAACATACTTAAATTGTATAAAATCTGATACTAATACTCGCTGTTCCACCAATCAGGACACGAGAGAGAGATAAACATACATAGGTGGATTAAAACCATTCAAATAAATACACTCTCAAATAAATTATCAAGATAAAAGCAGGTTTAAAACTGATCTAAATAATGCTCCTGTCATATTTCTGCAAATATTGCTTGCAGCTATATAATATATATTGCAGCTTGTTCAACTCTGTGATAGCAACAAGAATAGAGCCTGACCGATTTATCGGCAGGCCGATATTATCGGCCGATATTAGGAATTTCCCGATCTATTGGCATTTATAATGGCCGGTTTAAAAAAATATTTGTAAAAATGAATATTTAGAAAATAAAAACGGACTGTCAACCATATTATGAGCGTTGCCATTGCATAGTCTGTCCACCAGAGGACGCTCTACAACGTCCCTGTTAGTGATGGCGTTGCATAGTCTGTCCACCAGAGGACGCTCTACAACGTCCCTGTTAGTGATGGCGTTGCATAGTCTGTCCACCAGAGGACGCTCTACAACGTCCCTGTTAGTGATGGCGTTGCATAGTCTGTCCACCAGAGGACGCTCTACAACGTCCCTGTTGGCAACACTAATTTTTTTGTTTTGTTATTGTGTTTTTGTTCAAAGAACTTTAAGTTTCATATCTTAAGTTTGTATTTTTATACATTTTATTTATCAGAACTTTAATATATTTTGATGTTCTGTTGTGACAATAAAACAAATTATATTATTTTAGTGACAACTCATAAATAATTACAAATAACTAATGTTAGGAAAATCTGTTTGTTTTGTAATGCGTTTCTGGATTAAAAAAAAAAAACACATATCGGCATATCAGATTTTTAAATAACCAAATATTCGTATCGGTATCAGCCTTAAGGTAAAATCCTTTTTCAGTCAGGCTCTAAACAAGAACAAAGCTCTGTAGGGAGTTGGGTTGGGAACTGGAGGGTTGCTGGTTCAAGTCCCTGTACAGAATGTGGACTGGTAGCTGGAGAGTTGCCAGTTCACCTCCTGGGCACTGCCTAGGTGCTCTTGAGCAAGACACCCAAAGGTTAATCCAATAATTCTTAATGTCTTTGTTCTCAGTTGCAGACATTTCAGGTGCCATCATGCAAAAGCAAGCACGACCTAACAAGTGGAGTGGCCATCGCACACGTGCTTCACAGAATGTAAGGGCTCAAGTATGTTCAAGTAGTATTTACATTAGTACAAACTCAGGGGAAACGGCTGGTAGAGATGAACTCAGAGCCAGCCTCTCACTGAGATTTGCTTATCTGTGTGACACAAAATTGCCCTTTGACTTGCATAAGGCTATTATCTATGCAAAATGTCAACCATGAAAAGAACACAGACTGGATTTGTGTGGTCAGTTTTTATTCTTCCTCTTTAAACGTAGGGGTTATTTTTGTGTAAACCAATCTGTCCAGGCCTGCTGACATTGTGTAGCTTCTGGTGGGATATTTGTATCCACATAGATACATAGACAATATAACTATTTGTGAATTTTAATTTTGCTTCCACTTTATAGGGATAGTTCAGATTTCACAGCAGTTTGTATTAATTACGTTTCCATAGTGTCGATCGGCACGCCCCCGCTGTTTAGAGAAGCAAGCTAGAGTATTGTCACAGAAGCTAAGCAATGTCCTGTGCTGCTGTGGAAGAAGGCAGCGGCTAAATACATTTTAGACACCTAAAAAATCTGTTTAAGTGTATGCTATATTTAGAATATTTTCACAGACAGCCCTTTACAACGAGGAACTGAAGCCGTTATCTCTGCGCTCTTCAAAGCCACCAGACTCCTTTGACAAAAACAGTAATTTTACCTCGCAGAACACAGGCGTTGCTGCTCTACCTCTGCCTCCATCGGTTAGTGTTTTTTTGTGTTATTGTGTCTAAGGTGAATCTGATCTATTCCCATAAAACACAAAAGTCACACAATAACACAAACTAACTTCCTGAGCGAGGCAGTGGTAGACCAGCAGCTTCTTCAGCTTCTGCGTTCTACGAGGTAAAATGACTGTTTTTGTTAAAGGAGTCTGGTGGCCGTCGTCAGTCGGAGAAGCCGTCGGCCTTCATTTGGCCGTATTTGACATTGAATCGGAAGGCGGGCAGTCAGACTTAATGACCAATCTGATTGGTGGAGTACTAGCCTGGAAATAATTAGCGTGATGAGCGTGACTAACGGCACACAAAATCGGACAGAAATTTTTTAAACTGACCTTTTGTCGATCTGAAATGATTCAGCAACTGTATGACCTCTTTCTCGCTTAAAATGTTTTCAGAAACACGTTTCGGTGAGCTATTTTCAAAAATGACGAGATTGTATTCTGAACAAGCCGCTAATTTTGTTCTGGCTTTGAAATTCCGGAGACCCACGTGACGCGTTCATCCAATCAGCTGCCGGTTTTCATTTTTTGGGGGACAATACAGATTAGCGCCGCCTGCTGTTAAGGACACGTATTACGTCGCGTGCACGCACAGACCACGCTTAAGACGGCGTCCCTTCGATGTGTTCCGAGGCACTTTCTTCACCAACTCGGGTCGGCAGCCGTCGGGTTGGTGTGTCAGAGCCTGAACACAGTAGATTATGGAGAAGTAGCTCATACAACCACAGTTCAAAGGATCCAAACTATCCCTTTAACTTAGAACCCAACGCTCCACTGCTTCTTAGGTTATTTCATTATAATTCCCATTATTTCCACGAGTGACATGTGACTGTTCTTCTCAAATGTCAGCGTATTTAAGCGCAGGGGCCTCGTCGCCCTGCGGCCTTCTGTGAGTCTTGAGTCAGAGATGCGTCGTCCTTGTCCTCACTCGAGTTGTCTTGTGCTCATTAACAGAGACCCCTCATGGTTTAATGAGACGTGGCTGGGCAGGATCAAGGAGGAGAGCGGAGCCAACTGGCGCCTCAAGGTAATTTGTGAAACAGTCGGACATGACAGAAGACCCTACAGCAGCCTACGTTGGAACAGGATGTCATGGCTGTTTTTTTTTTCTTTCACTTCTTTTTCCCAGATTAAAATGAGGATCAAGATGATAACTCTAATTTGTTTTGTTCTTTCAGGTCAGCAACTTGAAGAAGATCCTTAAGAGCATGATGGAATATTATCACGATGTAAGAAGATTGTTACTTTTTCACTAGAGCTGCACAATATGAGGAAAATATGCAATATTGCGATAACTACACTACCGGTCAAACGTTTGGGGTCACTTCTACATTTCCATACCACTCCATTATAGACAGAATACCTGCTAATTTGGGTGGGGGGGTGATCTTTAATGCAATATCTACATTGCCCATTACCAGCAACCATTCATCCAATGTTCCAAAGGCACATTCTGTGTACTAATCTATCATTTAAAAATAAAAAACTAGAAAAACATTGGAGAACCATTTTACTATTATGTAAGCACATAATGTAATCTGATTACTGCCCTGGTTAAAAGAACAATGCAACTGATCTCAGCTGGCATTCTGTCTACAATGGAGTGCAATGGGGATTTCTATGTGACCCCAAACTTTGACCGGTAGTGTATATTATTATTATTATTATATATTAATAATTAAAGTGTTCAGTTCTGCCTTGTTGCTGCTTTCGGTAATCTGCTAAAATACAGCAACGTTGAATTTAAAAATTATTTTCAACATTGTTTCATTGAACAAATTGAACATTTAATGCACCACTAAAAGAGACTGCGTTGCATTTTAAAGTGCATTTTTCTACTGATACTCTCTTTCAACTAACTTTTGCACTCTGTCGCAGCCTTTCGCCATGTGTTTATTGCCCCAGTCGACGTCGCAATAATGCAAAAAAAAAAAAACGATATATATTGTGCAGCCCTATTTTGTTACCATCTTTGTAATTCACTCGGCTCAGTCCTACTCCTAATGTCTCGCATTGCTCTCCGCAAACAGGTGCTCGGTCATCAGGTGTCAGAGGAGCACTTGCCAGACGTGAACCTTATAGGAGAGATGGGAGATGTCACTGAACTGGGCAAACTGGTACAACTCGTTTTGGCCTGCGCGGTCAGTTGTGAGAAGAAGCAAGGTAAAGTGTGTCGGAATCAGAAAAGCTTTAATTGCCACAATAAGTTACTCTCATGTGTAATTTGCCTTGGTGAAAGGTGCATAAACACGTGTTATTAAACATAATTAAAAAAACACAAAATACACAAAAACATATCTACATACAAAATAACTGTTGCATCACAAAAAGTGCAGAATTTGCAAAGAATATATAGTCTGCAAATGTAAAGTCCGGGTTTGAAGGTCGTGCTGTTAAAGGAAGAATGACCACCAAGTAGATTCATCCATCTGTGAAAATAACACACAGGATTAACTCAAAGTCCCATCACATGGTTCTTGCCCTATATTATATTATATTAGTCATGGTCGTGGTTAAGTTGGGCTTTTTCCGAGGAAAAACCATGCTCACTTTAAATGATGGCTTGTTGTCGTTTTATATTGATTGTGTGCCTCTATTTATCGTCTCTTATGTATTGCTTTTATTTAATGCTTTCAGGTATTTTAACCTATCCCCATACCCCTTTTTAATGTTTCCTCTGGCGTCTTTAACATTTTTAAACTCTTGTTTGGTGAGTGTTTGTTGGAACTGACTGCAAATGAATTGACCATTGGGAATAATGATGTATCCGAACTCTGCAGCCAGGCCTGCTCATAACCCTCAACGCTGGAGTACTGACAGTGTAAGGCTGCGTTCAGACACAGGTCTTTCTATTCATTTTGAATGGGGGCAATGCGTTAAGGCTACGGCGGGGGTTTGTGCAGGGTGGGGCACTCAAAAAAAAAACTTGTCAAGAGTGTTTTAAGCTACAGTTTGGGGCAGTGTGAGAGTCCCGTACAAGAAACGTCACTTAAAACACAAGCACTGAGCTGCTGGGGAGTTTGTGTAACAGCTGAATGTTTCCCGCAACAAACGAAGCACTCGCTATGTCTTCACTCGTCTCTTTGCTTTTACTCTTTCATGTGAAAGGAAGCTGCCTTCAAGTGCAGTCGGAAATGTTGAGATCTATAAACGATCTGATGGGAAAGTGGAGTAATTGAAGTAATTGTGTTAAGTACACAACAGGACGTCACACAAATGGGCCCTTTTAAAGCCGCACAACCCTGCAGCAAATTGCCGGATTGTGAGTGGATATCTCTCTCACGCTCGTTCCTTTCTTTAACAGTACAGCTGAACGCCGAATCAATTTTTTGGTGTTTTTCTGTTTTGTTATGGGGGGGTTGAACTGAAAAACGGATCATTTGTTATTTAAACACCAGCTTGATGGTGCTTGAAATACTGATGGATGCAGTGAGAGAATGAGAGTATTTGTGTTAATCTGCATTTTGGCTGCACCTTCAGTTCTCTGTTGTCTTCTCCTAAACACAGAGCAAATCCAGCAGATAATGACACTTGAGGAATCTGTCCAGCACGTTGTGATGACAGCCATTCAGGAGGTGAGTGAGCCTCTCGCTTATCCTCTTGGTTCTCTCTACTTCTGCATTAATCCCAGCTCTTACTCACGGTTAATTCACAATCAAAAGAAATGCAGTTAAGCACTGAGACTGAACTGAGTCCCAGAAATCCTACTTTAAGATATTTCTAGAATATGTTTAGTGTTTTGTTGGCACCATTAGGGGGTGGGTGGGGGGGCCTGGAACATAAACCGTTCCAGGTTTTATTGGGTTTTCTGAATAACTTTAGAAACCTCTGGAACTTGCTTTTGGGAACAGGTATTTTTCCTGTAATTTGAGCTTTTTTGTTGACTTTGTTGTGACCGCTTTGTTTTAGCTCTTATCAAAGGATCCTTCATCGGACCCAGGAAGTCCAGAAACCTATGGGGACTTTGACTACCAGGTGAAACCCTTTCACACTTTCACTCTCCCTCTTTTTTTTTTGTCTTTTACTCAGGTTCACTCTGTTACATGCTTCTTTGTGTTTTGCCTCAGACTTTATTTCATTGATGTTCACTCCCTCCTACTGTGACTAGTATGACTTCTCCTGTCTCTGCGTTCTGTTGGTTCTGTGTTTGCAGTCCAGGAAGTATTATTTTCTAAGTGAGGAGGCAGACGAGAAGGAGGACCTGAGCCAGCGCTGTCGAGACCTGCAACATCAGGTTGGTACACCCAAAAGGGATCTGTGTATTACTTGGCAAACATGGCCTGAGATGGGCGCCGGGTAGCTCACTTGGTAGAGCACGAGCCCATGTGTTGTGGTTTATCCTCGATGGAGAGACCCAGGGAGCTCGAGTCTGACCTGCAGCGATTTCCCGCATGTCTTCCTCCTATCTCTCTTCTTTTCAAGTATCTAAGTTGTCCTAATGATTAAAAAAATAATCTTTAAAAAAAAAAAAAAGCTTCTCCACTTTGTGTTTAAAAATGGCAGAAAAAGCCGTTTTTCAGACTTGGACATGGAGATTTCCTGCTCTTACTCTGTTTTCCATCATATTAGACTCAATATCTTCAAGCTTTAGGCTGACAAAGCAAGACATTTAAAGATAACACTTGGAGAAACTGGGATGGACCGTTGCAACTGATCTATCAGCAGATTAATCGTTCACTCCCCTAGTGTTGGTAGAGTGAACAGTAAACCAAGGCTTCTATCAGTGAGATACGCTGGATTACATGCTGCATCACACTTCCTGTGTGCAGGTTGGCAATTTCAGTCTAGCGCAGGAATGGCAGACTCAGCCATTCACAATTAAAACTGCTTTATTTACTGAAAATGAATACATTAAATGGCTGTTGCTGAAAAACTGCTGATTATATAAACAGTATAAGAAACTGCGTTTGGGTCCATGAAAATCTCAAGGATTCTAACTTAATGATGGCATACTGTTCACTTCATCTTCCATTTGTCTAACAGAACTGTTGCCATTACCTCAAAAAGTGTGTTTGTGTGTCTTTCTTTCTTGCTTGCTCGGGCCCTTTTTATTGATTAGCCTGCCTGAGAGTTTGTTTGTGTTCCCTTGACTTGACTAACAGAGAGGGGACTCATTTTGTGTGTTTTAAAGATGCATTCTAGTCAATAGTTGCATAACATCAAGATAAAACTGACACATTGCCTTGAGGTGGTGCCGTAGCCAACAATAATTTGTATTGCTCTCAGCCCACGCGTTAGGGATTAGTCATTTGTGTTGTTTTGAAAGCTATTTACTGTTACCGGTCCTGTGCTAAAGCATGCAATCTTTCCTTAAAGTTCAGTGTAGGGACTTGCTGTGTTTACACTGGAAAGATGTCCAGCAGGTAAGTATACAATCCCCCTTTTGTTTAATATTGGAATGCCAGCTCGTCAAATTTAACTTCAGTTCAGTCCGACTCAAACACTATAACACCCTGAAAGTCTGAACATTTCATTACCCCCCTGAACTATAACCAATATCATTAACGACCCTCAACTAGCTCTGCATATATATCTATTTCTCATGAGAATCTGGTTTTGACCCCAAGGGTAATGCGAACAACTTCACTATTGAAAAAGTTCCTTCTGCCCGAGACCTTTTCAAACCAGCTGACTAACTAGCTTTTGACAACTGAGCATGTGTTTGAAGTCCCATTTTTAGCATGAAAAGTGGTGTTGGTGGCTGCATATCTGTGTTTTTCTTCTTGCTAATCTGTCGTGTGCCAGTGCTCTGGCTTTCTTCATGTTTCTTTTCAGAAAGAGGTCAGTGTTTTTGATACAGTATGTTATTCTCTAAATCAGCGTTGAGGACTTTTCTGATGCATCTTCTATCTCTTCGCTTTTTCCCCGTCCTTTGTGCAGCTGAAGATTTGTCACTTTGTGCATCTTCATCACTTGTCTCTCTCACCCTGTTTATTTCTCCAAGTCGTCACACCTGGTTTTAACAATGTATTGTCTCTGCGTGTGTCTCTCTCTTCCTGCCACAGTTGTCGGTGGCTCTGGAGGAGAAGTCGTGCCTACAGGGGGAGATGCGCTCCCTGAAGGAGAAGCTGAGCCACTGCGACTCTCTGGACGCCTCCACCACCGCCATCACTGGCAAGAAGCTGCTGCTGCTGCAGAGTCAGATGGAGCAGCTTCAGGAGAACTACAGGTACGCACACATATATAAAGTTAGACAGTCCAGGGTTAGTTAACATCATGGATACATGCAAATCAAATGCATATTGCTCCATTCAGTATCTCACAATGAGTCCATTCAGTTTCCTCAGCCACACAAACCACTGCTCTGCTCTCATATGTATCTCAGACTGGAGAACAGCCGAGATGACGCCCGCGTGCGAGCAGAGGTACTGGAGCGTGAGGTGACCGACCTGCAGCTGCGTAACGAAGAGCTGACCAGCCTGGCGCACGAGGCCCAGTCCCTCAAAGACGAGATGGACATTCTCAGGTGAGACCATTCCTACAAAGTCACGCCCGATCAAGTTGAATTCATTGTGGGAAACCGTGCAGGACTTCTCACAGGCTAACCTAAGTTTGTAGTCAAGCCAAACGGCAGAATGTCACGCTTGGTGGGTGTTGAATCACATGAACACTGAGAGTTTTGTGTTCTCTGCTTTGTCTCCAACCGAGCACGTTAAGATTGTGTGCTCTCAAACTAGGGACGACTCAATACTTTGAAGGCTTTTTGCAATTCATTCAAAAATAACTGCGTTCTTGTGAAAATGTATTGTAAATGTTGGCTGATACATATTGTAGAGACAATAGTTGGTCAACTTCTGGAATTGTTGTTTGTGAGGGGTTTTTTTTCTGGGTGAGATGTACTTTTAGGTTGTTTATTTTCATCCCACATACATTGAAACATGCAAAGAAAAAAGTAGAAAAGTATTAAAAAGACAAACACATTGTTGGTTTGGATCTTTTTCCATGGATTTCAGCCTTCTCCTTTTTAAGCAGTAGTTCATCTATTATCAGTTTACACTCTCAGAAACAACTCCCACGCTGCCCACACACAGACGTCCATTCAGCTCCTTTCTGACATCTGTGTTGATAATATGAATTTCATGCACTGACACTGGCTTGCGTCAGAGATTTTTTTTGTGTTTTCTTCTTCAGTAGTTAAGTACATATCCACACACGTATGTATTCTGTTTAAATAAAAGTCATATCTCACAGCTGGTACTCGACGCCTCCCACACTGTCCTCTCCTCCCCTCCCCCTCAGGCACTCGTCTGACCGGGTGAACCAGCTGGAAGCGCTGGTGGAGACGTACAAGAGGAAGCTGGAGGATCTGGGAGACCTGCGCAGGCAGGTGCGCCTCCTGGAGGAGCGTAACACCGTGTACATGCAGCGCACCTGCGAGCTGGAGGAGGAGCTCCGCAGGGCCTACGCTGTCCGCAGTCAGCTGGACACCTACAAGAGACAGGCAAGCTGTGGATGTGACAAGGAGCAGGGCGAGAGATGCTTGTTCCTGTGTTGACGTCCAAGTAGGGCTGGGTACAGAATTCAATACTTTTTAGGCACCAATCGAATTGCTTCTAAAGTATCGTGTGTCGAAAAATGCCTAATCATCTATCTATAAATGGGGATATCTCTGTGCGTGTGTCCCCACACATGCGCAGTAAAGCCGTGGGTGCAGGGAATTGCTGCATCCGTAGAACTAGGCTTGTGGATTTTGATTTATATGCCTAAAAGTAGAACTAGAAGACTCATCTCTAATGGCGTTTTTCCATTAATGCTACCTGCTCGACTCGCCTCAGCCGCGGTGCCACGTCCTCTTTTTTTCCATTGCAGACTAGTACCCCCTCATGCGGGAGGCGAGCGTGGCTGGTCGTCATAGCAGGAAACTGCTGTGACCCAACGCGACACACCCCCACACCCCCACACACACACACACACACACACACACACACACACACACACACACACACACACACACACAGAATGTTGAAGGTGTGTTGCTTTTGATTCTCGGCATGTGGCTGTTTGCCAGAAGACAAATTTAGTTTCATAAGAAGCTGGAGGCAGCAAAAAAAACAAAAAACATGGAGGGTTTGTTCAGGACTATACTATATTGTACTTTTTAGTCCAGTAAAAACTTACTAGTTACTAGGCCTGCACGATAAATTAGTATAAAATCGCCATCTCGACTCACACGTTTTTTTCACCTAATTTAATTGTTTTTTTTATTTTCTCCCCATGTTATGACATTGATTCTCATTTAATTTTACGAGCCGACTGCATCACAAACACTACTACTGTGAGTTTTAATCATAGACTGTATAACATCGGTGTTAAAGCTCTCCCTTCTCTTCATTAAAGCCTCTGTTTACAGGCGTGTGGCGATGCGAAATGTGCTCTAGGTGCCAAAAAAATCTGTTTGTTACTGCCAATTTGTTTTGTCATGGTTCATGTGGGCAATAAACATTACACAAAAAATCGTGGCAGAGAATCGTATCAATTCTAAAAAAAATCATGATTCATATTTTTCCCCGAATCGTGCAGGCCTACTAGTTACTTTGCAAATTAGGTTTTTTGCTCACGTAGTTTATAAAACCTGTTTTCTTAAACAATAAACTACCCAACACTATATAGATCTACGAGTCCAGCTGAAATGATTAGCAGATTAAACACTTAAGTGATCGACAGAACTGTATTGTTTCTAAAATGTGAGGATTTTTCTGCATTGAGTACTTTTAATACTTTAAGTGCATTTTCCTGATGATCCTTACAAACCTTTCCATAGGTAACATTTTCAATGCAGGACTATTACTCGTAACAGTATATTTTACAGTATGGTATTAGTACTTAGGAAAGTATCTGAATGCTTCTTCCACCACTGTCAGTTTTTGCAGAGGTCCTGCCAACGCAGACTGTTGCTATGCTCTCTTCTGACTTGCAGGCTCATGAGCTCCACACCAAGCACTCGGCAGAGGCGATGAAAGCTGAGAAATGGCAGTTTGAGTACAAGAACCTTAACGACAAGTATGACGCACTGCTGAAGGAGAAAGAAGTGAGTTGGTGCACACACTCAGGAAATAAAAGTTCCCTTGTTGTGGGGAAAGAGTGACAACATTTTCCTGTGCTGTTCTATCAGCACGGAGGATCTGGTCTGATGTATTATGTCATATTACTACGTTACAACATGCAGTAATATGGGTTTGATTTCAGTAGGGCTGCAACTAACGATTATTTTAATTCTTATTAATCTGTCTATTTTCTCGATTTTAATGGATTAGTTTGATCTATAAAATGGTGAAAAATGTGGATCGGTGTTTCTCAAAGCCCAAGATGACGTCCTCACATGTCTTGGTTTGTCCACAACTCAAAGATATTCAGTGTACTGTCACAGAGGAGAGAAGAAACTAGAACATATTCACATTTGTGAAGCTGATATCAGAGAATTTTGACTTTTTATTTTATAAAAGAAATGACTCAACCTGATTGTCCAATTAGTTGCGGATTCATTTAATTATTACAAACACAATTAATACAATACAATTAATCTTTGCGGCTCTAGATTTCAGTGGTGGACGTCCTGTGTGGATGGACATTTGTTGTGACTTTTACAGTACACACATCCCTGCAGGAGGAATTGTTGCCAGGCAAATATCGTACTATCCTTCCGTGGACTCCCACGTCCGGTGTTAATTCTAGCACATCCTGCAATCTGACAGGAGTGATTAATGTCCTCAGTTCCTTGTGGGGGTAATTAAGCAATACATACTGTGCTGACATGAAGTGTACATTTACTTTGTACTACTTCTAGGTACTGTCTGAGTCTTGGTCAAATTAATTTGCCGCTACATAGAGCTTGAGGCTCATGCAACAATGTTGAAGGATGTCCCCCAATTAACGCCTAAGTCTAAGTCTAAATGTAAAATGACATGAAGTCAATTTTCATGTGCATACCACACTGGTTGAACAAAACCTAATGGAGCGTTACTTATTTTAAGGCGCTGACACACCAACCCGATGATCGGCCGTCGGACAGTCTGGCGAGGTCGGTGACTCGAGTCTGTTCGGTGTGTTCCGTGCCGTCGTCAGCCGGAGGACCCGTCGGCGTTCATTTTGGTCGATTTGACTTGTTGAATCATCCTGGGCAGTCGGACTCAATGACCAATCTGATTGGTGGAGTGCTAGCCCTTGACTAGCAAATCAGTGTATGAGAAAACCGGAGCTAACAACGCCAGTATCATGTTGTTCATGCAAGTTGGCGTCGCTTCGGTGTGTTCCGAGGCACTTTTTTGAGAGTGACTGATCAGTCCGACTGCCTTTTCTGCCGTCGGGTTGGTGTGTCAGAGCCTTTTAATTATCAGATTTGCATTTTAGCTTTTATTTTGACAAGTCAGTGAAGATAGAGACAGGAAATGCAGGAAGGGAGAGGAGTATAACCAGCAACACAGACCCTACAACCAGAAGTCAAACCCTGGGCGTTGTGGTTATGTGGTACACACCTTGACCATTAAACTACATATGCGCCTAGCTGGCTTTGTTTTGACTTTTTCTTTCTACGTATGGCAGGTTCACATTGGATTAAACTTAAAGGTTTTATTGGCCTAATAATTCTTCTAACATACAGACTAAAGCAGTCTGACATGAAGCTGAAATCTGTGTTATGTTGTGCTTCGTTCTTCAGCGTCTGATCTCGGAAAGGGACACACTACGGGAGACAAACGATGAGCTCCGTTGTGCACAAGTCCAACAGAGGTGTCTCAGCGGATCTGGTGAGTGGTAATTGCACTCAGATTAGAAACAAAATAACCGAGCTGCAAGATGGTAAAATAATCAAAAGCAAAGTGAACCTTTTTTGGTAGAATACATTCACAATTCAGAACGTTGGAGCAGTGTGTGTTGGTGGCTGACCATTAACTATCAGAATCAGTTTTATTGCTCAAAAATACTTACTTACACAAGGAATTTGGAGGGAATTTGATTTCTGTAGGTGTTAACTCTATACATTCAACAAGTAGACATGTAGTAGTAAACATTCTGTAGACAAATAGTAATATAGTAGTAGTAATTGAGACATATACTGTATAATAGAGACAACAATATACATATAGGCACATGTAATAAAAATATACAAAATACACCATGGATACACACATGGAGTGGGATGTAAGGTGCCAAAAGTAATAATGCAAAGTACTGTGTAAGATGTATATTTATGATAAGTATGTATGTATGTAATGTGTACAGAAGTGCGCGAGTGGCCAAAGTGGGAATGACCCCTCTTATCCACAGTTGAGTAGAGTGGTGTTAGTGGGAAAGAAGCTGTTCCTATGTCTGGTTGCTTTTGTGCACAAGGGTCTGTAGCACCTGCCAGAGGGCAGAAGGATAAATAGTGTGTATGCAGGATGTGTGGGGTATTTGATGATGTTCTCTGCCGACTTCCTGGTCTTACCAGTGTTCAAGTCCTGGAAGGAGGGCAGGGGGGCACCAACTTGTGTGTGTGTGGACACTAATTCGATTTTAAATCAAATATCAATCAGTATGAGCTTTTGTTCTCAACTTATTGAAATCAAAAGCAGGATAGGCGATTTTCCCCTATCCTATAGGGAATCGCCTATCCTGGCGATTTTCCCTATAAGAAAAAAACAACAACAACCAGTGCTTACCAGCTGTTACCATGCAGCTAAAGACACGGAAATGTTAGGTTAGTGGTATCCTGCAGCTGCAGTTTTCCAGACTCTGAGGCCACTCCTGGAGTCGGAGATAAGAGAGAAACAACAGAACTGGAAAATCCTCCTGTTTTCCCGAAGTCTTGCTTCAGCAACATTTTTGCCTTCCCGTGAGTCAGTTATGAAAACAAACTATAACGGAAAGCTAAAGCATGTGGGCTGCAACGGGGCTCCATGGTGCATTCAATTGCGCCACAAAAAAAAAACTCTGAAAACCTCTAACTGCAAAGTTGCAAAGCACCCTTCACCTAGCCTCTTTAGTGGCTGTTTTTGTGGGCAATTTGTTTGGTTTTTTTAATTTAACCATAAAGGCAAAAGACTAAATCAAATCGTAGATTTGGAGAATCGTGAAACCCCTCATATATATACAGTGCCTTGCGAAAGTATTTGGCCCCCTTGAACTTTTCAACCTTTTGACCCATTTCAGGCTTCAAACATAAAGATATACATTTTTTATTTTTTGTGAAAAATCACCAACAAGTGGGACACAATTGTGAAGTGGAACGAAATCTATTGGATATTTTAAACTTTTTTAGCAACTAAAACACTGAAAAGTGGTGCGTGCAAAATTATTGGGCCCCTTTACTTTCAGTGCAGCAAACTCACTCCAGAAGTTCAGCGAGGATCCCTGAATGATCCAATGTTGTCCTAAATGACTGATGGTGATAAATAGAATCCACCTGTGTGTGATCAAGTCTCTGTATAAATGCACCTGCTCTGTGATAGTCTCAGGGTTCTGTTGAAAGCGCAGAGAGCATCATGAAGACCAAGGAACACACCAGGCAGGTCCGTAATACTGTTGTGGAGAAGTTTAAAGCCGGATTTGGATACAAAAAGATTTCCCAAGCTTTAAACATCCCAAGGAGCACTGTGCAAGCGATCATTTTGAAATGGAAGGAGTATCAGACCACTGCAAATCTACCAAGACCTGGCCGTCCCCCTAAACTTTCAGCTCAGACAAGGAGAAGACTGATCAGAGATGCAGCCAAGAGGCCCATGATCACTCTGGATGAACTGCAGAGAACTACAGCTGAGGTGGGAGAGTCTGTCCATAGGACAACAATCAGTCGTACACTGCACAAATCTGGCCTTTATGGAAGAGTGGCAAGAAGAAAGCCATTTCTCAAAGATATCCATAAAAAGTCTCGTCTAAAGTTTGCCACAAGCCACCTGGGAGACACACCAAACATGTGGAAGAAGGTGCTCTGGTCAGATGAAACCAAAATCTAACTTTTTGGCCACAATGCAAAACGATATGTTTGGCGTAAAAGCAACACAGCTCATCATCTTCAACACACCATCCCAACTGTCAAACATGGTGGTGGCAGCATCATGGTTTGGGCCTGCTTCTCTTCAGCAGGGACAGGGAAGATGGTTAAAATTGAGGGGAAGATGGATGCAGCCAAATACAGGACCATTCTGGATGAAAACCTGTTGGAGTCTGCAAAAGACCTGAAACTGGGACGGAGATTTATCTTCCAACAAGAGAATGATCCCAAACATACAGCAAAATCTACAAAGGAATGGTTCACAAATAAACGTATCCAGGTGTTAGAATGGCCAAGTCAAAGTCCAGACCTGAATCCAATCGAGAATCTGTGGAAAGAGCTGAAAACTGCTGTTCACAAACGCTCTCCATCCAACCTCACTGAGCTCCAGCTGTTTTGCAAGGAAGAATGGGCAAGAATGTCAGTCTCTCGATGTGCAACACTGATAGAGACATACCCCAAGCGACTTGCAGCTGTAATCGCAGCAAAAGGTGGCTCTACAAAGTATTAACGCAAGGGGGCCCAATAATTTTGCACGCATCACTTTTCAGTTTTTTATTTGCTAAAAAAGTTTAAAATATCCAATAGATTTCGTTCCACTTCACAATTGTGTCCCACTTGTTGGTGATAATTCACAAAAAATAAAAAATGTATATCTTTATGTTTGAAGCCTGAAATGTGTCAAAAGGTTGAAAACTTCAAGGGGGCCGAATACTTTCGCAAGGCACTGTATATATCTATAAATGCGTGTATTTAAATGTATATGTGTTAAAAAGACGTATGCCAGTCTGGCTGTTTAATGAAATAAAGTTTCCCGCTGACACTTCTCTCTCTTCTCTCTGCAGGAGGCTTGTGTGACGATGAAGTCACAGTAGGAAACCTGGCTGCAGAGATCATGCCGACTGAGCTCAAGTACGTGTGTGTGTGTGTGTGTGTGTGTGTGTGTGTGTGTGTGTGTGTGTGTGTGTGTGTGTGTGTGTGTGTGTGTGTGTGTGTGTGTGTGTGTGTGTGTGTGTGTGTGTGTGTGTGTGTGTGTGTGTGTGTGTGTGTGTGTGTGTGTGTGTGTGTGTGTGTGTGTGTGTGTGTGTGTGTGTGTGTGTGTGTGTGTGTGTGTAAAATCTGTGCATGGTGTGGGCGGACATAGCAAATCAAATTTAAGCGCAACAGATGGTATTTACCTTCTAGACCCATAACAGACATACATTGATGTCACTATCAGTATCCCAGTCGTGCCCTATGTTCTTCCTCTGTAGTCTGAGCACAGTTGGCCACAGAAATAGCGACACATGTCAGTGCTGCACTTTTGGCCGGGGTGTTGTCGGATAAAGCCATTTCATCTGTCCTCCGCTTTTCTATTCCCCGCTTCACTTCACCTCGTGTTCTCCCTCTCTTCTCATTGTTCCTTTCTTTTCTTGCACAGAGAGACGGTGGTGCGTCTGCAGAGTGAAAACAAGATGTTGTGCGTCCAGGAGGAGACCTACAGGCAGAAAGTAGTGGAGGTGCAGGCCGAGCTGGAGGAGGCCCAGCGCAGCAAGAACACCCTGGAAACTCAGAACAGGTAAAGAGGGGGGTGTGTGTATTGTAGTGTGTTTTTTTGATTGCCATTTGAGATGGTCCAATAACTTGTTTTTTCCTTCCAGATACCGATTTTTGATACCTGAACTTGCATATCGGCCGATACTGAGTACCTATCAGATTCCATTGGGTTAAAAAATACATATACTGTTTAATGTTTTAACAGCTGTGTACTACCACCCCTGTATGGATGTGATATGATTGCTATCATTTATGGATGATCCGATACCTTTTTTTATTCCCGATAGCGATTCTGATCCCTGAACTTGCGTATCGGCTGATACTGAGTACTGAGCCGATACCAGTGGGTCATATATTTTATTATTGTTTTAACAGCTGTATACTACTATCCCTGTATGGATGTGATATGATTTCTATCTTTGTCTTTGGTCTGGCTCAGGTTAAACTATCAAACAATGAATGCCACAGAACTTTATTTTATTATCCAGTTTGAGAGTCAGTCATAACAGAAAAAGAAATAAATAAACTATTTTAACGTAGATTTTCTTTAGGGCTTTATTATGTGGTATTGCATCGGTCCATAAACTCTAGTACTTCCTGATACCAGCGTTTTAAGCAGTATCTGAGGCGATACCGATACTGGTATCGGTATCTAATTGTAATACTGCTATTCCGTGAAATTTATCAGTTATCATACTGTCAGAATCTCCTCCCGGCCCATGCCTGGATGAGTCTTCAAACCTTTGAAACTGTTTAACAGTAAGGGAACAGATTGTGATTATGATGTAAAAATGCTCAAAATTATATAATTTATTTAGTTTTTTGTTTTTTTTTTACATATATTTTGGCATAGAACAAAAGATAAATGAGCAATTAACATGATGCACGATTAACACTGGGATTATGCCTTTTCTCTTTAAGTAATCAGTCGCGTTGTATGCCACCATGCTGCGTTCCTGGACATTATGCTGGTTGCCTGGCTGATGGTAGGAGTGATATCTGCCTAAATGTCAACTCACCCTCTGGACTGTGTGCTCAGCTGAGCTGTGTGGGTGGGGCTGGAGGACCGACAGCTGAAAGCCAGATTGTCCCGTGTGTGTGTGTGTGTGTGTGTGTGTGTGTGTGTGTATTTACATGCCTGTGGACATGTGGACATGTGGGTGGACTGCGTTTGTGTTTGTGTGTGTGTGTGTCCATGAAACACCAGGCCCAGGGTGTGGGAAGCCTCCTCAGCAACAGTAACAGGAGGAGAGGAGTAGAGTGAGCATGCTCAGAAGAGCAAAGAAAGCAGTGAATGTCCAGGCAGCACACTTTTGGGGGGGTGGTGGGGGTATAAACACTGCCCGCAGAAAATGCACAGAGATCTGCATAATACTTTGCATATATCTTCCACCCACAGTATGGACTAGGGCTGCAACTAATGATTATTTTCATCATCTATTAATCTGTTGATGTTGTCCTCGATTGTTGTTGTTGTTGTTGTTTGGTCTATAAAATGTCAGAAAACAGTGAGAAATGTGGATCTGTGTTTCCCAAAGCACCAAGACGACGTCCTCAAATGACTCGTTTTGTCCACAACTCAAAGATATTCAGTTTTCTGTCACAGAGGAGAGAAAAAACTTAAAAATTCATATATTCATATTTAAGAAGCTGCAATCAGATCTTTTTTTTTAATTTAAAAAGACTCAAACTGCTGACTGTCTATGATAAAGAAAAAAAGTTATAAGAAATTACTCAAGCGGATTATATTTAGTTTAATTAATTTATTATTTGACAGCTAGTTAATTCATCTTTCCAGATCTTCTATTGACTTAAAAACATGTTTAATCTTTACCATCAACCTCATGTGTTTGTTTACTCTCTCCACAATGTTTGTTTCCCAGATTAAACCAGCAGCAGATCTCAGAGCTGCGTTCTCAGATCGAGGAGCTCCAGAAAACGCTCCATGAGCAGGACAGCAAGACCGAGGATGTGAGTTGAGAAACCTTCTTCCTTCTCCTCTGCCCACTATTGTTATGACTCCCCGTCATCACAAACAATAGTTTTCCATAATCACGTTGATAGAATATTGAGACACAGTGTGTGCGTGTGAAAAGGTTTATTTTTTTTCCAAATGAAACTAGATCAGGGGTCAGCAACCTTTTGCTAAGAGCCATTTTGGCAAAAAACATTTCTTCCAGTTCTTATGCATGCATACATACATGCATACATACATACATACATACATACATACATACATACATACATTGTGTGGAATCTACCGTTTGTGATGTCCAAAGTCCATGATGTCATGACGTTTTTTTTTCTTTTAATTCTGTTTATATTTTCACAATAAGAGAATCTAAGAATCCCTTACAAATATGATAAACAAAAATGAAAAAAATAAGAAATGGGCGTTATTTATTTCCATATCAATTCTTAGTCAAAGCCAGGGAGCCACAGGAGAGGGGCTGAAGGTTGCCCGCCCCTGAACTAGATGCAAGGCGTGATATTGAGAAGATTCCTGATTCCCATTTTGGCTGTTGAGGACGGCAGTGTTGGTTCTACTTTGATACATGTTGTGTGGGAATTTAACCCTCTTGTTTGCTGTGCTGACTGACTGCTAACGCCTGCCCCTCTCTGTCTGTCTCTCTGCGCCTGCCCCCCATCGATCAACTCTGCCAAAATCAGGCCATCGTAAGTACGGCCCACCCTCGGTCCAACTGGCCCGTGATTTACCTCTTTGCCTGTGTGTTTGTGTGTTATTCAGAATAGGGCTGCAGGATATGAGGAAAATATTTGATGATATATAAAGATTACAATATTACTTGCGGTAAATAAATGCATATTAAAGTGTACTCAGTTCTGCCTTTCTGCTGCTTTCAGTATTCTGTTGATAAATGAAAGGAAAATGAAACAAATGAAAGGAAATCATTTCCAGCAGTCTTTTATTGAACACATTGAACATAAAAGGCACTGCAAAGAAAAGAATAACCGCTACATTATAAAGCAGTTTACCACTGATATTTTCTTTCAGCTAACAGTAAAGTCTTTCACGATATGCCGCAGCCTTTTCCTGATGATTGTTGCGCCAGTTGATATTGCGATGGCAATAAAAAAGCAATATATTGTGCAGCTCAGCTCAGACAGCTTTGTGTTAGTTTTGTGTTCTAATGTGTGTTTCTCTTCTTTAAAGTCCTCCTTACTGAAGAAAAAGCTTGAGGAGCATCTGTAAGTATGCCACTGCTTCCTGCAGATTATTTATCCATGTGTGTCCCAGACTATAGTGAACTCACACACTCCTGACATGTGATTGTTGCAGGGAGAAGCTCCATGAAGCTCACTCGGATCTCCAAAAGAAAAGAGAGGTCATTGACGACCTGGAGCCCAAAGTGGACGGCAACAGTAAGTCATTTCAGGCTCTCGAATTCCTGGGTTCGCTACCTCCAGTGTCCACTCTTCTCTTCTGAACGCCATTTTTATTTTTCTCCCTCTAAGTGGCAAAGAAGATTGATGAACTCCAGGAGAGCCTGCGGAAGAAGGATGAGGACATGAAGCAGATGGAGGAGCGATACAAGCGCTATGTGGAAAAAGCAAGAACGGTTAGTCCCCCTAAACAGAACATGTTGTCCTCAGCATAGGGCTCTGAAATGATGAGGGTTAATCATTTCACTGGTTAAAAGGGAGACTCATCAAAGTCTGTTTACAGGTGATGGGGAGGCTATTGCATATGTGGGGAAAAAAAGTTGTATGAAGCCTGTTGTGGCTCCAGTGGAACTTTGAAATCTGATAATTTTTGTATCTGTTGGGTCTAAAGACTACAAATTAAAAAAAAAAAAAAAAAACGCTATGTGGCGTGTGGAGTTAGAAAGAAGTGAGCGTACCAGACCTCTTTAGCCTGCTCCTCAGTGGTCGTCGTCGTCGAATTTTTGCTCCAGGCCACTTCGCTCAACTCAGATTGCTCATCTCTCGCTCCAAAAAAGGAAAAAAGGCTGTGTTGTACAGCGGCCACCCTCCCTCATGTCATGAAGAGGGAGGCTGCTCCGGGCTCGGGCATGCTTCAAACTCGGGGTGTGAGCGGTACTGGAGCGGAGGAGCTAAGGCGACGCTCCAACAATCCAAAATCCGCTCTGTTTACTGTCCAAAGTCTCCAACTGCTCTGCTCACATGCTTTGCTTTGTGGGTAATTTAGGTGCCAGGTTTTGACAAGAAATAGTGGGTGGAATAAAAAAGACAATGTCTCTGGTTCTGCTGACAAATCCATCCGTCCAGCTTCGTCCGCTTATCCAGTATCAGGTCGCGGAGGGAGCAGCCCCAGCAAGGGACCCCAAACTTCCCGTTCCGGAGACACATCAACCAGCTCCGACTGGGGGATCCCGAGGTGTTCCCAGGCCAGGTTGGAGATATCCTCCACCTAGTCCTGGGTCTTCCCCGGGGCCTCCTCCCAGCTGGATGTGCCTGGACCACCTCCCCAGGGAGGCGCCCAGGAGGCATCCTTACCAAATGCCCGAACCACCTCAACTGGTTCCTTTGGACGTGAAGGAGCAGCGGCTCTACTCCGAGCTCCTCTCGGAGGACTGAGCTTCTCACCCTATCTCTAAAGGGAGACGCCAGCCACCCTCCTGAGGAAACCCATTTTGGCCGCTTGTACCCTGGATCTCGTTCTTTCGGTCATGACCCAGCCTTCATGACCATAGGTGAGGGTAGGAACAAACACTGACCGGTAGATCGAGAGCTTTGCCTTCTGGCTCAGCTCCCTTTTTGTCACAACAGTGCGATAAACAGAATGTAATACCCCCGCTGCTCCGATTCTCCAACCAATCTCACGCTCCATGGTCCCCTCACTCGCGAATAAGACCCCAAGGTACTTAAACTCCTTCACCTGGGGTAAGAACTCATTCCCTACCTGAAGAAGGCCCTCAATCGGTTTCCTGCTTAGAACCATGGCCTCAGATTTAGAGGTGCTGATCTTCGTCCCAGCTGCTTCACACTCGGCTGCGAACCGATCCAGTGAGTGCTGAAGGTCTCAGGGTTAGGGTTAGGGGTTCAGTGGGCTAGTCTTTTAAAAAATGTCCTTTTGCAGGTGATCAAAACCCTGGATCCCAAGCAGCAGCCGGTGCCTGCGACTCCTGACGTTCAGGCGCTGAAGAACCAGCTCACAGAGAAGGAGAGAAAAATCCAGCACCTGGAGGTATAAACCTTTTTATTTACATAAAAGAAACAAAGTAGGCCACTCCAGGTCTTCAAATCCAACTAATGCATGATGATCTGTTGCTTTGCGCAGCATGACTACGAAAAGAGCAGAACCCAACATGACCAGGAGGAGAAACTCATCATTACTGCATGGTACAACATGGTGAGTGTACAGAATCCATTAAGAAAAAGGTCTGAAGGCATTTTATGGTTATTTTCTCTTTATTTTCTCGCTTTTTGGTTTAATGAAGCTTGGAAAAGAGAGTTTTGAGGAGATGATTTGCACGAGTCCTTACTCGACACCAGCCAGGGGTCAGCAACTTTTAGGTTTTTGGAAATGTTGAAGTGATCTCTCAGCAACATGCCACATGGCCTTTTTTACAGCCATTGGCTGGAGCACAGCCTGTTCTTTTTGGTAGTTTCATTGACTTTTTATCAGAGGCAAACTCTGGCCACGTGGAATCTGCAGACGCAGATTTAAAATAAATTTAAAAAATAATGTTACCTGTGACCATGTTGGGACACTAATTGCTGCTATTGGCCATATTTGGACACTTCTGACCTGACGCACTTTCCGGTCTTTTCGCGGTACGTTTCTGATCATCACCAAAACTGTTAGCAGAATTGATCTATACCCATCTATCTACCTATGAATTGTCCTGACATGGACATTTACATGTCTTCTTAGTATATGAAAGTGACTTTGATGAGGAAAAGAAGTAAGAACGCTTGGGCGACGATCTTTCCCTCTAAAAAGTTTCTATTTGTACTGGACTGGAAAGAAAGGTGCTTTTATTGCATAATTCAGAGTTGTTGAAGCATGGCATTTTATTGTGAAGGATGGAAGTAATATCCTGTAGTTTTGACAGCATTAAGGGGACTTTCTTTAACCGTCTCTGGACTTAGCGAATACCCAGCAACGCTCAGTGTTTTCATGCGACGAGATAGCGGTGTCCAGTTATGGCCAATGGTAGCGCACGGCTAATTTACCGGTGACAGCGTACTTTAGCCGGCTCTTGTAAATTAAAAGCTAAAATAAATAGTTAAAACTATATACTGTTCGAAATCTAAGAAGTTACACTTTAGTTTTACACCATTAAATTAACTGAAAATATTAATAGATCATTATTATCAAATATTGTGATAGAACGTTAAGCCAATAAGTGACTCCCATATCTCCACCCTGGCCTGGGATCGCCTCGGGATCCCCGAGTCAGAGCTGGTTAATATGGCTCGGGTCCCCTGCTGGAGCTCCCCAACCCTGGTATAAGCGGATGACTCTGAAAGTTAACACATCTCCACCACAAGCAACAAAAACAGTCCGCTAAATTCTGCAGATTTTTGTTGTGGTTCACCGCTGAAAACTGTACAAAACCTGAACAAAAATCCTCCAATTCCCTGGGCCTGCTGATTGATTAACTGTGATTAATATGCCGTGAGGAAAATAAGTATTTGAACCCTGCTATTTTGCAAGTTCTCCCACTTAGAAATCATGGATTCATTTATTGCTGCTGTAACACTGTAATTTACCATTTTTCTTGGGATCAAATGTCTGTCTGTCTGTCTGTCTGTCTGTCTGTCTGTCTGTCTGTCTGTCTGTCTGTCTGTCTGTCTGTCTGTCTGTCTGTCTGTCTGTCTGTCTGTCTGTCTGTCTGTCTGTCTGTCTGTCTGTCTGTCTGTCTGTCTGTCTGTCTGTCTGGAACATTTTAAAATGCCACTTCATATCAAAGCAATTTGCTGACCCCTGCTCTACACTTGTTTTTCACACAGACACCTGATTTCTTCACTCTGCCTTTTGTCTGTCTCTTTCTCAGGGGATGGCGTTGCATCAGAAAGTGTCTGGCGAGCGGCTGGGTCCCTCGAACCAGGCCATGTCCTTCCTCGCCCAGCAGCGGCAGTCCACCAACGCCAGGAGAGGCCTGACTCGTCACCATCCCAGATGAGACGTCCCGCCACCGGACACACAGAGAGAAGACGAAGCGATCCGCAGTGGACTTCACATAAACTCCCTGTGTCATTGCCTTAATGTCTTTCCCTGGACCCCTGCACCTCAGAGAGGCATTTGTTATGCTGCTGCTGCCCCCTGCTGGCTCTTAAAGGTATGAGAATGTCTATTTTCTCCGTGGAGCCCCGGAGCGGAGAGATACACTACTGTTTACCCCCGCTGTAGATTAGATCCAGAGTGAACTCCCAGAAACAGAAATGAATGGAGCAGATGGAGGTTTCTCGCCTTTTAAGGTGACTTTTTCTCCTCTTTTTAGCCGATTTGTGTTTCTTTAAGGTCTGTTTTTTAGTCTTTTTGTTTTTAAAGTTGTACAATAGGATGTGAACTAGTTCTGTCAAGGCAATAGTTTTAATGTGGTAGGCGAAAGAGAAGCTATTACGGCTTTTACAATTACTACTGCAAGTGCTAGAGAGAAGACCGTCACACAGGCTATAGACTGAAGACATTATCACATCCAGCTGTTGGTCTTCATTTGTTTGGGATTTCTCATTGTTGTTTTTGTTGTCTTGACCATATGTTTTGAGGTGAGTTTTAAATTTTTTATTTTTTTTTTTATTTTGAAGGCCCTCAAAAAGATGTCAAGACCATGATGGTACGTTTATAGCTTTAGTCTTTTTTTTCTCTTTTTGTATTCACTTGAATCATTTTCTCTAAAGTTACTATTCATAATAAGGATTACTTAAAATGTTAATATACACCAAAGCACTTTTTTTGTCTAGAAGGGTGGGTTTCTTTTGTGCCTCGGAGAAGACTAAAAATACTCCCTTGATGGTTGAGAATGAAGATATTCTCCCCTAAAGACTACGTCACACTGCAGGCTCATTTTCACACGGCTGGCGATAATGTGACTCCTGCAATTGATTATTACTTAAGATTTTTTTCTTTCCTTCTTTCATTTTCTTCCCCTCTTTCCCAAAGATTGAAACAGGGTATTAGTTGTGGGTAGGACCTAATTGCACTCACCACTTTAGAACCTATACTGATGTAAATGTAGGGAATTAATAGCCTCCTAGTTGATCACAAAGACTGGAAATATAGGCAAGCAACACTCTGTAGTCGAATCCATCATGATAAAAAGACACTAATAGTAATAATGACTCAGTTAATGGCTGTTTACCGCTGCTAGACCTCATTTACTGTTTAACTGAACAGGAAGGAAATGTATTCTCATCAGTACGCTGGAATTCTTTTGTTGTCTGAAGACAGGAAGTGGGAGGCGGGTGTTCAAGTTGAGCCTGTAAGACGTCTGCCTTTTATTCACCACTGGTTCATTGTCCTTGTCAACAGATGATCTCATTTTAGCCTTTCCCATATCAGAGAACGACTGTTTTGTGACTTGTACTCCGTTCCTTGTGAATGTTTGTGCTATGGACTACACAGACCAGAATCCCTCTGTTGTGTTCACACTTTTTCTACTGATTGTTTGAGTTGATATTTATGGTGTTTACGTCATTATCTCTGCTGCACATTTGCATGGGGTGAAGGGGTTAACTTTACGATTTGCATCATATTCTGGTCTAGTAGGTTATAGTGGACTTCATACAGGCATCTTAGGCAAGTCAAAGATCTGTAGTCCGGTCTGTTCTACATTTGCACTACAAATAAATGGGATCTTAAGAAGTGCTCTGGTGTTTTCTTTGCCAATAGCTGTAATAATTCCAGATTTTGCCCTAGAATTTTCTCAGAAATAACTGTAATAAACATAATTGTCTCTTTCAGTCTAATTAAAAAGCATGTCTTCATTCAAAGTTCTGAATGAGTCCCTGTATATACTGAATATTGTGGCTATATTATCATGTGATCCAGATAATGTAATAACACAGGTACGCAGCCTAGGAAGTAAACCATGCCCTTTTTAAATCTTTTCTACATGTTTGTTGCTATGGACATGTTTAGGGAAACCGCAAATAACAACTGAAATAGTAATAAAAATATATAGTCTGCCCTATAATCACTTATGTAATTACATTTTGGCATATCTAAACAAAATCAACAACTACCAGTCATACGCTGTAGGACCTTAGCTAATGAAAGGAATGAGTTGCGAACAGTAAAAGAAAGAAAGGGCATCTACTGTATGTGTAAAACAAAATAATGTAATACCTGTTAAAGGCCTACCAATACATTTAAAATAAATTAATCTGATTAAAACAAGACTTCTCCAGGAGGTTTTATCCCCTGGGTCCTTCTCAGTGGTGTAGTCTACGTGATACGCAGCTATACGCAGTATACCCACCAAGAAAGTTCCAGGATTTACATATACCCACTTAAAAAATTCCCAATGACACGCAACAACATACTTTCCATTATAATTTTGAAATATTTTGAATTTTCATCTGTTCTTTTTCTTCGCATATGCTAAATAAAGGTAGTTCCACCATAAATTGGTGCATTAAAGCATATCTAAAAGCAGAAAATGAAGTAACTGATGCTCAAACCTTCCCTGGGGGAGGACACCCATACCCCCTATGATATTCCCCCCTTCCCCAAAGTAAGATTCTTATATATATATATACAGTGAGGAAAATAAGTATTTGAACACGCTGCTATTTTGCAAGTTCTCCCACTTAGAAATCTTGGAGGGGTCTGAAATTGTCATCGTAGGTGCATGTCCACTGTGAGAGACATAATCTAAAAAAAAAAAATATCCAGAAATCACAATGTATGATTTTTTTAACTATTTATTTGTATGATACAGCTGCAAATAAGTATTTGAACACCTGAGAAAATCAATGTTAATATTTGGTACAGTAGCCTTTGTTTGCAGTTCCAGAGGTCAAACGTTTCCTGTAGTTCTTCACCAGGTTTACTGCAGAAGGGATTTTGGCCCACTCCTCCACACAGATCTTCTCTAGATCAGTCAGGTTTCTGGGCTGTCGCTGAGAAACACGGAGTTTGAGCTCCCTCCAAAGACGATATTTCACCCACTTAGAGTGGGGACAGTTTACCAATCTGTCCACATGGATGGAAATGGACAATCCGTCCCCACAGATTGTAAAACCGTGCACACAGTTCATTTATTTTTCTCTTCCAGGATCTTAGGGGGGCTCCGTAGAAAAAGTCGCTTGTTTTCATAGGGCTGGTTGCGTATTTGTCTCGCGAGATCTGGCAACACTGAACGCGACGTCATTAGGAGAAATTCAACATGGCCGACAGCCAGTCAGTGCTAGATGGCGAAAGTTAGCGAAACGCTCTGGTAAAAAATCTGAAAACCTCTTCGTCTTTTCTGCAGGTATTTGAACTTTGTCGTGTGCTTTAACCGCAGCATTATATCTGGGAACACCTCACACAGTAAATGGAGGTTTAAGTTGAGTTTGTTTGTGAGTAAAAGGCCTCACTAAACCGGACATTAGCCGCAGTGGTGGCTAGCCACGTTAGCAGACCAGCGCCTGCTTTTGTTGTTGTTGGGTTTAACAAACATTTTGCGGTATTGTGAAGCCTCGTTAACCTTTTTATATTTCGCCCTTTTCTTTGTTTTATCCTGAACGCGACTGTAGCTTTTTAGGTGGCTTGCCTGCGGAGGTTTTTGTTGTGTATTGGGGTCCTGGTCCTGGTCCTGGTCCTGCCCGTCCTGCAGCGTGTTGGCGGTGTTATTCTTCGATGCCAGCGTCGCAACAAAGCCATATTCATCAGAAAACGGACACACACTCGCGGGACTGTACCTGTCTGTGAACATTACGAGAACTATGGATTCAAAGCGCTCACATGGGAAGCCTCAGACATCCAGACGCGGCGGTGGAGGTGGGGGTGGTGGGGGTGGCAGTAGCAGCGACTCCAGCTGCGGCAGCCCCGCGTCCCCCTCCAGCAGCCCCGCACCGGCACCGGCGGCGACCAGAGCCCCGGTGCCCGGGGGAAACGCGTTCGCTAACGACGGCAGCTTCATGGAGATGTTCAAGAAGAAGATGGAAGAGGAGGAGAAAAGGAAAAAGGAGACGCTGCAAACAGGTGGAGAGGAGAGAAGAGCCACCTCCGAGCAACGACAGACATCAGAGGACAAGAAGCCCCCTCCCGTGACGAGCTTTGTAAGGGGTTTAGTTGTAAGATGAGATCTATGAGATTAATAAAAAAAACACAAAGATGAGATGGCAGTAATTAAACACATTGACAGTCACGCTGATTGACAGTCTTACTTTTAACTGACACTTTCAGTTATTACATCCTGAAATAATGGCCAATATTTCAGTATCCATTGCCTGTATTTACTATATTTTATGCACACATAATGGCAGTATGTAATATTTGTAAGAGCAGTGAAGTCGAGGGATGCGCCTCACTGATGGTGGTGTCGCCGGTGGTGCGACAAGAGACTAAATGTAGACCTTCTGCTCTGGTGTAGTCTCCTTCATTGACAGTCCACCTGCAGGGGCTCCTATAACGGTGTCAGTCTTCTATCCCCTAACCCAGGTGGGGAAGCGCAGAGGTGGTGTGTTCCTAAAGACCGGCATGGTTGCGAAGAAGCAGAAAGACGACTCAGAGGTAAGGCTGGTTAGCAGATTTCTTTTTTGAATATACAAATAAATTGTCTTTTACAGGCCGATAGCGCATAGGATGGGCTTTTATGGCTTGCACAATTTCACTACGGTTATAATAAATAGTAAAAACATGACTAAAACTGACAGATCACAAATATAATGCACATTGTGACACGTGCATAAAAACGCATCGGTTCAGCACCATGTTGAAAAAACAAAGGATATACAAATAAAGATATACAGGTCCATTACCGGTTAAAAATGTCTTGTTGTCGCGTTAAATACTCTAATTCTGTGTTTTTGAAGCCTGTACAAGTACACCTGAAAACGCTGAACAAGCGTCATTGCGTCAATCTGCATCCCTAGTTTTTAAATAATTAACTATTATACAATCGGTTTGAACTTCTGGTTCTAGCTTCTTAAAAGTGAATATTTTCTAGTTTCTTCTCTCCTCTGTGACAGTAAAGTGAATATCTTTCAGTTTTAAGGTCGTAATCTTGACACGTTTTCACCATTTTCTGACATTTTATCCGACCAAACAACTAGATCCCGCTGTAACACCAAATTCTGTGACCATCGTATTTTGTGACTGTAGGGGGCGCTGTTGCCACTGACACAAGGGGTCACATATCCTGACAGCTGTTGTCAGAATATGTGACCCTACTGTAACTTTGCAGAAATCACCTGTAACGACAGCCAAACCCTTTCAGGTGACTTGTTTTATCTTCATGTGTATAGACAAGAAACAATAATCACTCACACGCACAAAGGGTCACATATTCTGACAACAGCTGTCAAAATATGTGACCCCTTGTTCCTAAGACCAGATGTTGACCAAAGTGATTATTTTTTTGAATATACATGAAGTATGAAGATAAAATAAGTCACCTGTAATGGTTTGGCTGTTGTGAATTTTGAAATGTTCAAATATATGAATTTGTTTATGGGGACAATTCAGTGTGTGTGTGTACACACGCTTACTTACTCACACACACACACACGCTTACTTACTCACACACACACACTCACACACGCTTACTTACTCACACACACACACGCTTACTTACTCACACACAC